>JAAONU010000013.1:44526138-45726138 GCA_012932295.1 Cyclina sinensis
GGCCTCGCGAGATATCGATTCCCCACGTGCTCGTAGCAAAATACAAGGTCACAGACAGCTACTACAACATAATATTCCCTATGTATTTAGTTTTGACTTTAAAAGATTACGTTTTTTGACTGGATTTGGGCGTTCTCGAGAGCTTGGCGTTTCTTAATGCAGTGTTATTGGTGTTTGCTAATTAGCGATAAAGTATTTATTTTGTTGAATAAACAAAAGAAATTCAATATTTGTATCTTAATGGATGAAAACAATTGAGTGATGTTCTACATTTTCGATATAATTTTGTCACACTTTTTTTGGTGATATTTCTGAACATAATAATACTCGTCTTAGAGGGCAATATGACCCTTTCCGCATAGTTTTACTCGCACGCTGTTATCAAACAATTCGAATTATATATGTATCAGACTGTATTTTGTATGACGTTAGCTGCAAAAAATACACCATTTAATGTATAGTTTATAGTATAGTAAATGTATTTTATCACTCCATGGTAAAAGCTGTTAAACACAGTCGTCATTTATCTTGTTCCTGGTAGCATTTGTACAAATGCTCGTATAGATGTTTTAGATTACGTACATTTGTAAATGCATTGTTAATACCATTTCTAAGAATAAATGCGCTTTCATATGTTTCATATGTCGATAGAATTAGATTGATAATAATGGTACTTGCTAAAAAAATCAGCTTTGCTAGATTGTTATTTGTTTGTTGTGTGTGTTTTTGTTGTGTTTTTTTTGCCTCCGAAAAAAAATCAATCCAACACGAACAGATTCAGATATTTTAATTTGCATGCATATGTACATTTTGCCCTTTTTTTAATTTACGCCTTTGTCATCTATACAAGACAATATTATAGAAAGAAATAGTGCTTGAAAATCATAGTCCCAAGAATTGCTCCCACGTACCAGAGAAATGGTAAGTGTTTTAAAAAAGTCATTTTCCCAAGAATCCAAGACATTGAAAGTGCTGCTATACAAATACATATATTTTATACAGATATGGAGATGAAACTTGTAATCAGAAGATACCGCATCGTGCAAAAATTTACAACATTGTGCTCAGACACAAACAATAATAGAGTGATAGTCCCCCAAACAAAATAATTATCCATGAAAATAAAAAATGATACATTCTTGGAAATCTTTACGTCTGGCAAAGTAAAGTTTCTTTTAACGTAACATTGCACTTCTGCACTCTGCAATTTTTCAGAGTAAAATCACTCTGTAGAGTCATTTCAAAGATGAATAGAGCCTTTCCCAAAACTGCTCTCGATGAATGGCATCATGCGGCCACTCGAGATAGGTCTGCTGTCGTACCGCATCTACAATCTCCAGGTGCAGGCCAGCAACTGACACTTCCTCAAGCAAAATAATCACCAAAATGCTTCTTCCGGTATTGATTGTTTCCATTCTCGCCATGTTCATTTCAAACCGACACCAGGCGCTTTGAAGAAACGCCCTTGACATAACAATAAGTGTTTTCTTCGAAGAACATATTGCTCTCACAATATTATCTTGGACAAACTCTCCAGCGCGGAAATCTCGGTCGTGTATCAGTAGACGCAAATGTCTCTTTTCTTCCAGTTCCGGTATTATAAGTTCTCTGACGAATGTCCGATTTTCTTCAGCATAGGAGATAAAAACGTCGTGATCAAAATCGTCGTCATCATCGCCTTGAACGGGAAGGAAGCCTTGCATTTTCATTTTGGGCGAATAATAAAAATACCTCAAGTTCCATCTGTATCTGTACACGATCCCAGTTGTAACTACTATGACTGACAATAAACAGCAGCTACTGTCAAACAGATTATTAGCGTGTAATTTCGGCAAAGTTTCACCAAGTCATTGTACAAGAGATGTTGCCATGGTTAGGTTTCTGGTTTTCTCATTCTCGTCAGTGCAAGTGTAACTTCGCCAATTTCGAAAAATGACTTGGGAAGTAGACACCCATTTGACAAATCTCTATTTTTACAGTTGCAGACCAAACCTGTTCTGTGCTAGGTTTATCGTGAAATTGGTTGTTGATGCAAAAGGTCAAACTTCAGCAGAACATCATGATCAATGTGCATAGAAGGTTCGTTACCCTAAATCTATATAGCTTAGATTGTTCCTAGACGATAGGTCCAAGTCAAAAACAGTCATCAGATTATTTCTTAGAATGATATAAGCGACATTTAAAAGTCCTTTAAAGGAAAAGTTTAGGCAATCTAGTTATTCTGTTTTCAGAAATGTCTAAACATAATAATTTACGTTGCTCACGGAAAATATCGCCATTTC
This sequence comes from Cyclina sinensis, assembly GCA_012932295.1. NCBI lineage: Eukaryota > Metazoa > Mollusca > Bivalvia > Venerida > Veneridae > Cyclina > Cyclina sinensis. Next base: position 44,528,421 of record JAAONU010000013.1, read on the forward strand.
CATCTTCACTAAAAGAAGAATTTCCCAAAAAATTCTTGGAAAGATTCAATAAGCGCAAACCAGGCATTTCATGAAAGGTATTAGTGCCAATGTTTCGCATAAATTATTTGACACATCAAGAAAGGTCAGATGAGTTAGTCCATAAATTGTACCTACAAATCGATAAAGGACGTTCATGTGGAGATCTATTCGACTGAAGCTGTTTGGCTCACAGATACAGATTTTCTTAAAAGAGAATCTCATTTTCATATTGCTCATGTTTAAGAACTGCAAGTTTCCTAGGAAAGTCAAATGTAGGCACATCCTTTAACTGATCACAGTTCTCACAATTTCCAAGAATTCTTACAGGTTCCTCTCTCTTCCGACGTTTGATTAAATCATCACTTCTGTTTTCTTCTGTTGTATCAACAAGATTATGTTGTACATGTTCGGTTGAACGAGTGTCATTTCTTACAAGTTCTATTAAATCGTGATTGATCATTTGATCAGAAAAGATTGCTTCTTTCAAATCTTTAAATTTATTCTGAAATAGTGCTTTCTGAACATATTTACCAAGCAGTAAAATATTGTCTCTTAAAGAAATTTTTCCGGTTAAATTTGGCAGATAATCCACGGTTTCTTCTGGCATATAAGCAAGTCTGTTTGAATCTAGAAAGATATTTTCAATCGTCATGGTTGCCATGTATTGTAAATCTCGCTTTTCAACGCGTTCACAGCCGCCAAATGTTGGATTTATTTTACTTAGATTAATATTTTTCATTTTCTTTCCTCTTAATGCGAAAGTGATATTTGCTAAACTTTGAAACCTTAAGTTTTCATTGTAAGATAGGTCAAGGCTGTCCAATGATGGAAGTTCCCCAAAGCTGCCATTTTCAACCCTCTGTAAGCTACAGTTGTCTAATTTCAATGAGTTCAAATATGGCAAATTCTTAAACATGTCCTTTCGGATAGCTTCCAACAAACATCTACCGTTACGGAATTTTCCTGTGCAGCTTAGGCTATTCAATTGCTTTAAGAACTTGAATTCTTCTCCAAAGCTAGAATTCCCTATGCCATCTATGTGTAAAACACGCAGCTCTTTCAAACTACTTAGAGCTACTGAGGGATAAGACTCATTCATGAAATTCGGTAAATTTTGCTGCAGATCTAAGTAAACGAGACTGTCCAAATATTGAAACGTATTATCAGGAATTGAGAATTGTGTATACCGTATATTATTTCCATTCAGTTTTAATGTACACACGTTTTGAAGTCCACTGAAACCTTCAGAGTTCAAATGTTCTATTTCATTTTCCGAGATATCTAAGCACAGAAGCTGCTTGAGGTGTTTGAACTTTCCGCTGCCTATTTTTTTTATTTTATTTCCAGCAAGAAGTATGACTGCTGTTTTGTTAGGAAACTCCGGGATTTCAGTGAGGTTTCTTTTTGAACAATCCACAGTGAGTCTGTTCTGTTCGTTTGTCCAACAGGAGCACTCGTGGATCTCTTGACATGGGTGCCCTGCCTTGGCGTTAAAGTCAGATGCACAATCATGTATGTCTTTTCGAAAAGATACGCATTCTTCGTGTCTGTTATTAACATAAGCCATTGGAATAGTTTTAAACGTGTCACGTGATGCCGTCAATGTTTTATCAATGACGTCATTCTTTGTCTTGCTTTCATTCCGGTCGTGCACAAGCTCTCTAGTTACACTGTCAGATTGACTAGAGTCTTTTATTACAGAGGTCATGTGACCAAGAGATTTGATGTTGCTTTTGGTTAGCCATCTCCCGTTATATATATCGTTCGACACATTGTGACTAATCGGAATTCCTGTTTTTGGAGTATAGGGATTGCTGTTTTCATCGGTATAAGTTGGTTCTTTCAATACACTATCTTCACTTGTGCGTCGTTTCTTTTCTTGATGGGGGCCATGTTTATAAGCCCAGTGACTTCTTGGTTCTGCTGCTGCGGCATTTCCTTTAAAGCTTTCAGTAGTTTTATACAGGTACTGTTTCGTAGAAATGTTCTGGTAAGTGACATTAGTGAGCCTCTTTTTTCCATAGCCAGGAGGGTTATAATACTTCGTAGATTTCTCGCCATCTTTTTTCACGACGACTGATATCACTGACATTACAAGCAACAGCAAAACTAAACATTGTGTTGCATACATCTTGTTGGTGGGTTTAAAGTCCATTTTCAGACGATCTGAAACAATTCACTGGCAAAACATTGTTGGTTTGAGAAAGCGGAATGCAAGACAAAAAAATCACTGAATCGAAATACAAAGAAACATTCAGAACTTTAAGATGTTGTCACATTGTCCATTTATTGAGACGTCGCCTTCACATTTGTTTGGAAAATTTCTTCCATGCCTCTTATATACAATGGGTGAATGGTTAGTTTTCTCTTAGGGAAGATAAATCATATTTCTCTAAAAAAGTTAAGAACCACTTAAAAAGGGCATTATATTATATGTGTACGTTAATTTCACACACTGTGCCGTTGGTAAAACAGTTCCATTTAATATCTACTCAGTATTCTTGTGTAACAAAACATGACGAGTCGGTATTAACATCTTATAATTTCTGCTGATACTCGTCACTCGTCACAGTGAACTAGTTTTTCATACGGTTTGTATAGAAGTGACAAAGTTCTCCAGATATCTAAAATCTGTATATATATATATATATATATATATATATATATATATATATATATAGAGAGAGAGAGAGAGAGAGAGAGAGAGAGAGAGAGAGAGAGCAATAGCACTTTAAGAAGCTTAAGGAAAGCAATTAGAACTTAATTCTGCACTGAAATCATGTGCATTTCTGTTTAAACAGTAGAAAGACCCTTCCAGAATGCGTTCTTTTAATCATGTTGGAATGTAGCATAATGCTTAGAGACGTCAGTAGCAGAAAAAATGCAACATTTTATCAGATTTATAGTTAACACCAATTCATGCCCTTATCTTTTTAGTTGAGTATATTAAGAATCAGGTAGACTCATACTGGCATGAGAATGAAAAATAGCAGAACAATAACAAAGGAAAAATGTGGATTGTGATTTTTCTTTTATGTTCTTAAATTTCCTTATAGTACCCTAAAAATTGGATTTTATAAAGGAAATCATCTGTTTACATATATCAAAAAAGTAGTTCTTTGCGATCAAAAGACAGGCAGGACAATTCCATTTCCGTTATCATTTAGCAAGGACTTAAGAAATCAAAGAAAAGAAATCTCTCTTTGTCATCACAGGAAGAAAAAAAAACGTTATTAAAGTGAACTTTCATTTGTGGGTTTTTAAATAGATATAAATTATTGCCGTATCATTTGGCACACAATTAAGTCTTATCATTAGTCCGTTTCATGAGAATACAACAATTATGTCCGTATCATTGAAGGGTGGGGCACAAATATGTCTGTATCATGGGAGACAACAAATAACGTCCGTATTATTGAGGGGATTGGGCACAAATATGTCTGTATCATGGGAGACACAAATAACGTCCGTATCACTGAGGGGGTGGAGCACAAATATGTATGTATCATGAGAGACAACAAATTACGTCCGTATAATTGAGGGGGTTGGGCACAAATATGACTGTATCGTGGGAGACAACAAATTACGTCCGTATCATTGAGGAGGCTGGGCGTTAATACGTCTGTATCACAGGAGACAACAAAATATATTGGTTTCATTGAGAGAATTACGCACAAATATGTCTGTGTCATGGAAGACAACAAATTATGCCCGTATCATTGAGGGGGTTGGGCGCAAATATGTCTGTATCATGGGAGCCAACAAATTACGTCCGGATCATTGAGGGTGTTGGGCACAAATACGTCTGTATCACAGGAGACAACAAAATATGTCCGTATCACTATGCGGGTTCGGCACAAATATGTCTGTGTCTTGGGAGATAACAAACAATGTCCGTATCATTGAGGGGGTTGGACACAAATATGTCTGTGTCGTGAGAGACAACAAATTACGACTGTATCATAGCAGATAACAAATTACGTCGGTATCACTGAGGGGGTTGGGCACAAATATGTATGTTTCATGGGAGACATAAGTATCCTTTATGTAATTAAGTAAAATCTTCACAAAACCATTAGGTATATTTTGATTGGTCCGAATTATCTTCTTTTGTTTAATAAGTCATTAGTATACTCATCTTTTGGAGCCAGCTATTGACAAATGCCAACTTCATATCCGGCTCACTGTTAGTATTAATATATACCTGACTAACGGCAAGTTCTTTTCAAAAATGTATATCATCTTCTTAACCGTATCCTGGCAAGTTTTTAATATAAATATGGAGTTTTTACTCAAATCACGCAAGGTTCTTAACAAAAATCTGTATTTCCTTCCAGGCTCTCTAAAAAAAGGTGAAAAAAAAACAACGGATATCAGGAGAAACCACAGTCAGAAAACACAGCCTCCCTACACAGTCAGAAAACGCAGCCTCCCTACACAGTCAGAAAACACAGCCTCCCTACACAGTCAGAAAACACAGCCTCCCTACACAGTCAGAAAACACAGCCTCCCTACACAGTCAGAAAACACAGTCTCCCTACACAGTCAGAAAACACAGCCTCCCTACACAGTCAGAAAACACAGCCTCCCTATACAGTCAAAATGTAGAGATTGATCTTTAAAAGTTAAAAAAAGAGACACCAAAAACAATTAACGAAAATGAAAACTCGTAGAGTTACTGCCTTGTAGTGAAACTATCAAGTCCTTGACAAAAGAGATGTGTTATTCCTACCCGGTTCACAACAGGTTCGTGATATAATTGTGTTATTATACCCAGTTTTAGTCTTGGTTCTGTACGGTAATAATATGCAAGACTGTTTTGGCAAATTGCTTGAATAAAGTTTAAATAAAGACAAGAATCACTTGTTTCAGATACATCCACAAACGTTACAATCGACAAATTCTGTGAAAACACTGTTTCTTGTTAATTAATTTATTTCAATATAGTATAAAAGAATAAATGTATGAAACTTCAATGATGATTTTCGTTATAAATGCAGTCTTTGCCATGATAAGTAGTTATAGCTTTATTATAGAATGTTTTGAAGCCATGGCTATCAAGGAAGTTTACTACTTCTGTCTCGTAATCTAGATGGAATAGTTCCGGATCACGTGCCAGAACGAATAGAGTTCCTCTGATATTATCGCTAACAATGGCGTACTGATATTGAAAGTTCTCACCGTATGATGCTGGGCCCAGCTTCAAAACCCAGTCTGAAACAGAGAGTCATTCTAAAGGGGTGCGTCCTTTTTTCCCTCCACCTGTCTAACACAGAACGTATTTTATCGCCGAAAATGCTATAAAAGTGTGATTAACGTGTCCTAATATGATAAAACCAATCTGTTAATATGATAAAACCAATCTGTTCTCTGCTGAAAATCTACAATTCAATTTATTAATTAGACATACAAATACTTCCTATACATTTTCCAACTACATGTATCTCGTTTCATCGTATATAGACAACCTAACAATCGCTGTTCTTTCATTTTTACCTACTCGAAGGAACATTATGCATGTTAACAACAAGCTGAGCTTCAAAGTTACAACCTTAGTCAAGACAGATTTTGCCTGGCCAAATTCATTAAAAACTAACCTATCTGAAGCATGAAAAAAATGTGTGTTCCAAAATATGTGTTCCATTTGAACTAATAAATGACTTTGTCTTCGTGCTATGTATACTTACAGGAGGCCCCTACTGGAACAGACTCCAGATGAACTACAAATTTTCCGGCTTCATTTGTCGGTGAAGCATAGCCATGTATAACCTTCAGTGGCCCTCCTGCACTGTGAAGCCTTTCTGAATTCAGGACGGTCACGGTGCCATTAGAAGTTTTTTCATCTGCAATAGATTTAAAGGCTAGACTGTGTTGTATTAATAACTCTTTTCAAGAGAAAAAAGGTATTTCAAATTCTAGTAAAACGGTTTTATTACTATCTGAATATTAGTTTAAATGTTTGAAGAAAACTGCCCATTTTCGGATAGTTAATTAAAATACACAATTGGTATTTCAAGAATCATTTCATCTGTTAAGAAATATACATTTTTGAAATCAACCTATTTAAGTATCCACTTTGAGGAACGCTCTGTTAACTTAATCCACATTAGCTGGGCGTTTTGTTTTCGAACTTACAATCCGCTGTAACACAATAAGCGTCTGATTCCCAAAGAGTAACAACAGACTGGCTCGCGAACATCTGCAACAATATTTATATGAACAAAGATGAATGTTAGCACTTCCTTTAAACTAAGAAGCATCAGTAAGTTTTTGAAAATACCGTAAACAAAATCAAAAACGTAACCAACCTGCAAAAAGACATATTCCTACGCACACAATGTAAATACATGTACATGTAATCCTTTCGCTTAATATCATCTTAAAGCTTCAAGAAAATTGTTTTTTCAAAATATTGCTTAATGCACCTCATCTAAAATAAAGTTTGAAAAATTCGTGGACACGAATCATTCTACAAATTTTGTTTTGTTTCAGTTTCATTAAAATGAGATTCAGTGTTATCGCTCAGATTTCGCTAACTGGTATAGCTAATGGCGAAAAACAGAAGAGCGCAAATAAAGATATGATTCTAATGAAATTGGTTTTGTTTGAAACTTTATTTAATTTCTGCGTCTGCAATTTTCTCTGTAAAAAGCTGGAAAAAAATACATCGACTTAGCAAGTTCTTCATATGAGGAGTAGCCTTAGCAACAACAACAACTAAACCACTTACCTGGTACCATCTGCCGAGATATTTATCCAGATCAAGGGACGTAACTGTTTCTGGTTCTTTACCAAAGAATGTATCTAAAATAAAACTCTCTGTCAAAAGCGACACAGTAAATGTTGCCAGGCATAAACTTAGACGAAACATTGTTTAAACGCCTCTTTTCTTTCACTAGTTTTGTTCAAATAAATAGATTTCAGATTCAGTGGAACTTTTTATGCAAGTTTTCGTTGGTCTTGTATAATTAAAGTTTTAGATTGTAACCTCGTATAGTAAACAATAATCATTTCAGCATGGGTTGCAACGTGGCATCTCTGATTGTGGTCCCTTAACGTGACTTTGTGATACAAGTGATAAAGATAAGAATGGTGAAGGTCAAAGTAATTCTAAATCATGGTTGCCATGGTACTGTGAAGTAGTTTAAAGCTATTAAATTCTATCGAACATTTAAAAATATCAAACAAGAGTAGTTTGAAAAAAGTATTGCATTACATAAGTCGAAGTACTTTATGTAAAACCATTCATACATTATTCATACACCGATGTTAACCGCTTCTCAACGCGCACGTCCAGTCTCGTGCTACAGTTCAAATGTTTCCGGTGTCAAAAGTGCGACTAAAAAACCAACCATTTAATGGTAAGTGATGTTTTTTCTGTAATGATTATCAGAGTTCTTACACGCGTTGCTAAAAAAGTAAAAACATCGCTCGGCACTTATTAAGATAAACTTTCAGTCTTCAAAGTGATTTGTCAGAGTTGACGGAATGACTGAGACGCCATTATCCCTCAAAGCTACGGTTAGAATCGAAAGATTGACTGAAAGTTGCTCATTGTTTTTCTTTAGTTTGGCGAATATATCTACATCGAAATTATCAAGTGATCAGAGTTAGATGTAAAAACTCAATAAAAGGACTTTCTTCTGGGTTGAAATCAATGTTTTATAGGTGTATTCTGTCAAAACCTGATCGGTGCTAGAGGTGCCAGGTCAGAACTGGAAGTGCAGTATAGAATGCTGCAAAGGTGCACATTTTGTTCAAAATTACATAAAGGATATACCTAGATCTGAAAGAAGTTGAAACAATCTGATTTTTATTTATAATCAGGAGCAGATTTCAGTTCAAAGATATGACATGTTTCTGTCACCTTAACACTTATCTGCGTTTTGTAAGAATCAAATTACATAAAGTATAAGAGTGTTAATTCACAAATTCATGGCATTCACAATCCCAAGTTTCTTTTTCGTTCAAAGTCATTCAGTTGACAAATAAAAACTGTGTGCATAGAAATAAGTTTGTTTCCTGTGTGTTTTATACTGTCTCAACACTATCTTTTCATTTTGATCAAAATTAGTTACACACAATTGTTAAAACTAGATAAGTTACTTACTGTAGAAATAGTGCTGAAATGATTAACTAAAACAAGAAAATACGGAAGACAATAACTGAGAATACAGTACAGCGGAAACAACCTGGACAACGTCAGTTTTTGTATGCTGCTAGTGGACATTCTTTCTCCACAGAAGTATCCAAGATATCATAGATCAATCTAAGAAACTGTCATCGTGGAACAATATATTTTATGGATCTCGTAGCCAGTGAGAAATGGTCGACCTTTCAGTTTTACGATACAATGTGGCAAATTGTGGGCTATCTGATTATAAACAAGTTGACATTTTGTTTTCAAATGTATAGATGACTCAAAAGATTATAATAAATCTGTTTATCTTAATTTGAATAAGAAACGCGTGTATTATCTTGAATTTGTATAAAATAAATTATTTTATAACAATATGTGTGTGTCAACCATTGCAATTACAGAAGAACCCTCCAAACAGGACGAGCTTGGGACCGGGCCTTTTGTCCGGTTTGGATGGGTGTCCGATTTGGAGGGTTTTATATTTAGAAACAGATACCTACGCAGGAGATGTCGTCAGTTTTTTGCATGACTGCATTTTGTGATCACAGCTGCACCATTGTCATGGTTCAATACATGTTTTATGCTTTAAATAATATTCCAGTCATTTTGTAATTGGTTAAAGGAAAAAGATATTAAATGGTCATTTTAAAGCAGTGCAAAATAAAGAAAACAGTATTTTGTACAAAAATGTATTAAATTGTTGGCTAATGGAAATTTCTCAGCTTATGTTTACCATCTGTAGGAAGTTGCAAACAAATAATTTTCAGTAATGGAAGTTGATTCTATGAATGCCTCCACATGAAGAAGGAATAAAAACCATTTATGTTATGTTTTTGCCACAGAACTTTATTTTGGAAAGTTTTAAAATCGGAAATGCATGACCTATTTTTAGGCAGGGGAAGTCATGTCCGATTTTCAGAGGTATATTTATGATGCAATTGACTTGTATTATCGTCCGGTATCCGTAATGCAGGTGTATCCGGTATGTAGGGATAAATGATATAGAGAGAAAAAACTGAGACCGGCCGATTTAGCCGATTTAGAGGTGGGGTGTCCGGTTTAGAGAGGGTCCGGTTTGGAGGAGTTCGATTGTACATGTATTTCAAACATTTTGAAAAGGTGTGGTATCAATAATCAGCCGGTTAAAACGATTGTATGGTAGTGCTTGAATGTCAGTGTTACTTTTTTCAACATTAAGTACTTGGAAAATCCGTGTTCCTTTGACGAGTCTCGAACCAGCTAACATTTACTTCACAATGTCATTTTGGCTATGTAAATAGCACGCCGAAGCAGCGCGTGGGTTCCGGTAAAGCAAATTTCATTTTATCATGTAGATGAATTTCAAGTAAGCCTAAAAATAACATTTTAACTAACAGAAACTATTAATTTTACCGAAAATGTCAAGTATATACATTATACGCGGTAAAATGCACCATATCTAAATACTTTTTAAGAGGAAAAAGAGTTACAATGATAGCTCAAACAAACTAATTTACAGCTGACTTCTATGTAGCCTTTTGTACCTCAGAAACATATGACCAGCTCTAAAATTTACGATCTAGCCGCACCTCTGACACCTGAATTTGCGTTTAAACCGTAGAGCTATCTATCAGTATTTAAGTTTATCTATTGTCGGTATCGGTTGCTCATTTGATCAACGTACCTCCGCCCCCCCCCCCCCCCCCCCCCGGCAAAGGTTACTTATTTTAGGTTGTGGGGGATAGTGCAAGACACAGAAAGTATCCCTTTCTAGAGACACCCTGGTTCTTTTCCATGCTCAGTGTAAAGCACTGATACATGGGACCTCGGTTTCACATCCGAAAGACAATAAGTAATGTTAGTGGAGAAGCAGGGGATCGAAATCGTGACCCCAGAAGTACCAGTCCAGCGCGTTATCACTGGACCACTGATCCGCTCCAACCGTAGAACCGACGGGTCTAGAGGTATCCGCATAGTAGCCGTAAGATCGGACAGGCGTTTTTGTTCTTTTTGTTTGTTTGTTTGTTTTGTTTTTGTTGTTTGTTTGTTGATGTTGTTGTTGTTGTTTTGTGAAAGAAATCCCGTTTACGTCAACAATATACACAGAATTGTGTAAGTTTTAAGTGATTATTTAATGCGACCAGTATTTAATCCTGATCAAGCGTGAGTGGCATGTGTATGTAAAGCAGTGTATAGTGAAAGCAGTAGTAAGCAGAGCTACACGAAAGTAATCCGACTTTCGTCAATGATATAACAAGTTGGCTTCCTTTAAAAAGTAAGCCAAAGAGAGGTCAGCAGCTGTCGTCAATGAAAGAATGAATCTACTTGTTTCCAAGATCATTTTGAATTTTTTAAACGTTCTGTGACTTAAATAATTATAAAAACTAGTGACCTAACTATTATTAATAGTTAATACCTTATCAGGCAAAATGACCGAAATTAACTGACTATAATTTAGTTATTTCAAATGTTTTTATAGTGGCGTATCTATCATTTAAATAAATGAAACAAATTAAGATAACCTCATGTATTACATACCTTGTAGAATCTTGGGGATCTTCTTATAAGCCCCTAAGGCTTTTACTCCCCCCTCTTTTACAACCAACGCATGTAGTTGTTGAAGCCAGAACTCCCATGTTAAACTGCTGCTTTTTTAGGCTCATTAAGTTTTGTTTTCCCTTTCAAGCTTTAATTACACCTTTCTTAGTCCAAATATTTTACAAAATAATCAGCGATAGTATCTGTTAAGCTGAACTAAATATTAAAAGGGCGTAAATTTGATCCAAATCGAGGAAATGGACTTAACAAAAATCCTCTGAAATTCGTAAAAAATATCTACCATTTTTTCATGTCCATGGCTAAATATTAATTTGTTCAGCAGGCTGATGAGTTTCTCAGAAAAAAAAAATGCATTTTAGAATTTGTAGTTTTTTTTAAAGTAGCATGCATTATAAGAAATGTATCCCTATAATTGTACTTTTTGTGTTTAGTTAAAGCGACTGACTCACAGAATTTTGCTGAAAATTTTTTTTCTTTAAAATTTAAGAGAATTTGATATACATGTACTACGGAAAAAACATAATATAATGCTTCTATACGCCATGAAAACTGAAAAAAAAAATTGTCTTAACCAGGATTCGAACCCACGACCTTTCGGTCAGTAAAATAAGGAGCGAGGATCTAGACCACTGAGCCACAGTGTGTAATAGTAAGGACATGTCAAAATTAATCTTATAACTGAAGTATCTTACCTTATGTTTTACCGATAAAAGTGTGTAAAACTTTATATTTTTGATGGTTTTCTGTATCAAAAATGAATCAGTAACTTAGTTTAAATATGTTCTTCGCACTTGCAGGGAATACAAAATTATTCTGTACGTTTTGTTCATAATGGGCCGTTTTAACCATGGGCCGTTTTGACCCGATGTTAAATTTTGGTTTCGTTTAAATAAATTCGTATTTTGATTCGGAGCATGCGCATAACTATCTTTGTAGACTGGTTTTCATGATTTGAGGCTTAATATGACATCATTAACTAAAATTTGATACGCAAAAATGGATGCCGCCAGCAATTAAAGCCAACACTGTGGAGAGGTCTGATGACCTCTCCAATTATGCAGACTCGTATGGGTTTTGTTGTTGTTGTTGTTATTTCTGGCGGGGGTAGGGCGAGTTTATACGACAAGTATTAACATAATATGAAAGTCATTATTTTATTAGGGAATTCATTATTCTACAAATGTCAGTTTTCATTTTTGAATTTCTATCTACAAATAACGACCGGAGAGTCATTATTCTGTGGCAGTCAAAATACTTCCTTGCACTGGCACGTTCGCATGTTTGTTTGTTTTTTATTTGTTATTGTTGTTTTCTTTTTCTTTTGTTGTTGTTGTTGTTGTTGTTTTCTTTGTTTTTCAAAACATTCTTTCGATGTGCTTTGTAACTTTTCGCCTTGTTTTTACAGTTGATAGTAAAAGCTCACTTATACAAAACTTCAGCTAATTAAATCGAACTAGATGATGAAAAATGTGGCATTTATTAAATATTTCACAAAAGTTCATCACAACTGTTATCAAATACATTTAATGCAACGGAAAAGATCTATTACAGAAACATTCAGTGATGAGCAGAATTGTATAAACAGTCTTTGCCGTGATACGTGTTAATAGCCTTATTATAAAAAGTCTTGAACCCGTGTGTGTTCAAAAAGTTAACAATTTCCGCTTCGAACTGTTGATGGAACAGATCTGGATCACGTGCCAAGACGAACAAAGTTCCCCGGAGGTTGTCACTCACTATGGAATACTGGTACTGGTTATTATCACCATACGTGGCTGGCCCCAGCTTCAAAATCCAGTCTGAAAGTATTAAATGTCCTATCTGAATTGAAAAATAAATCCGTATGAAGTTTTTATATATGTGTGAACGGGATATGTAATGACATCTTAAGGCGAAACCATTCAGAATTGATCAAGAACTAAATAACATCATGTCTGAGGTAAATCAGTAACAATTATATGGATAAAAGTATTTTACATGCACTACAGCACTGCTAAACAAAAAAATTGCTTTAACATTTTTCGGAAAGATACAAAATAAAATTTGCAATTAAATCTTAAAATCCAGAAATCAATGTAAAAATTGTCCAAAAGAATTCTTCAAATGAAGTTTTAGTCTCAATTCAAAGACTTAAACTGTCAGTTTGAAGAAATATGGGTTATACAATATAAATATATTATACATACTGATATCACTTTTTGAGAGAAAAGGTTGGAAAATAATCAAATATCATAAAAGATAAACAATACACAATCAAATACCGTGCTTATCAGTTATCTATGGCGACGTGGTCATGAGGGTGTCTGCTTCGTGATCTTGGGTTCCTGAGTTCGCATCCAGACCAGGCCAAGTACGTTTTCCTGGTTATATTTGGCGCTCAAAGGAAATAACTCACGAGTTTAGACGTGATAGAATCCTTTTAACGAATTCTGAGAAAAATAGGATATGTGTCGTAGAGTGGGCACTTGTACGCCCTTGTCTATCTGAAAGCTTTTATGGCGACCTGGTAGACTGACCGCCCAATGAACTAGAATATGTAAGTTCAAACCCGAGCGGGTTTTTTCTCTCTTGATATTAGTGTTACTTACACGGTGCTCCGATAGGAACGGTTTCCAAGTGAACTTCAAACTTCCCTACGTCCGCTGTAGGTACTGCATAACCATGGATTGTCTTTAATGGACCAGTGGCATTGTTTAATCTTTCTGAATTCAACACTGTCACGGTCCCATTGGCAGTTTGTTCATCTGTAATTGAAGATTTTATTTTGAGACAGAGTGAAAGTGAATGTTTAAAGCATGTAAAAGGAAGTAACAAACTGACAATGCTGTCGGGGGATAAAACGACAATGCTATCAGAAAACAAAAACTAAGTTGTGTTGTATTTATCATGAACTAGACAATTTCAGGATTTTTGTGTCTCTGTTGCAAATTTCTTCTGCAGATTACTGCATGCCATACTCATAAATTCAGAAAGCAAGACGTCATTTGGATATAAGATAATTCAACATTCTCTAACACCAGAATACTTACAGTCGGCTGTTACACAGTAAGCGTTTGATTCCCACAAGGTTACAACAGACTGGCTTGCAAACATCTGCAATATTAGAAATGTAGAGTTTTCGAAAATGTTAGTTCTAACGTATACTCTTCGGTTAAGAGGTTGCTTACAATCACACCTGGCCTTTACTTTACGGACGTTTTTACCATTACGCAGTGAGATTATTTGAAAATAACATCTTTTTCACAATATCCGACAACATCGTTTTTAAATGACATGTATTTTATATTGGTTCACGCCTATCTATGGTTTTCACACAACACAAAAACAACACTTACTTGGTACCATCTGCCAAGGTATTTACTAAGGTCCAAAGCTTGAATTGTGTCTGGCGGTTTACCAAATATTGAGTCCAGTATAAGACAGTTGACAGATACTGGCAGCAAAAGTGCCGTGAGACATATTTCAGAAGGACGCATAATTTACTGCTCCGGACAGCTTAAGAATAAAAGGATAGTTGTGTAACAGGTTTTTATATGTTCAATAGGTTTCGTAACTTTTTGATAAAGCTATGGATTTGGAACTTCAGTGGATAACAAACACATTGTTTTACATGTGACAACTTTTAAACGTGACATCGCTGGTGATGGCGATTTGGCAATAGATAAGTCATGGGTTCTTTGACATATGAACATATAACAAAACTACTGAAATGTTTGCTGCTCTATATTTTCCTTGTACTCTTACAATACATAAATGCGTTCAGAGCATGAGATTAAATTTAAGTTAAATTAGGTACAGTGAACAAGAAAAGACCATTAAAATAATTCGAACGATATTAAAAGTCCTGTCGAGAGCTAATGTCAAAATATTCACATTATTTTGAAATCTACAAAAAAAAATCACAGAAAGACGTGTACCACTAAAACAGTTCGTTTAAGAATAATAGTTTTAATAATTTTCTTAAAAGTGGACATTTATAGTCATATATAGAAAAAATAGTTCTTTTAATATTTCTTTTTCAAATACAGTAATTTCTGGTTTTTTCAAACGAACTTCTTTGACATAATATTAGTACTGTCAGTCAGTCCATACCAAATACATTAATCTACATTTGATATTCTGCTGAGCTTTTCTCTGTACTTTTTGTCCTGTTGAAGTCCTCGTGTTCTGTTTAAAATGCGTGATTTCAAGTTTGTCTTCAAGATGGTTTTGTTTTTGTCGTTTTCAGCTAGGTCACCTATGGTCTTAGTGACAAAGAGAGTTTGTTTCACCTCCTTGAGCTGGTATAACACACGGTCTGACAGAGACACAGGCTATCGGCCGAGTTCCGGCATACAGAAGGTCACATCTCAACAGGCAGTGGTGCGGATCACAGCCGGAGGGAACACTCCGCCTGCAAACCGCTTCATTATTGTTGTTGTAGTACCAAGGACATGTAGAACGGTCGCTGAGAATACATCCAGCTGTAGATCTTTTTACAATGTTACTTATTACCTCGGAAATGTTCATTTCACTTGTTTGTGTGAGTAAACTTTTGGTGCTTTTTGCATTATTTGAGTCTAAACTAGCCTGGTCTTTTGCTTCAGACTTTTTAAACATATTATTCAGGACTTCGGAGATACCCTTTTGTGTCACTGTACTATTGGCTGTGTTTGTTTCATTAAATTTTGAACTTTTTCTTATTTGTTTGTTTATACCACTTGCAAGAAAAGTTTGTTTTTTCGTTGTCGTAGAAAATGTCAGCTGTTCTCCTCTTGTATTTTGTTTAGCAGGATAGTGTTTATTGCTGTCTAGTTGACACCGTACACTTAACATCTCTAGAAAGCTACAGATGAGAAACACGAGTGCTAAGTTGTTTGTAACTGTTGCTGTTTTCTGAAACAAATAATAATCGACAATGAGTGATGATAAAATTGGATATCATAAGGATATAAAGATAAATTTACAATGTCATTTTAGATTATTTATTTATTTATTTATTTATTTATTATTATTATTATTATTATTATTATTATGTAAAGTAATAAAAGATTGAAAGCAAACCATTGTTTAGAACTTTTCCGAAGGTTGAAAGCCCTGATTCAAAGTTACGATATGATTTTAGAGACAAATATTTTGAATGTCTTCTTCAGTTTTTCAATTTTCTTTAGAACAATTTTGCTAGGACGCGGTATATTTATATACATTGTAAGGCGGATATTATTAAAATATCATATAAAAATAGAATTAAAAAAGGGGTATTTATCAACAATTTGCAATAATAACAGCTAAAATAGTATTACTTTTATTTTCTAATCAGCATCCCTGCGATTTTGACAATCAGAAACATAGGGAGAGTCCGATAAGCTGATACAAACAGACACGTGTGCCATACAAATTTACTTCTAACAGTGTTGGTCGTCAAGATTTTTATTTTTAATCAGTTCGTTGGTTTTCGCTTGATTAAAAAGTACGATCTAAGATGAAGCTGATTGGCTTTTTAAGAAACTTCCGTCTTTGTCACTATGTTAGCACCATAAAATCTGTTATGTATTCGACAACACATTAACCATTTAAAAGTACTTGAGTTTCAAACTTGTTCCTCAAAATGTCCTTCCATAGTTTTATCAGCATTTCAGTCGGGATTATTGTCAAGTATCACGTCAGTTTTAAACTACCGATAAATTAAATAAGTACCCGGCTTCAAGTTCTATATATAATTATATGTATTGTCGTTTTAATGTGAATAACGGTTCGAAAATTCAGGGCAAATAGGCGCAAAAGAATATATAAAGAAATAATCTATTGCATTTCTCATTTTATCTGTCAGGTGACAGAACGCTCAATTCGTTGACAGCATAAGTTAGTACCTAACATGTACTTCCTTTTTTTATATAAAATTATGCGAACTGGTGAACTAATCCATGTATCCGTGTATCTTTGCGCACAAAAGATTACAGTAGAACAATTAAAATATGTACGCATGCAAAATTTGCATTTGAAGACAATAATATAATTATAGTTTCCTTTAAAAAGTGATTTTTTTTTGTTTTTAGCTCACCTAAGCCTTTGGTTCATGGTGGGCTATTGTGACCGATCTTTGTCCGTCGTCCGTCAACAATTTCATTCAAACGACATCTCCTCTGAAACCTCTGGGCCAAATTTGATGAAACTTACCTGGGATGTTCCTTGCATGAAGCTCTACCAAAGTTGTTCAAAGAATTTAATTCCATCAAGAACTCTGGTTGCTATGGCAACTTAAAGGAAAAACTTTGAAAATCTTCTTGTCTGAAACCACAAGGCCCCGAGATCTAATATTTAGTATGAAGCATTGTCTTGTGGACCTCTACCAAGTTTGTTCAAATTATGCCCCTGGGATCAAATTTGGCCCCGCCCAAGGGGTCAACTTATTTAACATAGTGAAACTTTAAACATCTTATTGTCTGAAACCACAAGGCCCTGAGCCTTAAGATTTGGTATGTAGCATTGTCGTGTGGACCTCTACCAAATTATGCCCCTGGGGTAAAATTTGGCCCCTACCAGGGGATCAATGGATTTTACATAGGCTTATATAGTAAAACTTTAAAAATCATCTTGTCTGAAACCACAAGGCCCCGAGATCTAAGATTGAGTATGAAGCATTGTCTTGTGGACCTCTACCAAATTGTGTTCAAATCATACACCTGGAATCAAATTTGGCCCTGGCCCGGGGGTGAATGGATTTTACATAGGCTTATATAGTGAAATTTTAAAAAATCTTCTGTCTGAAACCACAAGGACCTGAGCCTTAAGATTTGGTATGTAGCCTTGTTTTGTGGACCTCTACCAAATTTGTTCAAATCATACACCTGGAATCAAATTTGACCCTGGCACGGGGATGAATGGATTTTACATAGGCTTATATAGTAAAACTTTAAAAATCTTCTTGTCTGAAACCACAAGGCCCTGAGATCTAAGATTTGGTATGAAAACAAGCTTTATCAAGCTTTTTCGAATAATTAGATTAGGTTAAAGGTCACCAAGGCTAAAAATAGGTTTATATACTGTACCTCATAGAGCCTTCATTTAAAGACCAATATCTTTGATATTCAGTAAATAGGATCCTTGCTTGGACCTCTACCCATGGGTAGGTTTTAGGTCACTGGGTCAAGGTCAAGGTCACCATAGCTTATGATAGATATTTCTACTTTCTGTCATAGAGCCTTTATTCATTGACTGATATTTTACATATCTGCATATTTATATTAACATTACTTACATATTTTCAATTAAAACATGAAATACTGCTTAACTGCAAACTTACAGCCAAATTACTCAGGTGAGCGGTCTTGGGCCATCATGGCCCTCTTGTTCTTTTCCCTTCCCCACCTCCCAGAGAATATCGGTCGATTGCTGTTGGTACAGAAATGACGATAGGGCTACAGTCTAATCATAAGAGTGTTGATAGTGAAGCGAACTTTTAAAGACAAGAAAATTGGCGGATACAGACGCATTCATAGGTGTGTGTAAAATATCAACTGCGACTGAAACATAACAAACGGTTGGATATTTAAGAAACAAACAGGTTGAGTCACAAGTTTTACTGTACAAACATCAGTGAAAACCTTCACTTTGCGGTCAGTCAATACATAAGTACAATAGCAATAGATCGCATTTTCAGGACCGCAGAGAGGTCCGTATAGTATAATAGACCGGATACGAAGTTTTAGTGTGGTAGTCGACTTTCCGACATTTTGTTACAAATAAATTACTGGTGTTCGTTAGTTCTGCGGTATAATGAATGTCATTGTAATGATAACTAGGAGTTTTTCTGTGTAAGAAGAGTTTTTGCCAAAAGTATAGTATTGCTTGTCTTGTTAAATATAGGTTTATTTTTTCAGCCCAACTGGCTCTTATGAACGACAATTGAAATTATTCGTGTCACATTTTCAGAATATTGGAATTTGGACTTTCCAGATTTAGAACTTTATACTCCCATTTTGGTATTGTTTTCTTTAATATTAATGGTACTTGCTTAAGATTCAGAATCATATGCTCACTCGACTGTATGCTGTTTCTAAAATACACATGATTCATTCTATTTTTTTTTTTTAGAAGGATAAATTAGTGTGTGTGGAAGTACCGAAATATACCGAAATACGCATTAAGTGTACATATTTATTTATATGTAACTCATAGAAAAATTAATGTGCATATAAGGTTATTCTACTGTATATTAAGTTATAGATGGTAAAATGACATGCATCAAAATTCTATATTTATCTGTCTCCCAATGACCTATTCCAACCCGTTACCGAACAAATCGGTAACATGATTTTATATAGTAAAAAAAGGAGAAATTGGTAACAATAGAAAAATTGTATGTAACAAGAAAGGTGATTAAGTAGGTGTGAAAAGGCTTGTTGGGGTACACTGCTCAACAGAGGAAGTGATGGAGTAGGTGTGAATGGCACCTTTGATGACAGAGATTACTTTACATAATGTTCTGCCATGGTTAGTCAAAAGACTTATGGAGGATATTGTTCAGACAGTTTTTATTTAAAAATCTGTCTTTGATGGAAACAAATGAAAAACATACTTCTTTACTTTAAAACATAAAAGCGCTATCACAAAGTTTTTTTCTTTTCATTCTAAAAGTAACTTTGATTAGAATATTATAGAATCAACTTTAATAATTAAATATAATGATAATTGCATGACAAACGCAAATTATATAATTACCTGCTGAGACAAACTAATAGGCCTAAGTTCTTTAATGACCGACACATGATGTTAGCACCTTTCTATGACGAGCAGTGTACCCCAGTATGCCTTTTCACAACCAACTTAATCACCTTATTGGTACATACAGTATTTCTATTGTTACCGATTCTCCATTCTTTACTAGGTAAAATCATGTTACGATTTGTCGTGGTTACCGATTGTCGGTAAATCTTCCTACCAATAATGTCAACTTGGTTACACTGAATACCGAAATAGACATTTTTATCGAAATATGCAGAAATAGACATTCGATTACTGGAATCAGAGACATATCTATGTCTCTGCTGGAATAGACCTATTACAGTTAAAGGAAGTAATAAATGTAAAAAAACAAACTTTGGTGTCTAAATAGACTGACATTAAGAGTTTTCATGAATATGGTAAATCAAAATATTACTTAATTAATACGTACATGTATTTAGTGATTTTTGGAATGAAATGAAATCAGTGTAAGAATTTCTATGTGTGACATTTACACAACAAACTTAACTTATTACTGCCAAAAATCAATACGGCTATACTAGGATCAGGAACATAAGAATTATAAAAGATATAACAAAGAAAAACAAGATTTGGACTGAAGATCGTACATAAACATTGATTTTGAATAAGCACATCTTTTTTTTTTGCAACTCGCTGATTTTCTTTCTCTTGTAAAATCTTTCCACTCGAAGATACTTCAAATTCCTTTGGTAAATATATCATTTCTGAAGTAAATAAATGAAAATAACTGTTGTATGACTTAAATACAATTTATTTATGAAATGCAACAAATGAAATCTTTTTAAAAAAATTGCTTATGTATAAATATAGGCTCGATTCCGGTAAAACACT
Source organism: Cyclina sinensis (assembly GCA_012932295.1). Classification (NCBI taxonomy): domain Eukaryota; kingdom Metazoa; phylum Mollusca; class Bivalvia; order Venerida; family Veneridae; genus Cyclina; species Cyclina sinensis. The sequence continues at coordinate 44,548,696 of JAAONU010000013.1, forward strand.
GGACATTATCGTTTATTAACAACAGTGCGGCAGCCAGAATCTTGACATTAATTAACTACTGTGTTCTTATTTGCTCTTTTTATTGAATCTTGACAAGATTTTGAAATAACATGTGCTGAAAGGGTTCTTTGGACTATAGTTTGTCATAACTCATATTATAGTTTGTAATCATTTAGTTTACCGACTTTAATCTGCTGCACATGCGAGTCAAATGATCTAATTAGCGGCCTTTTTATGTCTTTGTTAGTAAGGCAAGTAAATTTATTTTCACATTCCAATGTTAATTTCCTATATAAGGCCTTTATACAGTACAGCTTAGGAGGATTGTCCAAATTCCACGAAGTTTGGAGTAGGTGGAAAAAAGTGACTTCGAGTAAATTTACAAAAACTCCAGCACCATGGAGTCACTTCACGGCAATATGGAGTGTATTTATTGTCTCCGCGATTCTGCGAGTAAAAAGAGTGACTTCGCGTCAGCACCGTAAAAGTTACATGTTCACGTATAAATGTAAACATTAATTTTTCATGCATCGTCGACCCATCTTTTCGTCAGTCGCTTTAAAATGTGTTCTTTAATATGATATAAAACAGCTACACTTGGTTTTCATAAGTTAATGCATACTCGGCATTTCGCCGTATTGTTGGGATCAAGGTTAGTAAAAAAAGAGTTAACTGAACTGGAGCAAAGCCGTTTATGCTTGAACAACCTTTGATGTAAGACAACTTGACAGTTTTAAAGGGGCTATGCTCCAGATGACAAAAAAAAAAGTTTTCTTGTTTTATAAATTTCTTGTAATATTTATGACTACTGTAATGCTTTAAAAATAACTTACTGACAAAAAATAAGTCAAATAATAAATTACATTATAAATTGATTTTTTTCCCTTTCAACTATATCGGTATAACTATATCGTATAAGATTTAAAGTAATATCTGTAATATCACATGCGGCGATGGTGGTGACAGTAAAAGCGTTGGAAATATTTTGTTAACATGATTGTCCAGAGTTCAAATCAGGCTGGAGCGAAATATTTTTTTATTCTATTTTGACTTTTATAATCAGTTTTGAAGTAAAATATTATGTTGTTATAATCTCACGGCATCTAAATATATAATTTATGAAAAAAATTTTTTTATGTCAAATCTGGAGTACAGCCTCTTTAAACTCTCAAATGAAACTTAAAATAAAACAGCAACTGTGAGGAAACGAAAACAAAACTAACAACATAAATACCTACGATATGCCTACCTGCAACAAAAATATTGAGATGAAACATTGGCGTTTGAAAAAGAAACAGGAAACAGTGATCATTAAGTTTTATGTTTGTCGATCGTGAAATACAAGGAATGCATATGTCATTATTTAAAACGTTTCCTTTCTTTGTTTCTTTTTTAGCTCACCTGTCACATAGTGACAGAGTGAGCTTTTGTGATCGCCTTTCGTCCGTCAGTCCTCCGTCGTCCGTCGTCCGTTCACAATTGTTGTCCGCACTCTAGCAGTCTTAATTTTGGTGCGATCTTCTTTAAACATGGTCAGAATGTTTATCTCAATGATATCTAGGTCAAGTTCATAACTGGGTCATCTCACCCTTAAAACTAGGTCACTTGGTCAAATTATAGAAAAAGCTTGTCCGCACTCTAACGGTCTTAATTTTGGTCCGATCTTCTTCAAACTTGGTCAGAATGTTTATCTCAATGATATCTAGGTCAAGTTCATAACTGGGTCATCTCACCTTAAAACTAGGTCACAAGGTCAAATTATAGAAAAAGCTTGTCCGCGCTCTAGCAGTCTTAATTTTGGTGCGATCTTCTTCAAACTTGGTCAGAATATTTATCTCAATGATATCTAGGTCAAGTTCATAACTGGGTCATCTCACCTTAAAACTAGGTCACTTGGTCAAATTATAGAAAAAGCTTGTCCGCACTCTAGCGGTCTTAATTTTGGTCTGATCTTCTTCAAACTTGGTAAAATGTTAATCTCAATGATATCTAGATCAAGTTCGAAACTGGGTCATGTGACCTTCAAAACTAGGTCACAAGTCATATTATAGGAAAAGCTTGTCCGCACTCTAGCAGTCTTAATTTTGGTCCGAGCTTCTTCAAACTTGGTCAGAATGTTTATCTCAATGATATCTAGGTCAAGTTTATAACTGGGTCATCTCACCCTTGAAACTAGGTCACTAGGCCAAATTATAGAAAAAGCTTCTCTGCACTCTAGCGGTCTTAATTTTGGTCCGATCTTCTTCAAACTTGGTCAAAATGTTAATCCCAATGATATCTAGATTAAGTTTGAAACTGGGTCATGTCACCTTCAAAACTAGGTCACAAGGTCAAATTATAGAAAAAGCTTGTCCGCACTCTAGTAGTCTTAATTTTGGTCCGAGCTTCTTCAAACTTGGTCAGATTGTTTATCTCAATGATATCTAGGTCAAGTTCGTAACTGGGTCATGTGACCTTGAAAACAAGGTAACTAGTTCGAATTTTAGAAAAAGCTTGTCCGCACTCTAGCGGTCTTAATTTTGGTCCCATCTTCTTCAAACTTGGTCAGAATGTGTATCTCAATGATATTAGATCAGGTTCGAAACTGGGTTATGTGACCTTGAAAACTGGGTCACTAGGTCAAATTATAGAAAAAGCTTGTCCGCACTGTAGTGTTCTTAATTTTGCTCCGATCTTCTTCAAGCTTTGTCAGAATGTTTATCTCGATGATATCTAGGTCAAGTTTGAAACTGGGTCATGTGACTTAGAAATTTAGGTCACTAGGTCAAGTTATGATAAAAGCTTTTCTGCACTCTAGTGGTCTTAATTTTGGTCTGATCTTCACTTTCATTACCATAAGATCTTGGTTCCTTTCTTCAAATTGCCTTATTGCATTATTGGTTCCAGGGTTATGGCCCCTGAAAGTGCCAAAATTAACTATTTAGACCTTGTCTGCACAATAGCAGCTTCATTTTTGATTTGAATTTAATCAGACTTGTACAATACTTGAGTTAATATAAGATCTTGCAGGGTTGCCAGGGGACTTGAAAAGTCAGGGAAATTTGATTTTTTTTCAAGGTCAGGGAATTGTCAGGTAATTTTGAAAATTGGTCAGTGAAAATAAAAATCCAGAAAAGTTAGTGAAAAGTCAGGGAAAAATAATTTTGAAGGGCTAATATTGTTCTATTTTATTAAAGATTGCATTTACACATTTTTTTCTGTTATGAATCTTTTTCTTTATAATTGTGTACATTGTATTTTAATAAAAGTTCTAGTATTATAAATAACATTACTTAAGACCGAAAGTCTCTGCAACCCTTACAACCAAAAATTAAAATAAGTATGTGTTACACTCAAAACCCATGTTCCTCCCTCCAAGATCCATGTCACAGCAACCCTCTGAACTTAGTAAGTTCTGCTATATAGGCCTTACTGCTGATAGTTTGTGTCTTGCCCATATATTTTTTGCATCTATGGTTGGATTTTAAAATAATTAGTAGAATTGGCAATAGAGTGAACATGCGTCATGTACATAATCCCTGTTTGGAACGGTGTTCCAACATTCAGTTCACAGCAACCTAGTTTTTTGTATAAGGCAGGATTTTTTAAAAAATATTGGCACAAACTTCTACATTTTTCAAGATACTGCTTTGAAACTTTAAACATGTTAGGTATCATGTGTATATGTGCCTGATATATTTTTTATGAGGCTCAGTCCATTATAGTCCACGTTGTGCTTTAACAATCCTGATGACGCACGACATCTAGTGAAACTCTACCAAAGATGACCCCATGGTCATAATTGCCTGCACCCTTTTAGTCAATTGGCAATTGTATTTGCATCCACTGACTCTTGCAACCATTGAGCAGTTGTTGGCAGGTGAGCGACCCAGGGTCCCATGGACCCTCTTGTTCTTTTTTTTTTTAATATAAATATTTTAAAAACTTTATACCACAGGTAAACGGACGCGAAGTGACTCGATATTACTCTGCGAAATCACTCAAAAATACTCCACACTCGAAGTCACTTCAGTCACTCCATTTACACTCGAAGTGACTCTTTTTTCTAAGTTATTCCTCGCCGAGATAGGTAATGGCATGTGAGTTTTATCACTGCTGCAACACTTAAAGTATTTACAGTAGTGGTTTCTGACAGCATGCCTTTAAAGAAAAACTCTAGAATGACAAAAAATAACCAGCTTTTTGTCAGTTTATTCAGACAGACTGGATGAAAAAAAACAATGTTCAGATTAAAATATCGTTGACAAATGAGAATGTCTGTCATGATTCCTCTGCCAATGAATTTCGACACAAATTATAACACTCTAACTGCCATACAACTTTATTATGACTAAAACAATTAGCAAGTTCTGTTTCAACATTTACCTTATAACCTTGTTCATAATCACTTATTATTTGAGCCCACACCTTCAAATACTTTCCATTCGTTTTCAACCACAGTTTCGTAATATTTCCCACCCAGACCTCTTCTTCATGAAACACAAAACAACTCTCTACCCCTCCCTAACTTGTATGTCTTTTTTCAGCTCCACTTTTTGAAGAAAAAAAAGTGGAGTTATTGTCATGACCCCCTTGTCGGCGTGGGCATTGGTTAACCTTTTTTGTTAAGGTCCATCTCTGAGAAACTATTAAAGCTGTTACTTCAAATTATAAATGCATGTTCACTATCAAAATGCGACACCATTTCTTAAGGGCAAATAACCCTCAAATTTATTATTGCAAAGTTATGCCCCTCTTTCAAATTAAAATTTCTTGGTTAACCTTTTTGTTAATGTCCATTTCTCAAAAAGTGTCAAAGATATTCCATTCAGACTTGGAATACTTGATCACAAGCAAGACCCCTGCAAAGATTGTTGGTACCCATGTCCCTGGGGTCGAAGTTAGCCCCCCCTCCTCCCACTCCACCTCTGCTTGGGACCCCCCCCCCACCCCCCTCCCCCCCCTTACCCCTCCCTCACCCCTTATTTTTTTTTTTCATTATAATTTTTTTTTTTTTAATATGTAGGTACTTGACCCCCCCCCACCATGTATGGGATGGTTTTTTCGTAAAATTTAGACTGGTTTGCGATAATCAAAAGACCGCTTGTTACAAAGAACACTGTGAAATCAGTTAACAGTCTAAAAGGAGTTACGTCCCCCCCATGGAAATTTTACTTACTGAATTCTAGTATACATGTACACACACCGCCTCCAGGGCGGCATGTAATAAATCACTCACATTGTTCTTGTTGTTTTGAGTAGAAATACTCAGATGAGCAATTTTAGTACTTAAGTACTCTTATATTTGCAGCATTGTTTTCACTTAGATATTTACCTTTTTCAGGAATATGCTGGCTGCTTGCTCTTAGATTGTTCCATGATTTGAAGCTGTTGCATTCTAGCCGTGTTGTTGGAGCTTCATCTGCAGAAGAGAATCTAAGGAGGTTACAGCTGCAGAGACATTGATAAGCCTTTCATGTGAACTTGTTTACTTAGTATTAGGTCCATACATAGAAATTGGTAAGTTTTTTCTTGATAGGTACTTAGAACTAAACCAAGTTGGCAGATTATTTATTTAGTCAGAATTAAAGTAGCTTTACCTGAAATTATTCTGAGTGATATAATACAGTAAAACATCGATAACTCAAGGTCCCATGGGAACATGCTGAATGCTCGAGTTATCCGAGGTCTCAAGCTATCCAAAATCGGCTATATTTTCAATAGTTTCAGAACTCGCTAATGGCACTGATGTGCTGAATCACACAGTCCTTTGATAATGAACAAAATACCAGACTTCTTATCTCGCCTTAAGATCTGTGCACATAACAAACATTCGAGGACACTATGGTGATAAGTTATATTTACGAACTTGTGATACTTTAACAAACTATATTGATTTGCTATCTATGATAGTTAAAAGTTATATACAATTAGTAAACATCTGTAATGTGTAAAATTCAAATGTGCATATATTTTTTGTGTCGCCCTTTCGAAGAAAAGGCGATACATAGGGATCGCTTTGTCCATCGGTCCGTCACGAAAACTTAACGTTGGCTATAACTTTGCCATTTCTAAACATTATCTTATCAAACTTTCAAATTGTATTGCTGATGACAACAGGGTCGGGTTGATGCCAAAATTTCTAGGTCAAGGTCACATTTGACAGAGTTATGCCCCTTTCTATACTTGGATTTTGTCATGAAAACTTAACGTTGGGAATAACTTTGCCATTTCTTAACATTTCAACATCAAACTTTCAAATTATATTGCTTACGACAACAGGGTCGTGATGATGCCAAAATGTATAGGTCAAGGTCACAATTGACAGAGTTATGCCCCTTTTTGTACTTGGATTTTGTCATGAAAACTTAACATTGGCTATACATGTAACTATGCCATGTTTCTTCATCAAACTTTCCAGTTGTAATGGTTACAATTGTTTCAGTTAAGACAACACCATTTTTCAATTTTTGCAATGTTATGCCCCTTTTATAAGTTAAAATTTCTTGGTTAACCTTTTTCTTTAAGCCTAGAAATAAAATATTAACTGACATTAGATTGGTAAGTACTCTCCCCACTGTCCCTCTGCATGTGGAACCCCCCCCCCCCTACCCTTTTTTTTTTTTTTTTTTAATTTATACAGAGGTACTTGACTACTCGTCCCCAGTCACCCCAAACCCCCTCACCCCCCAACCGTCACCCCCCCCCCAACCCCATTTTTTTACCGCCCCCACCCCCCCCACGACCTTTTTTACTCATACGTGACAGAGTGAGCTTTTCTGATCACCTTTTGTCCGTCGTCCGTCCGTCCGTCCGTCAGTCCGTCCGTCCGTCCGTCCACAATTAGTTTGTTAACACTCTAGTGGTCACATTTTTTGCCTCAATTGTCATGAAACTTGGTCAGGATGTTTGTCTCATTAATATCTCAGACGAGTTCGAACATGGGTTATCAGGGTTGGAAAACAGGTCACAGAGCCCCAAATATAGAAAAACCTTGTTAACACTCTAGAGGCTACTTTTTCAGGTCCAAATATCTTGGAAATTTGTCAGAGAGGTTCTATCAATGATTTCTAGCTCAAGTTCGAATATGGGTCATGTGGGTTCAAAAACTAGGTCGCGGAGCCCAAAAATAGAAAAATCTTGTTAACACTCTAGAGGTTACATTTTCAGTCTAAATAATCTAGAAATTTGTCAGAAAGGTTGCTTTGACGATTCTAGGTCAAGTTCAATAAGGGTCATCTGGGGTCAAAAACTAGGTCACAGAGCCCAAAATATTGAAAATCCTTGTTAACACTCTAGAGGTTACATTTTCAGTCCAAATAATCTGGAAATCTGTCAGAAAGGTTGCTTTGACAATTTCTAGGTCAAGTTCGAAATATGGGTCATCTGGGTTCAAAAACTAGGTCACAGAGCCCAAATATGAAAAATCCTTGTTAACACTAAAGAGGTAACATTTTTAGCCCAAATAATCTGGAAATATTGTCAGAAAAGGTTGCTTCTATGATTTCTTGCTCAAGTTCGAATATGGGTCATCTGGGTTTCAAAAACTAGGTCGGGGAGCCCAAAATTAGAAAAATCTTGTTAACACTCTAGAGGTTACAGTTTCAGTCCAAATAATCTAGAAATTTGTCAGAAAGGTTGCTTCTATGATTTGTTGCTCAAGTTCGAATATGGGTCATCTGGGTTCAAAAACTAGGTCGCAGAGCCCCAAATAGAAAAATCTTGTTAACACTCTAGAGGTTACATTTTCAACTCAAATAATCTGGAAATTTGTCAGAAAGGTTGCCTTGAGGAATTTTAGGTCAGGTTCAAATATGGGTCCTCTGGGGTAAAAAACTAGGTCGCAGAGCCCAAAAATAGAAAAATCTTGTTTACACTCTAGAGGTTACATTTTCAACTCAAATAATCTGGAAATTTGTCAGAAAGGTTGCCTTGAGGATTTCTAGGTCAAGTTTAAATATGGGTCCTCTGGGGAAAAAAACTAGGTCACAGAGCCCAAATATGGAAAAACTTTGTTAATACTCTAGAAGTAACATTTTCGGTACAAATAACCTAGAAATTTGTCAGAGAGATTGTTTCAATAATTTCTAGGTCAGATTCGAATATGGGTCATCTGGGGTCAATTAACCAGGTCCATAGCAACTTTGTTAAAAGCAGTCATACTCAGGTGAGCGATACAGGGCCATCATGGTCCTCTTGTTTTTTTTTAAACATAGGTACTTTACTTCCCCCCCCCCCCCCCCCCCCCCCCCCCTAATTTTTTTTTTTTTTTTTAAATTTTAATACATAGGTACTTGACTCCCCATCCACCCTCAACCACAGCAGGCTCTTGTTTACCTTTTTAGTTATTCTAACAGAGTACCCAAGGGCGACACAAGTGTTCCACGGAACACCCATCTAGTCTTTAATAATTTTGTGTTTGCAAGAATGGGAAGTATTGTCTATCAAGGAAAGAAAGATCAACAAATGTAATTATTGAAGTATTTATATTTACAGGTGGGATTTGTGAACAGTTTACAGTTTTCTAGCAATGGTCAGTGCCTTGTGGCAGGAGTAGGTCAGGAACATAGATTAGGGAGATGGTGGTCAAACAAGAAAGCCAAAAACTGTATATGTGTAATACCTCTGGGTTCTGCTGTGAAATAACACAATAAATACATGTTTGGAATACAATGTGTTTTTAGCTCACCTGAACACAAAGTACTCCAGGGGAGTTTTGTGAGTCGACTGTGTGACATCTGTGGTCTATTGTTTCAACTGACATCTTCGCTGAAACCATTTGGCAAAAACTTATGAAATTTGCCTGTAATATTTCTTGCATGAAGCTCTTCCGAAATTGTTCAAATGGCATCTTCAATGGAAACTTCGAAAAATCTTGTCAAAAAACACCAGCCTAAGAGCTATGAAATTTAGTACCTAGCTTTTACCAAGATTGTTCATATTATGTCCTGAGGGCCCCAGGAGTCACTCTTTTTATACCCCCACCACAAAATGTGGGGGGGGCTATCATGGATTCGCTTTGTCACGTCCGTCCGTCTGTCTCCATCGTGTCCGCTCTATAAATCCTATACCAATTGAAGGATTTTCTTCAAACTTGGCTGAAATGTTCACCTCAACAAGGGGATGTGCAGAACCCATGTTGCCCATGTGTCAGCTCAAGGTCAAGGTCACAATTGAAGGTCAAATATCAAACAATCAAATATTAGACATTATGTCGTGTCCGCTCTGCAAGTCCTACACTAATTGAAAGATTTTCTTTAATCTTGGCTCAAATGTTCACCTCAACAAGGGGATGTGCAGAACCCATGTTACACTTTTACCGGCTTAAGGTCAAGGTCACACTTGAAGGTCAAAAATTGACTTAGAAAATATTCTTAAATTTTAACATGTATTTGAATATTTCTGAAACTAGAAAACATATTTGCTTGAAACTTAAAATATATATGAAGTGTCACAATAAGGATATGCAGGTCAAGTTTCATAACTCTGTATTGCATTTTGACAAAGTTATGCCCCTTTTTAAGTCTTCAAATTTACATACAATCAAATATTAGACAATATGTCCTGTCCGCTCTATAAATCCTATACAAATGGAAGAAATTTCTTCAAACTTTACTCAAATGTTCAACTCAAAAAAGTTATGTACAGAACTCATGTTACCTTTGTGCCGGCTTAAGGTCAAGGTCACATTTGAAGGTCAAAATTGACTTAGAAAATCTTCTTAAATTTTAACATGTATTTAAATATTTCTAAAACTAGCACAGGTATTTGCTTAAAACTTAAAATATATATGAAGTGTCACAATAAGGATATGCAGGTCAAGTTTCATAACTCTGTATTGCATTTTGACAAAGTTATGCCCCTTTTTAAGTCTTCAAATTTACATACAATCAAATATTAGACAATATGTCCTGTCCGCTCTATAAATCCTATACTAATGGAAGAAATTTCTTCAAACTTTACTCAAATGTTCAACTCAACAAAGTTATGTACAGAACTCATGTTACCTTTGTGCCGGCTTAAGGTCAAGGTCACATTTGAAGGTCAAAATTGACTTAGAAAATCTTCTTAAATTTTAACATGTATTTGAATATTTCTGAAACTAGCACAGGTATTTGCTTAAAACTTAAAATATATATGAGGTATCACAAGTAAGATATGCAGGTCAAGTTTCATAACTCTGTATTGCATTTTGACAAAGTTATGCCCCCTTTTAAGTCTTTTAATTTACTTACAATCAATACTAGACAATATGTCGTGTCCGCTCTATAAATTCTATACTAATGGAAAGATTTTCTTCAAATTTGACTCAAATGTTCACCCCAACTGGGCAATGTGCAGAACCCATCTTACCCTTGTGCCAGCTTAAGGTCAAGGCCACACTTGAAGGTCAAAAATTGACTTAGAAAATGTCTGAAATTTTAACATGTTCTTGAATATTTCTAAAACTAGAACAAGTAAGCTCAGTATGCAAAGTTTTTCCACTCTTAATTACATTTTGACATAATTATGCTATTTTCTTAACTTCACTGCTTTTGTTTGTTTTAGTACATTGGGAAAATGAAAGGTTATTTGTAACTCTTTCGAACATGATTTGACAATATATATTTATACTATTACCTGTACAATTTGTTTTTTTTTTTCACCAGAGATAATTTCTTTTTATGTATATGTATTTATGCCACTAAAGTTATTCCCTTAACCACCTTTCCATGTCGTCTTCTGTCAAGGACATTGGTGGGGGTATGAATCGCATTCAGCGATAGTTCTAGTTTACATTGAAGTAGAAATTAAATTATAGAAGAGAAAACTCTGAAACCACATCATGCGCATGGCCTAAAGACTACATGTAGCATTGTTTAGTTGACCTACTGATTATCCTAAGGTACTTGGGAGTAACTTGTGTTATGTAGACTTCCAAAGAGAAAATTTTTAAAATCTAGTTGGAAACCAAAAGGCCCTATAGTTTAGATTTATAGTGTGGCAGTGTGTTGTGGCCCTCAACAAATGTTGAAAACATAGACCTAGGGTCAACAGTGACTCTTCCATTGACCAGGCCCAAGGTCAAATAGGTCAGTAAAATATTTGAGTTTTTATTTTAAAGCAAAACCCCACATCACTATTATCTCACATTAATACTACCAGACCACCAGAAATAGCAGTCCTCACCAAATTTTAGTGTATAATTAATGAGCTTAGTTTCACCATACAGACGGCAGTTGACAATAATTTTGGAAATAATGCATCCCATTACATGTGTACATGTATATACAATATAAGATTCTTTAGTAACATACTGTTTTTACATACAATTTTTTTTACAAATTCAGAAGTATAAAGTGATGGTAACATACATATCTATATAAAGTTTTTTTTTTTTAAAGGTAATCAATTTCTATTAGAAACATATTGAGCAGCTAAGAAGCACCATTCTCACAAAGACTCCAGTCCCTTTATCACATGCAGAGACTGTCTCTACCTTAGTCTTCCAATGCACCTTTAAAGCCAAGTGATCCCTTTAATACAGTCCTGTGCATTCAATCACTTGCCTGTTTCAGATCTTTTCACTATAAGGATTTTTCCAATCTGCCTGACTTATGGTGGTCTTCTTTTCAAAGTGTCACAAACTCTTTACTGGCTACTTTTGAAACCAGAGCATCTGTGAGAGAACCGATGCTCAGTTCTTGATCTGTTACCTTGTACAACTGAAACACAAGAAGTATAATCTGTTTTAGAACAGTCACAGTGGTGGTGTCATCTTTCAATGCTAATCTTTTGGCTCTAAAATACCTTTGTTATGGGTAATAATTTGTATAGACATACTACATGTAGCAGGTATTTGTTGTTTTTTTGTAAGGTTTCTGGAGGTTCCAGTAAATGACATGTTCTGTAAATCGATATATAGCAAAAAAGGATATACTGTGTGTGTTATTCACACATTTCTGGCAATTATGGGGTGTTTGAAGGGACAGGTTGAAAAAATGATTGATCAAGAAGTGTACTTCTAAAATTAACTGTTTTTTTTATTCTTTTCATTATGCCCCCGAAGGGAGGCATATAGTTTTTGAACTGTCTGTCAGTCTGTCCGAAACTTTAACATTGCCCATAACTTCCTTATTAGTAAGTGGAATTACCTCATACTTGGACACTTCCCCCTTTGGATAAGACCTTCCCACTGACCTTTATTTATTTGACCTTGATCCCTGAATGACTGGTTCTCAGTTCAAAGGCCACAGCACCACTTTCGGGGGGCATTGTCATCTTACAGTGACAGTGCTTGTTTATAACTTATTTTTGTTATAGATCTAAGGACCAGCAGTACTCTTAACTCCATTAATACTATTAACATCAAAATTGTAATTTCATTTGTAAATAACTACATTATATAACTTACACCTTTCTACAATTTTAAAACATTTGTTACAAAAAACCAGAACTGTCACTGAAGATGACAAATACCCCTACAATGTACATTGAAGGAAATCTGGAGTTACTATAGTAGGAGCTTTAGTGACTATGCCTGGCAAGTTTCAGTTCAATTTGTTGAAAACTGATGGAGGAGTTTGTGCCCCAAGGCCAAGGTATGTCAAATGTGACCAGAAGTCTAAGATCAAGGACAATAATTGTGCCCAGCTAATAATTGTGTACACATCAGAAATATGTCTTTCACATCTTCATTGCCTAATTACTATCTTTGCCAAGTGTCATTTCCATCAGTTGAAAAATGAAGTAGTTTGTGCCGCAAGGTATATATAATCAAAAATGGGGAAGAGTATAAGCTCAAGGGCCAATAACTCTGCAATACCTGCATGGATATGCCTTAAAAATTTGTCTTGCATATCTACATTGCCTAGTGACCATTCCTGCCAAGTTTCATTTTAATCAGTTGAAAACTGAAAAAGTATGTGACGCAAGGTAAAGATGTCATTTTTTCTACTTGATGAGACGGTGTGTCGCGTGCAAGACCCAAGTTCCAAGCTCAAAGGTCAAGGTCACAGTGCAAGGTCAAAGGTCCAAAATCTCGATGATAACTTCTCCCTGTGCGGAAGGATTTTAAAATACCTTGGCACATTTGTTCACCTTGATGAGATGGTGTGTCACGTGCAAGACCCAGGTACCCAGCTCAGAGGTCAAGGTCACAGTGACAGCTCAAAGGTCCAAATTGTTGATGATAGACCTTGTCTGGGCCATAACTTCTCTGTGCATGTAAGAATTTTGAAATACATGTACCTTGGCACATTTGTTTTCCTTGATGAGATTGTGGGTCTCGTGCAAGACCCAAGTTCCCTGTTCAAAGGTCAAGGTCAAAGTGCCAGGTCAAAGTTCCAAAATTTTGATGATAGACCTTGTCTGGGCCATAAATTCACCCTGCATGGAAAGATTTTTAAAATACCTTGGCACATTTGTTCACCTTGATGAGATGGTGTGTAGTGTGCAAGACCCAGATTCCTAGCTCAGAGGTCAAGGTCCAAAATGTTGATGATTGACCTTGTCTGGGCCATTACTTCTCCATGCATGGAAGAATTTGAAAATACTGTGATTCATTTGTTATGCTCCCTGAAAGAGACATTATACAGGCCTGCCTTGTCCTTCCATCATCATCTTCCCACAGTTTCTATTTCACTGTCCCATCCCCATAGGCGGCTTTCCATTGGCGGACTCGACATGCTGCCTATAGGCATTCTAGTATATTTTTTTTCACGAATAAATTGTGGATTTTTGCCATTGATATTTTTAACATTTTTTTAGCAAGTTTATAAGGTGGTAATCATCTTAAATCACATAATTTAAGTCCCAACAATCATCCAATTACCACATCTCTATAAAAAAAATCCTTTTTACCAAAAGCTCCAAGCCATTTACTAAATAAAATTAACTTACTGTAATTTAAATTACAAACTTGTAATTTACTGAACTTACCAGCACCCTTTTGTACTAATCTGAAACCAGAGTTGGTAAAAACCCGAGTTTTAAGCAAGTGGGCCAGTGCAGTGGGAAAACCCGGGTTTTACTGGTTATTAGTTGGCAATACTGGGCTAAATTATATATTAGTTCATACTTGAACACATATTTCAACACTAGCTGACTTACAAGCCATATAGATACTGGTGATACTGGCATGCCTAAGGCTAAAATATCTGTAACAATCTATTGAACTCATTAAGTAAGATTAGGGGATTAAAGTTAGAAGTGTTCACAACTTAAATCTGGTCATTTTACTCATGAAAATTAGATTCCAATTTAGATCACACTGTCATTTCTATCTTACCATCAAACCTAAGGACGCTGTGTGGAATTGTTTTAATGTTTTCTGAGGATGATTAAAAACCATTGCAAAATGTCAAGACTGTGACACTGTGGTCAGTGCTAAAAATTAGAGACCAAAAGCTCATATACTAAAATGTTGCAGTGTGGTAGTTTAGATCAACCTTTGGACATTAGTTCTCCAAGTGCAAATATAGAATGTTCTGTATAGGAGTGTCTAGCAACTGACAAGCCACAAATACCTGTTAAGAGAAATGTACTTGATGGTAAGTTATTGATGCTAATCATCTTACAAATCTTACGATTGTTTTAGACTTTTGGTTGCAATCCAAACAATCCTTTCAAAGTGTCATCACAATTAACCGTATACATATTAAATAGAAAAAACTTCTTATTGTCCAGTATTGCCCACTTCAGGCCGTTTTTAGGAGTACTGGAAAACCCAGCAGGTTTACCCATCATGAATGGGTAGCTGCCAACACTGTCAAACTGGTGGGAGTAACACCTCTTGTCATATATTGGTACTCCATAAGAAACTTCCGTTTTAACCTTTGTGGATCTATGGGCTTACTATAATCTCAATCTTACTATAAAGGAAGCTATGAGCTTAAAGATAATGTTAAAGTTACTTCAAATATGATGCAACTCTAATAACTTAGTAAACATACAAAAGTTTTCAGTCAAAGAATTTAGAGCCAGAAAACCACAGGCCATTTACTAGCCCGAATAGGTTTTTACAAGCCCAAAAAACTTTTTAAAGTTGAAAGTAAAGTCAAGAATAATGATCAATACATGTACAGTTATTTCATAATTTAATTCACTGGATCAAGGATAAATGAGTTGTTCCATTTGAAATTCAGTCATTTCATTTTCAGAAAATAAGGTGATCAGCTGTTAATTTTTCACAGGCCAGTCGGGCTAGTGACTTGGAAAATTTTACAGGCCTGACCCAAATTCTACTAGCCATCGTCTAAGCTAACCCTAAATTCGCAGACAGCGAAAGTAATTATGAATGTAGAAAGCTCACACAGAAGAATGATTTTCTATATTGATCTTAACTTTTCCATCTCTCAAGCCTAATTTTTAAATAATTACAAATGAAAGAAACCTTTTTTTTTTTAACTTTAGTAAACATTGATACAAGCATGAGAGCCTTGTCTAAGAAGTATACAGAAAGGACAATTCCTTTTGATTAAGAATTGATAATGAAAATGTGTTTACAGATGAAAATTTTCTTGCCTTGGCTATCACAGTAAGCTTCAGTGAGCATACCTTACCTTCAACTGAATTATATGAGTATTGACATTAACATTATACCTTTTTTACAAGTTTTTCATCAGTAAATTGCTTGACCTCTACCAGTGGTATCTGTGTGCCTTGTACTTTAGACTGAATAAGGTTCATAGTAGTATCATCTTTGTCATTCAAGACTACCACAAACACTGATGTGTCCCCATCTCCAAGACCATACTTGCGAAATGAATCTGAAATCTGGAAATTAGCTAATATCTACATATTTCATTTTATGTTACAAATGATCAAAGTATGAGTCCAGTGTCTATCTGCTTTTTTATTTAAATTGCCTTTTATCTTATGTTGGTGAGACTGGCATTATTCCTTGAACAGCATCTCAGAAACTTACAGAAATGTATTACTAGGTAGGCTATCAATTTAACTGTTGAAAAAAACTATTTATCCACAGAATAAATATCATGAACTTTGCAACAGTACTTTTACTAATTCTTGCATGATTAAGGGTTTTAAGTGGTCCTGACAGATAGAAACTGAAAGCCTTTTAGCCTTACATTCTTGGTTGATGATAAACAAAACAGCACTTCAGAATGAACATTCTTTGTAGTCATTTTATCAATTCTGTAAAGATGTAATGCTCTATTAGCAGCCACTAGAACTTGGAAAGGATCAGCTATCTGAAAATAAAAATAAATCAGAAATTAATCAAATTTCATTTCCAATAATAAGACTAGTAGTCACCTCTAAGAGAAATGAGAAGAGAAATACTTCTAGTTTGGGTCACTCAAATAATTAGTCAAATATCTGAGGTGATCTTAGAAAATATTGAGGAAATTTTCTGCTGCAATATATCTCCACTAGCTTCAAGTGTTTAAAAGACAGGGCTCTAATTAGCATTTTGAGACTGGGGCCAGGGTCCATGCAAGGGAGAACTTTGCATGATTTTTAGATATTTTTCATTTATGTCTGCATATCTTTTTTTTTCTTTTTGAATAAGGAGAAAAAAATATTTTAAGGGGGGAATGGGGGCGATATTTGATCCCTGATTTTGCCCAACAAAAGCCCTAAAGACCAAAATGATACAGGAATCTTGCAACTGAATTGTTGTCACTATGTTTACTTGCAGATTATTTCCTAATTAATTAGTAAAACTTCATAAATATATTTGTACATAAGGGTAATCCTTTGTCTTTCAGACTACATAAAAACCTCTGGGAACTGTTGAAATTATTTCTTTTTTGGTGATTTATATTAGCCAGGCACTAGAAAATTCACACTAGCTCTGCATGCCATGTGTATTGCAAAATTAATAAATATCATTCAGGGATTTCACTATTCTCTTCCTGGGGATTTTCAATTAAAAATAATGGAGTCTGTCTGAATCAAAACTATCAAAATCTTGTAAGTTAGAGTATTTCAATTACTCACATAATGAAATGGACTTTAAACAGTAGATTCTAGTAGTCCTTATGTCACACCACCTAGTAAAGTATGGGTCCCATTTTCAATTTGATACCTTTGTAAAGATTGTCATTTTAGATTCGGTTCCAACATAATTAAACAATCTAACTGTCAATCATACCTTGTTGTTTCACAAAACATCTCTGTTTACGTTACATTCTGACTTTTAAAAACGGGTATATCTTCATTTCTCAATAAGGTACGTTTGGTGCGCATTTGGGTACATTTCAGCAGTGGGTACGTTTCAACTATTCCCCGGCCTCAAGACGACTTACCACAGACGTTTTTAAAAGGGTAGCCTCAAACTCTCCATTCATCACACTCTGTCTTAGCTCTTTTGCATTTGTGACATCTTTATATAAAGCAAATGTCATGCTAAAATCGCTGTACAAATGATGGCTAACTTTTTCTTTCATTTTTACCGTACTTTTGTTGTTTTATTTTTGAGAGTGCTTTCCCTTGAATATGTTTTACCTTCCTTCTGTCTTATATGTTGTTGTCATCTTGAATTTCATTCATCCATCCATCCATCCATGTATCCACCTAATCTATAATAGCAGGGGGCTGTCATTGTTAAGCGTTGGAAACTATTGTCAGTCTGAAATCATGCCAAATACTACCTGTGGCTATCCATTAACAGACGAATTTTACACGCCTACCCTTTCAGACAATAAACTGAATTTCTCGAGCGGAAAAAAAACTAATATCTTTTTTACAGGAATAACTTTAAATATCTCATAAGTAGAGTGACCGATGAGCCCTTTTGGTCTGATCTTCGTTTCAGTTAATATCTGCCCAAAGACTTACGTGTCTTGTTGCAAGTTGATGTGATGCCAGCTGGAATGCCGTGGAATACAACTTATGACTTGTCAAAAAATAATATGGTATTTTAGGTCTTTGGGGAGGTCGTAAACAACCCATGTCGGTCAATAGCTATAAATAGCTAATGTCTGTATTTTTGTATGCACACTGACTTTAAATAAAATTTGTATTTATATTTTGAATTTAGTAAATAGTAAGACACAAAGAGATGATAATTGTTTATAATTTCTCCCACATTGCAATCATTGTTTTTATCTTTGGAAAGCACAGGCAGTAAGAGTAAAAAAACGTGAAACCGGCGATGATAGAGAAAGTAAAATAAACTGATTGAAACAATAAATGGATACACACTACAGGCACTGGGGGGCTTATGGGGTCTAAGCTCCCCCCCCCCCCCCCCGGCTGACCCTTTTGTAAAAAAAATAAAAGGGCTCATTTTTAATGATGGGCAACGACTGCTAGGCAAAGTGTGTCTCAGTCTACACCGCTTTAATCGTTGCTTACCTGAAACTATTCAGTTTAGGTCTATCTTTCATTCACTTTGGACTGTTCGATCTATCATTCGATTTGAACGGATCCAAGGGTATAAGACTGAATAGCAAACAGTTCAGAGGCTTTGGTTCCCGGTTCGATCCCCATAAGGGCCGGCAAAACTCTTCCGTGGTAATTGATCCCAGACAATGCGTCGGTTGGTCATTTGTCCTTCATCTCTGAATCAAGTGTGGAAGTAGTCAGTCGCTTGCAGAGAAATTGGTAAGTAAACTGGTTGGATACCCTCGAACACTTTTTATAAAAGAGCGGATCAGTGGTCCAGTGGTAACACACTGGACTGGTAACCCAGGGGTCGCCAGATATATCCCCCACCTTCCTCCACTAACACTATTAAATGTATTTCGGATGAGCTGAGGTCCCATGTATCAGTGTTGTACGCTGAGCATACAAAAGAACAAGGGGTGTCTCTGGAATGGGACGCTTTCTGTATCTTGCACCATCCCCCACAAAATAAAATGACTAATCTCTGCAGGGGGCGTCGATCATATGAGCATCCGGTACCGACGATAAATAAACTCAAATAGATACTATAAATAGTTCAAAGACCGATCAGCGATCCAGTGGTAACGCACCAGACCTGTAATTTGAGGGTCGCGTGTTCAGTACCGCGCATCTCTACTTACACTACTAATCAGGGTTGGGACGATTAGTTTGAAAATGTAATCGAATACTGGCTGATTACAGTACCCCAAAAATGTAATTGATTACACACTGGCTACTTCATTTCTATGGTTGTAATTGATTACAGCTGATAACTTTATCAAATGTATTCGATTACAAATACGATTACTTGATTACATGTTCGTGAAATAAAGGCAAATATTAAAGCATAATAGAAGTTTTTTGGTGTGCTTTAAGTCATATGTATGTGTATGCTAAAATCACATCACAACAATTCAATGAATTTGCCAAAAGAAAACAAAAAATACTACGTCATATATTTTCGTTCTTGCCCAAAAGATTCTTTGCAGTTTCTGAATTCATAATTTAAATTTCTGCATTGCATTTAATGAACATAA
This sequence comes from Cyclina sinensis, assembly GCA_012932295.1. Taxonomy (NCBI): domain Eukaryota; kingdom Metazoa; phylum Mollusca; class Bivalvia; order Venerida; family Veneridae; genus Cyclina; species Cyclina sinensis. Next base: position 44,568,045 of record JAAONU010000013.1, read on the forward strand.
GTGTCTCAAATCTATCAGGTTTTAGTCAACATCTCTCTGGTCAGAAAATTTTTCTTGCCGTACTAAAGATGCGCTCAACAGGAGCAGAAGATGCAGAAATAGTTAAGAACACGGTGTCTAATTTAGTCGACATCATTCTGTCGGCAGCTAATTTAGATAATCCAGGATATTTAGTGAAGTTAGATTTGTAGAAGTCCAATGGACAACTGTCTTCAACAATATTGGGCTCGGACAAAAAAAATCGTTCAGTTCATATTTTTTCGGTTGATGAATAATGATGGCTTGTCTATTTCTACGGAGTGAGTTGCTTGAAACGTTAATTTACGTATTTTCTAAGGAGGTGACAGAGGTTCTGAATCTGACTCGGGGCTTTGATCAAGCTCCTGACATTAATAAACTTGTCAGTCAATCATCAGTCAATGGTCAAGTTTATCTGAGCTAAGGCAACATGCTTTAAATCTTGGATCCGTTATCCTCAAAATACAGAGAGACGTTTTCAATAGAAGTTGCAATCATTTTATTGTTCAGAGAGATGCCTTTCATTTGAGATCGATGTTCCATTGTAACTGGAAGAGCAAGGCTACATGTAACAAATTTTGTTTCTGCACCAAATCTGTAGCCAGCTGAAATATGGCTCTAGAACCATGCAAATTTTATATAATAGTTTTTCTGTCATACACAGTATGTTTTGTTTGATATCCAATGGTATTTAATTTATATCCATCAATTCTGAGAACTGACTTAATCATTTTTAATTATGAATTCCACCTGGTAGCATTTTAGTCAGCCTGGGTTCATGTCATCAAGCAACTCAGAAGCATGAATGGATTTTCTAACGTAGTCTCAGAAGCATGAATGGATTTTCTAACGTAGTCTCAGAAGCATGAATGGATTTTCTAACGTAGTCTCAGAAGCATGAATGGATTTTCTAACGTAGTCTCAGAAGTATGAATGGATTTTCTAACGTAGTCTCAGAAGTATGAATGGATTTTCTAACGTAGTCTCAGAAGCATGAATGGATTTTCTAACGTAGTCTCAGAAGCATGAATGGATTTTCTAACGTAGTCTCAGAAGCATGAATGGATTTTCTAACGTAGTCTATCCCGAAAAACTAGCTGAAGAGAACGTGCATAACATGGACCTGGAAAACTGTCATAATTCCTAACCACATCCTCGTCTACACAGTCATCTTTCAACCGTGTTACCATGTATCAATGCTTTACGTGTTAATGAATCAGGGGTGTCTCTGGAATTGGATGCTTTCTGTATCTTGCACGATCGGCAAAATCTAAATAACTTAACTGTACACGGGGCGTCGGTCATATGAGCAAACTTATAAATTAACTTATATAGCATAGAAAGGTAGATGGATAGCGAACAGTATAGGTAATGGTCATCACTGCCTGCAAAGGCTAAGTAACTGCCATCAGCAGGGTAATAGCGTGCCAGATATCACACATACCGGGACTCTCTAGAGGGATTTGTCAGTTTTGAACACTTTCATTTCAATCAGTATAAGATAACTCATTTCAGATAAAACCAAGCATAATCACTAATGGCGAAGTAGGAAAAAACCTTAAGACATTTTAGCTATTGGTTGGCTTTGTAGTAATTTGATACTAGTTAACTAACAATTGTGAATTTAAGTTTCGTAAAGAACATATAGATCAAGCCATTGGCGTCTGACAGCTTACTGCTACTGCCAACTTCACGTTTGATTTAATTTCTACTGCCAACTGCTACTGCGTACTGCTACTGCCATCTTCCTGTTAGTGCTGAGTTGTTGGTATAGCGCACTCTCAGTTTGTGCCAGCTCTAGTAGAAATCGTTTGAACAGCATGAATAAAAATTTCTAATGCAGATGTATAAGTTTATAGCTGTTCGTTGCTCATATGACGTAAAAAAATGATGACAAACCGGATTGTTTATTTTGTAACGTTTAATAGTAACATGTATTCAAAATATTGTAGTACAATGTATGACAATGAAAACAAGAAACATAATACATGTATAATGAAGTAAAATTTTTACCACTGGTGCTTTTTTCAACGATAGTCTGTGTGTAATTCACATGTTTCAAACTATCAGTTCCTCAAAGTAATTCCGTGTTTTACTTTTTTAACTAAATTGTACACGAACAATCAGAAATGGGACATTTTTTGCTACAACTGAATTATTTCTAAACTGAACACATTAAATTATTGTAGAAAAGTCAATTATCGAATCACATATAAAACTACAATTCCATGCTTTCCCCTAAAGCATACATGCATTTGCTGTAAAAATTATATATTATCTAGTTCCCATGTTTTGCCAGAATACTTTCAATGGTGATTAAATGAAAAAAAAAATACGGTATCGTTATAGTTTCTCTATACATGTATAAGAAACAACCATGTGTATACCAAAGGGAGGTAAGTATTATATTTATATCGTATATTTGCGACTGCAAAATCTATCAGAGTTTTATTTCAGACATTTGTTCAACATTTATTTCAACATGACATATTCTATCTAGTCCATATATACAAAAACCAATTTAAGTAAACGGATATATAACAAAACATCTATATGTCAATTATATACAAAATAATGCACACAGTAACAGACTGATAAATAATGCAATGAAACTATTGTAACTAATGTAATATCTTCAAAGACATTTATACACAGCACATTCTAGTCAGAACTATACAGAATATATCGGCCATTTTGTATGACATGTGAAACACCGAATATTACGAATATTGGAACGTTTCACTTGCCATAATTTCCGTGCGTATGAATAAACATAGGGGCAAGAGAAAATGCTGCAAAGCTATATACAATATTATAAAGTGATACGAGTTTCTAACATAAATACAGTGTACTTTTGACCCAGCAACGTCCATATTTCATCTTTACAACAGTAAAACGTGACCAAGCAAACAAGTGAAATTAAACCTGATCATATATGCTAAACCTTTTGCACATAACATTTTAAGGATCATCACTTTCTGATGAAGTCGTATGTAGGTAACTTTTTAAGAATATAAAGGTTGTATCCGGGTGTTCAACTTTCATAGATGTTCTGTCCGAAAATTCTCTTGTAAAGTAATAATACAACTACTGTATACACAGACTCTTTAAAATAAAATAATAAAAAAGATAATATAAAGAACAAAGGTTCAACTTCCTAATTAATGTGGCCAGAGTGTATTTAGAAATCAGGACTGATACATTGACATTGGGGGATGAATTATTCAATATCATTAATATGTTTGATATTTTGAAGGAAATAGATTGCTTAATAAATTCTGGGGGTATCTTTTAATAATTAGATGTCATAGAGCATATATTTGTGCCGAACCCGAATTAAGCGAAACAGCAACATAGCAAATGTGATAAACTTCTTTTTATATACATGCATGACAGATGCAGCAAATAACGCAAAGAATGGACTATCACAATTATTCATAATTACATGCTATTTTATCAGAATTGTTTTCGTATTTATCCAGTAATGTTAGATTATTACTGTAATCTGAAGGATGTTTGTCTTCATATATCAAGTTTATTGTTTACGATTAAAAATCCTTGCAATTTTAAAATTAGCAAACTTATTAAGTTGATATTTATTTTTTTGCATGAAATATGTCTTATTTTCCAAAAACAACATCGGTTTTGTTTCGTCAATTTTTAGCATTCCGCAGTCCAATTTCAGTCTTGATATTACAAGTGTATTAACGTTGTGACACGCTGAAATTATAAATAACAATACAGTATTAGAAAACAATTATTTCTATATATATATATGACAAGTTTATTTTGATGACATACTTTTTTGTTCAGTTTTACAGGTATCTGTAGGTACTCTAGCCTAGAGATTGCCTCGAGATTGCGCAACCATTACATCACGTACGAATAAATCGGATGTATGATCATACTAATGTTAATTGATACACTAGTATCTATAATGCCTAGCTCAGATATAATGCATTCTCAGTCATATTGCATAATACATATCAGAAGTACACAAAACAATGATATAAGCGGATCCAGCCAGTGACCGTAACGTTCATGGCATTTATACAGTTTGAAATATGCACAAGTCTAAAATTAATCATCGCAGAAAAACAAGTCACATAACTTGTCGAAAGCAAATGTCGTAAGAAATACAGCACTCTGTAAAACACCTAAATCTACTCTGCAGGAGAAGTTAAACGGCTTGCTATCATATTTTATCCAGATATTTACGTTTATTAATTGATACATATAACTACGTTTTAGATTGGAACTCCATTCTGCAACATGTTTTTGCGTCGTACTTAGCCTATCTGTAAAAAAAATTATCCAACGCTCGTGTGTGTGCTCTATATTCACGCACACGTTTGACTTCTCAAACGTACATGGAACTCCATTCATCAACTGACATCATTTATCTGAAATGATAGTCCACCCGGATCTTCCCTGAAATTCCAGATGTACGAATTGCACGATATATACAAATACATGTAATATACATCCTCCTAAAGCAACACACATTGGCGGATTGTCCAAGAATGCAGGACCTGTTTGTTTACACGTGCACACATTTCAATATGTAGTTTCTCCTTACTGCACATATATTACTGACCTATACAACGCTTTTTATTTTGCGGCACCACTTTCATTATTTACACGTATGTTTTTCTATCATAGTCTCACAAGTTTTACACTGCACTACACAACACCAGATAAATTTACAGTGACAACGTGACACATATGTGACAACTTGTGTATTGTACCCTCTTCCACAACATAATAAGTCACAACTGTCACTTCCGGTCGATGTTTTGTTACATAAGCGCCCACTTGTTCCCAAAATGCCCTTCTTCATATTAGGGCGACAATAATTGGGCGATTTATGCACATAAACTAAATCATCGTTTTTGATTGGTTGGCGACGTTTTGTCTTTCCTTTGCGTCTCGGCTGGCGTTTCGACCTGCGTGCAATAGGAACAGATCTTTCATACTTAAGTTTTAAAGAGTCTCCTATGTCTCGAAATGACGGCAAACTTCGCCAGCATGTCTTCACTGCGCATGATCCGGAAACTCCATGACAACGGCATTTCAGAGACATCGAATTTGTAACAACCTGAAGAGGAAAATAATGGTGTTATACGAATAGGAACTTAATTGCAGAGATATTTAATTAACTTGTTCCTGTTAAAGTAAAGGGATCTTCCTGGCCGATGTTATCCTCAAGATCAAAATGGGAAACAGTTTGACAAGCATCATAAATTTCATGGAAAGCGTTTTGTACGTTCGACTTTACAAGGCATTTCTTATATATTTTGTCTTGTACCTACCCGGGTGTGTCCAGGAACCATCTCTAAAACAATATCTGAAGTAATCTTACTTTACACCGAGTTTGTTTTCAATACACATTGGCTGTGGTTTTATAGAATTTCTATGTGAAATATAAAATAAGTTGGCCACAAAACACCTTTGTTTGTTTGTTTAATTTCATGCAATGAAATACATAGTAAAATCGACCTCAAAATATCGTGGTAAGTTGTATGAATACGATTCTTAATTAAATGAATGTCCATATGTAATTGCAATGTGTTGGAAAGACGCCATCAAAGTCATTTTATTTCATATTTTACGCGACGATGGAATTTTTCAATCAAGGCTTTAGTTGTATTTTATGTTAGCTTTCTTTTCATACCGCTCCTTTTATGACAATCTGAGTTAATGCGGCGTTATTTTTCTGTCAAAACCGAGACCCATAAGTCATAACCCGTTATTTGCCATCAAAATCTCGGTTGATTTTATTCCTTCGTGTCCTGTTTCACATGAAAATAATATTTCTCCGCACCATAAACCATGTATTCCTATAGATTAGTACTAAATGAAAGTTGGAAGTTATTGGTTATAGTAATGTATTTCATTCATATTTATATGATATTTCGCGGCTGGATATACCTGATATTGCTTGACGAAACACGTATCAGACTGTGAGTTGACAGAGCTAACGAAACTTGGCTGTTACTACACCCGAAGTGTAGAATTTTAAGTGTTGTGTGAATTTAGTTCATATGCTAGGACACGCTACTGAATTCACACTGGTTAATATTCCAAACGAAACCATAGAAGAAATAATATCTTTGAATCTTTAGAATTTTCGTGATAAGGATTTCCAAAAGAGGCAGCTCCTGACTTAAACAAACTGTGTTCCCTTTAATTGGAATATGTACTGGACATCTTTTTATTATATTTTTGTTCCCCTCTTTTTTCCATTTTGATATTACAATATAGTGTATTGTAGTGTATTGTGTTTTGATTTTAATACTGTATGCAGCCATTACTTTTGTGACATCTGACTCTACATGAACTATACCTGGTTAATTTGTAATTTAGCGAATGATACCAAGTGTTAAAAACTATAAATATTTTCATTATACTGACGAAGAACAAGTGGTGAATGCGAACTTTGTTCTGGAAGCTAAGTAGACATTCCGTTATTGAGAGATGTAAAAACAGAGTAAGGACATATTCAAGTCCGCCAAATGTTCTTTTGTTATATTCACTGAGTTATAAAGAAACTGGTGAAATGTGAACTCCATCTGGTGTAGGGTATTACTTGCGCATACGTCATGACTTATCTCAGTGCTATACGATGAGTATGGGGAAGAAGGAATGGGCTGTTTTCTGTATCTTGCACTATCCCCCACAACGCATGGGGCGTCGGTCATATCGGCAAACGGTGCTTCCCAACCTAGTTATAACGGCCCTTTTATCGATTTCTACGTTTTTATTTAAAAACCAACATTTTCTAAAGCAAACTTATGAACGATCTTACGAACATGCATCTAAGAGTACACAACCAAGAGCAGGATTCGGACTCCGGTCTTAGCGCATCGAAGACCAACACTCTAACCACTGAGCCAAAGAATCGATTCCCTGACGCAGTTGTCAGAGGTTGTATTTATACAATTATAAGGGTATGCACTGACCGTAAAAAACGATAAGAAACACATTTCATGATAATCAAAACCTGGCACGATTCTACTTTTTTTTATCTGTTCATATACACTGTTTATTATTTAATACTAAATACGTTTTAATAACAATATAACGAATTATCATAAATGAATGTGAAATCATTGGTCCTTTCGTCAAACGTCTTCATGAAGTTTCTAAATACAGAATAACCAGGCGTGGTTTTAAAAGTACATGTACTTTGTTGCAGGACTTTGTTTTACGTACAAACAATAATAGTGTCAATGATTCTGGCGGGTTAACTTATTTTTTTCCATCTAAATCTACTGCCTTAGACATTTCCACTATCTCTTCCGGCAAGGTGGCGGGGTCTGGTGTTTGCTCAAAGTTTGGCTGACATCGAAAGAATCGCTTGTTTATAGACAACATTAGGTGAGAAGGAATCTGCGTTTTCCGTTCCTGTTTCGTAAATCTACTGAGCGGGATACCTATTGCCAGGGTTACCAGTGTTACCATGATAGAGAAGTACAGGTAAGATATTGAGTACAAGTAATCTAATCCGTGAATTTCTACATCCTCTAATCTTTCTGCAGCACTTTCAGAATATCCAAAAGTTGTTAGATTGTCTATTTCCAGAAATGTTGTATTATAAAACAGTACTTTGGAGTTGCTGGAGAGAGAAGTTTCAGTGGTTGTTCTGTTGTAGCATTTATCTGTCGGTCCTAATGGTAGCCAAGGTGTCTTCTTCCGACCAGGTGAAAAGTTGTATCCCAGGGACAACCACACGGCACAGGCGATACCAATGGCCATGCTCACTAATAAACCACGCCTTGTTGTAAATTTGATAAATATTGACATGAAGAACATTGCCGTCACAGGGCCATCAATAGCACCTAGGATACTTCCAGCGATTTGCGACATTGGGCCTTTAACCTGGCTAATAAGAATACCGACGCCAATACACACAGCACCACACAACAGGACAATCAGTTTGGATGCCCTGGTTATGTTCACGTCAGAAATCTTCTTCCATTTAGCTCGTACAACATCTTCGGAGATAATTGCGGACACACTACTGAGCAAAGATGACACTGTACTCAAAGATGCGCTACACAAGGCAGCTAGAAACAGTCCTGTTACTCCAGGGACATGATCAAACATGTCCATTACTGCGAATGACACTATTTGATTTGGGTTTGATATTTGTCCAGAAGCAAGTGGATCGCAGCCTTTCTTTGCAAAATATGCATAAACTACAAGCCCTTCAAACATAACAAAAATCTGCAGAATAACAAACCCGGGTATTGAGATAGCAGCAACTTTTCTTGCCTCATTCATTGACTTTGTCGAATTAAGACGCTGTACAAGCGGTTGTCTACATGAAATGCCGACAGACCGAGTTGCTGAGCCGACAACTAATGTCCAAAACGTGTGTCTTGTCAAAGGGTTAGGGTCAAAGTCAATTAACTTTAACCGCCCACTAGGTTTGTTTAAGTCTATTACGCTCTGAACTCCCCCGGCAGCCATTGTCCCGTATATCAGAACGGCAAATATCACAGCAATCATGATAATTCCCTGAACAACATCGGTTACGACTACGGCTTTTATTCCTCCCAGTGACGTATAAATGATGGCTATAACCGACATGGAAACGATATAGATCCACACAGAAATTCCTGTGACAGATTCTAATGCTATAGCCGCACCAAACAGCACTATACCTGCGTACAGTGTCATAAAAGTAGCACCTAGTACCATAGCAACCTGACGAACCAGTAAGGAGTCATAGCGCATTTGCAAGTATTCGTACACACTTGTTACTTGAAGCGGGTAGAAAAGCGGTATAGAAATCCAAAACATAGCAGAAAATCCAATTGCCATTCCAATGTTTACAAGCCAATAAATGAACCCGTGAATATAAACTTCTGCCGGATAGCCCAAATAGAATATAGATGATTCAAATGTTACAAGCATTGACATCGCTACCGGAAGTGCTTTCATTTTACCGCCTCCTCTGTGAAAATGGAAGGAAGATATGTGTTTTCGTTCCTTGTACGCATAAAAGATTCCCGCAGCCAGTGAGGCGAATATTCCAAGAGCAAAGACAACATAGTCAGCTACTTTCAGCCCCTTGTCGAAAGACATATTTTACAGAAGAGAGAAAAAATCGGAATAGTCAATTACAAGTACAATGTACAGTACTTACACTTATGATTGTTTGGTGATAAATAACCAACCTACATGATCAGCTAGATTTACATAAAATTATTTCCTCTATCAAATTTCTAGTCACATCTTTGGTTATACTTTCTCCATGTTAGTAGCCCAGGCTGTGCCTCTGCATACGATCTGGTCAATCATAATAAATTATATTGATGGATGTTTCATTTCTGAAGATCTATTTTATGCCAAATAAAAATAAAATGATTCTGATTTTATGTCACATTTAAGCGATATTATGTTTATGCTACTTTACAAAACTTTGCTTTTTGTGCCACTTACGCATTTACGTTACTTTTAAACAATGCTAATATTTCGCAAGTTTGCTCTACTTTCAAAAAGAAAATATCCATTCTGTTAAATTGCAACCGCGCCTAACATGCTTTATTGAGACTGCAAACGATAGAGACAAACAGTTTAGTCTCAAAGGACTGAGGCACAGAAGTTCTCTTCAGTAACGTCATCTTGAATACGATATTTAATTGCTGCTTATAATCAATTACATGCCAGAATATACAAACCAAAGCAAAGACGTGATTCTTTACAGAACTATCGGATGCCCGGATCGTGTGTCGAAAGTAATCGGAACACCTCGGGCGACTTCAATAAGTCACCTCGGAAATAATGTGGTAGGCGCCATATTAGATTATTTTATAGTACAAATTGTGTCTGCTAAATTAAAAATATACCTGTTCATGCTTTAAATGAAAATTTATTTTCATTTCTTCTAATGCATAAGACAACCACTGCTTGAATTCTGCCATGTTTGTTTATATTTTTTATTAAAGCCGGGACGAATTACCATTTGGTGTATTCATACACTTACATACGAGGTCTTTTTACGAAGTTGTCGGAAAAGGCCGAGTTGTTACGATTGGTGTCGAAAGGTAAAACCGTATACAATCAAGAAAGAAATACGCTGTATCACATTAAATGAAACCATTTACTTGGACCTGGAATTTGAAAAGTCCTTTTGTCCGAGAAACAAGGTGCATGCTAACTACCGTACATGTTTCAGGATTTTAGAGGAAGCATGTGTTTGCACTTAATGACAGAATTTTTCTCCATTTGATCTTGCAAGTGTGTCTCCAGATGAAACTAATCTTTTAAGTTATCAACATGTTATTATGTAAGAACACCTTAAAGCAAGGAAACGTCAAAGCAAAACTCGTCATATTTTAGTCGAGATACGGGTAAGACGAAAGCTGATAGCTTAATAAATGGTTATTTGTCAGTCGGGTAGAAAAAGGGGTTGGCTGTGGGAGTTAAAAATAGGCAGGTTGATAGATTTATGAGGACAACTAGCGGTTATTCAGTGAAACGAAACCAAAGGCAATAGAATGCCAATTGTAAGAAACATAGTGTGATTTATTTATTGAATGAAGCAAGTTTTGTGCAGAATGACTCGATTTCTGTTTTAATAACTGTTATTAAAAGGTTTTAACACTTCAGCAAGGTTCAGTGTTGTTTATGAGGTATGTGTGTGATCGAGACAATGCAGATAGTTTATTGACAGTTTTTCAAGTAGTTTAGAATATAATGTTTCTGTTGTCTTTTTTTGACTGTATGGGTGATATGGCTCTTAACGATTTTCATGTTTAGTTGAACGAGACAGGCTGTTATGGATTGAGATTTATGTCTCTCAGGTCCATGAAACACCTGCAGCAGCAACCTCAACTGCCAATACTGATAAGGTGTTCAGATTCTGATAAGGTGTTCAGATTCTGATAAGGTGTTCAGATACTGATAAGGTGTTCAGATTCTGATAAGGTGTTCAGATTCTGATAAGGTGTTCAGATTCTGATAAGGTGTTCAGATACTGATAAGGTGTTCAGGTGTTCAGATTCTGATAAGGTGTTCAGATTCTGATAAGGTGTTCAGATTCTGATAAGGTGTTCAGATACTGATAAGGTGTTCAGATTCTGATAAGGTGTTCAGATTCTGATAAGGTGTTCAGATACTGATAAGGTGTTCAGATTCTGATAAGGTGTTCAGATTTTGAAGCATTAAAACACGGTGTAAGTTCATGACTTTAACTGTTTTCACTTGTACGTAGAGTTTTATAAATGGAAAACCAATCATATGAAATATTTGTATCATTTTTATATAACTTTACATTAGATCAGATTTGAAATGTATAACTAAAGGATATTTGGCATTGATGAGAACTTCTATTTTCATTTTTGCATCGTCCACTATGGTAGCGCTACAGCTTAACAGGTAATACTGACCGTTATATATATAAAAAAAAGAATTTGCCACATACATATAAAGTTGTCAAAACTGTTACGTAACTTAGGCTATCGCAGTTTCAGGTAATTGACCAATAAAATTAGTATGGCCGTTAGCCAGAAATACAAAGAAACGTAGAAACTTTGATTAGATTACCCCCGGTCTGGAGGACAGTGATCAAGATGTAGAGTGTGGACATTCAGTTAGGAAGTATCAGGTTCGAATCCACCAGATGTGGCAATCTGCAGTGACTGTACTTTCCACACTGTTGCACTAGTGCTTTTAAGGAAAATTAGGAAGCAGTTTTCGTAAGGAATAAATATTAAATTTATGCAAACTAAAATTAATTTTAAACTAAGCTGAACAAGTATAAATACTACCGGTATTGAGTGGGGTGGGGGCGCATAAACGAATTGTCAAACATTCCCAGTGTCGAAGTCAAACGCTGACAAGAAAAAGAGCGGGAAACTTTTATGTTAATTGAACAAAACCGTAATAAAATATACATGTATTTTCCTGTTCTATCTGAAATTCAGACTTTTAAATTAAAGGGAAAATCTGCTAAGATACAATTTATTCAGTATAAATCATCTTTGCAAGTAAAGGATTTCAGTTTACAGCCTTGTATACTTATATTTATTTTAACAATATCCTGTTTAAAGTTTCGACCCCCCCCCCCCCCCCCCAAAAAAAGTGTTTTCGGTTCTTATAGCTATGCCTTGGATGTAATCATCGGAATTCCTGTATTACTAATACAAAACTTTGAGAAGTTATTTGTTGGTATATTACTAACACAGGAGCCTGAAATTCTATCAATAATTAATACACAGTGGGGATTTTTTTGGGCTTTTAAAATTAATTATTGATAGAATTTCAGGCTCCTGTGGTTACTAACTTTACTATTAGTACAATTTTATATTTCCTAATTGATATTTACGGATATCTTTTGAACTTTTTGACGACATAGTAGTTATTCGAGTCAATAAAGGTAGGGTTTGAAAGTAATTAAGGAGTGTGTGAAAGGCAAACGATATAAAATAACTCATACAACAAATTTGTATTTCTGAAAGCGTCAGACGATTAAAGTGATAGCCGTGTTAGTAAAACAAATTAATGAAACTTCAATCAGATAGCTTTCTACCAATTTTGTCGTTTTGAGTTTATTGTAATTAGCGACTTGAACTGGTTGTCTTCTGTATTACATCTTAAATAAAATCAAGTGCATTTTCCTCCTTTATTCGTTAAAATGTTACGATGTTTTATCTTTTTAGATCAAACTCCATGCAGTGGTTATCGCCCTTACAGGGGAAAGTAACTCCACGTTGGGATGTTTTTTTACTACCGATTTGTTTGTTATAACAGTAGTGAAAAGACAGTACTGAAAATGAATCAACGTTATTGTATAAAATACATTACCGTTATTGTATAAAATACATTACCGTTATTGTATAAAATACATTACCGTTATTGTATAAAATACATTGCCGTTATTTATATATTAAATAACAGCATATTAAATGTTAAATTATAAACGCTATAAGTTCACAAATTGTCTATTTTACACATTAACATTCAGCCGAAAAGTATATAACTAATGTGAAAAGTTTCAATTTGACCCCGTTTCTATTAGTAAAAACAAGAGTTTCACAACGTAAAATGGTCTGTTACGTACAATTCAACCGTCAATATTTATTGATTTGATAAAATTAAGAAAGGGCTGCTAATATTCCGTGATATTCAGGATGACTGCAAACTTTCTCTTTGTGTTACAGGTGGCCATTTTTTGAAAAAGTAGGCATGTATCGCTGTTGTTGTAGAGTTTAATTAATTTGTTGTATTAGTGATATGTAATCTAAAGAAATAGGTCTCAGTGAAGGAAACAAATTACAATGGACACATAATGCAAAAGGCACGACGGAAATATTTCATTTTCATTTTTTTTTTCGTCTACATAACAACTGTTTCTAAATCCTGGACTATACTGTTACTAATTCGACGTTGACTGTGTTGAAGGCATGACAGTTCTGAAATAAACCTCAAACTGAGAAAGCAATATAGTTATTGTCGTCGCGTTAGTACATTGCTATATTTTATTCTAGAAGGTAACAACATATTATCTTTTATTGTGCATTTAAATCGCTTTTATGGTGATAGTTGCGAAAACTGATTAAAATCTACGGCGACAATAAAACTACTTTTATTCTTTAATGCTAGGAACACCTGGAGGAGGCGTGAAGGTGCCTGGAGCACAATGTATATTGTTACGGACCAAATACGCCATTAAATGTGACGGCAAGAAAATAATGTTCTAACTTAGAGAAAGGACAATAATCATATTTATAAGATTACTTAAAACTGGTATTAATATTCTTGGAATTTATTGTATTAAGATTTTCGATTTTCTTTTACAGCCATTTTTTTTATTGAACACAGGTGCACGTGTAAGTTGAGAGAAATAAAATAAAGAAAATTTGGAATAAGCTTCGTGATACTCTTGTATATAATTATAACTTTTTTCTCATTAGTTTATAAGATAGATAAAGGGACAAGATACACTTTTAATGTTCAGTGTTGTTGTTTCAGGTGTTGACGTGTATCTAAAATTACATGTTCAAAGTATATATAAAATACATAAGCGGCAGACGAAAAAAAAAATGCTTCGTTGTACCCACACCCCTTAAACTAAACTAACCAGGAATCTGATCCGATACTTTATCTTAAACATTATTTATATTTATTTTTTTCGCCCAATTAGTACGAGTAAAATGCGTAGCTTTTTTAATATATTGTACATAAATGTTTATGATATGTTGACATTTGCTTAATATATAATTGATGTGATTTATTGGCCTTGATTTCACGATTATGTCAAAAAAATCGCACATCTGTTGATATATGTAATGTATCCTGGATAAAAGTATCAGTTTTTAAACACTCTAAACATACACCTGTAAAATGATCAGAAATATTCAAGTCGTGCGGCAGATTTTTAAGTTTGTGTATGTATGAACTATTAGTTTGATTTTTTTTATCAGTAATGATAAATCAAATAGGGCCAACAATATATGTCGTAGTACGCCAGCGTGAGAATATCTTATATAATACGGTCAAACGTCTCATTTGTTAAAGAACGCAAGTGTTAATTTGTCTCATTAAAAATTGTTACCAGATTATTTTCGAAAAAAAGAAGTAAGTTTGCATGCCGTTAGAGAACTAATTCAGATGTTATTGATGGCGCAGCTTTTTTCCCCTCAGTGATTTTGTGACACACTTGTGAATGATGTTGCGCACCTGCAAACTAACGAGACATTCAATTATGTTAATTAACGTGCACCAGGTTCACTTTCGTGGAACGTTAAAAAATGCTGAGCGTTCAGGTAACGGTAAACGCAAAAGCCTCCGTACAATATTTTGTATTGAAGTTATTATTTTAATCTATAATCAAAGATATCAATAAAATCGCTTGGCATATTAGATGCAATTAGAAAAAAATACGGCACTGCAATCTGATATTATCGCGGACTCTTCTCTTACATTTTAAATTCACATTAAAGCTTGCATGACTTATAAAATAACCATAATAAATGAAGTTAGTAATAATAAGTAAAGGTGTACATGAACTAAATTTTTAGTCACAGTTTTATAACGACTTCTGTCAAAACTGCAAATTGAAATTGTAATTTCCTATTCAATCTTGTTTAGCCCAAAACGCAACTCGGCGATATCTCCGAAAATCAAATTATTTGACTTTTGGTGATGAAAATCTTATTACTTTATCCATAAAGAGGGATGTGGTATGGTGTACTTTTATTTAAAATCAAGAGGGTAGGTTTGAAAAAAATGTCTTAACATACAAAAATACTTACTATTCGCCCTGCTTCATTATTATGTAAATTCATTGTGTTTCTGATGTTTCGTCCACTCTCATGTGTCATTACTTCTGGAGCATCTACAAATGTCTTACTGAACCACAAACCATATTGTATATTGTCACTACACCCTCCCCATTTCCACCCCTCCACATCATGTTCTCCATAATGCGCCATGTCACATGAGCACTCGGTTAAATTTCCAGCACTACACGATTTTGTTGTCGCGTGCACAACCCCGGCACTCAGTATTGCGTAAATGAACGCTGTCTCACGGGTCCCTGAAAATAATTAAGGAAAAATACTGAGCATATTTTTTTATCTATCAACTTGCTCCGACCACTGGTCGTTAGTAAAGTAACTTTACTTTCCACTGGAAAGAAATATTTTTCGTACATTTCTTCAAGAGAATTTTACATAGTTTTCATTTGAAGTAAGATATAACTGTATAATTATGAAGCCTTTGACAATTCAGAAAACAAAAACGACCATGAACTGTGACTGTACTGTGTCTTGTTGCGGCGTTTTCTTTAGCTATCTCGTACTAAGAAAAATTGCATCAGCAGAATTATTCCTTTCTACTTTGCTTCACGTTTTTCTCGTCACACTGAGTTGAAATAATGTATGATTTTTAAACGGCCACTGTCACAACCATCTGCATCTAAATTACATGTGAAATGATTTCAAGTTCTGACAAGTGTTTGAGTATGCACGCGAAAACATCGAGGCTAAAGAAATAAGCAAATTCCTTGTGATTTACTTGACGTTGTTGAGTATAGCTGCAATCCTTCATTAATTTTGTATCTATTCTCAGAATCTTATACAGAAATACATTAAGGAAAAAACAGCTATCAAATTATTAAAGGTTATTTACGTCAGTATCAAATTGCGGATCAAGAACGCCAAACGCGTAGTACAGTCGTCTTCTTTTCAAAAATTCTAATATGTTTTTTTACACGCAGACGACATCGATGTCTAGGATAGATGTTAGCTATAATACATGTATCTTGATTGTCAGTAAAGTTGATCAGAAGCAGCAGACGCGCTGAATGATAATTTGATAAATTGAAAACGGACCACGTGAAGTATGAATACTATAGACCAGAACGTCGTCAATTAAATTTGTAAACAAGTGCACGAGAAGTGTATTTCAATTAAGTAAATAAAACAATTTTCCTTCAACTTTTCATCGTTTTAAATTACACGCAAATTGTGCTTATTCACAGCAAAAAAAAAAGGTGCATAGTTATTATCAATTTTAAATTTTAATTTAAGAAGTGACAAAAAATGAAATAAATGCTTTCTTATTGATTCATATTAAGAAAAAAAATATATATCACGTAAAGGGAGTCGGATCAAAGGCCGAATTCACTTTTATGTCAGCTTTGTGAATTCAATTGGGCAACTCTTCTGCGGAATGAGACTTGTACATATTTTATCTTAATTAGTTTAACCTTTCTAGTAAATTAGACTTGGTTACAACTTGTAACAAAGGTGCGAAGTAACAATTTCATTTTTTAATAATAAGCTGGGCGGAAGCGCAAGTTATTTCTCAAATTTCTTTATGATATAACGAGTAATTGCGCGTAAATATTCATAAATTTCAGTATTCAAGAAAAATAATTTATGATGAAGAATGTTGATGAATTGATTGAAATGAAAAGTGGAGGCCATGAGAAAACTTTTGAAGGTTTTTAAGTGCGGGATTATTTGCAGATTTATGTGTGCCCATTATGTTGACCAAGGACAGGATTTTTACGTTTTAACACGCAACGACTCCAGATCTTATGCAAAAGAAAAAAAAGTACTATGTAATAGCATTGCATCCAGTGGGAAACATTGTAAGTTACTTTATCTCAATGTTTATGTTGTAATAGAGGGGAAAGAAATCTGTACTCTCTGTTTAGTGTACGTATTGTTACTTATGGTTCCTCTTGTCCTGATAAAACACGAAATGATAGTGTATATTACTGTAGCTACAGCTGTTTTTCCGCATGTGTGTGTGTGTGTGTGTGTGTGTGTGTGCGCGCGTGTGTGCGTGTGTGTGTGTGTGTGCGTGTGCTTGTGCGTGCGTGTGTGCGCGTGCGTGCGTGCGTGTGTGTGCGCATGTGCGTGCGTATGCGTGCGCGTGCGTGTGTATGTGTGTGCGTGTGTGTGTGTGTGTCCCAAGCTAACGTTTTAGAGTAGAACAAAATAGAGAAGATCTGACGTGAACAGAATGGATAAAAATATAACAAATAATGGATAAGCCATAGCAGCGCAAACCAGTGCAGCAGTGCAGAGTGCAGCTGAGCAAAGCAAAGCAGATTAAAGTACAGCTAAGCAAAGCAGAGCAGTGTACAGCAGAATACAGCTAAGCAAAGCAGAGCAGTGTACAGCTGAATACAGCTAAGCAAAGCAGAGCAGTGTCCAGCTGAATACAGCTAAGCAAAGCAGAGCAGTGCAGAATACAGTTGAACAAAGCAAAGCAGTGTACAGCAGAGTACAGCTGAACAAAGCAGAGCAGTGCAGTGCAGAATGACAGCACAAAATAGAACACATAAGTGCAGGACGAAATAGAACATAACGGAACAAATTTATCAGACACGAAAAAGGGCAAATTATTTGAGATAAAAGCAGAGTTAGAACGGAGTAATACAACATATCAGAACAGAACAAAGAGGATCAAGAACATACAAGAGATCAATATAAGACAGTGAATAAAAAATACAGAAAGGAGAGAGGACACTTAACTACTGCTTTCGTTTTATGTAGATCCGTAGAAATAGAAAACAAATTTAAATTTTACTTTTAAAAGGAATTCGAGAGCATTCTCACACAACAATTACATTTAAATTTCAAACCATTTCAGGACTAAATTGCAGTCACAAATTTTATGACTGTGTCGTTTGTTATTTCTGTAATTGTCGAAAATAATTTAGAATCAAATAATTTTCCAAATGACTGCTTATTCAATTTGATAAAAACATAAATAATGATGTTATGTTGACAATAAAAATTTTGTTTATGTCACTTTCAACATTTTCATTCAACCATTATAAAATGTTTTGAAAATAAAATCATCAACCTAACCGCGAAGATTTTATCTTTTTAATAAAGATGTATAACTTCTCCAGGTCCAGCATCACAAAACCTCTCTTTTCGTATTCAAAAAATGCAAAACTTTCTTTTTATACCCATGCGAATCAAAATTGAAACACATTTATAACTTAACCGAAGTATTTAACAATATCTTTGTCAAAAAGAACCACGCCGTTAATGTGGTTGTAAATGATACCAATTTAGAAGCAATAAACCCAAGTTGATTATCGTCAAATTAATAAAGTAACCACTAAAGTTGAGAATCAATTTTCACACAGGCGTAAAATACCTTTGAACATCGCCTTTACCATTCATGGAACATCTTAGACTTTCGGGTTAGACTATTTTTACAGCTTAACATTGGAGTGAAAAGCCGCGTGAATTGAGAAATGAGACCAAAGGACAAAAAAGTAAAGAAAAGATCAAAGAAAATATCGGTTTACACAAATTTCACAGTCTGTGGCACGTACAGAGATGGTTTTCTATAGCAGTTCTGTGGGGTAGTTGTATGTTAGAATACACAGAGTCTGTCCGATTGAAGTGGATTTGGAAAAGCATTAACTGCTGATTAAGATGTGTTTAAACAGTTTAATCGTAAAACGGGCTTTTAAAAATAGCTTTTTTTCATTCATATTGCTTAGATCAAACGTTATATAATCCAGTCATTCATAACAAAATTTTGTGACACAAAATCACACATGCTGTATAAATTTGTCCCATTTTCCTAGTATTTACAATCACAAAGTAAAAGGTAATTTAGAAAAATATGCTTAAAATACATGTAATTGTTGAATGATACAAAAAGTAGAAAATGAAAAAGAAATAAAAGAAAAGTCTTCAAAAAAAATTGTGCACACTCAAATAGTAAGGTAAATAACAACGGATGTAGAAGAAAATATAGAAGATAAAAAAAAAAATTTTGAAAAAAAAAAAAATCAGTCAGGTGTGTCCTTTCTTACTGGTGAAATCGAAGACATATCTGGAATAAATCATATATTTATATGTTTCTATGACAAATTAGATATCATAAATTAAATTCTAGAAATTATTAAACATCTAGAACGTGATTAGTTTAAGTGCTACAATGTATTTGTTCATTTTGAACAACAGTTTGTCTCTTTTGAAATGTTTTTTATATTTTTTTTTTAAAGAGCCAGTTCTTTTTGCAGAAGAAGATCAAAAGCTTGTTTTCACGTGCAACTTGTAGATAATATTATGTTATAAAACTAACAGACTTTATTCTACCTTTCATCAAAGAAGTAATTTTGGTTGGTTAGATAATCAATTTCCAGAAAAAAGACCTGCTGTTTTATTTTTTACATAACTCTTGAGTCCATGCTTGTGCTCAAAATGCACGTGCCGGAAGTAAATAATTTCCCAGCAGCCATTATTCTTAGGTAAATATTTATCAAGGAACACAAAGCTTTATGAGGTGGGTGGGGAAGTGTTAAACACTAAATATTCCAGCTGTGTTGCCAGTCACATCGGTTTAGAACTTTTGTTCCTTTAGATCTGGGTACACTATACTGTGTACACGTGGAAATACACGTGCAGGGTTATCATAATTAAGTAAGCATCGCATAAACAAAAATGTTTCATCAGCATCGTAAATTTAATGTAATAATGCCAGACTTCACGTCTGTCATGAATAGCCAGGAATTAAAATATAAGAATGTTTTCAGAAGATAATTAAATTTTGACGTAAACTATGAAAGATAAGAGTTTAGGAGTGGATCAGTGGTCCAGTGGTAATGCGCTCGATCCTCTGCCCCTCCGCTAACAGACATTAAACCGAGGTCCCATGTATCGGTGCATTGAGCACGGAAACGAACCAGATGTGGAATGGGATACTTTCTGTATCTTGCGCTATCCCCCACAACCTAAAATAACTTCGTGGGGAGACAGTCATATGAGCAATGCAGTTACTAACGATAAATATACTCAAATAGAAAGAGAGAAGACATAAGAGTTATAATAATAAACATTCTAAAACAGCAAAGTGACTAAATTTGGCAAAAATAATATCATTTATTATCTTCCTTTATCATGAAACGACAAAACTACGAAGAACGGGAACGAAAAAATAATAAAAAATACAGAATAAACTTTGTGATCACCTTTTGATGCATATATAAATGGCAGATGATATCAAAAGTGCTTGCAGCATCACTGAGTTTTTATTTACACTGGTAGAGAAAATCGCCTAAGAAAATATTTTGCCGGAAAAAAAATCAAAGATTTGTTACCCTACAATTTTTTACGTTGACTTTACGATCAAACACAAAATCAAAGATTTCTTACGTTGAAAAAACAGAAAATACTATCAAAAGACTGTTTAAAACTGTCAAGGTACGCGGTTTAGTTCCTTCAAAATACACTTAATATGTCTTTGTATCCTCGAAAGACCAGTGGGATTTTGGGTATTTGGTAATGTGATATTTTTTTCTGTTTAAAACGGTACAGTTAGCATTGAACAAAACATTTATATTCATCAATGAATTTATATTTTTAAAAGTGATGTTATCAATAATTAAAACAGCTTTTTAATTTTTCTTATGCTTGTACAACTTTAGAAAGCCACATGTATCATTTCAGCATTCGGCGACAGTTTGACCAGTGAGTAAGGTGTGGTGTTGCCGTGCAACGGGTCTTCCGTTTAATTAGATCTGAACTGAATTAAGGGCAATTATTAATAATCTGTTACTATTGTACATTTTTTTAACATAACTAGTCTAATACAGATATGTTATGTTTTTGGTATGTTTTTGGTTCGTCTGTTAGAAATTTAACAAAACCTTTTTCACTTTTAGTGATAAAAATGTAGCGAAAAAATGTCCCATTTGCTCCCATGTTAAATACGTTTGTTTTGAGATAAAGAAGAGATAGACGGCTTACTTTTCGGTATATACCAAACAAACGTGCCCGTGTGATCAAGATTTATGTACGAGTTTGTCCTGCGCTCTAAGTTACCCTGAAGTACTGTCTAGGTGATATCTACACTTACAGTAAGGATTTAAATATACCCTAGCGTACACATGATTTGAATAAAGTTTTCTTATAATGATGACTTTGTGAAAAGTATAAATATGTAGTTTTTATTAATTTCCACCTGTTTCGGCTTAATAACTGCACATTATATTAAAACAATTTATAGCTGTTGAATTTTCTATATAACATTCTCTGAAATATGCAGTCTGAGAACAAAAAAATCCCTTTAAAAACAAGCTATAACTTAAGAAGATCTTTGAAATTATCTTAACTGATTTTGTAACGACTGCAGATACAACGTGTCGAATGTGCAGACAGACGTACGGACGACACAGATAACGTCCTTTACAGACAGAAGAGGTAATTATCAAACATTTTCTCCCTCATTTTCTTGTTATGTTTTATATATTCTGGCGTAATAATTAAATATTTAGATATGGTTTTGCAAGCAAAAAAACTTATAATGATCAAGAATACGATCAAGATCCAAAGCTTGGATGGCAGGCGCGCATGAAAATTCCTGTAGGGATTCGGAAGGCAAGCGCACGTGATAATGTAAAAGTCAATTTCGTCTTGAGTAATAAAAGACGCGCAACGCTGAAAACGAACTTTGATCAGTAATTTCTGAGAGTAATACCTGTCTGTATGTCTGTCAAGCAGGCCATTAAAATCTAACTACCGTTGCAGTAATGGTTTTCGCAGATTCAGAGTGGGATGTAATAATACCGTGCAGCAATTCTCGTTGTTTATGTACCATAATTTATGTGCAAGAGATAAGAAAATCTGGCTGGCGATGCAAATACGACAGCCTGTAGAGAGCGATTCTATCATTACAGGAAACAGGTCGTTGCGATTTTATGCCAATGAAACAGTGTAGAACTACAGGGTAATGAGCACTGGTAGTAATAAGTTTGATTAGCGTTAAATTCATTTTTAGTTAAATATTCTCACAGACCAGTGGTAGCCATGGCGACACTAGCGACTGAAACAATTTTAATAAACGATTGACGATACTAGCAATCCCACAAAAATGCAATCATTCCGTTTCATTAGGAAAGATGAAACTAAAACGCTTTACACTCCAAAACTTGATTTACCCACAAACAAACCTTATTTACCGCAATCCACTTACAAACATTTGATTGGCAGTTTATTCAAGAATGGTTAATCTTCAAGCACGCCTTAAAATTTTATGGCTCCTAAAAGTTTAGGATTATTACAGTAGGCAGATAATTGAAAAGTGTTGCTGATAAACAGATGTTCAGTAAGAGTGTGTATTGTTCTATGTGCCGAGCGATATGATGTGGGTTTTTTTCTCAGCTACCTTATAGAGTCTATCTATTTATCTTTACGAGTTTATCTATCATCGTTACTGGCTACGTATGACGACACTCCCAAAGAGTTTAGTTATTTAAAGAATAGAGCAAGATACGGACTGCATCCCAGTTGAGCAGACATTCCAGATTCCATACATGTTTAGCCAAAATAAAACAAATAAAAAGGACATCGGTTTAACGTCCGAAAGACAATAATGTATTTGTAGAAGATCGAAATTGTGAACCATGGATTAAAAATCTAGTTAGTACCATTAGAACAAGAATCCGCTCTTAAATAAAAGTTGGTAATTGTTGCTGAGAGCAAAGCGATAATGGCACAGTTAGTACATTAATTGATATCACATTTAGACTGAAGAATACGACCAAATTGAAAGCTACGAATTAGACGGTCATAGACTGAAGAATACGACCAAATTGAAAGCTACGAATTAGACGGTCATAGACTGAAGAATACGACCAAATTGAAAGCTACGAATTAGACGGTCATAGACTGAAGAATACGACCAAATTGAAAGCTACGAATTAGACGGTCATAGACTGATGAATACGACCAAATTGAAAGCTACGAATTAGAGGGTCATAGACTGAAGAATACGACCAAATTGAAAGCTACGAATTAGGGGGTCACCTGTTAATACCTCACAGTCACGACTATAAAAGTTAATTAAAAATGTTAAATTACAAAACAGTGCTAATTCATTCAGCTCCTGAATCAGTCACAACAATATACAGTTCCCGAAAACGAAAAGTCCTAAATTACCAAGCCCATACAAGAAAATTTGTTATTGAAATATAACTTTCTGTAACAATCTTAGTTAACTTTTAATGGGATGACAATATCTTACCCCGAGGTTAGTAGTTTACTGCATTAAAGTTAATATATAAAATATGTAAACAGAAAATTCAGTCAACTTTCATACCTATATCAAGTAATCAGTTTCAGCACATCGTTAGGGGTTGAGAAAAAAATCTTCCATCGGAATACAGGCGCCAGCGGTACAGGTTTAGTTAAACACATAAATGTAGAATTTATTTCACACAAACTCTTTAAAATAGTTATAAAATTGTAAGTTATATCTGCTTTATTCTCGGGAAAACGATTTCAAGTTAATCTATGTGTATTTTACTTTCTTTTTTATGAAACCTTACTTTACGAAAAGAGAAAATATTAATTAAGTTATCGTTTTTTGCCAGAGTTTGTGACAGAAATAAATGAGGCATATATTTTTCTTTTAGAAAATTTCTTTTTGCATAAAATAATGAACATTCATTCATAAAGTTGTTTTGAATATGTTTGATACCTCTCCCCGTTAATCAGCATTTTATCGAACTAACTTTGATTTCGAATGATTTATGATATTTTTCTGTTTATGAAAAGTAAATTTACGGGCTGGAAAGACGATTAGCAACGAAAATGTGTTTCTTATTTTAGAAGAAAATTAAAAGGTTACTTTAATGTTATATTTTAACAGAATTATTATTTTTAACATTCCACGACCTAGTTTTATGTGTATTTCTTAAAGGTGTAGTAAAAAAGTAATTGAATAGAATAACCTAGATTTTTTCCCCTTAGCTTAAATTTTCTTCCTGAATTTACTTTACATTTCCACAACAGATAATACAGGATGCGACATTTTACTCTTTTTTTTTTTCTAACATAGGACACTCAGAGAGCATTTAGTTTAGATAAAACATAAATTAGTGGTGCATTTATATTATTGGTATTATCTTATTCAAAACATTGTTTCAAGGAGAAAATCTTGTTGAAATGACTCCTCTAAATAGCAACTACCTACATGTAAAGAAGTTATTTAGTAACAACAGTAATTTTCTTAATTTTCGGGTGGCAGTCCGAGGCTATCCGGCACTATTTACAATCTGATGTTAAGTGGGGTTTTTTTTGTATTTATTTATTTATTTATTTATTTATTTATTTATTTATTCATTTATTTATTTATTTATTTATTTATTTATTTATTTATTTATTTATTTATTTATTTATTTTTCTATTCAAGATTGATAATATGTTTAAGGTTTTTAATGAAAACTGTAAAAATGTTCCGCCATTTTTTTAAGTACCCCAGTTCGAGGTGATTTGTATCTGTTCGGTTTGATGATGGTTCAAACCGCTGTTTTACACTTAACCACAACATAAAGTGAGCAGGATGACAGAAGTGATTATTTTATTATGATTTTATCATTATTATTTTATTATTATTTTATCAGTACTATTTTATTATGATTTTTTATCATTATCACTTTATTATGATTTTATCATTATCATAAAACCAAGCTCACTTCGAAACAATTCTGTACTTTTTGTTCATTATAAAAGGTACAGAGAACAAAATAAAGTAACAAAAGCATCCCTGTTGTAAATTCTCCGATGATATATTCAATGGAAGAAGATTTTAAAAAGTAATTCAACAGTGACTCCCCCCCATAAGTTAGTCTATACTTTTTTGAGTGAAAACCAATGTCTATCGTAAATATGACATCTTTAAGGCATATAATTACGTAAAATGTTTTAAAAATAGGGAACTAGTTAACACAGATTGGACGTTCTTCTGTACGTCTGTTCTTTAGATGAATTAAACGCACGGTATTTTGCATTCAGAATGCCGTCTTTTAAATATTTTTGCTCCACGTTTCAGTACAGAAGACAAAATTGCGAATAGCCGCTAGTATGTCATATTTATTTTATCAGAAATTTAATGAAAATCACAAACTTAATTGTTCTAATGGTATTTCGACTCGGCACGATCTGCAAACGTATGATGGATTTTGAAGGTAATTATATCCCCATTTTACTGACTACAGGAAAACCGGAGTTACGTATCAACACGAAGATCAAAATATGTTTTATTTGTATTTGTGGAGCATGTCAAAATGTTTCTAATATTTCAACGACGACAACGACAACCCTAGACTGGTATTTAACTATTCGTCCATAGGTAATAATGTCACTTGACAATTTTTTGAGGTGACAGTCTGTCACCACGTGACATCCTTCTGTCAATAAAGTATGCATTTCAATCGGCATGAAATGCGTATTTTATTCTATTCGGCAATTAATCAAGCAAGCTACTTTAAGATCGTGGTATAGGCTTTAAAGACGGACTTAATCTCCAGGCACTGAGATATCGTCGTTTTCATTTTCATTACACGCGGAAGAATGTAGGGATGATATTAACAAGACTTTTACCATTGTTTTACTTCAACAAGTCTGAAGCAAGTTTTCGCTAATGCTTTTCAATCTTGCATTTTCTACCAAACATAGCTGATTGTTATAAGACAATTAACTAAATTTCCAGTAAAAACTCTTTTACCAAACTCTAGAGTACAGTTCTTTCCTACAAAGTTAATTTAATAATTATATAAAATAAAGTTCCTTTCTTAGCTAATCTTCGGGTCAAATGATTTCCATACTAAGTTTACTGCAAATGGAATTCTGTTCAATTCTGTTCTGTTCTATCGAACCATACTTGTCTGATAATACTTATATTGGTGTTGTCGATACCAAGAACTAGAGTAAAGGTGCGCCATAGGAATGATTATTTTATCTATTCTTATTAAAGATTAAGCCTTTTAATCACCTTTATTCAATATGAGAGGTAAGAGAGAATCAAATCTAAAGTTTAAAGGAACCATGTGACGATTTTCATGATAATTTATGCGCTGGACAAATACTTTCATTCACTCCCACGTTGGTTTCAAAGTCATACTCTAAGGAAACATCATACGTGTTTGAAAGAAAAAAACATAAACGTTTTAATCTGCATTTACTTGTCAACAAAGGTAGGATTTACAACTTTATCGAACAATACGAAAATATCATTTATTTCCGCAACTTCACCGCTCAATCCTTTTATCATTGTATGAGTAAAAGTTATGCAGATTTTTCTCTGTCTAATTTGTATTCTAAACATTCCAAATATGTATTGATTCATCCGTACTGTGAAATAGTTTCAGTACCTACGCATTGTTTTAACTTAGCATATTTAATCAAGTTTTTTTGTCAATTAATGAATGCTGAAACATGTGTCGTTTGTTTAGTGGAGGGTAGTATATATGTGTCTTGTTTGCTGAATGAAGTCAGCTATTCTTCAACCTAAACCTAAATCGTTTAAAATGTCAACCGTTTTATTTTAAACATTAATATTTTAAGGGCAGTATTCCTGCTAAATGGACACCAGGTTTAAGTTAATACAGCTGTGGTTTTGTTGCATAGCAATCGAGTAAAAATAAATAATTCAAATAAAACTTGAAAAGTTGCAAATAAAAGAAAATATGAACATTAAGGAGCCAATCCTTATTAAAACAGCAAGTAAAATTTATTCTGTTTTCTACCAGGAAAATATAAGATCCGTGGACATTATAATCACTTTTCACTAACACCACATAACTCCTCCTTTTCCTGAGCAAGTAGTGTTTTAATTCCAGAATGCAGCCTCGGAATTCTGTGTAAGAATATCTATATACATGTACCAGGATGTAAAATTATAAAATATACATACTTTATAAAAAATTCAAAGCTCACTGTTTTTTTTTCATTCTGTTTCATGCTACATGTATTATGGAAAGTTAAGAACGTAGTTATGTGCATTTCAATGTATAAACATGGACGGGGATATGTAAATCAGTTTTAATGCTGTAAATTCTCTTTTCCTAACTTGTTCATGAATTATATATATATTTTCATAGTGTCTGCTTTTATCTGAATATTTATTTTGAAAGATTATAAAAATATATCTATATTGCATCTATTTTCATGGAAAAATGAAAATGCCGCTTTTTTCTTTTGTTCGCTTTTAAAATAAAAGGAAAACTTATTTAGGAAGCCGTTCTTCTGCCTTTAATCTCATTTTCCTCGCATTCATCACTAACACATGTAAGAGATTACTTACCCACTATGTAAGTGATAAACTTGTCCAACATGTAAAAGATATACTTGTGCAACATGTATGTGAGGTACCTGTACATTATGTATGTGATGTACGTTCCAACATGTATGTGATGTACTCGTTCGACATGTATGTGATGTACTCTTTTGACATGTATGTGATGTACTCGTTCGACATGTATGTGATGTACTCGTTCGACATGTATGTACTCTTTTGACATGTATGTGATGTACTCGTTCGACATGTATGTACTCGTTCGACATGTATGTACTCTTTTGACATGTATGGGATGTACTCGTTCGACATGCATATGATATACTTGTGCAACATATAAGTGATGAACTTGTGCAATATGTTATGTGATGTACTCGTGCGACATGTATATGATGTATGTGTTCAACATGTATGTGATGAACTTGTCCAACATGTATGTGGTGAATTTGTCAAACATGTATGTGATGTACTTGTCCAACATGGAAGTGATTGCATGTCCAACATGTATGTTATATTCGTGTGCAAAATGTAGGTGATGTAGTCATGCAACATGCATGTGATGTGCTCGTGCAAGATCATGAGATGTACTTGTCCAACATGTATGTGATGTTTTTGTGCAACATATATGTGATGTACCCATGCAACGTGTATGTGATGTACTTGTCCAGAATGAATGGGATGTTCTTGTCCAGAATGTATCTGATGTACTTTTCCAACATGTATGTGATGTACTTGTCCAGATTGTATGTGATGTACTTGTCCAACATGTATGTGATGTACTTGTCCAGATTGTATGTGATTTACTTGTCCAACATGTATGTGATGTACTTGTCCAACATGTATTTGATGTAGTTGTGCAACATGTATGTGATGTACTTGTCCAACATGTATTTGATGTTTTTGTGCAACATATATGTGATGTACCCATGCAACATGTATGTGATGTTCTTGTCCAGAATGAATGGGATGTTCTTGTCCAGAATGTATGTGATGTACTTTTCCAACATGTATGTGATGTACTTGTCCATATTGTATGTGATGTACTTGTCCAACATGTATGTGATGTACTTGTCCAGATTGTATGTGATTTACTTGTCCAACATGTATGTGATGTAGTTGTGCAACATGTATGTGATGTACTTGTCCAGATTGTATGTGATGTACTTTTCCAACATGTATGTGATGTAGTTGTGCAACATATATGTGATGTACTTGTCCAGAATGAATTGGATGGTCTTGTACAGAATGTATGTGATGTACTTTTCCAACATGTATGTGATGTACTTGTCCAGATTGTATGTGATGTACTTGTCCAACATGTATGTGATGTAGTTGTGCAACATGTATGTGATGTAGTTTTGCAACATGTATGTGATGTTCTTGTCCAGATTGTATGTGATTTACTTGTCCAACATGTATGTGATGTACTTGTCCAGATTGTATGTGATGTACTCGTGCAAGATCATGAAATGTACTTGTCCAACATGTATGTGATGTAGTTGTGCAACATGTATGTGATGTAT
This sequence comes from Cyclina sinensis, assembly GCA_012932295.1. NCBI lineage: Eukaryota > Metazoa > Mollusca > Bivalvia > Venerida > Veneridae > Cyclina > Cyclina sinensis. Next base: position 44,597,159 of record JAAONU010000013.1, read on the forward strand.
TTGTGCAACATGTAAATTATGTAAGTAATCTAACTCTTTTTTTTTATTTGAATTGTAACCTATTTCAACGACAACCACTATAGAGACTTTATGCTTGAAGACTCGCATATTTCTAAATGTTTAACCTATACGATCCTCTAAAGTAACAAATAAATTATAATCTGATATATATGAAACTTATTTTGTACGTAACGTGTCTTTACATGTGAATAAAAATGAGAAGGGACTAGGCTGGCAAAGCTTTAAATGCCTTCTGTGTCAATATTGTTGATTCTGTAGTTGTGATTACAATTACACAGTAATACCGGGTTGAGTCTGTATTCTAGTATAAATCAAGCACCCTTCCAAACGTGCATAGTCTTGTTTTTCAAAATAATCAGTGGGTAAAGGTTCTTTTTTGACTTTTACTGCCGAAGATAAACGTTTAAATTGGATGAGGAGATATAATTCTGTCGGATCATGTAATCTTTTACTGCATTTTCTCTTCGTTTACTACCGTAATCCACGAAAAACGAGAACTACTACACGGACGTAGCCTTAAATGCCAGCTGGTTTAGAATATTGGCGTGTTCGAGAAGAATCTACTTGAAGTATAAGGAGCAGAGACAGAAGCTTACATGTAATCAACGTGAAAGGAAGGTAAGGAAGGTAATGAACATTAAGAAAGCTGATATTTGGAGTGGTGGTAAATTGTGGCTGACGAGTATTATGATGTTTTTGTTAGCTTGGCTGATGATGATGTTGCTAATTTTGATGATGATGATGATGATGATGATGATGAAAAGGGGAAAACAGAAATGTTGTGAAGTTAGTGCTGCTGATGATTAAAGGTGATGTTATCACCAGTCAATGTGAATGAAGGGAAAAAAACAAAGGTATATTAAATGTAATTTTAAATCAAAAATTTTTGTTTGATTTATATAAGCAAATCATGGCTCATTTCATGGGCATCAATTTAAGAAACCAAGCCCCTATGCCCATATCCCTTACTACAAAAAGTATTTTGTAGAAATGACCAAGTATTATTCTTATTGTCACCTCTAATTCGATGGAGAAAATAACTTGATCATATATAACTGTTTTGAAACAAAAAAAAAAAAAATATTTTATGCAATATCACTGCAATGTAGCCTCTTTTCTACATAAAAACATACTAAGGATTCATTTTATTCAGATAATCTACATTTACCGGCCACTTGCACTAAAGATGCACTGCTACGCCTTTGTATGCAACTGCACAAATTAAAATATTGCATAACACCTTGAAGCATTCCCCTGTCTGAATACAGTCGGTTGTTATCACTGCAGGAAAATAAATAAACTTAGATAGGTATAATTTGTCTATTTACCATTAATGTCACGGCATGAATACCATGTCATTAAAAGCATGAAATGTAAAAATATAATAATTAAATGACATTTATATGGCCTATTCATTAAAAAAAGAAATTTTGAAATATATTTTTATTCAAGTTAAAGAGATGTTTAAAGGGTTGTTTGCTTCGTCATGCAGGGTCGAACAAATCCCAAATATAGAAAGAAAAAATTCAAATGAAACCAAACAAAAACCAATTTTGAACACTGATTTCGTTCATTTAACAAGCCATAATTGATAACCATTACTGACATGTTAAGATTAAAACACATAACACAAGTATATCAAAGAAAAAATAAATGACAAATAACACTTAAACTAAGTCCAGCCCATCTCTTTTCTTTTTGAAAGTTGTTAATAAGTATATTATATACTTCACAGGCAATCACTGATTAAATCACTTTATACTGAAATATCATTTATCAATATTTATAGCTGTATTATACATTAAACCTGAAATGAGATTTTCTCAAATCTCCTATCCTCGTATGCTGACATGGCCTTTCACTTTTTACGGTAATTCTAAATTACTAGTTTAAAGTATAAGGGAAGAATAAAAACTGTTAATACTATATACACATATATTATTTATTAGTGCCAGATAAAGAGGCATACTGATTTATAGACATATCTTGGCAATTGTTTTTGGATTATTTGATCGAATGATTGTTTGTTCCATAACAATGAATGAATGAATGAATGAATGAATGAATGAATGAGTGAGTGAGTGAGTGAGTGAGTGAATGAGTGAGTGAGTGATTGAGTGAGTGAGTGAGTGAGTGAATGAGTGTGTGAGTGAGTGAGGAAGGAAGGAAGGAAGGGAGTTGCAGAATGAATGAACAATGTAACAGTAGCTGTAAAATTTCTTTTTTGCCAAGCTTAAAGCCTTAGTTCTTCTGTAATCTGAACAAAAAAAGAACATACCTTTTCTTAAAACACTTCCAAACACAGTGTAATTAGTATCAGTTGTACAGTTCCAACGTTCATTTCGAAACTGGTACTGACATTCTGAGATTCCTAGTCGTGCTCCATCGCTGATACACAAAAGAGATTCGGGATTGTTTTTACACACTTCAATTTGTGGTGACACTAAACCAGGCACCTCTGCACACTTGTCATCTTGGACAACGCTCGTTGCAACCGCAGATATACCAAGGTACCTGAAAAAATAGAAAAATGAGCGAGAGGTCTTTCCAAATAAAACTTTCTCTTATATATTCGACATTGTCTGTTTTTTCTTCTGTATGCGAAGGGCATTTGTGAATTCGATATCTGAAAAAAAGAGTTTTGTTTAAAAGACCTTTGAACTTTAGTGGAACACTGTAATAATTAGAAAGTAATCATTAGAAAATCAGTTTGGATTCCTTGTTTATTTTCATATTTTTATGGATTTTCTATCAATAAAGGTGAAGGTCACTATGACCTTATTAGAGGCATACAATGAAATTAACTATATTGGAAACATTTAATGATTCATTTTCATTGCTATATTTGTTTTCCATTTATTTCACTCAGCTGAGTTGTACACCTTTATATAACAAACAATAACAAACATTTACTACATTTTCATTTTTCACCACTAATTTTATTAGACATGTAATGATCAGTCACTTACTAATTAAGATCTTATGACATGCGACATTTGACACTTGATTGAAAACTAGTTTTTAATGCAAAGTCTGCTGACATTTCACTTGTCTGTGTTACTTTTTGATATGCAGGTTGTAGGCCAAATCAACTCATTCATCAGTAAACATTTTATAAAAAATATACCATTTTGTTCTTATTACGTTTGACCTTTATCTTGTTTTCATACAAACCTTTGACAAAACTGTTGTCTTCTGATCTGTTTTTTACTGTCAAGATTTTATCTTTTTCTAATGACTTTGTATGCACTTTTCTGTTCTCCTGAGTTTTTCTTGCGTTTGACTTTTTGTAAGTGCTATGTGTCATACTTAGCATCTGGAGTTCATGTATGTTTAGCTTGCTTTGCCCGTGGATTAATTAATCTATATAATGCCTTAATTTCACTTGTATTTGTTGCTTTCCTTCACCTGGATTTGCCATGCTCTGAAGTTGACTCTTTATTTAAAATTTCCTAAATATTTACAGATTCAGTCCAGCACTCATTGTTTTCTAACTTGCACTCTTTATGAACATTCTGTTCTATAAGGCACACAGTTTACTCACTGATATCACACTGTTCAATCAGGCACACAGTTTACTCACTGATATCACACTGTTCAATCAGGCACACAGTTTACTCACTGATATCACTCTGTTCTATCAGGCACACAGTTTTCTCACTGATATCACTCCGTTCAATCAGGCACACAGTTTACTCACTGATATCACACTGTTCAATCAGGCACACAGTTTACTCACTGATATCACACTGTTCAATCAGGCACACAGTTTACTCACTGATATCACACTGTTCAATCAGGCACAAAGTTTACTCACTGATATTATTCTGTTCTACCAGGCACACAGTTTACTCACTGATATCATTATGTTCTACCAGGCACACAGTTTACTCACCGATACCACCACACAGTTTACTCACTGATATCATTATGTTCTACCAGGCACACAGTTTAGTCACTGATATCATTATGTTCTACCAGGCACACAGTTTACTCACCGATATCACCACACAGTTTACTCACTGATATCATTATGTTCTACCAGGCACACAGTTTAGTCACTGATATCATTATGTTCTACCAGGCACACAGTTTACTCACTGATATCATTATGTTCTACCAAGCACACAGTTTACTCACTGATATCATTATGTTCTACCAGGCACACAGTTTACTCACTGATATCATTCTGTTCTACCAGGCACACAGTTTACTCACTGATATCATTATGTTCTACCAGGCACACAGTTTACTCACTGATATCATTATGTTCTACCAGGCACACAGTTTACTCACCGATATCACCACACAGTTTACTCACTGATATCATTATGTTCTACCAGGCACACAGTTTACTCACCGATATCACCACACAGTTTACTCACTGATATCATTATGTTCTATCAGGCACACAGTTTAGTCACCGATATCACCACACAGTTTACTCACTGATATCATTATGTTCTATCAGGCACACAGTTTAGTCACCGATATCACCACACAGTTTACTCACTGATATCATTATGTTCTATCAGGCACACAGTTTAGTCACCGATATCACCACACAGTTTACTCATTGATATCATTATGTTCTATCAGGCACACAGTTTAGTCACCGATATCACCACACAGTTTACTCATTGATATCATTATGTTCTATCAGACACACAGTTTACTTAATTAGATCATCCTTCTTCTGCTTTCTTTAAACTACAACAACAACACACACTGTTATTTTGGAAAAGGCTACATCATAGACACAGCATAATAACGCTTAGCAATATTTGATTTATTCCAGGAGAATTTACAATTGTTAACATATTTTTTCTTAAGGTGAAAGCAATTTCATTGTGCCCTTGCCACAGGACAAGGCTCTTATAATTTTTATTTATGTAAAAAAAGAAAATAAATGATTAAATATGTGTTGTATGATTAGCCCACTCAAGGTTGAGTTATTTACTTAGCAGACCATTTCTTGAACCCTAGACGATTCATCAGCGAGGCGATACATTAAAATTTATCAAAACTATTGTCTATAAGTTATGTCAATGACAAAAGTTGGGACCAATCCGTCAATTTCAACAATCTGTTGGCATGTATTTTTTAAATGTCTGTCTGAAAACATTTTTGTCAACTAAAACATGACGGAAACCAAGTGTAATGATGCATGTGTATCATGCTATACACAATGATTCTGTACACTGAAATTAAAGAAAAAAAGTTGATGCAATTTCCTTATAATCGATGACATTTCAGATATTTGATTATTCATCACTCACTGCTAATGACACTGCAAGACACTCATACTGACCTTTCAAAGGTCAACTATTTATAGTCTTTAAGCATAAACTAATGACGAAAGCAACAACCTCGCGGGTGAAAAACGCCATCGTAAAAAACGCCTAATTAGTGAATTTATTAAATATTAATTGAATTTTTAATAATCACGTAAGTCAGCATCCAGTACCATGGATCGAACCGTTGTTTTCTGTATAAACCGTTTTTAACGTGTTGAAGTCAGTCATTTCTTGACAAATCTTCTCACACCTATGGAGAGTATACATCCACTACATACACAGAAAGATGATGAAACCTTGTCTCCCCATGTCAATTGTCATTACTAATGCTGGTTTTCTAATTTAGATATCTGTATGTGAAAACAAAAGTTTTAACTTATCCATTTTCAACAGATTGAAGAGTCTATTTTTCAAGTTAAGTGGACGACTTTTTCGCCTGCTTTCTGACCAGAGTTTGTCAAATTCAAGAGACTGGATACGAAACTAAGGCCCTACTAAACAGTTAAAGCTGGACTTCGGTGTTAAAAGCGAATTTACTGGTCATGCAGGTAACGTCAACTTCTTATTACTATCAAAATCACATCAAAATACTTTCCTATTCAGCATTCCTGTATAACGAAAATATCACAAAAGGTTATCAAAGAAATGCTTGTGGGCATTGTTTACACTGTTTTCATGTTTATGTTTTAACATTCCTCATTAAGCCTCGCTGTATCGCCACTGGTTGTCACATAGACTCATAAAACGAGAGAGATTATTACATGATACCAATGTTTTATCCGTCCATACAGACTAAAGTGGCAAAATAGACAGGTTTAGTGTGGACAGATCACATAAAACCCAACCAAATTGATAGTAAAATTATAGTCTGTCAGACGTTTATTGATTTTTTTTTCACTGTTTTGTCTTTTGCTTTTTTTTTAATCATAAAGTAAAAGCAAGCAACAGGAAACGCTGATGCCAGATATATGCTCACACTTTGTCTTAAAGTTAACCATACAGCAGAAACATGTATTTAGAATGAATTCACGTGTGGAATACAATGTATCGTTGAAACACTTGACAGTTAAAATGTGAACACCTTTGGCAATATTTGTGAATGAGATAAGTAACCAGACAAATGCCAAGTTATGTCATGTTTTTAAGAACAGAGCATAACAAGATGTCAGAGGATTTGCAAATATTATCTGGCCAAGACTTCTATTTGGTTTTTTTTTCTTTGGTACACAAGACATAGATATGATACATTTTGACCGGTATATAAGTTGCACAATGAACCCTGTCCATTGTCTTGTTCGAAAATTTAGTGATTGAAATTCTTTCGGTTTCTTCGAAATCTCAAGCTATTCAATGGTTTACGTAACAGAAAGATCTAAACTTCAGAACTTCTTAAGTTCTGAACTTCAACAGCGAAGTATTTGATTCGTTTGAATATTATCCGCTTTTTTTCTCAATATTCGATTTTTAACTTGATCTTAACTATGCAAGTTTCCTTATTGTCTTCTTTTGCAAAAGTCGGACTTTTTTTCAACTTTTTTTTCATTTGACCTTGTTCTGCAGTATGAATTTTATCAAAATTTCAACAACTTTAATCTTCATTTTGCATAAAATTATGATTGCCAGCATCATTTAAACAATCTTCAACTTCTTGTTTTAAGCTGCGTGCATATTTTTATAAGTTTATTACTGATAATTTAATATATCGCTTTTTAATTTTTTTTTTAAATAAATTTAACAACTAAGACAAAAATGGTGGTACTTCAGAAATTATAAAATCCACGGAAGTAAATTTTTTCTCTTGAAAGGAATGTATTTATTACACAATCAAGCATTTTTTTCTATATTTTATGAGGTTTCAATGCTTTAGTAGCACCTGTAGGCTTTAAGATTATATTAGTTTTCACAAGTGTTAGTCGTAAGGCTTAAGGAGCTATACACCTGATGTTTGCGTTATACTTAAAATTGAACGAGACTTGCTCGCCGATACCTCAGCGCAATATCTCCTGGAAGCGAAAGTTTTCATTTAAGACAGAGATAGTTGTTTTAATGTACAAAAACAGTATTTGTTACTCCATTTTCATTTTTCGTCAGGCCAAGAAAACAGGAAGTCAAGAAAACAGGAAATTCAGAAGAATTTACACAGTTTCAAACAAAGGCAATCTTTTTTTAATTTTAATTTGCATGCAAGTATGGCTTCTCATAAAACAATACAATAAACGGTTTTGTACGTTGAAATCACGTAGTTGCTTTAAATTTAAAACCCTATGAAAGAGACAAGTTTTTCCCTCTAAAAATATCATCTTGTTCGAAATACTGTGTGCAACGATTTTAATCCATTGAAACAAAACTGAAGACCAAATCATACCTAGGTCAGACAAAACTTTGTGTATCAAGAAAATACAGCTTAATAACTTTTGCTAGTAATTGGTAGAAATAAACACTCAAATTATTCGGAAGCCACTTTGATATTGTTGGATTTATTCTTAGATGTGTATTGAATAACTTAAGCAAAAATGATAAGATATGTTTATTTATAATAATCCATATTCGTTTCCTTCATTTCAAACAAATCATTCTGATAGTTTTACACAAGTGTTTAGTATTTTAGACTGCAGCCAAATACCTTATCGATGGTAGATTTGAAAAAAAAGTTGCAATGGGACAAGGGGGTTTAGTTAGTGTTGTAATGGTGACCAGGCGATGTAGTGACACATAAGGTGAACACAAGGTCATCTATATGTAATTAGGATTGTTTGGTGTATATTTTATTCCCTTGCATGATGTTGCATATTGTTATGGTCATCATTTTTGCTGTTATACATACAGGTCACGGTTTGTATCAAAATATACATACTTATGTAAATTAATTAGTTGATAAGTAACGTTATTCAAAACTAGTTTATTTTCGTGTTTCACGCCTTCTTGTTGATATATCTTGTTATTTTTCCGTGGAAAAAAATCAAATTATAAAAGGTGGTAAGAAAGAAAGAAAACAAAGGTTTATACTCATGTGTGCCAGCAACTGAAACATGTAAACATTAAAAATATACAATTGAAGAGTTTTATGGAGAAACAATATTAATTCAGTTTGTATCTAGGACAAAGCTGGTAATTCCAACCAGATTTTGTCTTATACAAGGCCTGTTCTCTGCCTTTTTTGTATAGTATTAAATTATTTCATAAACAATAACGTGTTTTTTTTCTTTTATTTTCAAATTTCTGTAAAATGCGTGCCCGAATTACAGAAAAATGACCTTAAAATGGCAGAAGTTTTATGTTGTTTCTCACGTGCTTCACCATACTGCAAAGAATGATGGTAAATGACCAAAAATATAACAACAAAAACAAAAACAAACAATCTTTGTGTTTTCTGGACATTATCCAGAACTGGAAATCGCCATATTTTCATATTATCTTTACTCTCAATACACAGTTGAACTGGTGAAATTATAGATCGTATGACTTTTCATTATGTTATTTATAAACTGCAATGTGTCGTGCATCAAAATGATTGATTGCTGCAGGTGCTCTGCTAATATTAAAATCGGTTCAAGTTTTCTATGAAGAAGTCATCACTGTCTTTATACCATTACGACACGATCAGTAAATCAAAGCCAAAAACAGCAACATACCAAAGTTCTACAGAACTGGCGTTGGTGAGAGGACTACCACTGGTATTAGTTGCTCTTTATCATTTTATTTTGATAAATACACTTGAACCTAAAGTGATGGCATCGTTCATTACGCCAGCAAGACAATACTTGTGTTTCTGTGAAAGGTTGGCTTATTTTTCAGTCGTCGATTCAGTATTTTGCACATTTTCGATACACTTTGAACAGTATCCATCAATAATTCTGTCAAAGATTTGTAGCGTTGCTCAATATTTTGTTCGGTTCAGAGTTTGAAACAAATATGAACAATCACTGTTGAGCTGTTTGACGTGAAAAATGCGTACATTTGCATTAGAATTTGCCTAGAGTGAAGACAGTACAGCACCACATAAGCCTGGCATTACAATTTCAAGTTCGGTTAAGAAAAATACATTACACGTGTGCCAGTGTTACCGCCACGTTTTGTATAACACTGCATTACTCACTCGTATTACATGCATTTGCATCTCTTTTTTTATCTGTTTTGAGAACTTAGATGTGACATACTGTCATTTTGTTCTGTTCTTACGCTCTGTCATATACGTTAACCCCGCTTCCTTACAGTTTTTGGACAGCAATATGTTTTTGGTCGGTATGTTTTGGTCGTATTGAAAGAAGACTTCTATGTGTATAACTTTGTTTCAAATTTTCATAAATTTTGGTTCTTTTTTTCAAAATAATTCCATGTTCAAAAGCACAAGTTCTTCTTTGCTTAGTCTCTGGTGCTTGTAAATTCATTGCTTACCATTCCGTTTTTTTTAACAAAGATCTGTCATGTGTTTCTGTGAAAAATGGAACATTTTCTTTTTAGATCTAAATGTGAAATTTTTTACATCATCGTCATTGACAAAATCATCATCATCATCAGCAGCAGCAGCACTATCATCATCATTATTATTATCATTATTATTATCATCATCTTAATCATCACTGAATTTTTTATTATTATGATTATTATTGTTAAAACCTTTGGTTGTGTTGATGAAAAACTGAACAAATTGTTTCGATAACAATTACAAAGACAGTCTTGCTGCGGAAAAGAAATTGATAATATCAGGGACAGAAGTGCCGTTGTCGTGTTCTTCTTGCTGTTAACTCTAGGAACAAAAACTGCTTTTGTTAGTGCAGCCTCGTCTTAAGAGACCTTGATATACTTAGGCCTTTGACATAATACCTTCAGCAAACATACACTTAATACCTGTACACTTTGTACATACTATTTACAAAGAATCAACATCTAGTTGTCGGTGCTAGTCAAACGAATTAAAACAATATTGTTATAAAATTATTCAAAACACATCACGCCACTTGCTAAACAGGATTATTTTTCCCATAATGAATTCGTTGTAATGTTAAAATTTTGTTTGTGTTTTACATCACCGATATGTCATCATTTATTATATATAAGTGAACGCACATAGAAAAATGGAATAAATCAAACATTCACGTAAATGCATCAACTATTGCCCTTAAGTGTTTTAAAAAGTCAGCATTTTATCAAAATATGAACTTGTTTGGGGCGATCAACAACAACAAAACACTAACGGTTTCACGCCCGTTAAAACTGTCTCTTAATTTTTTTGCAGGCAGACAGATTACTGGAAAAAGCTTTCCTAATAACTGCCAAGTTTTATAACGTTTTATTAGTTTGAACCTATTTATATAACATTGATTGGGAAACAATTTCTTGCAACTAATATTGACCCTGCTCGATTACTGCTTCCTGGATGCAAACCAGTACTCGAGCCAAGAGTGTGAAAAGTCATCGGAAACTGTCAGCAGCGACAGTCCCCATTGATGGGATTCGAACAAGCTACTTCCGGTTTGGGAGTCCGGCGCTCAAACCTCAGTATCAGTACTCCGCCTAGCATATAGAGACATACCAGTGTCTTCTATCAATAAGTGCTAGACGCTTCAAGTGTATTTAATTATTCAATTATGTATCTATTTATTTATCTATTTATTTATCATTACAAATTTTACAACGGTCTCCTAGATTTGTGGTTGTTGAAACTTTTAACAGTAGGTCTTTAGAATTTAAACTTTAGAACCACAAATTTATGATTAAGATTACAATAACTGCGCTACATGCATATTGAGATTTTAAGGTTGAAAGAATTTCGCATTTTATAATTTCAAAAATAAGCGGTTCAAATTAATATATTATAATTATGTTTCATATAAAATATATGAACAAGGAATATCTATTATATTTTGTTATAATCGTAAAACACTTAATCTGAAAATATAACTATGCAAGATACCATGTTTACTATTCAGAAGAAGAATTACAACAATTGTTTATATATGAGATAGCAATATTTTCTAAAAATATTTACGCATGCGTTCTTTATCTATTACATTATAAAAATGCAGCGCTACAATATCACGGTATGTCATCACTATCTCGATAGTTTCAAAGAACAAAATCTTTTCAACTCTTCAAAAGGATCAGTTAATGAAATTTTAATGGAATATTTGGCTGCAGTACGACTGCAGTCTCTCGGAAAAACTATAAAGATAAATGATAGAATCAGCAGTTATAAAATCTGATGAGTTTTGCACATTGCTTATAAAATTTATTATCTTAAACATTCTCGAGTATTATTCATAAACTGATTGACAGAAACATGTAATAACTGACAGCCAGTTAAGTTCAATTAATTTAATATTTATTTGAATGAATGATGGGACTCTATGGAAAAATATGTTTGACAGATATGCAGGCATGCAAGAACGGGAAAAAAGCAAACAGACAATTTTAAACATTATGATAAACACTGACATTGACAATCATAGCTTGATTAGGAATATTTTTAAATGAATAAAATCAGTTCAGCGGATGTGATAATACATTCAGGGGTGATCTTTTCTAAGCATAATTATATTGGTCAACATTTCACTGTGAAAAATATAAAGCTTTCTCCGTGTCTGTTCTTGTCTTGTATATGCCTTAGGCAATATGGCTATAGCCAGTGCCGAAAATAAACAGACACAATGAGTTATTCTTTAAATCGGTTAGAACTCTACTTATTGTCAATTAAAACTTCTACATACATTGATTCTCATGAGTATGTCGATGATTTGAAGTACTCAAGATTTGCAGCTCAACTATAATCAGAATACTTCGTGCAGTCAATGAAAGAAAATAAAGATAAGTTTTGTTATAGTGATTGTCAGACGGGTCCGCATAATTATAAATTCCTAGACAATTACCTTAAGTGGTTGAAAACATAAAAACATCAAATTTTCTCAACTGTCTGGGCTTTTCTTGTAGAAATAATCATGTCTGAGAAGACAGTTTTAGGCAGTAAGCTATTATAGGAAAACAGGTTGGATGTTAAATTGCATGGAAGAACTGAGGAAATTCTATCAACAAACTCCACCGTAAAAGAATGGCAAACTAGAAGATGTTATATAAATGCTAACTCATACAAAGAATGTCTCTGAATTTGTCTGAGCAGACTTTACTCAGGTGTAGTCATTTTATCAAGGGCCCAGTTTCATTCGGCACCTAGTATATGATTGGCAGAGGAATGATAGAAGTAACAACAACAAACCTTGACAAAAACTTTCGTTTCACAAGTTATAGAAAAACATTCCTTTTATATGCTTTAAGCATTTGAACACATTTGCTGTGAAACAGCATCAATGATGGTCTATGAAACTTCAAGATATGTTTTAGCTGTAGTATAATAAAATGTTAACTAATTTTAGAATTAAAGATCAAGGTCAGTCAATGCTTAATAATTCTTTATGACATATTTTAACTAGGTAGTAATTCATATAATTTGACAAATAAACTTTTGTTCGTTCTCCATATATAAAACAAAAATGATATGTCTTTGTGATTGCTGAATCACCAAGTTGTAATTTTTATTATTATAAAGGTATTACATCTTAATTTTATGTATTCAGCTTTGTCACGTGATCATACATGTATATGTATTGCAATATGTTGTTATGTAATGATGTACTGCATGTACAAGTTACAAAAATAAACTTCTTGTCCTTTATTTATCTTTATTTTACAAAATCTCATGAGAATAAATTATAACATTTATTCGTTCTTTAAATATCTGAAAGACCTGAACACTTTTCGGGACAACAAACGTTTTAACTTCCGATGTTGTTTTAATGTTATAAAGTGTAATAATAAATAAACTTGAAACACAAATGTTCTTTTCTCTATAATCGTTATAACCTTTGTTCTTCACTATAAGCTACAACGGAACCAAACATCAATTCGCTCTGAGTGGTATTGTTTTCATCGATATGTCAGATTAAATGACAGACAGGTAGGTTTTCTTAATCTGACTGGACCAGTTCTAGACCAGATACTCTACTGAACACTTCAAGTCTCCCCAGAGCACGAATCGAGTTACAATTATTCACATTACAAATTTACAAGTCAGCCACATGAACTATTCGACCTAGCATAAAATGAATGGGTCATAGGTATAGTTTCTTTGATATTCGACAACAATTTGAAAGTTAAACTTCACTGGCAGTACTCGGCATATGCACTTCGTTTGTACTTGGTGTATGGTTTATAATTACAATGTATATGGTTAGAGTAATATAGACAGAATATAATGTAACATTATAGAAAGAAAAGTAAATAACGTTTTTAATAAGGAATCGTTAAAACTGTCTTTTTTTTTATTTGTATACATGTTAGAACTTCATACAGGCCAGCAAAACTAAATGTAGAAACTTGGTGGGAAAAAAACACAACTTTAGGACTTTATGTGAACAATACAAATATTTTACAGATTTGACATAGTGCTAGTACACCCCCCAACCCCATCCCCCTCCCCCGCCCCCTCCCCGGTCGCCTACCTCGCCTCTCATCATTTTTCCCGTGAAAACGACATCAACAACACTATCAACAACATAAACATAACATCAAATTTGAACAAATCCACATTTAGTGCTGTGTAGGCATATTTGAATAGAATCTTGCTAATACTCCAATTAAAACACCTCTTAATCTTGAATTATTTGAGGGGGGATTATCACGTTTTAGCTGGTTTACCGAATCACGTATCACCATCACAAAGTAACAAGCTAATGAATTATTTAACTGTTCCCAAATAAATTCATAAGGAAACTGTATAAGTTTTATGTAAATACGATATATGTTATATTGATTGTATCTCAATTTACAAGTGTGATATATCAACATTTTATGTAATTAAAGGTATATATTTCTTATTTAAAGAACAAAAAAAAAACTCTTTGCGAATTCTTTTTACAAAAATAAAAACTAAGATGGAATGAATATAAAAAATTATCAAATGAGTTTAACCCAGACTTTTGACAATATTCTAAATTTACAGAAATTCATAACACATAGATGTAATATTAATATTTTTCTTTTATTTCCTGCAAGTTTAAAGCTATATTTTTTTTATTTTCTGGTAAGGAATTTAACACGCATCTTTATTGTGCGTTTGTGTTTTTACTTTAAATGTATGAGATAAGAAATGTATCTTTGTTTATCACTTCGTATATATAATCAGCTTTATTTCTATTCCTCATTATCACAACAGTGAACTTGAGGAAAGTTGGTTATTTTAAATCATCATGTAAAGTAAAGATTATAAAATCAAATTTGCCTAAATTTAAACGCATAACGCATGAAATTTTGAATGTAATACAATCAAGTTTTTATTACAATAAAGATACCTACGGACATTTATCCTTGACAGATGAAGATTTGACATGACTTACAAATGATGATTTGACATGACTTACAATGAAGATTTCACATGACTTAGAAATAAAGAGTTCATATGACTTGCAAATGAAGATTGCACATGACTTCCAAATGAATACTTCACATGACTTACAAATGAAGATTTCACATGACTTGCAATGAAGATTTCACATGATTTACAAATGGAAATTTCAACTGAGTTGTAAATGAAGATTTCGCATGACTAACAAATGAAGATTTCACATGACTAACAAATGAAGATTTCACATGACTAACAAATGAAGATTCACATGCCTAACAAATGAAGATTTCATATGACTTTCAAGTGAAGATTTCACATGATTTACAAATGAAAATTTCACCTGAATTTGCAAATGAAGATTTCACGTGACTAACAAATGAAGATTTCACATGACTAACAAAAGTACACTAGATTTCTCTCACAATTACAGCATGATGCCTTAATTTTGATTTTTTTCTGTATTTTGGGTCGGAATGTCTTCAATTTTTCTTGATACATATACATGACAGGAAGTTTTTGAAGATAAAAATGAATTTTAAGATGTTTAACTGTTATTGAAGACTTCATTTTGAAGTATTTGTACTTAAAGACAACCAATTTTAAACATGTTTAGCTTTTGTTAAGATATATTATACTAGAATCAGGATTTAGAGAAACATTAAGCACATTGGAAGGTGATTTAACACATGCACATTTTACTCTTGCCAACTTCCATACACTTTTCTGTGAAAAAGACATATATTTGTATTCATTTCTTCTTACCCCAAACAATTTAGTTGGATTATCTAAATTCACTAAAATTATCGTTTTCCATATAATTTGTGGTTGCTTGCCGTGTTATTTAAGGTATCTTTAGAATTCAAAGATTTTTTGTGCATTTTTTAAAGACAAGTTGAACAAGTTTTTGGAATGGTAAATGGTGTACCTTTATTTTAGTTCACATATATTATTTTATTTACTCTGCTTTACAAATAACAACTTCTTAACAGTAAATTCAGCTCAAACCCCGGCTATGTTTTATTTTTTTTTAGTTACAATACTTATCATTTAAAGAAACAAAATTCTCTACAATGCAACTGATTTTATAGCTTTGTAGAAGAAAACAAACCACACACTTAATTTTAAAAGATTCGCAAAAAAAATAAATTAATGCAGTTATATATTAATATTTACTTAACATTTATAAGATGGCGTTTTTGTCCGATTAGGCTTTCGTTGCACGTGGATGTAACAAATTTATTTTTCAACGAAATAAAATTACTAAAGCCGGTGAATATTTAGTTAAAACAAGAAAAGCACATCAATGGTCTGAGGCGTATATCCAACTTCCTTAATTATAGTTTTCTGTTTAAACAAACTAAATTTCGAACTTACATCCAATTAGCATCAACCAGAGTAGATAAAGTTAATCCACAAATTATGGAGACGGATATCCACTGACTTAATCCTCGCATTACTCCATCCATACTGCACGAAATACATTCCAAAAACACACAAGAAACAAACTTTTCAAACTTTAATTGAAAATTCTATTCGTATTTATCGAAATTTTGTTTTTTATAAATATTTTTTTTTCTGTTATGAAATGTTAAATGAAAAGAAATCCGTCATTGGTCGTGTATTATTGTATCACTTTCATTGAATGACAGACGTACTAAAATCATCTTTGAACCTAGGCAAACGTTATCATCAGTTCGAATGTAGCCGAGCAGAACACGAGGAGTTTTTACATCCACTTATCATTCGACGATACAGATCATTGGGGAAAAGTTTTATACATAACCCAAAACATTTTGTTTCGGAGTCATTGATTGGTTACTAATTTTAATCATGTCTTGGTTATCTTCGGAGTCTGAATGGTATTTAAATGAATGTGTTTCAGCCTTAAAAGAATTTATACAACATTTTTTTTCAAACTGATTTATGTCAGCAATATTTCAACTCTGTCCCAAAGTTATATTTTTCTATCACATTTTTCTAGTCTAATTTTAGACAAGCTTATGATCCAATTTTTTCATTTGAAAAAAAGGTCGTTTTACTTTCTCAATACCATAGATGAGAACAGTTCATTCTTAATCAAATTCATTTTTGCCGGTTAATAAAACCGATAAAATACACGGTATGATGAGATTTAACGCTTCTCGACTCCCCGGGGCTTAATGAGTTAGCATTCAATAAGTATAGTAAATTTTATCGTTTAAATTAAAGTAGATTTCAATTGAAGCTTTCCTATTTAAGATAAACGCCGGTATGATACATATGTAACGGGGGCTGGTCCACGTATTTTTGCGGGAAAGTTTTCCTTTTCTCTCTCCCCTCCCCTCCCCACATTTTATACTTTTGCATTATAATTTCGCTTATATTTTGAAATCACCAGACGTTTCTTTGCTATTTTACATTAGATTTCGTTTCGTCGAGTTTTTTTATGCAGAATACAAAAACATATTCGTTTTTCAATGTTAAGTACGTATCATAATTGAACTTTGAAATAAATGAAAGAAACAAAAATGGACAGCTGAATAATTCATGAAAATATGTTTGTCAAAGGATCATTATTAGTTGTTCAAATAGGACCACACACGGTATTGTTGGTCGCATGAAAGACATTAAAAGGAATTCAAAGCATTAGCAGTCATTTATCGGAGGAGAAGAGCATGTTTATAAAAGGCCATGTTGTATTTTCTGTTTACTTAAACGCATATAAGAGACGCTGTACTCTCAAGTTTGTTCTGTGTGAACTGGCAAAGATCAATCCTCTTTATGTACGAATTGAAAAGTAGGTCTCATAAGGTAGAGATGCATTAATTAAGACTAAAGAGAAAAAAACACGCGTGCTGACTGATCTAGATAAGTTTGAGTTTTAAAGTGTGTTTACTTATTCGGCAATGTGTGTACGTATTTTCTGCACGTTCCTGTACAAGATTTCTAATTCAAATAATATTGCAACAGAACAGAACAGTGAAAAACTAGAATGTCAGTGAAGGAGGAAGATGTGAAAAGGAAGGAACTTAAAACAATGCAAAAATACTTCAGCTTAGATTTATGAATACCAACGCAAAGGAAACAAAACCCGTGACCTGTTAAAAGACGCACTATTAAAATCAAAATGCCCGACAACCAGCACGGTAAAATCGCTACAATTGTCTGATCAAAACTTAAACAATGTGTAAGACCGAACTACGTAAAAATTCAGTTATGTGCAAAAGATATAATGATGACAACGTTTTATTACAAATCCTTTTATTCCTGGCCCTGTTGAGAACATTCGGAATATAGTTAATATTGCCTTCAAAGATTATTGTGTCCAGTGCCCTTTTTTGAACCCCCTTTTAAATAATCTTTTAATAAAAAATGTGACATTATTGTATTTTTCTTCTGTTGTTAGCAAAGCATCACACATTTTTTTTATCATTTTGTTTTTCATTGTTTTATAATATACATGTATATATAAAAGGTAAAAAATGCTTACCAACAAAATACATATTTGCCTGTATTGTTGTATAAACATTCATGACACCTAAACTATCAGAACTGGTTTTAACATGTTTTCAGTTACAACCATATTTTTCCCCAAAAAAGGAAATAATATTGTATTTAGTGAACACTGGCTTCAAGATCATAGGTTCATGTCAGCGCTACCAATATAGAGATATCATATTTCACCACCCGTCAACAATCCACCCCTAATTCTTTTCTAATTACAGCCGTGGGTAGACAGCACCGGCCTCGTCATCAAATACAGTATCCCATTAGGACCCTAATTGTTCATTTATTGAAACCCGATGAAACCCAAAACGGGGCACAGTAATAATAGCTGCAGCTCTGAGTGGCAAATCTGAAGTGGTAAGAACGTAACTTAAGTAGGGGAGGTAAGTCTGTCGTGAGTGATCGAGAAAGCTTAAAAAAAAAAGAATGACAAAAGGTTAAATAAGCAACGAAAAACAAACAAACCTCGAGAGATCTTCATGAAATGTGTTATCTTTACAGTACAAAAAGATTCTTTTTTCGCACGAAAATGACAAATGTTTTAAATATTTCTTTGAAGTGATTTTCAAGTAGGACAAAATAAATTTTGGAGTCATTCTTTCTTTAGTAGACATGTTTATGGCCATTTTCAACAAAAATAAGGTTTCATTACAGGGCTTTTAATGTCCAGATGTAAACATTGTCAATCTTAATTGAAGATCTATTTACTTCTTGAGAAGGTCGCTTGGATTAATATATTAGGTTTTAACATGAACTTCTGTGAATTGGTTATGAGCTATCCTATATAATGCGTGAAAGAGTTAAATCATGTAGACACCTTGGCTAACATCTTCTTGGTGACATTCGAAAGAATATTTTCGGTGGAGCAGCATATTTTGTTGTACGTGTACCATAAACTGGAGATTTCTAAATTCATGTATTTAAATCACTTAACGTCTTTGGCAGTATTCAAATGCTAGGCGTTATTTTACTCCATGAACAAAAGCAGAATTTTGACACAATGACACGGGAAACAAGATGGTGGGTGAAACCTGTGCTTTTACTAATATAAAGGATGCCAAATTTTACTGTTTTTGATGAATGAACATTATTGCACAGTGTCGTTTGTTGGTTTCCGAGAGACACTCAAATACCAGCAAACCGTCAATAAACAACCGCTTGTGTGGGCAAAATAAAGCTCTGAAGTAAATTACTGGTTTCAACAATGGAATGCAGTAAAAAGATTTATAACCCTTACTATTTAACACGATACATTGTAGAATGGGGCTATTCTAGGCTTTATTAGCAAATTGGCTAAACTATTAGTACCAGGACAATTTGTGGTTTGATGTTGAAAGTTATAGCTTTGACCGGGCGAAGTTATGTCCCATACATTAACCGCATCTTAACTGATCAATCCAACGGAAAGGAAATGGCAGTAAAAATTGTTGATTTGGAATGTATCTTAGCGGATTAAAATTTGTGGAAAAACAACTGCGACCAAATATGCTAATGTGTTTTCTGAGTCAGTTGTCTTATATTTACATTGGTCTGAAAACAGAGACCTTTTGAATCTTAAAAAAAGGAGTAAAGAATATCAAACAACAGTTGAAAAGACTTCATAGCTAATAAATGAATCTTTTGTTTACTGACCTTGTATGATATAAACATAACCATGTCGTCTTGAAAGCAACGTTTTAGACAACTGAAGGAAACAAAAATCTATAGGAGACAGTAAAAGTAAATGCAGTGGTTCTGTTTACTGAATCTCCATCTTGTTTGTAGCCAATGAAAAAAAAGATTAGCAGTAAATTGACAAAAATAAAAGAAGAAATAAACAGAAGACGGTAGTAGTTATAAATATCATGGTGCTGGAACTGATGATGGTCTGTTATTACAGTTTAGTCTAGCACGAGTTTTATTACGCCGTAAATAACAAACAAAGGTATTTATTACACTATTATATAGTATGGATGCTGGAGCATATTACAACGGTAGTCCTAGGCAATAGATGCTTTGTCTCAAATTGCAACAATATGTTATGCAAAAAAAAAACGAACTGTACAATCCCTTCATTTCTTTTTTACAAATGTACTTGTTTGTTTGTTTTCTTTCGTTCTTTCTTTTTTCTTTCTTTCTTGCTTTCCCTCTTCCTTTCTGTCTTAAAGCTTTGCTATGATTGTCTTGCTTTATTAATCTACAGATTTTTTACTATCCTAATTTTCTTCGCATCAATTGTTGACCTTACTGAACTCCTGAATAAACTCCTAAAACATATATGCCATGACATACCCGTGGCCTTCTGGACTCTAACCAACATTCCGCCACAGACAGAAGTTACTGTATGCGATAAAATAAAATTCCTGACCCACCATTTCATAAATAAACTCTGCATTTTTCTCTTTGAATTAAAACAACCGATGCACTCAATTTGACCGCCAACTGAAATCATATTATTTTTGCATTTTGAAAAAAAAAGTTTAATGTCAAAAAATGAAATCTGATTTTTTTCTTTTCATAAATTGTTTAACAAACAATATTTGAGTCTGGACCAAAGAAAGACTAAGAGTTGTAAAAACAAGCTATTGCTATAAATTCAAATAATGACCCTTTTATTCGCTTTTGCCTACTCTCTGCAGTCGACATTTAAGTTAATCAACACAAATGAATAAAATTTATAAAAATATGAAACACACCTACTGTTTCTTATTTTAGTTATGTGTTCGTCCTTTTATTTATAAATGAGTTCAAAAACATCCAATTAAAATCCAGACTAAATAAATCAAGGGCACTAACTTGTGAAACTGTTTTTGCCGTCACTTTTATAGTTACCTCCCTTTAACCCATTTTTCCCTTTACATTTATATTTAGCTTTATGTTTACTGCTCTGGATGGTACATGATTACGAATTTGAATCCCATTCCATTCTGACTTTATGATTCACATTGTTGTTGTTGAGCTAAAACTGAAAACCTCAAATAACATGAACAAGCAAATAGTGTATTGTGATAAATACACATATGCTTGCAGAAGAAAGACAACTCACTGTGATTTTGGCCATAAACACTCTTTCAATAAATTCTTTCCTTTCCACATGTATAAGAAACAGAAAACACTAATTCAGGGTGGAAAATGAGCCAAATCTTACCGGCTCGCTCAACCGGTCACCATTTCTGGACAGTGTCCCAGTGATATTTAGATGTTCGTGACCTATAAATATTTCTTACATCATAATATTATTTCAAGAACATATTGGTCATTTTGTTGTAAATTTACATCTACAGTTTGAAGGTAAATATTAACTTAAAGATAGATAAAATGTGCGGTGTAATATTAGAAATAGTACAAACCACATCGGACCTCCTGCGTTTATAGTAACGTTCAAGTCAGTTCCAAACATTGGAAAGCCGTCAGTGGTGTGTACTATTTCTTAATGAATATGATGCACAATACAAAGCAGTGGGCCCTACATCAGTGTGGTTTCTGACTCGTCATATCGGCCCACTTTTTGAGCGCATTGGCCCGCTGAGATTTAGTTAGTTGTGGCTTATAACATATTTTATTTAAACTCCTGTTAATGGCTGTCGTGTATAATGCTATAATGTTATGCCAGAGAAGATCTATTTTGGTGAATAAATGAAACTTTGAAATTTGAAAATCATTTTTTTAGCATTTTATTTGTGGTTTTATAAATTTATTCCTAAATGTTATGACATTGATAGTTCAATAAAGCAGACGACATTGATAGTTCAATACAGCAGACGACATACAAACGTTTCTTCTTCAGACTTAATTATACTTATACTTTGTTGGAACAGGGAAAGGATCATTGAGTTTATTTTGCCTGTCATATTTTGTAAATAAATGTCAGAAATCATTTAAGGAAGGTCTAATGTATGTATACCATCTGAATTGTCTACAAGCCGAGTAGAAAATAGACCTGAAAAGCCATTACATCTTCATAGCCGATATCTTTGAATAGAATAATCTAATATAGACGGTTTAGACGCAGACGTAGACGAATCCTTAGCAAATTACATTTCAAAACATATGTATCCATTTCACGTAAAATCTACCAGCATTACAAAACGGTCTCACATGAGCAATCCTGTCTGAAAATTGGTTCCGGTATGGACATTGGTCACTGAACGTCAGGTCAATCAGAGATTAACTGGCCTTCAGTTGAAGTCTGTTTGACAAACTGTTTTGATATAACATTTAAGGTTATTAGAAATTCTTCATTTAAGTATATTAGTATATTTAAGTATATCACATTTCAATTTTTTTCTGATTTCCACTGAGTTTCACATGGTGAGCAAAATTTCTCACAAATTTGAAATAGGTTTTGAATGTCAATACATTTATTGGAATTAGACTGAGTTTTATTCATCCAAATGTCATTGCCTTCAAACATGATAAACGAATAAAATATGTATACCAACAACACCTTAGTAATCAGTTATCTTTAAACAACTTGTTGGTAAACTGCTTCATGTTTAATATAGTAAAAGAAAATAATTATAATTAGTACAAACTTTATCGCTATCTGTAGCAAAATATTCCTTAAGTAATCATCCATGGATATGTAAGTTGCCTGTATACAGAAGACATGTATTATTTTATTCAATGGCAGCTGACGATCAGTACTTAATTGTGTATAATCACTTTGCGTTTTCCTACACATTAAAGTTGTAAACTGTTGGATTCTTTAAGAGAGTCATCATAAACGCATCACACGTAAACATGCAGCAGGTTGTCAACGGCTGCTAATCTAGAGTATGAGATGTCAAGGATGATGGGAAGTCTGCACCGGAAATCAATGTAACCATAATGATAGAACTTTTCTTCATCTAAATATCTAGTAACGTTCGAAAATTATTAAAATAGTTGGTGTAAAGCTGAATTTGACAAAGTAACAAGTATCCAAAATGCCAAATGCAGGGCACCTGTAGATTGAAAACACATTCCTTCACAGAACTCTTATTTAAAGATTGCGCTATCGTTATTCTAATACGCCTTTTATCCAAATACATTTACTGCTTTTGATAACATCGAGTCTTACGAACATGAAAGTCCGTAACAGATGCAATGCATCTTAGAATACACAACCCAGAGTGGGATTCTAACTCCGATCTTAACGCATCGAAGACCAACACTCTAACCATTGAGCCAAAGAATCGATTCCGTGACGCAGTTGTCAGAGGTTGTATTTATACAATTATAGGAAGGTGTGCACTAGACTGTAACACAGCCACTCTTAAGAAAGTCATCATTTATGATGATGAATGGTGTTGTGTATTTTTAGATAAGAAGATGAGACAGAAATCATGAAAGATTCTTTTTTATTTTATTTTTAACTAAGTCCAGGAGAGGTCAACCCGGACGCGCCCCATCTTACGAACATGAAAGTCCGTAACAGAAAGATGTAATGCATCTTAGAATACACAACCCAGAGCGGGATTCTAACTCCGATCTTAACGCATCGAAGACCAACACTCTAACCACTGAGCCAAAAAATCGATTCCCTGACGCAGTTGTCAGAGGTTGTATTTATACACTTATAGGAAGGTATGCACAAGACCGTTGCAACAGGAATCAAACAAAGGAGATAGTTTATTAATATATTTGTACACAGTACATCATATATACACAAACACATGGAGCACATCAATTCAAGAACATGTTTAGTGTGTTTAGAATGTTAACACATCTGATTCTTAGCATCTAGAAGTAGGCAAAAATCAATAAATCTGAAGCAAGCTCTACAGACAATTTTACACTGTTTCGACTGGATCAGTAGTTACACGGCTGTCATCACTTTCCTATTTTTCTTCGGTATCGTCACCTTTTTATCGAAAGAAAATAGGTCGCTATTAAAATCCCGTTATTTAAAAAAAATAACAAACAACAGATTGGTATACTTATATATCAAGTAATTCACACACACACACACACACACACACACCAAATAAAAATCAAGAAATTTTGACAATATCATAGATTGGAAATAAACTTGCACTGCAGTTACGTTAGAGTTGTGAACACTGTTTTTAAAGATCGCCTTTGTGAAAATTATCCGACGAATTCAGGCCTGGTTAAATGGTTTTTATATTTGAATGAACTTAACTTCCTAAGATGGAATTTCGTCTGGAATGCCATCTCTTGAACTAAGTTTATAATCCATATATAATAGTTCTCTGATTTAACATTATTTTACATTTACATCATACAAGATGACTTTATGACAGTTGTGTCTATTACGGCTGAATGAGGAAGTGCTTCTTGTACAAATTCAACCTCCTGTAGCAGTATTAGTGAATCGCTCAATGCATCAATTACTGGTAGGAAGTTAGCAGCAGCAGAACGCACTAGCAGTTGGCAGTAGAAATTAAATCAAACGTGAAGTTGGCAGTAACAGTACCAGCAGTAGCAGTAGGAAAAACGAAAAGTTGGCAGTAGCAGTAAGAGCAGTAGCAGTAGATAAAACGTGAAGTTGGCAGTAGAAGTAAGAGCAACTGATGGATCCCTGACCAGTCAATTTTGCATGATTTAACAATGAAGTACAGTTATATTTTCACCACAAACAAGTATACTACAAAGGAGCACATGGTAGATTTATTTTAACGATGGGTATAAACAATAAGAATAAATGCTCTTAAATTAATAGTTAAATCTGGTAATAAATAGCAAGTAATTATCACAGACTTGGCGCAAAAGGAAACAAAAATATATAACAGTACAAACATTTATTAATCGACATGTTGTGTGACATATCAAAGCATTCCGATGTATTCTTCTGTTCGTGGTGTTCGATGTTCGAAGAAGTTCGTGCGACACAGTGACAATGGTGCCAGATTAATGGCACTCAATATATCATACATGTACTTATGTTGGTAGTTCTTTTGCAGAAATATGCTTGGAAGAAAGCCAGAGATGAAACATCGCCGATACCGGTGCCAGGTGTGTGGTAAAGAAGATCGAAAGGGTCGGCTAATTGGGCATGTACTGAAGTACCATATTCCTATGGACCGGGTACCCTTCTCGTGTAGCTTATGTAACTTCCGTTGTACAGACAAGAAGACCCTAGTAAACCACTTAAATAGTTACCAGAGGCATAAAGATGAAGTTCTTAGATCTGGAGTAACAAATTTGGCTTCCGTCTTAAACAGGGCAGAGAATCCCGTAAATGCAGAGGCAATGATTCGGCCTGTTTTACTGGGGACAGATCTGCCAGACCTGGATTTTGGTGACATTGATTCATCCATTTTCGATCCGCAGGACCCGGAGGAACCGGTGCTCCCTGATTGGTTGGCAACATCTGATATGCCAACTCCACCTGGACAGTTGCATACGCCAAACCAAAACTCAAATAGGGGATTCCTTTCAGTTCAGAAGTCGTTAACACTTCCGGCAGTGATATCAACACCTGTAAATGCTGTAAAGAATGCTGAGAGCCCATTCCTGATGAAGCCTCAAAATTGTGCCTCTTCAGCCACTGTAGTATCTTCAACTCAGTCAACCTTACCACTAGCTAGTTGGACTCAAGGATTTGCGGCAAGTGCAACTTTCTCTCAACATATAACTCCTCCTGTATTGACATTCGACAAGCAGTTGTCCTTACCAGCTTGTAACAAATTGCCGTCAAATTACGTAACAGCTTCTTCTACAACTTCCATCCTGCCTTCTTTCGTCCAAAGTACAACCTTGTTGCCTACTTTGCCAAATCTGGCACAAGCACCAGCTGTTATTGAACCTGCAACATTCCCGCAAAACTCAACACCTGACCACCGTATAACTGTGTCATCAGCGAAGAATACACCACTCCAGGATGAAGCTGTCTATGATCTAAGTGACTTGTTAGATGGGTTCATACGTCTGATCCTCTTTTCCAAGAGGGTCGCAGGTTGGGCTCGAGCCCACAGAAGGAAAAGCCCACCACATCTTGTTCAACTTCATCTCAGACAGTCAAAACTCCTCCATCTGATGACAAACTGAACAACATCTTAATGGCTATCTACTCTAATGGGAGAGAACTCCATGCAGTCAACAGGAATTTGAGGTCTGTATTAGAGGAGTTGAGGAACATCCATGGTGCATTTGCGTCTCTCGAGAGAACATGTGCCAGACGTAACAACTATGATAGACCACCTCCTCTACCAGCAAGGTCTAGGTCCCCTAACAACAGGAAACATAACTCGTCTGCTGAAAAAGAAAACATGAAAAGTGTTGTCAAGAAAGTAAAGAGGAATTAATGTATTCAACGACATATAAGTGAATTTTTATGACGCCTGTTTCACAGGTCCTCTCATTGCCGGGGCGTTATATGGCAAAGAGAGGACATTTTCGCCCGTCATAATGTTTAGACGGGTCCGTTCTGTGTCTGTCAATGGTAGGAGGACACAGAATGGGTAGGAAATTTTATGGTTTTTTTTCAATCGGATCTACCGAATATATGAACATTTAAAATCAACAATTGAAATATAGATAAAAAGAAACATTAATAGGACATTTCTTCACAAGAAGTTTTAAAATATCGTGATATTTGATAATTATTTAAAGTGCTAAAACAAGACAATAAACTGTGTTATACTTACTTTAAATTTGTATACGAATTCCATTGAACAGTTCTGGAAAGTGATGAGACTCTTTTAAGTGAACTAATCATGAACTTTGATATGATTTCAAAGTCTGTTTTACATTAACAGTTAAGTGTCATTACATGACACCATAGAATTTTTGTTATAAACACACTTTAAGACATTTTGGAGTGTAACTTTGATGTTACATAGATTATGTGTGGCAACAGGAGTTTAGCCACATGTCCGTGGGGGTAGTGTAATACCCCAGTATTATGTGACACTTAGGTGTTCTTTCCAGTTTTATGGAAAGTTAATAATTTATTTTAACATATGTGCGGTTACCGCAACCGTAAACAAATCAATTGTGTTATAACTTTCAACATGTTAAAGATAAATTACCTGGGTCATGCTGTGGATCCATGAATAGCAGTAGATTAAACGTGAAATTGGCAGTAGCAGTAAGAGCAGTAGCAGTAGATAAAACGTGAAGTTGACAGTAGCAGTATCAGCAGTAGCAGTAGGAAAAACGTGAAGTTGGCAGTTGATATTGTTTTGAATAAGTTGATATTCAATTTTTTCACGACCTAACCGGGATAGGTTCGAATCCCTCAGGAACCAAAATTCTTATGCATTCTATCTTTCCATTATGGACGGAAGTTATTTCACACGCGTGGAATGGGTCCTAGCTACCATCCTCTTACCATTGCAGTCCGGTTGTTTGAACAAACTTTCTTGGAGCCGGTGCCCCCATACTGCTGAGTGGGAAACTGTGATATAGAAGACACATTAAAGTTAAAAACCAAAGAAATGTATCAAACTGGTCAAAATAAACACTCGCAATTACAATGGAAAATCGGCATTATGTAAAACCTTCTGTGCTATTAAAACCAAAGCACAATTTTATGTTAAAAGTGTGTACAATATCTAGTTCCAATACAGGGACAGTTGACTTACCTAACAAAGCGAGACAAGTAGAAAAGTTTGTTAGCTATTGACATGCCGCTTTGATTAAACCTTATATTGCCGTTTTGTTGTCTTTAACAAAAGAGCTACTATATTTTATGTTAAGTTTAGGACTATGAACCGAACTTTGAAAGTATAAATGAAAAATGCCTTTGATGGAATAACACATCAACAACATTGAGTACAAAAATATAATATAAGAAAGCTCAACTTTTGTTGCATGGTAGGTGTACGACGACTTGGTTAAACCATTTATTGTTTTTCCTTTTTTCTAAAACGACTCTGAAATTTTCTAGACGATGTCTAGATAAAAAAAACGTCAATAAATGTATTAAATATTTCTTAAAGAAAATATCTGATCCATGCTGATGATACAGAGATACAAAGATGAAAAATGCCCACACAAATCTGCCATGTCACATCAGCAAAAGCAATAACACACCTCAAACGCAATTTAAAGCGACGATTGCGCACAAAATACTTACACACCAAGATTGTTTGTATTACAACATTTCGCAGTTAAAGCTCAGGAACAGTTTTTCTATTTCTTTTAGTAATAGTGACCTTGACCTTGATCGCAGACAACTAAACGCAATCCAAATCGCCAACTGCATACAAGCTACTTACACATCAAGTTTCATTACATTACAGTACACGAAGTGTAAAGTTACTGATCAAAAACCGTTTCTCTATTTTTAGTAAAGGTGACCTTACGCAGACCAAAGTAGCTACATAGCTACTTTTTTGGTGATAGTGACATTGGCCTGGGTCGCAAACCAAGCGACAACTGCATACAAGCAACTTACACATTAAAGTTCTTTCAAAATGACATTTCAAAAGTGAAGTTCTTGAACTGAATTCATTTTGTAACCAGGGATTGATTTGTCGACAGTTCTTTAAAATTTGCCTCCCTTTGGACATTCCTTGTTTTATTGTGCATTGCGTTGCAATCTCCCGCCGTTTTACTTTAATCCCTGTCATCTGGTCTCAGTTGTCTATCAGGTTGTTGAAGTGCAAATGCTCGGCGCTATCATGCCATGTTTTCGGGTACTTTTAAGGTTTCACATGCTTCTGATACATTCTGTTCTGTCCTCTTTTCATTAGACTTTATCTCTTTTGGTGCACCTTTCTCTCTCTTTCCTCTGTGTTATCTACATCATCTCCCTCAATATCCAGGTGGGTCACTGGGTATAGATGATTCCTGTGCAGGATTTTCTTTCTTTCTTTTGATGACTTGACCTTGGACACTGGTATATCTGGGAAAAGTTGTTCAACAACAGTATATAAATCCACCTCATATTTATCAGCTAATTTGTGTTTTCCCTCTTAATGTGCTCAAATCTTAACCAATACGTGGCTCCTACTTCTACTTCACTTTCTTATCGTACTGCTGTTTTTGCTTCTATTTTGCTTTGCAAAGGTGTTTCTCTACTATTTCTATGATGTTAAGCATTCTATCCTTTAGATCTACTGCGTAGTCTTTGATACATCTGTTGGACATATCCTCTTCTCTGGTTTCTTCAAACAAAGCATCTATTGGAAGTTTAGGCTCTTTTCCGAACATTAATTCGAATGGAGAAAATGACCAGAATGTTACCAAATCATCCCTTTAAAGGTTCTTGTGTAAGGAAATCCCAAAATACTAGGAAATCACAACATACTTGCTCTAAAGGATAACTAGTATGTACATTGACTAATGGTGCCCTTTCGTTGGTTCCCGTTTTACGCCTGACACATCTATCACAATAAGATACAAAATGTTCTACATCTGCTGACATAGCAGGCCAAAAGAATCTGTCTCTTATCAATATCAAGGTTCCCTCCTTGCCGGGATGTCCTACATCTGTGTGAAGGCCTGTAAGAATGTCATTCTTGATCACTTCAGGGGTTACCCATTGTTTTATTGTTCTCTCAGTTTCCTGTATTTCTCTGAATAAAATGCCATTTTTTTCATTTTCAACTGGCTGAAATTCATTTTGAATACAAAATCTGGCTTTATGAAAGTTTTTATTGGCAATGTTTTATCTATAACTGCTTTCCTCCATCTCTCAACTACGGGATCTTGCCTCTGTGCTCGGCGGATTTCTCTCATCTCGAGTTTTGCCATAGATTGTCCAATATCTTCAGTGTCTTAACTATACTAATGCTCAAGGCAAGTTATGTCTCAAAAATGCTACTGTTATACCACTGCAAACTGCTTTTATAACTTCATTTTGAACTGTTATCAGTTCTTCTGGATTCTGCTGCACTCTATCATGTGGATATATACTCATAATATCTGCATATTCCTAATACCTGGTTTATACTAAAGGTCAAAGTTGTACTCCCCGAGTGGTGCAGCCCAACGTTTTGCAGTGAAAAATACATATGTAAGGGGGTTGTTATCAGTATAGATGTAGCCAAATAATCAGAAAATTCTCAGTTGTGACCCACTTAATGCCAAAAAACCCAACTTGTATGTAGAATAATGCTTTTCTGACTTGGATAAAGCTTTACTTGCATAGGCAATTACTTTTATCTGCTACCCTTGTTGTTGATATAAAACAGCTCCCAATCCTTGTGTTGAGGTATCAACATGCAACTCATATGGATTTTAGAAATCTGGGCGACCTAGTACAGAGGGTGACGTTAAGATATCTTTCAACTGTTCAAAATATGTTGTTTCATTTCCAGTTTGAATCTGTGTTCAATGATTTCTTCTTTCTTATTGGATGTGGGATAAAATCAGCTAGTGGGTTTGTTAACATGCTGAAATCCTTTATAAACATTGTTTAGGAGCCAGATAGTGATAAAAATGAGTGTAAGTCATCTGCATCTTTTGATTCTATCGATTTTTTCCGGATCGGTCTCGACTCCGTCACTACTCACAGCTTGGCCAAGAAAATTCATTTTCCTCCTAAAGAAATGACATTTTTCAGGAGCAAGTTTAAGATTGCAAGGTTTTAGTCGTTGCAATACAATTTCTAGGCGTTCAACATGTTCTTCGAAGTTGCGACTAAATATGATTAGGTCATCCAAATAAACAAAGCAGATTTTTGTTGAATTGTTGATTCATGTTGAAGTCCCATAAACAGTCCTCCATGAGGCACTGATAGGTAGCTGGGTAATTAGTCAGGCCAAAGGGCATTCGGCTAAATTCCTACAATCCCAATGGGCATACGGACAATTCTGTTCGTTCCTTATGGGTCTCCTCAATTTGGACTTGATGGTATCCTGATTTTGGTCGTTAATACTAAATATGGTGGCTCCATGTAAACAGTCAAAAATCTCCTCAATTCTTGGTAGAGCATACGATTCTTTCACAGTTCTATCATTTAACTGGCGATAGTCAATGCATAAGCGAAGTTTTCTTAAGTACTAATACTGCATTCGAAGCAAAGGGCGATTTCGATGGACAAATAATTCCGCATGCCAAAAGTTGTTCAAGACCTTGTCGGACTTCTTCTATCATTGCTGATGGAATACGACAGTGTCTTTGTTTAAAAAGGGCATGGTCCAAAAGATATATCCTTTCTTAATGCTGTTACAAATTTTTATATCTATATCACTAATTGAAAAAATGTCTCTGTGTCTATGAAGGAGATCTATAACTTCTTGTAACTCTTCAGGATTTAACATATGATCCTCATCAATGTGTAGTTCTTCCACTATTTGGCTCCTCGTTTTATCAAGCTCACCTTTCTCAATCCTCTCAAAGACATCTTCTGTAATTTCCATAGGTTGCAGTTCACATATCATCTGCTTCGGCGAAATAATGGCAGTATTTGTTGTAAGATTTGTGATAGTGACGTTGAAGGTAGAGTTATTTCTATGCTAATATCTGATAATTCCAGGAGTAACATCTAAATATTCTTGAATTGCAGCATCCTCTGCTTCGTCCAACTTTGCTATAGTATCTGGAAAATCAACTTCTTTGTCCGTGCTGGCCATAATGGTAACTGTTTTGTTGGGTCCTGTTGTAATATTATTTTTATATCAAAATTTCATCATTTCTTCTTGGGATAGCTCCAAATGTAACTGCCTGTGACTAAACAGTATAAACTACAGCTGGCCAAAATTTCACAAAAATGCTGTGCGATTTTCTGTTACTGAGTACAAACTATGCTATTTAAGCATAGGTAAAAATTCTAATGTTTTAAGAAGAGAGACCGTAGCTCTTATGTCAATTATTTTTAGGATCAAACAATTATATTGATTTTTAAACAAATATGAATGCGAGAGACATTTTCGTCAAAGGGGACCTCGATATATTTTTACTTTTTACAAGAAACAGTTACTATAGAAGTTGTTGTTGTGGGAAGATTGCAAACACTGCAACCTTTTACATGTAATAGTTAATTTTTAATATGTATTGGGTGAAAAATTTGCATTCGTTTTTTAAGCCTCCGAGGTAGGGCATATAGTAATCGCAATGTTTGACTGTCTGTTTTTTCGTCCGTCCGTAACGGTTCGTGTTAATTCTGTAGCTGTCACAGTTCTATAAAATTTTGATATAGCTTGCCATAATTTTCCATCACATTGAGACAACGTGTCGAGAAAAAATAATTGAGTTTCTAAGTTCAAGGTAAGAAATCATCGTCCAAATAATAATACCGGAAAAAAATGACACCAAGGCTAACCAGATAGAGCCAGTGTGTAAAGATTTCCACTTGAGTAGCACAGCATTTAACCAAACACTTTTTACATACAATACTCGTGGAGGGTATTTGTCACTTACAGTGACAGCTCTTGTTATTAGAAGAAATGTATTTATTAAAACTAGTTTTACTTTTATTACCACTCGAGAAGTCAGTATTTTACAATATTCCGGTTGTGAAACGTATTTAAAAGTGCAGTCTGTGATGTAGTCAAGTATTTTCAAAAAATATTTTGTCGATGATGGTTTTTAAATCATTAAAAAATTAAAATGTACTGTGTTGTTTTCATTATGATCAAGCAAACGTAATTTCTTCCCGCGGAGTGATACAATATTGCACTCGTATATTATTATAAAACTCAACAAGAACTGCATTTCAGATAACCTCTAATTAGTTCCATCATCAGTACCTACTGATTAATAACTATACCTACTGCAGCAGTTGGGACGAGGAAAAATCATTTTCAAGAAATCCCCTAACAGAATCAAGAAGTTACGGAAATTGTGACTGAAAGTTTGCTTTTTTATACTAAATTTTCATTCTTAATCAGACTAGTGTATGTATTTTGATGAGTGCTGTGAACAAACTGTTCTGTTCTTCATATTGGCAACAATTTTACTTTTCATATTAACAAATAATTAGCTTTGTGTTTTGTTGCTTTGGACGCATCATAAAAGCAAACTGTGATTCATACATTTTACACAAAAGATCAGGCATTTCATGTTCATTACAAATGTAGATGAGGCAAAAGAAGAGACAGTCGACTGAATTCATTTCAAACTATACTGTATTAATATTTTTGAACGACGGGAAAAGGATCATTTAAGTTTATTTCGTTTGCCAGATTTTGTAAATTAGTCTCAGATATAATTCATAGTGGCATAACAATTTATCCATTGGACTTCATAAAAAGAAATCAGAAAAAAAGAACAGAAAAGAATTTTGTCGAAAACAAGTGCATTCTTTGTATCATATTAAACCCCTTAAAAGGCCTGTAATCATTCCACCTAAATTTTAACGTTTAAACCCACTGATAAACCAACATTCTAAACCGTATTCTATCAAGAGTTAAATTAGATGGTTTGATTATAAGTCATGGATGGTTAAGATATTGGTTGTGCAAATAGATGGTAAGGACATTGGTCGTATAGAGTTAAAATAGATTGTTCTGTTATTAATTGGGTAGTAGTTAAAATAGATAGTTTGAATGCTGGTCATGTAGACGTTAAACAATCGATTTTATCTTCTAAACGAGTCATAGCTCAACCCTCCGTTTTAGCTTTTACTCGAAAAATATCTCAACCATTCATTTTTACTTTCACACGACCAATATCTCAACCATCTATTTTATCTTATTACACGACCACTTTCTTAACCATCCATTATTTTAACTTTTACACGACCAATATCACAACCACCCAACAATCCATTTTAACACGACCAATATATATGTGTGTATTTGAAAGCTATTTTTTTTTGTTGTTGAAAGCTGATTCACAATATAATATACATTAGAATCATTGAAGATTTAATTATTACCAAATCTTTGATAAGATTTCTTCCAAAACAACAAGAACGAAGATTAACTCCTTAGCATCAAATTTCGATACATTGCTTACCCAGGACTTCTACTGCAAGAACATAAGAAATACATGTCACCATCTGGATTAGAATATATCTTATTTCATTGGAGCGTCACTAGCCTGTCTCCGCCATGCTTTCATGTTTGTTATTTCAATGTTTCTTTAAAGACTTAAATCAACAAGATGTCCCTATATGTAATAAGAATATGCAATTTTCTTGGAAAAGTGTTTATATTATTAGTATATAGAAATTAATAGGAATGTTTTGTTTTTAGTTTTAATCATATCGTTGCTAGATTAGATACCTAGTGATCCCAAGAGGTTGAATTAAATATCTATAATTATAATGAAATTTACGAACAAAAGCTATTGTCTATTCTCTCTCTATCGTTTAAAGTGAAATGTCATGTAATTCAAACTTGAAAAAAAATTAAACAATACAAACTATTTTTTACTCTTTCTGTGAAGCTGTCACCAACAATTATATATGTAGCTGAAAAAAAGAATACTTTAGAGTCTAGACACAAACTGTTGTTGTTAAGTACTGCTTTCAAAGGTTTCTTTTCTTCGTTTTACTTTTTTGTCACACGTTTCAACACATACGAAAATTTTAATAGTCTACGAAATACAAACGTAAATGAATACTCTTGCACGATTTTAACGCATTCAGAATTCTGCGGTGATATTTCTTAGTCTAACTGACTTCCGTTTAATGCCAAACAAGTATTAACGACGTTTTCATCTCGAAAACAAATGTAAAGAAAAAAACAGGCTACAGAGAATAATTTCTTATGTTTTGTGTTGTATTGTATATGTAAATAAGACAAACGACATGCGTAGCTAATAGAGACAAATATTTTTAATAGAAAAAATAAGTGAAATTTGATACCACCTGAATACAGTTGTCCTGAAATTGGAGCACCCGAACCTTATCTCAAACACATCAAAGTTATTGTTTTCTTTGTTTAGTTCTATGTTTAAGCTGTAATCAAGCGGAATATATTTATTTATATGATTCATATGATGAGTCAAAGATGAATGACAATGGTTAATCTACAGTACACAAAAGAACAAGAATTAACAACTATCATATCAACACAGGAATAAACGTGTTGTATTCCTTTCTTTTCATTCATTTTTGTTGTCGTTAGGTAGTTTCAAGTTATTCTGTATTTTTTGTGTGTCTTCACATATGTTTTTCATTGAAACGGATCTATACTTAGACCTAGCAATGAGAGGATATGCACTTTTTTACCCAAAGATATAGAAGATGTTTTACATTTTTCCATTTTATTTGTCCACTGTATGATAATCTCCGAGCTGAATATATTCCGAGATACTATAGAATAAAACGTAATATGTTTTGAAGTTTTGGATATTTTGTACAAAGGCAAGTCAAGAGATGTAGCAAATATGTAGTCATAAAATATATTGTATTTATTGTTTTAGATGTAACTGGTTTTATAACATTTGATTTTTTCATATTTTTTCATGTATTGTAGAACAATAAATATATATTATCAAGTACATAGCAATGTTAATAGATCTTCAATGAAAAAACATTCTTACCACAGTGTATAGTATCGCCTAAGACTTTAACCTTTATGTTAGATGGCCCAGTTACTTTGATCTTGTTTTTGTTGTTAGTTTTTTTCACAATATGAAATAATGTTTTTTTGTAATTAATACAATGACTGTATGTGTCTAAGTTAAAATAATAATATTGTTGTTATTGTTGTTGTTGTTGTTGTTGTTGCTGTTGCTGTTGCTGCTGCTATATACATGTTCTGTTCTGTGTGTTCTACACTAAGAATTGAAGTTTTTTGCTAAATATCATTTCATCAGTCATTGGTCTTGTAATTTCATTTAATAAAAAGGTTTAAATTTCACTAACCTTTGTTTTGAAAACCAGAAGATTCAATCTCGAAAGATTTATATTTAGAGCAAAAGATGATGAAATAATTTAATGATTGAATGCAATAATTTAAATATTTCTTCAAGGTGTTTCTTTACATCCACTGATGTTACTTTATATTTTTTCTATATTAGTTTTATGTCAGCTTCACAATAACACATAACCCTTCCTCCTTCTCTCTCTCTCTCTCTCTCTCTCTCTCTCTCTCTCTATTTGAATTAATTTTAACATTGGTACATTGGTAGGGATTTCCGACATATGGCCGACACCCCCGTGCAGAGATTATTTTTTCTATGCTGTTTTGGATAGAGAAAGACGCAGACAGCATCCCATTCTAGAGACTTCTTTTTAACTGGTTCTTTTCCATGCTCAGTGTATAGCACAGAAACATCGGACCTCGGTTTAATGTCTCATCCGAAAGACAATTAGTAATGTTGGTTAAGATCGAGGATCAAATTCATTCTTTTTGTATCTACAGGTGTAATATGTAGACATACTATCACTAAGCAACTAGTTTTTTTATAAAACAAACATATCTATTTTTTAATGTTCATTTCGAGCATGCGCATTCTGTGAAATTATAAGTTAAAAAAGAGAAATTTTTTAAAACTTTTTTCTCTTTTAATCCGTAATTAAAAAGCCACGGATTAAATGTTCCACGCTACTTATTCACAAACACGAAAAGTAAATACAGATTTTATCCTTAATCAGAGTGAAGGACTCGATAACTGGATATGTTCTATAAATTGATAACTGTGTTTCTTATAGTACAGTTGTAAAATGTTGACAGGTTTCTTTGTTTCAATATTTTCCAACAATTCCACGTGTCGTCTTCAAGCTTTTTGAAGCATGCTATCATTAAATAAAAGAAATAAAAGGCTGAGCATTGTTTAATATAACATGTTTGAATTACTGTTTGCTTAAAATCGATCTTACTTGACTGGCAAAAAACAAAGAAAACAGACGCTCTCTTATGAAATCAGCCAAAATATCCATTCAAGTTTAACAAAGGCTTTACAACAACATCAACAACAACATTTATTTGCATTAAACCAATATACATTGCCTCTAGCACAAAAAGAGAAATAGTGAAAACTAATAAAGTGTAGTGCTCTTTTCTGAATGTCGGAAGTGCGGCAGTGGTTACTTTTTACATATTCAATGAAACACTAGTAAAATACCTATTTCCAAAAGTCATATCGTATAAATTTATCACAGTTGCGTCGTTTCTCTTACGAGCATAATCATTTTTTTATCAGAAGGTCTGTCATTCAGTCAAAGAGATTCCAGTCTATCTTTACATAAGAAACCTGAACTGTGCCACCACTTGAATTCCAATAAACTGTGTCAGCACTTGGATTCCAATCTATCTTTACATAAGAAACCTAAACTGTGACAGCACTTGGATTCCAATCTATCTTTACATGAGAAACCTAAACTGCGCCACCACTTGGATTCCAGTCTATCTTTACATGAGAAACCTAAACTGTGCCACCACTTGGATTCCAGTCTGTCTTTACATGAGAAACCTAAACTGCGCCACCACTTGGATTCCAGTCTATCATTACTTGAAAAACCTAAACTGCGCCAGCGCTTGGATTCCAGTCTATCTTTACATGAGAAACCTAAACTGCGCCAGCACTTGGATTCCAGTCTATCTTTTACATGAGAAACCTAAACCGCGCCACCACTTGGATTCCAGTCTATCTTTACATGAGAAACCTAAACTGTGCCAGCACTTGGATTCCAATCTATCTTTACATGAGAAACATAAACTGCGCCACCACTTGGATTCCAGTCTATCTTTACATGAGAAACCTAAATTGTGCCAGCACTTGGACTCGAATCTATCTTTTATATGAGAAACCTAAACTGCGCCACCACTTGGATTCCAGTCTGTCTTATTTCAATGGAATTGACCTTGCCAGTTTCATTCGTTTTTTAAGTTTCTGAAAACAAAAAAAAACAAGCATCAATTTTTGCTGTAAGCCAGGATGTCCGTCGCTTAAAAGAATTTCAGTAAATCTTTTAGCATAAAGGATTTTCGTAGGTGAAGAAACGATTGTTTTTTATTTATCTTAAATTGTAAGTTACTCGAAATTCTACTTCTTTTGGTCGATTCACTTAAATTTACATTCATCTTGAAACAATTTAATTTTATTTCAGCAAATATGTCTATTTATTTCTCTATTATAGCTCAACGGTGATACAAGACTTTTGCAACTAGGTACATCACATTCGAAATACTATTTACTATGAACCCAGTTATCAGGTTTTTGAACAAAGCCGTGGTGAACCAGTCATAAACATTCTTACCACTATGGTAAGCACCATCTCTAACAATTTCTATCTCCAGCCTTTTTGAAAATTTAGTATTCTTGACAAATAATGTTATAAGATCCGCCATTAAAGGTCGTTCCTAACAATATGTTAAGATATCGCCAAAGTAAACATGCGTGACTTAAAGTCGCCCCGAGGTCTAGAGTAATAAATGATTTCAGAACACATCTGTCTTACTGTCTCCTTGTTCCACGTTTAACTTGTGTTTCCTGTGTTTCACAGATGGGAAGCTATATTTGGACAATAAATGCAAAGAAGAGCCTCATTTTTATGCAGACTACAGAATATGTAATTTAAGTGAAACATGAGACTGTTAAACTGAAAGAGGAATGAGACACAACAGAACAGGGCAACGTTATGAGTTTTGTGTCTCAATGAAACCATAACGGGGGGATTTATACAAATTTGATCGTGTCTGTGACATTGTGATGCTTCTGTTTCTTTTTGTATTGTAAGTTGCAATAATTGTAAAGAGGTATCGATTTTTTGGATCAGAGGTCTAGAAGTTATTCTTTTGTTGTATTTGTTTTCATCCTAACTGTGACCCTGCAGGCATAAATCTGAAACCGTCGGGGAATTTCGTATTGCTATGTTGCATCTTCTTGATACGGACGTCAGTTAATGGGCGTCTTTTTTTTTTTTTTTTACTTTTCGTGTTTGTGAATAATAAGCGTGGATTATTTGATCCTTGCCTTTTTAATTTCAGAGTAAAAGAGAATGTTAAAATTCTTTCTCTTATTAACTTATAATTTCACAGA
Organism: Cyclina sinensis; assembly: GCA_012932295.1. NCBI lineage: Eukaryota > Metazoa > Mollusca > Bivalvia > Venerida > Veneridae > Cyclina > Cyclina sinensis. The sequence goes on from JAAONU010000013.1 coordinate 44,636,111, forward strand.
ATGTGCATGCTCAAAATGAACATTTAAAAACGAAAGAAGATATATTTGTTTTACAAAATGAAAGAAATGTGGTGTAAATAACCAGAATACAATGGTTTCATCAGACAATCCTTGTTTTGGTTTTACGGAATTTTTTACGGAACAGACAGAAAATTACTCTTTCATCCTTTTTTAAGCTAAGCTTCTGGTTTCTGTAGCTATTAAAATATAAATATATCACTTTGACATCGCTTCTCACAAAATGTTTCTCTCATCCAGCCTCCACGAAGTGGGATGGGAGACGTACTGTTTTTGTTTTCCCTGTCTGTATGTCACAAAGTTTGTCTGCGCCTCGGCTCCATAGCTGCTGGTTGGATTTGAAACTTGCTATGATTTATTGGCAGCAAGCCTACTTGATGAGCATATATTCAGCGAAGTTATGGGACTCGATTTGTCCAAATTGAAAAGAAAACACAAGCGCTATTAGAAAACAAGTAATTAACAACTAATATCTTTTGATTACTTTTATAAATTTTAAGCTATGTTTACATGTCTTTAAAGAAAGAAAAACACATAATTCTTAACTGTATATAAGTATGTATGCACGTGATATATACTTTATCTTTATTAACATGTATATAAGTGAAGTCATTGTATTAAAGACAATATATATGCATATGCATACAGTGTACAAATAAAGCCGCGCTTTAAATAAAGAGATTGATTCCCCCCTGTCACACAGCAAGTTCAATACATCTCACACTACCTGGTTCTGTAAGTTCTTGCTCATTTTGGGACACATCTATGTAGTGGCGTTCTTCACACCATCGCCTTAACCTTGAAAATATCGATGCACGCAAAGGACTTCCAAACAGTAGACAAACTAGGGGACATATCGCCACGTGACAATAACTAAGCATAGTTGACCAAAGAACAAAGCGTGGCGAAAGCAAATTAGGATCAAAGAATACTTTAACAAATACTTGGGTTATGTATAACGACCATAATAGCAGGAACGTCAAACTTGTAGCAAAAAATAGTCTTGTCACGTGTTCATTCTTTATAACGCGTAAGTTTACTACTCTACCAAAGTTTTGATGGATCTGCCGCGCTGTATTTGCTAACGGATTTGGTGGACCTGCTGCAAATCCGTTTAAAAGATTTATTAAAGCTTGTCCGTTAGCTCCAGGTCCAAAGAAAGCCCAGTCAGAACTTCTTGCAGGTTCATGATAAAGTGGCGCCATCCTGCGATGCGATCTCATAAACACAAGCAACCGGAAATACAGGAACATTATTACAAGCGTCAGACAAACGAACGATATTGTATATCCAAGCGTCTCGTTTTCCCGGTAGGGCCTATGATTGAATGTACACTGCATCTCTACTTGTAGAAATTGATACGCCCCTTCTTCAAATATTGGTGGGAACGAAAGACAAAATGCGGCACCCCAACCGACGACGATTATCGCAAGGTTAACAAGTCCATGGGAACATTTACTGTAGAATCTTGCCGCTGTTACCGATAAGTATCTGTCAACAACTATTGCTAGAAGTCCTATTAATGTAGAAACAGTAAAAAAGGAATTTGAAAATGCGAGGACTGTACACGTCTTTTGATCATAAATCCACTGAAAATCAAACAAGACAACTTCAATCACGAATGGTAAACAAAACACAGTCTTCGATAAGTCCATCACTGCGTTGCAAATAAGAAAATAAAATGGCGCCCGGTGCAACTTCCGGTCGCTTGCAACAAAGTAAATCACTGCAATATTGCTGATAAAGCCTAACGAAACGATTGAGACAAGACATCCTAAGATAATGGACTTATTAAATTCATATGTTATGGCTTTCGGTTGTCCTTTCGTGATTTTATCCCGCAGATATTCAAATGTGGCATTTGATTGTTCAGTGGAATAGTTAGACTGCATATATTCGGTCGTATTTGGCATGTTTTATAGCTTTAATATATCCAGGTTTCCTATATTATTCACTTTCGTCAGATAATCTAAGCATATCAAAGAAAATGGTCACATGTCAACTTTGAATGCAGTATACTGTTTAAACAAGGTATCAAATCCACGTACTGTTAGGGATTAAACTTGTTCCGTTGGGAGAATAATATTAACATATAAATCCTTCAATATACTTTGACTGCTCCGTAAAATAAAATCAAGCTTGTCGCACTATTTGCAATAAGTGTCTTCCAGCTGCTAATCGTGTTCCTACTCTAAAATTTAAAATAGTTTTTTCTTGACTGAAGTAAACTTTGTAATTGACAAGAGTTACATTTAACCGAGACTTCACTACACCCTATATACCAGCAAGAAGACGCATGTTTACATTTTGTTCGATTAATTTCGTCCAAGACGTTAAGAAAATAAAACTTGATTGAATGATCAGCGTCCCATTTCGATACATTGCTCAGGATGTTTGCTGTTTTTATCATGAGAAGTCTTATCGATGTCTCTCCTTGGATTCTAATCTATCTTATTTCATTGGAATTGATTAGGTGTTTCTCCATCATGCTTTCATGTACGCCTTTTCGCATTTCTGAAAAGTAAAAAAAAAGCAATGACTCAACATGTCCGACTCTGCCAACATTTTATGAAAAATACTTGACAAAATAAGCATAAGTATTTTATTTTGCTTTTTCCTATGTATTTGCAAGTTTATAAAAAAAATTAGTCGATTATCAGATTTGTTATGAACAGAGAGACACATTCGTAATTTTGCAATATTCCTTGTGTGTGAAAATGATATGTAAATGTTTATAATTATCCCAGACACATTCACGAGAATTTCTTTAGTGTTTTAAAAAATGAATGATACTTCTATTCGCACAGTCATATGATTTATAATGGTTCAGTTAGAAGTCAAAGCCAATGTGATGTTAAAACGTTAGAATTTATCAAAATATCAACAACAAAATATCACTAACATGATGCAAAGTTGTTCAGAAGTGTGGAGTGCTTAAATCATTAGGAACACTTCGGTCTTACTGTCTCCTCGAGTCGTGTCAAACACGTTTTTCCCGACATTTTAGAAAGGCTATATCTGGAAAACAAATGCAAGGCAAAGATAAACGTTATTTTAATGCAGATTACAAAATATACAAATTTAGAGAAACCTGAAACTGCTAGATGACATGAAAAACTACTTAGCAGAAAAACAAATTCACGTCTGTAAATACATCTTAGAGCAATTTCTTGTTTTGGCGTTGAATTTACAGACTGATGTTTAGTCATTTCTGACTCATTTTTAAATCAACTTTAGATTATACATTTCTCTGCAATCTGTCTTAATATTCTTGTTATATAACAACTTTTATAAGAATAAAAGGTTCCGGAATACAAGAAAAACAGTTAGATTATTAATACTTTGTTTACCTATCTGTGTTTTATTTATTTAAGTGGCAGTACACTATGCCACCTACAAAATAACTGTAATAAATGAATGAAATGTCTGAAAATGAACAAGAGAAAAACTTTTTAAAACACACGCTTTCAACATAAAAATTCATTTTTCATCTTAACTGAATGGCTTTCAGAACAAATTTTCCTTCGACTTCATACAAGAGATCAACAACTGTTGCAGCAGTAATCTAGCCAGTCAGAACTTAAATTTTAACTAAATCCTTAATGCTTCATTTCTATATAATCTTTTTCATTGAATGACACAAGATTTTATAACATTAGAACATTTTGTAAAAAATATATATAATTCTTTCACAATGGTGTTGGGAATGAGGCCAGATCAAACTGAGAACATACAAGATGGAACTCATTGCCTCTAAGACAAAATGTTCATATTCATGGTTTATTATCAAATACCTCGTTTTCGAAAAGTGGAGCTGACAGTGTCAACAAAACATGGTAATGCATTGTTTAAGTTACAAAAAAGAGAAAAAAATCATTATATACGAGGACAGACCCTATCCATTGGAATACGGAAACATGGAAGAAATGCATAATTGAAAATAATTGTATACGATGTAATAGATTAAACAAAATGTATTTCCATAAACAATAATAAAATGAAAAACGTATTTATTATACAAGTCAAAAGTAACAGTAATGTTAGAAACAACACATCTAAGTTCTTGGAATTTCACGTTTCAAGAATTCCGAATTATAACATTGACATTACATGAACGTTTCAAGAATTCCGAATTATAACATTGACATTACATGAACGTTTCAAGAATTCCGAATTATAACATTGACATTACATGAACGTTTCAAGAATTCCGAATTATAACATTGACATTACATGAACGTTTCAAGACTTCGAATTAAAACATCAACATTACATGAACGTTTCAAAGCTTCGAATTATAACATTGACATTACATGAACGTTTTAAGAATTCCGAATTATAACATTGACATTACATGTACGTTTCAAGACTTTCGAATTATAACATTGCCATTACATGAACGTTTCAAGACTTTCTAATTATAACATTGACATTACATGAATGTTTCAAGACTTCCGAATTATAACATTGACATTACATGTACGTTTCTTGCTTCAGACTCCAGCATTAAACGTGATTTATTGATATCAAAGCCATTTTGATATTGGATCGATTGAAAATGTCATAACAAGTTGCATGGAAAAACTAATTAATTAAATGAACTCAATCACTGTGGTAAACTGACAATATTTCTATATATTGTCCCCAGAGATATAAAGAAAATTGATGGAAATGAAATTTCACAGAAATCTTTATGTTGTTATGAAAGGAAAATGTTAGAAGGGTACAAAAGCAAGCGATGTGAAGTAATCTTAGATTTTCGACGTAAACTGCTTAATTGAATTTTGGCAACTGAGTGTGCGCTTTCCGTCTAAAACTGGATTTTGACAAAATGAAAACCACAAATATATAGCAGTTTTCAAAGATTGCAGAGAGTTGTAAAATTGGGTTGGTTTGATATATTGCTAACATTTTTACAGTTATTGAGAATATTCGAGCTGCTCACCTATTACAAGAAAAAATGGTTAGAGAAAGGCATTTATTCTAGTATAAATATTAATAACAAAGGCATTTATTCTAGCATAAATATTAATAACAAAGGCATTTATTCTAGTATAAATATTAATAACAAAATGTAAATAAATGGATAGTGAATGTAGTAGAGTAGTTTAATTTATTGTGTTTTTTAATAAATAAATAGACATATAAAAAAACAGATAACTTTTAACTTATATATACTCATATACTGAAATAAATCTATCTATATATCTATATATCTTACTGTCTAACATTAATCATAAATGTAATTTTGACTTTCCTTTCTTTTCAATATCTCAAAATCCGAACATGTAATATAGCACAAAATCAAAATAATCAATTATAAAAAAAACAACAGGAAACGATTGAATGGTATTCAAGGGAAGATTTTTTTTATTTCAAAGAAAACAAAATGACACATTACAGAAACAAGAACCTCTGACAGAAAAAAAGCAATCAGAGACAAGTCCAATTTTAATCTTGAACAAAACAAGATAAATAAAATCCGTAATTATGGAAACTGGAACAAACAATTACAACAAATAAATATCTGTCCACGTGATCATTTCCAGTAAATCAACAGTTCTTAATCAAACAAGGCATTGATTTAGTAATTATCTTCGACAAATGACGGTATTTCAATGGTATTATCTCGGAAATAAATACGGCAAACAACATTCTTCAAAGTTTTGATAGTTTAATATTTGGAAGAATATGGCCTGACAGTCGACAATTTTTAATTGATAATTCAATGTATAAATTCAATTATCAAACAAAATTCAGTATCAAGTCAATGAACAAATGTCAATCAAGAATGATATGTCAATATTCAATCATACTCAATTGAATTCAATACATCAATATACATGAAAGTTAAATTCAACTTGTCAATTCAATTCAATACATCAAAAACATCAATTTTGACTTGTAATCCAACAAGTCCAAGGCCGTAAGTACCAATTGTACAAACGACAAGGAAAAATAAACATTATCTGCTGGTGATTCCAAACAGTATGAATATGTTATAAAGTGCATAGAGAAGTTTTTTCCGATTGTTTGTATTGTCATAATCACTTGATACTTATTCCAAAAGAAACATAGTCTTTTTATGGATTAAGAGTCAAAAATTTTCTGTCTGTCGACTGCCTGACGTGGTGCGGTGGTAAACTCAACACACAGTGGATGGTACCGGTGAGTCCAGGTTTTGCTTTGAAGAGGGTGCGGGTGGCACTTCCCGAACTACTGAAAATATAATAAAACAGACAGAGAGCAAAAATGCACAGTTAAGTGTTTTAGCTACTAAACAAGAGGGCTTGATGGGCGGGTGGGTGCCGATTTCGTTTCCAGCTGAAGAACATGTGGCTGTGATGTCATCAAGTAAATGTGACGTCATCCTGTGATAACTCGTGGAGAATAAACTAAATATGCCAATATGGATTGCGCCCCCTTCCCATATATTTATCCCTTCTATAAATGTCATTATCGCCAATATGCGATAATGCTTATTATCTCGGAAATAAATACGGCAAACAACATTCTTCAAAGTTTTGATAGTTTAATATTTGGAAGAATATGGCCTGACAGTCGACAATTTTTAATTGATAATTCAATGTATAAATTCAATTATCAAACAAAATTCAGTATCAAGTCAATGAACAAATGTCAATCAAGAATGATATGTCAATATTCAATCATACTCAATTGAATTCAATACATCAATATACATGAAAGTTAAATTCAACTTGTCAATTCAATTCAATACATCAAAAACATCAATTTTGACTTGTAATCCAACAAGTCCAAGGCCGTAAGTACCAATTGTACAAACGACAAGGAAAAATAAACATTATCTGCTGGTGATTCCAAACAGTATGAATATGTTATAAAGTGCATAGAGAAGTTTTTTCCGATTGTTTGTATTGTCATAATCACTTGATACTTATTCCAAAAGAAACATAGTCTTTTTATGGATTAAGAGTCAAAAATTTTCTGCCAATGAGCGCCAACTGCGCTCACGCCAACAATATAAATTTTTGACATCGTTATGCAATATTGTAAGCTTAGTTCAAGGGACTTTATGGTAAATAACATAAAAAACTGTCAGGCCAACACAACAATATTTAAGATGCAGGGTAAATGGGGATCGAACTGGTTCGAAATGCTTCCAGAGCAGATTGAAGCGTTGATAGAAAAATGTCATTTCCAACTGGTGACAAATGTACACCGTCTGACAGAAACAGACCAGGCATTTTATCATTGAAATCCAAATGTTTAATGGCCTTGTGACCATGTTGTACTACGTAGCGCATCAATGCTCTATTTACACGGTATCTGGATTTTTCCATTGTTTTGTTATTGTAAGAATACCGCCAACTCAGCCTTGGTAAAATGCACGAATAAATAATACATGTATCAGGAAAAAGTTGCATTAGTCGAAAAACGACGTGCTTGAGATTCTTGCGAAGAAGACCACAGTTCTCTGAACCCAAATCATTCCCGCCAAAATGAATGATCAAGTAGTTTGGGACAGGGGTACACTGACGTAAGGAGTTTGCAATGTTGAGTACCTGGCTGTATCTAAGGCCAGACACGCCGGCCCAGATGACTTGACTCTTGGTTAGACCCAGGTGACGTCCCATAGGCCTTCCTTTAACGTGCGCCTCTGCCCGTTTGATTATTGATGACCCAAGGATCAACACAGTTTGCCCTGTGCAAATTAATAAAACATAGATATTATTAAATACTCATTATGGGATCACTCGGTCGAGACGAATGTATCGCCTGTGGGTGTTTCCTCTACTTGACCACCGACCCATGTATTTTATTTCCTCGTCGGGTATGTTCAACGTACTTGCTAATGTTGCGGCACCTATTCTAAAAGAGTGGCTCTTGATGTTAGCCTTTATTTTACAAAAATTAAGACATTTTAACAAAATAACTCTAAACTGATATTTTGTCAACGGCTCGCCGCTAAAATGACAAAACAATGGACCACAAATGTTAGGACGAGCTCGTAAATACCTTTTTAATACCTGTACTGGACAAATAATGCTATCCGAAGACGGTGTAAATTCCAAAGAAACAGAGTTGCCATATTGATCTGTTTTTGAATACTTGATTCGAAGTGTACACTTGTTTTCAGACACTGAAACATCCGAAAGGTGTGCTACTTTGGTGGAGTCTGTGTATTTACCGCTCACTGCTATTTCACTTATTCTAAGAAAACCAAAGAATGCAATAACGTATGCTGCACTAAAAAGAACTGCTTCATAATTTGATGAAACAACAAAAGGTAGTCCTCTGAGTATCTTTTTAAGCAGGTCAAGTGTTATTGGCATTCTTGTATCTTTTACGGGCCGAATTCGCCGTAAACCACATAACATTTTTTGAATGATAAATGCTCGAGTAAAATCTTGCAAATTATTGATTTTCAGGAAAAATGAAATTCCAGACAAGTATGCATTGACAGTTGAAAAGGCACATCTTTTAAATTTAGACAAATGTGCGATAAACTGAACAAGTTGCTGTAATGTGGGAGGCCAGCAATCCGGGAAATTATACTCCCTTAAAAAGTTTCTGAATGTATTCAAAGCCTGGCAATATACTTGTTTGGTATTTTCGGATAATGATTTATTTATCAGTAGATTTACTTCGTCTTCAAATACGTCCAAAATTCCTGTGGGATTGGCGTTGGTTGGGTATCCGCATCCGGGGCCAAACGACGGAAATTTTCCCACTGCATTCGTGAAATAGAATCAACAATTTTGTTTTTAACTCCTGGAACATGTACAGATTTAATATTAAAACTAAATTGCATTGACCACATGACGATAAGACGGACAAGGGACATCACTCGCTCTGATTTAGAAGACTTAGAGTTTAAGATCTGAACTACAGCCATGTTGTCACAATGAAAACATATCTTTAGTGAGCAAAATCTCTCTTTCCACAAAAAGCATGCCAAAGCAATCGGAACCATTTCCAAGTACGTTATGTCGGATAAAATATCGGTGTTTGCCCAAGAGCCCGGCCATTGCAAAAAGGCCCAAGCACCCTTAAAGTAAACTCCACAGCCAAGATAAAAGTTTCCCGCACTGTCAGTAAAAAGTTGAAGATCGCTGTTAGCCAGCCAATCATTTTCTAACATAACAGAAACACCGTTATATTGTGTAAGAAACAGTTTCCACATAGCTATGTCATTTTTAATTCCCTTTGTAATCCTTACTTTATGGTGCGGTCGTGTTGCATGGGACATTGCAGAATACATGCGGCGAATGAAAGCACGTGCTGATGGCATTGCTTTCGTACAAAAAGCTAGCGAACCAACAATAGACTGCAACTGACGTAAAGAGATTTTAGTTTTTAGCAATATAACCTCAATCTGCTGCAGAATGTTTTTTATTTTTTCTTGCGGAATACGAATTTCCATTAATACGGAGTCAAGTTCATAACCAAGATATGTTAAACAGTTAACTGGACCCACAGTTTTCTCGTCAGCGACGGGCACGCCCAACTCCTGACACAAACGAGAAAATTCGTCTAAAAGGAATTTGCATTTCGCTTTAGTTATTTCCATGAAAATATAATCATCAAGATAATGATCAATATTATCATTATGTGATCTAACTTTGATAGCCCACTCCAAAAATGTTGAAAATGTTTCGAACGTTGCACAACTTATTGAACATCCCATTGGCATACATTTATCAATGAAATACAGGTCACCAAGCTTAATGCCTAGTAGATCAAAATCTCCCGGGTAACAAGGCAACAATCGAAATGCATTTTTTAAATCCATTTTCCCCATCCAAGTCCCTTTACCTAGGCGTCTGACCATGTGTACAGCATTATCAAAATCAGAATATTTAACCTTTGTTAATCCGGGGTCAATAAAATCATTTACACTATTAAAATGAGGGTAAGACATATGTGTAATCAATCTGAATCCACCTGTACGTTTTGGTACTAAACCTATAGGAGAGACTCTCAAATTTGAAATGGGTTTAGCAGCATACGGGCCTGACATCCTACCAGCCTCTACTTCCGTTAGGAGTTTTTGCTTAACAATGGATTCATAGCCGTTTACAGATTTTAAGTTTTTACATTCAATTGATACGCGTGGCCCTGAATAACCAAGGGGAAACCCGTTTTCAAAACCATTTCTTAAATATTCGGCGTCTTGTTTATTAGAGTACTGGGTAAGCAAAAGGCCTAGATTCTCCAAATTGATTGGTGTTTTACCTTTTTCTAAAATAGGGACGAAATGTATTGGTAAACTGAGAGGCGGGTGTTGGAGTGGGTGGTCTGGTGGGCTGAAAGGAGGGGGATCGCCTTTGAAATATGGGGCGATGTTGACTAAAATTCTCGTCAGTTGACCTAGGAACTACCGATACGTTCTGAGAGCTTGACCTGGTGCAGTTGCAAACGGGGTGTGCTGCTTTACAAATAATACATGAATGAGTGTACTTACAAAAGGGTTTAAAACAACCACCTTTATAGTTAAAGTCGTAACACGGGCCTAGAGATTTAGGCGGGATCGATGTGCCGCTGGTGGTACCAAACAGGCTACACGTGATCCATAAATGGCCGTCGATATTTGACCATGACCTTGAGGGGTCATTGGCCATGCGCAGACGGAACTGAATGTCGTACTGGTAGCAACTGCCAAAGGGGTTCACAAGAGCAGCCCCTCTAACAATTGCCATGTACCTTAAAAGTTCTGAGGCTCTACTTGGGTGCCTTTGGATGTAAATTAATGCAAAAGTAATAAATGCATCTGTCCAAGTATCAATATTTTCAATTCGTTTACTTTTCGATTGCTGTTTAAAAACCAATTTATCATTCGCTAGTGTTAACTGTAATTGGTTCTCTGAAAGATTTTGAACATTTGATTTTAAAAGCTGTGCCAAATCAACATATTTGCTATTCCAGATTTTTTCCTTGATTTGATCTGAAACAAATGTATCAATATCAGCTGAATTTATCAATATCAAAGGATCATTCTCACCTGATGTATTAAATGAGGCTGCGCCTTGGGTGGCCATCTGGACTGGGGCGGGGGTGCCAGCACTCATCGACTGCAAAGGTGCACTTCCATTTGCGAGGGTATTCGATGGTGTAGCAACCGGAACTGTGTGCGCCGTGGGACCAATCCACTGGTACTGACCGAGCGATGCGGAGGTTCCAACATTCGCTGCACTTTGGTGAGACTGCACGGCTGTGTCCTGAAACGAAGTCACTGGTTGATACGAGATCGCCGGAGGCGCTTCTCCTGGGATATACACGGGCGCTCCAGTCCATTGCGCTGGTGATGCTGATGTCCAAGCCCTGGCGCCACCGGAAGTAGAAGTGGTACATGGCAACATCTGAGGCGGTGTCTGGTTGACCAGACCGGCGGATTGCATAGTTTCGGCAACGGCGTGTGTTGTCAATTGTGACTCAGAGAGATCTTGCTGTGAACAATTGGAGTCCGAAACTGTAGGCCTAGATCTATCACGATGCTGTGACCGGCGTAGGCCTCTCATTTGTTCGACTGCTGATAGCGAAAAATTGTCCGATTTACGAGTACGACGCCTTGCGCCCCTACCCCTTGCCGAAGTCCTACTTCTTTGTTGAGATTTCGGCATTTTAGCCGATCTAGAAAGATCTTCAAACTTTTAAAAACAAAAGTTTTAAGAATGGCCGATTCCGTGCCGATTTCGTTTCCAGCTGAAGAACATGTGGCTGTGATGTCATCAAGTAAATGTGACGTCATCCTGTGATAACTCGTGGAGAATAAACTAAATATGCCAATATGGATTGCGCCCCCTTCCCATATATTTATCCCTTCTATAAATGTCATTATCGCCAATATGCGATAATGCTTATTATATGTCTCTAAATTCTGTTGATACTCTTCAATTACACATCTTTAAAAAGAGCATGGTCTTGAGCGGAACAATCAATGAATGACGATATAATAACAAGTATCAGTCAAATAATCAATTATCATAAAACAGAACAGAACATATAACACAGTTACCAGAGTATTGGTTAAGGCTGATACTTTGTAAACATTTAATTTGATTTGATTCAACAGTGGAAAATAAGTGCCATATCTAGGGCAAAATGTTTTGCTTATTCAAATATGTAATACCTGACCACTAGAAGATGCGGGTTAGAAATTCTACGATATGAAGAAAAATAAATGCTAAAAGTGATAGAAGTAGTCATAGTATGCATGGGTATTCTCAAGTTATACCGCCGCTGTGTACTTGGAGCAAAACAAATATTACCAATTTTGATACTTTATCTGTTGTAAAAAAAGTAAAAAAAACAGGTTGATTTCAGTTGAGTAAAGTTGAATGTTTTACAATTCTTTTACGATTAACCAACTATAAGTGAAATTTACAACTATGGTATATCATTATCCATTTAATTCCATCTTAGATGTGGAATAACTGTTTGCTTCTTTGAATATGCATGATATTTGTACACTTAAAACGTTTTCAGTAGTATCTTTATCTTGACCATCATGCATTTAGTCACTTTAACCACTAATAAAATCCTTAAAAGTTTTCGTTAATAATCTAAGTCTAATGTACTTCTTTAAAAACTGTCGGAAATCGTAAACAAAACTTGACTCTGAAATGAATAAGACAATATCTTAATCTCGGAGTAAAGAAGTTCTCTACAGTTACCTTTGTCCTAATGATGAGTTAGTATTCCAGAAAAATGTTTAAAGACCAACAATAGATCTTTTGACGCTGGAAAGAACGATAATGCATCAAACATTAAACAGAACTATTTGCCAACGAATGCAACAGAAGCTATCCGAAAATTACATCACACATGTCGCAGTGGAATGCTTAAACATCCACAGGACTTTGCTAAAAATCCCTATAATCGCGATGGGCGATAGAGAGACGAATTATTTCTCTAGAATTTGCAATGGCGTGCGTATACTCAATATAAAAGAAATTTATCGACTTGAAATGTTTTATGTATTCATTGGACCAGCATCCTGGCAGATTGGAAATTAATCCCGCTGTAAATATTGTTCTGTTTTCTATAAGCATCTACTGGAACAGTTCGCCTGTATTATTTAAATTTCTATGTATAAAGAGGAAAACAACATTATCCCATGATCTTTAATGTCTTTCCATTTTTTCCCAGATACTGTCCTTCCTCTGCGTCAAGGGACATTTATTACTGGTGGAAACAGTTAGAACTGGTGGAAACATTTAATACTGGTGGAAACATTTAGTACTTGCGGGAATTTTATACACTTTGCAATTTTTACCTGGACCTGAAATATTGCTGACAATCAAAGTTGTGCCTTCCTAATCGTTTTGAAAGTAATAAAAGAAACCTGTTAAATTTGAATTTATTCAGGAACAAAAAATGGTAACTGACTGCACTGTTATTATTCTAAGATTACTTAGACTGTCAAAAGTACTTTTAAGATAAAGGAAAAACGTTTCTGGCTTTAGACATTTACGGGTCATTCAACTTCTATATGAATATTTTTCTTGGACCTCAATACAACAAAATATCGAACTGGTGGGAGAATCTTAAGAAAGGAAAGTGGGATGATCTGTATGATGCCGGCTTACATTCCTCTCATATCTGTTCTGAATAGAAATTCTTCATCGTATTCAAGGTTTAATATATCGAACAAGACACGAACTATACCTCTGTTATTATAGCGTCGAAAATGGTAATTTATAAATGATGATAATTGGAAGCCATCTTCAACAAGTTTCTTTTCAGTCTAGAGGAGGCGTTCTTGATGGAGATTTAAAACTTTCTTGGATTTTTATATACATTTGGGGTCTGATCTTTACTTGTCTTTCATTATTTTCCAATAACTTTCCGATAAGAATTAAACAGAAATTAACTACATGTCGTTATGAAAACAATGTTGCAAATTTCTGTTACTACAGTCGCGATACTTCCTGTAACATTCCGACAACGTATTTTTTATCATGATGGCTCGATATCGCAGTTCGAAAGCTCCTAATTTGTCTGACCATTTATTGCATTAGTTTGTTCAATATTCTCAGGATCTATCAAGAAATGGTATCTAAGGACCAGAAAAATATTACTAACATTCAACTCTTGTCTTTATGTGAATTTAATTTAGTAACAACACCTAGACTGCCAACATATGGAACGTAAGGGCATATCAAAAATAGTAAAGACTGCCTCTCTCTCTCTCTCTCTCCCTCTCTCTCTCTCTCTCTCTCTCTCTCTCTGCTTTTTACAAGTACTTCAGAAAACAAAACTTCTAGATAACACAAATTAGCTACCGTCACGTTGGTAGTCACAAGACTTTACGCAGATCTCACCGAATCACTGAGAGCTAATTCAAGGGCAAGACAGGGGTATGCACAGTCTCAATACTTTTTTCGTTTCTGACAGCACTGACGAAATGAAATGGATTAAAATAAACGTTTCTATCGTCTGGCCGTGTTTATGCGCTATTGTTAGATTGCGTATAAAACGGGTAAATCATATTATTGGTTGGTAGTAATTAAAACAACAGGTTCTAATTAAAAATATGTGCAGGTTATTTTGGAAAAGAAACAGAAAAAAATAAAGGATCTATTATATTAGCCTTAAATATGTGAAATATTTTCCTTTTTTCTGTGATTCTGTTCATTTATTTAACATCATCAGTTTTAGAAAATTTAGAACATGTCAACCTTCCAACACGGATAATCTTCACGATTCATTAAAAGAATATTTTTTCATTAGATCTGATTTCCATAAGACACACATGACATCATAAAAATATTATCGATTGGTTCTACAATCCCAGAAGGCAATTTACATGTACAAATGAATCGTAATCCCGTATCATTTTATCTGATATAACATCATTAGGAAAAGATATCCTTAATAATTTTCCTAGATATTCTATTTCTTGTTGGTATATGTGTAGATGTAGTTTGCAGTTAACTTGCATTTTCGACTGGCGATTGTAGATTTTCGTAAATTGTCACTAAAACTGCATTAATATAAATCATTCCAGTGCATCAAAATAGGTTGATTTTGTGTTTGAATCTGCCATTTCCAATTCACTGGAGATAATTTGAATCTGCGAATTTTTTTTCATACAGCATGAAAAGTGAGAATAAATAAAATGGATAATACCATCCTTGTCAGCTGGAAGAGTCCATTTTCAATAAAAAGACTTTCTGTAGAAACCTAAAATGGTTTCTGGTACAAATTTTCATTTTTTTGTTCTATTTAGGGAAGAAATTCCTTTACGCAGTGATGAACCTGATCAGATGCCTCATATTGAGTTGTCTGATCTGGGGCATATTGACTTGTCTGATCTGGGGCATATTGAGTTGTCTGATCTGGGGCATATTGAGTTGTCTGATCTGGGTCTGCACTGTTTGCCTATGTCTACTTTTGCAGACGCTTTAAATCATTATCTTCTCATATAAGGAATCGTTGTAGTGATGTCAAATTGAAAATATAAACTTTGTCTACTTCAAAATCTACGAAAACCAAATAATGTCACATGAAAAAAAAATCTTGAACTAATTCATCTTGCTATTACGAGTTTAGTATCTCATTAATACGAGATATACCTCAATGACAAGATAAGTGTTTCGTATTAACGAGAATATTATTGGAGACTTTTATACTTAGACTGTATTCAACTATTTTTAATTTGAAAAAATATCAATAAAAATATATTCAACTGGTTCCTTTTAAATATAAAACACAAATTGAAATAAAGGCTCTTAAACTATAGTTCTTAATGTAGTTGCTTAAAGGTATATTGTAATGTATTTTGAATCTTGCTACCTTTCCTAATAATTATGAAGATTTGTGCAGAAGGTCATGACTCCTTTTGCCCAGTTACATTTCTTTCATTTTTTCGCTTATGTTAAATCCCGCGTGCGTCGCGATGTCTCTAAATTTTCTCTATAAAGATTTCATCGAGGAGTTCATTTGCTTCTCACCTCTGACTACATGGTATATGAGAAAGTCGTCAGTTTTGCAGAGAAAATGGTAATTACAATTAAGAAACCCGGAAACACCGTACAGATAACAGGAAGGTTTTTCGAGCGACTTATTTCTGAACCCTCCCCCCCCCCCTCATTTTTATCTTCGTGTGACACCATTCGACTTTCGTAAAAGTGAGGAACACTGTTTGACAGATTTGTAAATGATTCCTTCGTGTATTTAATCTACAATATATGGGAGCCTGTGCAAGAACGGACAGAAAGTAATAAAAGTTTTCGATATTGTAACTCCAAACATGTTTTTAATGCTTTTTATTGGCATTTGTTTGACATGGCGAGTGAGCAACTCTTCATCCTAAGTTTTACCTTTAATGGCACGCACGTTGTGTCTAAATCAGATAACATAGCTGTATAATAAGGAACGTGTATAATCTACATATTTTGTTATTTTGCATCCTATTGAAGAGATAACTCTAATAATAGGCTTGGTAAATATGTTCAAGGTCTCCATGTATTAAATGGTAAATGACTACTACATATCAAGTAGTTTGCTAAAGCTGCTGAACCTTGGATGATTCAAAATACCAATCAAGTTTTAGTATGTTTCAATTGCACATTTTTTTAATTTCCAAGGCAAGGAGGTGACACTCATGATCTACCAGATTAGTAAAGAATTGCATCCGATTAAATGTAAGAGTAATTTTACGTTAAGAATCAAACACAAAAAGTTTTCCGAGTTTTCTGTATCTATGTATAGTTTTCTATTATATTTTTTTAAGAAAACACTCCGATCATTTCGTTAATTTGTGTCCGAATTTCGCAAATATATAGAGGTTTTGTCCTAACAGAAATGTCAACTTGATATGCCCATATATATTTACTTCAGTGACATACGACTGGATTGTTCAAAACTCTGCAATTTTTTTCCACAGATCGGCAAAGTCGTTTTTTATTAGTATAGATTTAGTGAAATCAGAGACAAAAATGGGTGTGGTGCATGTCGTTACTTGAGAAACGAATAAAAATTCATTAATGGTTTCAGCGGTGAAGGAACTGCTTTTAAATAAACAAATCCATCCAAAGAGGCTGGACAGAAAAAAAACACTATTAGCCAACTAGTCTGACAGTGGCAATCTCTTTATTGATATCAATATATGTCCCAACCAGAGAGTAGTAATCTGTTCAAATGTTATTCCAGAATTTTAACAAAATTCACCCTTCACCAACTTTTCAGTGAAGTTAATAAGAAAAGCATTATTGGCTGTAATTTTAAAAAAAGCTGACCGGAGTGTATGTTTCTATTCTGCAAATGTTTCTAGTTCTTGGATAGTTTTTACATATTTCCTACAAGTCTTGAAGTCGGCTAGAAGTCGGCGAAATGTAAAACCTAAACTGAAAACTGAACCGTGTAATGTAAGATGAGGTTTGCATTTTATCCAGTTTTAACATTCTAAGACGGGCTTATCCTTTAAATGTAGATATAAACATACTGTTGAAAGGGATGAAAGAAATGCATATTATCAGATAAAATAATAGAACAAGAGCTTATCAAACTTGAACAGAATTTAAATGGTTGGGTTATAAATCTTTTAAATGCTGAACTGTTTATGCTGTTCTTGACACTCAAAGAGAAAATTGGTGTAGCCATATAAACCATTATTTTGGCATCTACACTTGTTGATAATTCAATCTGACATGATACAATACAGAACGATACGATACAATAAGATACGATACCACACCACACAACAAACCACTACACCCAGATAACTACACAACCAACAAACCACTACATCCATCTAACCACACCACACAACAAACCACTACACCCAACTAACTAAACAAACAACACATAACTTGCAACCACAACTCATCACACCAGCTGTAGTTCATTTTAAAATTTCACGTCAAAATCTCAACCCTTAAAAAATACTGATTCAATTGAAGGTCACACTAGATTTTAAAAGATGCTTCTATTTCTTTTATATACAAATTAGTTTCTCTGTTCAAGTCTGCATGGCCTAAAACTTTGAATCTACCTCTAGAAAGTTAATGAATACAGGACGCCAACTGCATTAACATTCTGAAATACCTTTTTTTCATTTTTGTATACCATCAGCATGTATTAAAAAGCTGTTGTTTAAGAAAGAGAAAAGGATCAATCGTACAGTGATCAAGACAAAAGTTTTATTTCCTTTCACATTTAGATTCAAATGAAGCATCTAAGGAAATCGACAAACCTATGGTGAACGGTCCAACTTGCTAAAACAAGAGAATGACAGAGAAACGCAAGTGTACAGAAACAATCTTGGCATCGCCCAAACAATCAAGAAACATTATATTCTTCAGGAAATATTACAGACTAAAGAATTCTTTATCGTCTCCTTCTTTTACCAAAACAATGTCAGCACATAAGACATAGCAGCCCGTCTACATCAATTATTCAACAAAATAAATGTAATTGGATTAGTTTTTTTTCTTTCACAATTTAATCAATGAGCATAGTTTAAGTCAATCAATTAGATTGCATTGTTGTATTACATAATTCATTTTATGGGCTTACTGTGAAGGATTGTTGTGTTTCTTTCTTGTTATTGTTGATTTCTTTATGTCACAAAAAGTGGCTGACCACATTTATGTCTTTTTTATTTGTTGTTGTTGTTGTTGTTGTTATTGTTAGAAAATATATATTTTGAAGGACTCTGTCTTTATATTTTCAAAGACAGGTTTGCATAAAATAACAAATAAGTTAATTTGGAAGCTATACAAATTGATATTTTTGTTCACAAAATTATATTCAATGTTTTCTTGATTTTTAAAGTTATGTCATTAGATATGCAAAAATTATAAGCAATGGTTATCATTTTCTATCAATGAAAGTTGACAAAAGGAATGATAATACCAGAACTATATCTAAAAAATTTCGCTTCTGCAGTTGGAAGCTTTTATATTCCGTAAATACATAGGTTAAGCGCTGGCTTAAGTATTTTGCCACTTTTAAGTAGAAGTCTCTTTTCTTATGTCAAGGCTCTAGAGATTCAACGTGACAAGCTCGCAAATATAGTGAAATACGTAATGCCGTTTATTTACATTTATTTGACCAACATTGTAATTATTTATTCCAAACCATTTAAAATGATTTTGTGAAATTCTATAGTAAATTTTTATTTTATTCTGTAAAGTTATCAAAATTATTTGATAATAACAATATGGAAGAAAAATATCTAAATGTTTTAGTAATAAAGTTATTAATCAATCTTTTACATTGTATATGATAAGTAACATTTGTTGAAATGACTTGACTTATTACACGCAACTCTGTTTCTTCTACAGTCTTTTGACAAATTTGGCATTTTATGAAATGTAAAGAAAAACATGAATAAACTGCACTCTTTATAACTCGTTGAATTCAATGATAATAGACAATTTGTATGGAGAAAGCTCGAGTAATCCTCGATTTGCAATCTGATATAACGTTAGCGAGAGGTTCCTTTATGTTATTGTTGTTTTTATTTTGTATTGAATAATAACAGAAATGATTTGGCAAAGATACAAACTGTCATGTTTCCTTTATCACAATTCTTCTTTACAATAATACTGAGCTTGAATTATATGGACTGATTTCAAAACTGCCAAATGAATATTATTTCAAAAACAAAAGCAAACGCACTCCACTAAGAATAAGAATCTTAAGACCTAACAAACACTTAGTGATATAACGTTTGTGTACCAAGTGTCTTTGACTTAGAAACAATTATAGGTCATATTATTCTTAGAATAATATTAATGCTTCTTTGAGGTTCAATGAGTCGTTTTCTTCTGCCCTCCTTTTCTTTAAGAGGTTCTGAGCTTATCTTCAAAATATTTTACATACCTATTTCTCTCATCTCAAGATGAATTAAAATGATAACATTTTGATTTTGTTTAGACATTATTAACATCTAGAAGGCAGTATCGATTCCCCGTACTATCCCTAGAGACAATTTACAAGTTATCTTTTATCTTCTTCCAAATAACATCATCATTGAGAACTATTTCCTTTTATTTTTTTCCTGGTTTTATACATGTTCATGAATTTTAAATCGAAAAAAAAATGTTTAAGAATATTGTTAACAGTCTGCGGATTGTATTTTTTCATTTCTTAAGTGCGTTTTCTGTTTCTGCCACGTTGCTAAGAAATAAAAAATAAAGATTTCGTATTTCATACGAAATACTCATCAATACTATGTAAATAATTGTCATAAATATTTATCTAATGTTCACTATTATAATTGTTTAAACTGTGTAGAAGTCAAAATATATGGCTGTTTAAGTGTTTACAGAACTGTTTTTGATCTTGAGGAGTATGTTTGAGTAAGATGTTGCCTTTTTGAAATTCAGTAAAGGAATTTGTGTTGTTTTTTTAGTTATTCAAATGGTATACAAATACATCTTTTTTTATGAAAATGTTCGGTCATTTTCTCCAGAAACTTGAAAACAAGAGTTATTGACAAACTTTAGTATTTCACGTTACTTGAAATAATGCCGACTGCACTTTGAAGGAAAATAAAGAATTAAACGATACACTGTATAACCAACAACGTTTAGATGCATTACTTTGGTTTTTATCCGAACTAATCACCATCCAATAAACAATTTTTAGTAACAAGCAATGTTTGTGTTTTTGGTTTCTTTGTTAAGTGTCTGTCTGATTATTTCGAAAGGTTCACAACCAGACATATCTCCCTTACACAAAACGTTACCCTAATATAACTTTAACTGGATTTAAACAGTTAATGGTCAATAATCAATTTACAGTAAGTGTGATTATTTTGATATACGTCTATTTTCTTGTTTTTTTATATATGCTTCACGTACAATAAATGGTTAAAACATTTTCTGAAATCGAAAAGGAAGGTAAAAAGGATAAGTCATGGTGTATTTATAACATTTCCATTGTACGTCAAGAAATTAAGTTTAAAAAAAAAGTCAAAAAATATACATCAGAATTTTTGCAAATTTTATTTAGTACGAATTGTTACCTCTACTTACTTTAATTACTCATTGTAACGTGGGTATTTCCATTCTATTTTCAAACTGCTGTACATATTTTTCCAGAGATCAAATTGTTTACATGTAGGGGAGCCTGTATACTCTAAAATGGGAATTCTTTAGAATTATCTAGAACATTCATTGAGCACATAAAAGAAGAACTTTGAGACATAAAAGGAGTGGTAGAAAGTGTGACTCTGAATGTTAGTGCTGGAGATTAACTTGTGCTGGATCAACATACATGGACATTATCAACATCTTTAGAATATATTCACAGCTGAAATAATAGTTTAATTTAAAAGGATTCTGTGAATGGAGATAGTGACAATAGGTTATTTCAGATTAGTAAACATAACATTTAAAATTTTGTTGTTGAACTAAATTTTGTTTTATTAAATCAAAATACTAGTTTTTTTTAAACTGTGTTGTGATTACTTCTTTTCTTTACTCGTAACAGAAATTAATTTCTTCTACAAGATACGTTAATTGGAAAGAGACGATTGCCTCTGCCCATTTTCTATATGTTACTCACAATATTCTAAATATGTCAAAATAGAAATTAACATCTTTAATCGCCGACAGCAAGAATTGATCTAAGAATGTATTAGTTTGATTTATGAAAAGAGTGTCCCTGATTGTTATTTCTGAAAACATCTTAAAAAATGACAGGTATGTGATAATTATGTTATTTAGATTAAGGTATTAGACCAATAATGTGAATTATAATGTATAGGAAGTGAGCAGTAGCAGTACGCAGCAGTAGAAAAAGGTGGAGTTGGCAGTAACCGTAACAGCAGCAGCAGTAAAGAAAACGTGAAGCTGGCAGTAGCAGTAACAGCAGTAGCAGTAGGCAAAACGTGAAGTTGGCAGTAGCAGTAACAGCAGTAGCAGTACAGAAAACGTAAAGTTGGCAGTAGCAGTAACAGCAGTAGCAGTAGGCAAAACGTGAAGTTGGCAGTAGCAGTAACAGCAGTAGCAGTAAAGAAAGTCTTCAATGAAAATAAAACATGTTTTAACATCAACAGACCCACCCGAGTCTATTGCGTAGGTCTGCGACTGTTTCTGACACTCTTGCAAATTTTCATGGATTTTGGTGCCAATCGGAAAAATGTCCTTTTTAATGTCTAGGGACCCTCCCGTGTCGATTTTACCGGTCTGCGACTGTTTCTGACACTCTCGTAGACTTTCAGGAATTTTGGTGCCTATCGAAAAACTGTCAGTTTTGATGTCTAGGCACCCTCCCGAGTCGATTTTTCAGGTCTGCGACTGTTTCTGACACTCTCGCAGACTTTCAGGAATTTTGGAGCCAATCGGGAAAGTGTCATTTTTAATGTCTAGGGACCCTCCCGTGTCGATTTTATCGGTATGTGACTGTTTCTGACACTCTCGCAGACTTTCAGGAATGTTGGTGCCAAATCGAGAAAATGTCATTTTTGATGTAAAGGGACCCTTCGGTGTCTATTGTTACGGTCTGCTACTTTTTCTGACATTATTGCAAATTTTTAGGAATTTGGTGCCAATCTAGAAAGCCTAGCGACCATCCCGGTTCGATTGCACCGGTCTGTAACTGTTTCAAACACTCTCGCAGACTTTCAGAGTTTCCTACTGCTACTGCTGTTACTGCTACTGCCAACTTCACGTTTTGCCTACTGCTACTGCTGTTACTGCTACTGCCAACTTCACGTTTTGCCTACTGCTACTGCTCTTATTGCTATTGCCAACTTTACGTTTTGCTTACTGCTACTGCTGTTAGTGCTACTGTCAACTTCACGTTTAATTTAATTTCTACCGCCAACTGCTACTGCGTACTGCTCTTGCCAACTTTCTAATAGTTGAAAAAAGCTCATTTAACAAACACACCATCTTATGAGAGAATATAGATAGTGCAAGAACTTATATCACGAGCTTTTCAAGATATGATAAGTATTTATTTCAAAACCACGCCAGACTTAATTGGTCTCTTATTGAAGAGAAACACGTTGCTGTTGATTATTCTTAGTGTGACCATAAAGACAACAGAAAAAAAAACGTTTAACATGCGGTTTTGACAAATTGATAACTGAAATCACTGATACCCAAACATGGTTTATTTATCTTACATAAAGGCATTATAACAATAGAAATATATTTAACACACACAAAAAACAGTTAATTTCACGCCATGAAAAGTTAATATTTCAAAACAAACAAAAAGCTATAAAAAAGGCAAGATTTGTGTTTATCCCCATTCACATTAGTGAAAAGGTCTTAAAATTACGGAAAATAGAAGAATAATTCAGTACTATTCACAGTGGAGATAAGGCATTATGGATCTAACACCTTGATCTGATACCTTGAATCAACAGATTTTTCTTGAAAATGAAACAAGAATTGACACTTAAAATACAGAAACGGCTATTAACGAAAAGTATTGTTACAGAATGCTTATGTTCTAATTATACCATTTTAAATACAGGAGAATTTCCTAGAAGTTGGTCTTCCGGTGTTATCATACCTATTTTCAAAAAAGGCGATGCGTCGAATACAAATAATTATAGAGGAATAACGTTGATAAGTTGTTTTGCTAAATTATTTAATAGCATTATAAATGAACGGCTAAAGCAGTGGGCTATAAGAAACGATGTGGTGACAGACGCACAGTTTGGATTCAAAACAGATTACAGCACGGTTGACGCTATCTTCATACTTCATTCATTAATTGAAAAACAGCTTTATAATAAGGGGAGGTTATTCTGTTGTTTTGTGGATTTCAAAAAGGCATATGATTTAATTGACAGAAATGCTTTGTGGTATAAGCTTATTAAAGCTGGAATTGATGGAAAAGTACTAAAAATTATCCGTTAAACGTTAAACTTTGTGTGAAGCACTTGAACAAATTGTCGGATGTCTTTAACAGTAATGTTGGTCTCTTTCAAGGGGAAATAACTTCACCGATTCTTTTTAGTCGCTTTCTTAATGATATTGAAAATGAGTTACAAAATAGTACCGATGCTTGATTATCACTTGATCAAACATCGATATATTTACTTCTCTTTGCGGATGACGCTGTTCTTATTTCAGAAACAAAAGAAGGGTTACAAGAAACACTGAATAATTTAGAACAATATTGTCGTAAATGGAATTTAACGGTAAATATAGATAAAACAAAAATTGTTGTATTTCGGAAAGGAGGTGTTTTAAGCCAAAATTACACGTGGTCTTATGAGGGGAAACATATTGACGTAGTTAACAATTTTAATTACTTAGGTCTTATTTTGTCGTCCAGTAATTCATTTATGCAAGCGCTCAAAACACTTTCGGGTAAAGCACTGCGAGCTTTGAACTCTTTATTCTGTATGACGAGAAATAAAGAAATTCCAGTTAATATCATGTTTAATTTATTTGATTCATACATTCTATCTATCATTAATTACGGTTGTGAAATATGGGGTTTTCTCAAGTCAGAAATTTTAGAGAGAGTCCATAAAAAGTTCTGCAAGTGGATTGTAAATGTAAAAATGTCAACTAACACGTTGGCGCTGTATTCAGATTTTGGCCGTTTTCCATTATATATTGACAGGTACATACGAATAATCAAGTACTGATAAAATCTTACCCAAACTAAGACCTCTAATTGTATATTACACACTATTATGGCACAACAGAGGTTAGATGTTGAAACAAAAAATGATAAAACGTCTTGGTCTTTTAAAGTAAAAGATCTATTACAGAAGTCAGGGTTTGCCGATGTTTGGTTATTCCCATCGTCAATAAAAATAAATAGTTTTTTACCTGTATTAAAAAATAGATTAAGGGATTTGTACGTGTTAGATTGGAGAATAGGAATTGAACAATGCTCTTCTCTTTATATTTACAAGGAATTAAAAAAATCTTTTGAGAGATCTGATTATCTAAATATTGTTGAGAACTCAAAGTTTAGAAATGTTCTGGCTAAAATAAGACTTTCGTCACATACGTTATTCGTTGAAACTGGCAGACATAGAAATATTCCTAGAAGTGATAGAAAATGTACTCTTTGCAATCTGAATGATATAGAAGACGAATTTCATTTCATCCTTGTGTGCCCGTATTTTCAAGCATTAAGACAAACGTATATATCCAGGTTCTATACAAATAGGCCAAACATGCAAAAATTTATAGACTTAGTAAACTCATCTAAAAAAAGTACACATAATAGACTGGCATTGTTTTGTATTAAAGCTTTTAAACAAAGAGGTTTAGCTGTAAATATTTGGTTTTCTAACACGCCTCTCTACCTGTTATTGTTGTGTACTATGTTTTAAATATTTGATGTATTTTATTTTTCCTTTTTTTTGTCAATATTCAGTTTCAAGAAAAACATGTAAAACCGTGTTCAAAGGTAAACATTCTCACAAATACTAATGGTAGTAATTACTATTTCTACCACTGTATTGTTGTATATTCTCATTGCATGCATTGTGTAATTTATTGTTGTATGGCGATGAGCCTACGTGCTTAAGTCACAATAAACTTCTGTTCTATACTGTTCTGTTCTAATTAAACAATACTAAATAGAAACTAAATAGAAACTGATCTAATTATACCTCAGAAGCATACATAGTATGCTATACGTCACGTGCAAGTAGGCAATATACCTAACGAGATTAATTATTTAGTAATTTTATTGAGAATGAATCAATTAAAAATGTTCTAACGGAATACAAAAAATGAATGCAGCATTACATTATTCATTTTATGGCCGGGTCTTTGGCGGCATCTTGATACAGAGACCAGGTTAAGCAAGAATAAATCATTAATCCATTAGTTGAATTACATGTCATTTGAAGAACCCACGTATATGATCAAGTGAATTGAAATAAAGCATTATAAAACTAAAGGTTTTTAATACGGATGGTTTTTTTTATCATTTATAAAATGTTAGGATGAATGGGTTCAGTTGCTGAGCTCAACGATAAAAATTACGACCTGTGACTGAAACACTAACTCCTGTGACTGAAACACTAACTCGTGTTACAAAAGACACTGAAAAGGTGTACAAAAAATATGATTATGACTCGTCACATTCAAATATACAAAATCAAAAAATATAATTATATTTCATTTTTTCAGGCATTTCTCATCGTACCACAATGATTGTACTAACATGTTGGAAAACTGTGGCTATATTGCTCATTTTGAAGGTTTCAACTTGTTCAGTGAAGCAGTGTATTCATCTAAACAAAGAGGAATTTATGGAAACCATCAAGAAAGAAGTTATATATTTACAGAAAATTAATGGACTGATATATTCCATTAAGTAATTATACCGTTCTTGAAACGTATTGATAACTTCGAAGTTTCCCTGATAATTTTATAAATTCTCAGTTTGTATACAAAACAAAAAAAACATAAGTATATATCATAGATTATACTTTTTTTAAGTAACTGACCAAAGAGAGAAACACATAATCTATTTTTTATACAAAGACAAAAAAGGTAAATGTAAGTATCGCAGTAAGATAATTTTGATATCTGAAAAATACAAACAAGAAACGTAATCCGTTTTACTACACAGTATCTTAAGATAACAGTCCATGTTGATGAGGAAAGAAAGAAACAAAACAAAACGAAAATAATATGTCTTTATATAACTGAATGCGTTTCAAACGGAAGTACCAAAATTTAGAGCTGTTCAATTTAATTCAATTTCAATGTATTAGTGGTACATAAATAATTCACCGAGATGAGAATAGTAAGCAAACAGGTAAACTGGACGCTTCAGTACTACTCAAAGATTAACTGAATGTGTACTCAACCGTGTGTATTTCTGTGTAAAGCGTGCCTGTTGTGTTCAGGCAGCCACATTAATTTTATTCAGCACAATAAAATGTAAAATATTCTTTTTTGTGACAATTTAATCAATGAACAGGGTTTAAGCCAATCAGTGAGACTGATCTGTTATATAACACAATTAATTTAACTGAGACCTGCTCTGATTCAATTAATCCTGTCTCTGAAAAGCTATTTTGTCAAAGTTTCGGCTCTGATCATCTGAGATCGCATGAATTTAGCTTTAAATAGAAACTGTTCTGAAATACAATCATTTGATCAATATTTCTGATCAGTAAACTGTTTCTGGGACTGAGAAAATGTTAAATAACTTCTCCCGAAAGCAATAAGAATGTTTACTAAAATATTCCTTTGAGAAATACTGTTGTACAATGAGCATGCAATATAAGGCGATAAAGTGAAATGTACTTGTTTGTGTTCTTAGAATGTTTTTTTATTGGCTTAGATAAAAGTTTGTGTTTTTCTTAAACAAACTGATTTTCTATTTAGACATTTATTTTTTTATTGATGCAGATATTGAAAGAAGCGTTTCTCGAAACGATTATTTGTAGAACCAATGATACTATTTATATATATCTTATTAAGCGACAATAAACAAAAGCGTTGATTCATCCAGTTGGACTCCATGCGGGCACGTTACTCGAGTAAACAGGTAGACATTTTGGTAAATAGAATGCTATTTTCGATGAAACATAATGTACTGTTTCTCAAATGATTCTATACATGTATGTTTTGTAAATTATGGAAAAGACTTTCCCAATAAGAATAAAGTGAAGCTTCGTTGACATATTGTAAATTAGCACAAGGACCTTCTGTTTATAAAATTAAACAATGGACAGAAATCTGATTTTATGGTCGTTGTTTTGTGTCTGCACTGACATTTTCATTATATTTCAAATTGCAAATAACGGAAGCATTAAAGCGTTATGAGATCGTACATCGGAGTTTCTCATTGTGATTTTTGTAAATTTGGAGAACACAATTCAGATATCCAATCATTCTAAATTGAGAACAATCCTACCATCAGGCGCCATAATGTCCTCATGAGTATAAAAGGAAAAGTAAAATTTAATCTACTAAAATAATACATATGTTTATTATGTTGGTATCAGTGAATACCATATAAAAGTATATAAAATACTTGCTCCTTAGCAGATCACAAACTTGATCATTTTGTTTTGTCTTTGACGACATTACATAAAAAGGTCATATTTTCCCATGCAATTACTCCTCTTTCTTGCACCTCCTCTTTTGCTGGCTTTATTCCTTTAATTTTTAGAGGTTTCATAGCGTAATTCTGATCAATATTTTATTATTCATATTACACATTATGCAGATTTATTAAGACATTGACATGACAATACCATGGAAACAGCATTTGTTTCTAAACCTGCTTGCTACTAGAAAATGTAAAACTTTCCTAAGAAGCATTTAAATGTACTTTTAAGAATAATGTATGTAAATTTTTGTCGAAACACTCAGAACAAGTTCCATATTAGAAATTACTTATTTGGAGCAAATAAAGTGTAAAGTATTCAAGCCGTGCTCATAGTATCATATCAACCCTACCAAAATCGCAAAGCCCCACAGACAGACTCAAAAGTAGTCCTTATTCTATAAATTTAACATTTGATCAATCTTGAACCAGCTTCTGATTTTCCTGCTTTGTTTCTAAGGTCGCGGGTTCGAATCCCGTCAGAGGCGAGATTCTCTCACGACCTTCACATTCCTCCACGCTGCGCGAATACTGGTAAGGAATCCAGGAAGCAGTCATTGAGCGTGATGAATCTAAGTTGTAAGAACTTGTATCGCAATCGATGTAAAATAAATGAGTCTAAACTAAACTATACAAATATAAGGGAAATTTGCGCGACTTCTGACCTTTAATTCAATTGGCTCGTCCTTATTTCTTTTTTTTTTCTTCTTTATTTTCTTTATGATCACACATTAAGCCAGAACAATAATATTAGACTTATCTGAAGGTTTCTGTTTGATAATTCGAAATTTGCGCCAAGATATACTTCCTTCTTTTATAAAAATTTGTCTTAAAATATTAAACATACCATAAAGTTATTCTGACATATTAAAATAAACTAATTATTGAATTGTAGCATTAAAAACTACGGATTTATTTGGCGCATCTGTATTTGCAGGTCCAAATATTGTTTGCATAATATTAAATTCGGAATTTTATGATCATATGTACTTACTAATTCAATGATAGCTTTTTTGCTACAACGCTCTATCGAAAATTGTGCCAACTCAAGTAATACCCTGAAATATTGTATGAGCAGTAGTCCAATGCGAGTACCACTCTGAATGATATTAAATTCAAAGTACATGTAGTTTTGTCAGTGTACGGAGGAGTTACTGTCACTTAATCGCAAGACATATGCGTAAACAACTGTAATTAATTGGCAGTTAATGGGTAAAGGAAATGAGTAAGTCTTGAATATTGAAAAAGTCAATTTGCCTTTGTTGACTGTCTGCTGAAGTTGCTGAACTGCAGTCATAATTCACTTTTTCATGCTTATTTTAAAATAAAGACACATTGGAGAAAAATTGACTGGCTTATTCAGAAACCTTGGCCTATATTTCAAACAAATAAAAGTGCTAATATCAATTATCTGCGAAGACACAGAATAGGTATGTGCTCTAGGTTACATTATGGACATATTTATTCTTTACGATCCGGTGTTATCTGATGACCATGTACAGCAGAACAGGCCAGGCAATGATTAATTATTTAGTACAAAAAGTAATTGAACATTCTTTCTTCTTTGACTGTTGCACATGGTTACGGTATTAGAATTCTTATAAACGTTTTGTCAGCCCTCATCGAATGGAGCTTTTTTTTTTAAATGATACTACCCTATGACAAACTATAGACCATATAAAACACTTTTACCATTGGAGTTTCAAGAAATAACTAATATTCACTTCAAACCTCACGCGACTTAGTGGGTTTATAAGGTATAGAAAAAAACACTATGTTTTTTTGAAAGGCTGACCATAAAAACAACTGTTATTTGGTATTTAATCATTCACATTATGAAGACTTATAAACTGATCACAAAAAGCAAACAAAATGAAAAGCCAAAAGTGAAAGGAAACGAAATATGATTATAAACATGGCACAGATTTACCCCACCCCCTTCATTATAAGGGGATGTTATCAACGTAAAATTCAACATAAATCTTTGGGGCTTTAGATTATCTACAATTATTTTTTTCATGTACTATTCTGAACAAATGGGCAAAATATCAAATGTTTTACCGTCTAGTTTTGGAAAAATTAAAAAATGAAATCACAAATATCCAGTTTTTATCGATTAACCATGTTGAAAAGCTTTGTTACAATGGAAATATATTTAAAACGAAAGAAATTGAATTCAAATTCTATAAGAGTAACTGTTGTTAAACCAAATCAATGTAAAACTGCCAAAAAACTAGAGAGAAAAATTGGCTTGAGTGGGGTTTGAACCAATGTCCTTCAGTGAGAATGTCTCAATCCTACACAAATTAAGGGAGCTGAATACTCTTCAGAGTGGAGGTAGGGTATTAGGAATCTAATACCTTAAGTCAATCAACGACAGTTATTTGTATCGCAACATCAATCACTGGGCTTGCTGCTACGGACTGCTTTACTCAATTGATTCCGACGGTTGACATGGTTTAAGTCAATCAAGTACAGTTAGTTGTATTGGATAATCAGTTACTGGACAATTAACAAAAATGAGAACCCGAGGGGTTACCGCCTTGGAACGGTCAATGTCAAAATATTTGCCACTGGGGGTTTAAACCAGGTTCTAGGGTGCACCAGGCTCACACTTGCCCCAACAGGTTATCATAAGAACAAACATGAACAAGTTGTCTTGATGAATTAACTCCAACCCATCCATCAACTCTACAATGTTGCATGCAAAAGCACACAAACATAAAAAACATAAAAAGCTAATGGCATTGTAGAGTGAAAAAGACAGGTACTTAATGACCTTACTGAGTACAGAGCACTTAAAGTAAATTCAGCAAGAACACGAGTAGTTAGTTGTATTGCACCATAAATAATCATTACTGGGCCCTTTGGCAAGGAATGCTTTTTTCAATTGATTCCGACACTATTCACATGGTTTAAGTCAATAAAGTACGGTTAGTTGTATTGCACAATCAATTAATGAGCTCGCTGCTAAGGACTATTTTATTCAATTGATTCCGGCTATTCACATGGTTTAAGTCAATAAAGTACGGTTAGTTGTATTAGCAATTAATGAGCTCGCTGCTAAGGACTATTTTATTCAATTGATTCCGGCTATTCACATGGTTTAAGTCAATAAAGTACGGTTAGTTGTATTGCACAATCAATTAATGAGCTCGCTGCCAAGGACTACTTTCATCAATTGATTCCGACTATTTACATGGTTTAAGGCAACCAAGGACAGTAAATTGAATTGAACCATCAATTACTGGACTCTCTGGTAAGGACTACTTTACTGAGTTGATTCCGAATATTCACATGGTTTAAGTTAATCAAGGAGTTTAGTTTTATTGCACCATCAGTTACTGGACTCTCAGGTAAGGACTACTTTACTGAGTTGATTCCGAATATTCACATGGTTTAAGTTAATCAAGGAGTTTAGTTTTATTGCACCATCAGTTACTGGACTCTCAGGTAAGGACTACTTTACTGAGTTGATTCCGAATATTCACATGGTTTAAGTTAATCAAGGAATGTTAGTTTTATTGCACCATCAGTTACTGGACTCTCAGGTAAGGACTACTTTACTCAGTTGATTCCGACTATTCACATGGTTTAAGGCAATCACGGAGTGTTAGTTTTATTGCACCATCAGTTACTGGACTCTCAGGTTAGGACTACTTTACTCAGTTGATTCCGAATATTCACATGGTTTAAGTCAATCAAGGAGAGTTAGTTTTATTGCACCATCAGTTACTGGACTCTCAAGTAAGGACTACTTTACTCAGTTGATTCCGAATATTCACATGGTTTAAGTCAATCAAGGAGTGTTAGTTTTATTGCACCATCAGTTACTGGACTCTCAGGTAAGGACTACTTTACTCAGTTGATTCCGAATATTCACATGGTTTAAGTCAATCAAGGAGAGTTAGGTTATTGCACCATCAGTTACTGGACTCTCAAGTAAGGACTACTTTACTCAGTTGATTCCGAATATTCACATGGTTTAAGTCAATCAAGGAGAGTAAGTTTTATTGCGACATCAGTTACTGGACTCTCTGGTAAGGACTACTTTACTCAGTTGATTCCGATTATTCACAAGAAATAGATGTTCTTGTATCAAAATTAATTATCAAGCTATGCTGTGGGAAAATCAAATATTCATTACATGTCTTCGTGAATTACTTTAACCACTTGATGATTTTCTATCATTCTGCCTTTTGTTGGACGCTTGCTTTAAGATACAGCATATATGCAACATTTTTCTCTGCCCATTTTTGTTTTGATGACCTGGTGTTGATTATGAGACTAATGTCTCTGGCAAGTTGTTGTAACATATTTATGGATATTCTGGAAATGTCTGTAGACATGGTAACTGTACTTACAGCTATTCACATTTTGGGACGTGAACCACTTTAGTGAATTGGGAATACTGGTTATTCCCTCTCGAACAATCATTGGTTCTACTACTAGAGCAAACATCTAAACAAATAGAAGAAGTAAACAAAAAGAATAAATTTCAAAAAAATCAATGTTTACTGTTCTAATTTGGTGACTGAAAAAGACAATCCAAAACAATCACTTTTATAACTGCTTTCTTTTTAACTATTTTGACGTTGAAGGTCAACTACTTAGTCAAATAGTGTGATCAAAATTTGAATATCCTTGAACCATTTATAATGTAAAAGTAGTAAATCCTTTACATAAACTAGGGCCTGGAGAGTTGTTTTTTCATGTATAGGAAGCTGGCAGTAGCAGTAACAGCAGTAGCAGTGAGCAAACGTGAAGGTGGCAGTAGCAGTAACAACAGTATCAGTAGGCAAAACGTGAAGTTGGCAGTAGCAGTAACAGCAGTAGCAGTAGGCAAAACGTGAAGTTGGCAGTAGCAGTAACAGAAGTAGCAGTAGGCAAACGTGAAGGTGGCAGTAGCAGTAACAGCAGTAGCAGTAGGCAAAACGTGAAGTTGGCAGTAGCAGTAAAAGCAGTAGCAGTAAAGAGAACGTGAAGCTGGCAGTAGCAGTAACAGCAGTAGCAGTAGGAAAAACGTGAAGTTGGCAGTAGCAGTAACAGCAGTAGCAGTTAAGAAAACGTGAAGTTGGCAGTAGCAGTAACAACAGTAGCAGTAAGCAAAACGTGAAGCTGGCAGTAGCAGTAGGCAAAACGTGAAGTTGGCAGTAGCAGTAACAGCAGTAGCAGTTAAGAAAACGTGAAGTTGGCAGTAGCAGTAACAGAAGTGGCAGTAGGAAAGTCTTAAAGATCTTGAAAGTTTCAATGAAAATAAAACATGTTTTAACACAAACAGACCCCCCCCCCCCCCCCCCCCCGAGTTTATTGCGTAGGTCTGCGACTGTTTCTGACACTGTTGCAGACTTTCATTAATTTTGGTGCAGATCAGAAAAATGTCATTTTTGATGTTAAGAGACCCTCCCGGGTTGATTCAACCGGTCTGCGACTGTTTCTGACACTCTTGCAGACTTTCAGGAATTTTGGTGCCAATCGGGAAAATGTCATTTTTCATATCTAGGAACCCTCCCGAGTCGATTTCACCTGTCTGCGACTGTTTCTGACACTCTCGCAGACTTTCAGTAATTTTTTATGCCAATCGAAAAAAATGTTATTTTTGATGTCTATGAACCCTCCCGAGTCGATTTAATCGGTCTGCGACTATTTCTGACACTGTCGCAGACTTTTAAGAATTTTGGTGCCAATCAAGAAAATGTCAGATTTGAGTCCTAGGAACCCTCCCGAGTTGATTTAACCAGTCTGCGACTATTTCAGACAGTCTCGCATACTTTCAGGAATTTTGGTGCCAATCGGAAAAATGTAATTTTTGAGGTCTAGGTATCCCCCCGGGTAAATTTTACCGATCTGCGACTGTTTCTGACCCTCCCGCAGGCATTCAGGAATTTTGGAGCCAATCGAGAAAATGTCATTTTTGATGTTAAGAGACTCTCAGGAGTCCATTGTTACGGTCTGCTACTGTTTCAAACACTCTTGCAGACTTCAGAGTGTGCTACTGCTACTGCTGTTACTGCTACTGCCAACTTCATGTATTGCTTACTGCTACTGCTGTTACTGCTACTGCCAACTTCACGCTTTCTTTACTGCTACTGCTGTTACTGTTACTGCCAACTTCATGTTTTGCTTACTGCTACTGCTGTTACTGCTACTGCCACTTTCACGCTTTCTTTACTGCTACTGCTGTTACTGTTACTGCCAACTTCACGTTTTGCCTTCTGCTACTGCTGTTACTGCTACTGCTAACTTCACGTTTTGTCTACTGCTACTGCTGTTACTGCTACTGCCAAATTCACGTTCTGCCTACTGCTACTGCTGTTACTGTTACTGCCAACTTCACGTTTGATTTAATTTCTACTGCCAACTGCTACTGTGTACTGCTACTGCCACCTTCCTACTAACTTTTTTTCGTGTTGCTCATTTTCCTTTGTTCTATACTGTGAGTAACATTAGTGAGTATTCGAGTATGCTACTATTTAAGTGGTTTCCTCCTATTACATTAAATGAAGCGTTACATGTTGACAGTAACTTTATTCTTAGACAAGAAAGTATAGTAAAACTTCATGATTGTATGAAGAAACAATATTCAAGGCGATATGATACAGAGATTAATAATAACCCCTGCGTCTTTTGCCAATCGACATAAAATCTTACATTGTAATTTCCTTATGAATGTTTTCATCAGTAAGAGTAATTTGATATGCAAATTGGTGACCTGCAGCTGTCTTCTGTAGTATGTTAGAACAAATGCATTGTTGGAATTTCGAAAATGTCACGGGAAGATGCAGTAAACATCTATTATTGCTGGACAGAAAATCGATTTTGGAAAGACATTAAATGATGCTGAAAATCCATATTCCATTTCCTTGTACCTGTTGATACAACATGTCATATCTATTATAGATAAACTGTAATATGATAACAATAGACCTTAGACAGTGCTTGGGGGTGGATCAGAATGCAGTTTTTGTTGTTGTTGTTGTTGTCTGCTTTGCTTTGTTTTGTTTTATAGATCACTATAACTTATTTTTAAAAAACGTTCCAAAGCTATAAAACTCTTAAACTGGTGGACCAAAACTTGTCATTTCCCCCGAGAATTATTTTGTGTTTCAATAGTGTCGGTGAAAAATGATTTTTCAATTTATGAATGGGTAGTGCAAAAGATGCATTCGCATTTCATCGTCTTGATCCTTGGAAATAAGCTCACAACTTAAATTTGAAATGAATTTTAGATGTTTAAATAACTACAAAACTTTTATAGTCTACCAAAAAGGCACGGCTAAACATATCCGTGTCACCGGATACACGCCGTGGCTAAACATATCCGTGTAACCGGGTAAACGCCGTGGCTAAACATATCCGTGTCACCGGATACACGCCGTGGCTAAACATATCCGTGTCACCGGATACACGCCGTGGCTAAACATATCCGTGTCACCGGATACACGCCGTGGCTAAACATATCCGTGTAACCGGGTAAACGCCGTGGCTAAACATATCCGTGTAACCGGATACACGCCGTGGCTAAACATATCCGTGTCACCGGATACACGCCGTGGCTAAACATATCCGTGTCACCGGGTAAACGCCGTGGCTAAACATATCCATGTAACCGGGTAAACGCCGTGGCTAAACATATCCGTGTAACCGGGTAAACGCCGTGGCTAAACATATCCGTGTAACCGGCTACACGCCGTGGCTAAACATATCCGTGTAACCGGGTACACGCCGTGGCTAAACATATCCGTGTCACCGGGTAAACGCCGTGGCTAAACATATCCGTGTAACCGGGTACACGCCGTGGCTAAACATATCCGTGTTACCGGGTAAACGCCGTGGCTAAACATATCCGTGTAACCGGGTAAACGCCGTGGCTAAACATATCCGTGTAACCGGGTAAACGCCGTGGCTAAACATATCCGTGTAACCGGGTAAACGCCGTGGCTAAACATATCCGTGTAACCGGCTACACGCCGTGGCTAAACATATCCGTGTAACCGGGTACACGCCGTGGCTAAACATATCCGTGTAACCGGGTAAACGCCGTGGCTAAACATATCTGTGTAACCGGGTAAACGCCGTGACTAAACATATCCGTGTAACCGGATACACGCCGTGACTAAACATATCCGTGTAACCGGGTAAACGCCTTGACTAAACATATCCGTGTAACCGGATACACGCCGTGACTAAACATATCCGTGTAACCGGGTAAACGCCGTGACTAAACATATCCGTGTAACCGGATACACGCCGTGACTAAACATATCCGTGTAACCGGGTAAACGCCGTGGCTAAACATATCCGTGTAACCGGATACACGCCGTGACTAAACATATCCGTGTAACCGGGTAAACGCCGTGACTAAACATATCCGTGTAACCGGATACACGCCGTGGCTAAACATATCCGTGTAACCGGGTAAACGCCGTGACTAAACATATCCGTGTAACCGGATACACGCCGTGGCTAAACATATCCGTGTAACCGGGTAAACGCCGTGACTAAACATATCCGTGTAACCGGATACACGCCGTGGCTAAACATATCCGTGTCACCGGATACACGCCGTGGCTAAACATATCAGTGTAACCGGGTAAACGCCGTGGCAACATTTGTAAAGCGCATTTACATTTTTTGAGTGTTTGTTTGAGATTCGTTACAAATTTCATGAAAACATATTATTGTCTGAAAAAAGCATAGAACGTATTATAATTTATATGAAATGTTATTTCGTCGTGTAAGTTCAAGACACATATGGAAGTAGGTCAAAGGCGTTTCAACTATTTAATATTTTGGTTTTTATAATCGCTGTGGCCATCGTAATATGAAGATACGCTTAAAC
The DNA here is from genome assembly GCA_012932295.1 of Cyclina sinensis. Taxonomy (NCBI): domain Eukaryota; kingdom Metazoa; phylum Mollusca; class Bivalvia; order Venerida; family Veneridae; genus Cyclina; species Cyclina sinensis. Next base: position 44,672,970 of record JAAONU010000013.1, read on the forward strand.
CTTACTTGAGACACATCAGTCACACAGAAGCAATCTCCCATTTAGCTAACGGACATGAAAACATATATTATGCGTTTTCTTGATGTTATGATATGCAAATTGTAAAACGGCAATTTTGTATTCCTATTTACTGTTATGCTTTGTGGAATATTCAGAAAATGTCGCATGAAATAGACATGAACATTTATTATTACAGACACAGAGAACTGATTTAAGGTAAGGGTTTTAATAAACGAAGAGAAATTGTTATACAGTCATATTACAACTAGGAATGCAAAGTTTTGAAAAAGTGATCCTGTTTCACAAATTGATATTGTTACTATACATCTATTTCGATTATAAGTAAGAACTTTATTTCTTTTTGCAAATTAAGAAAGTTAATCTCATAAAGAAAAAGTTTATTGTTTCAGTTTTTATAAGGGATTCTTATGAAAACAATTGTGCGACTGGCAAGCAGCCTGCTGTCTGAGAGTGGACTTCTTCCGTGTCAAAGTCGTGAATTTAGTACAAGAAATATATGTAGAAATATTCGTCTTTCAGTCTACACCCCTACTAAACGGTGGCTCTTTCACATTTTGGTGATCTGTTTGAATGAGAGCCCTCGACACTTCCGTTGTAGAGCCCTCGACCAAAACAAGGCTGAAAAAGGTAAGCACATTTTATAAAAATATACGTTATTAAAGAGCATGCTTGTTTTTCAAAAATCGAAGAATGTCATGCCACGTAGAACATTTTTCTCATCATTTGAGATGCAGTTTCGATAAGAAATACCCCATAATGACGTTGCTAGAACTTGTACCAGATGTCAACTCGTGTGTTTTCTTTTACGAGGAGACACATCTTGAGTGATTTCTTTACCGTGAAGTAGGTGTTGGCCCTCATTATCGTCATGTAACATTGTTCCAACCTCCTCTTTGGCTCAGCACTAAAAATATTTCACAGAGTTCGGTTAAAAACAAAATACTCAATTTTTTTCAAATGTGATCGAGCCATCGACAATGTGATGGCGCCATCGGCAATGTGAAAGAGCCCTCGAAAATGTGATGGAGCCAACACCATCATTCATTAAGTGTTAATATTGTGGAATTATACCAATTAAATTCATGTATAGATTAAATTGCATGAGTTGATACTTACTTTCTTGAAATGTTTCAAATAATTGTTCAATCAGATTCGTTCATATGAACTAGTTTTTCATTACTCTATAATTGTATATGCATAGTTTAATTACAGATAACGGTCTTTAGAGGTAACCTAAGAACAGAGTAGCGATTAGCACGAAAAAGAAAATTTCGTCAAATCAATGCAACACGACTCAAAAGTTATTGTCAAAACAATGAACATAAATAAAAGAAACATGGGGGAAAATTTTTTCGAGGCACCACATCGGCGAAAACGAATAAAAGAAAACGCATCCAAGGTTCAAGTTCTACAAAGCAAATCAAATACTCTATGTTAAAGACAATATTTTCGGCAACTTAACATTTTACACCTAGAAAAACATCAAAAAGAACATTGAATTGTTCACTTGAAAGCCATTTAATCAGTGATGAAGAAGTTATTTGTACCCATTAGACGAGATTTTTTACAGATAGCGATGTAGCAGATATTGAAGAACCTATCTCAATTAGTTCGGAATATGAAGCAGAAGACATTTAAAACAATATACCCAATGATGCTGGAATTGAAGACAAAACAATATCCGGTGTTTTCAATAAAGTTTTACCAATTTTGAAAAAAAAAAGAAATCAGATCGTCGCTTTTTTTCGTGCTTTTTAACATACAATATTAACACTTATTGTATGATGGTGTTGGCTCCATCACATTTTCGAGGGCTCTTTCACATTGCCGATGGCGCCATCACATTGGCGAGGGCTCGATAACATTTTAAAAAATGTGAGTATTTTGTTTTTAACCGAGCTCTGTGAAATATTTTTAGTGCTGAGCCAAAGAGGAGGTTGGAACAATGTTATATGACGATTATGTGGGCCAGCATCTATTTCACGGTAAAGAAATCACTGAAGATGTGTCTCCTCGTAAAAGAAAACACACGAGTTGATATTTGGTACAAGTTCTAGCAGCGTCATTATGGGGTATTTCATATCGAAACTGCATCTCAAATAATGAGAAAAATGTTCTACGTGGCATGACATTCTTCGATTTTTGAAAAACAAGCATGCTCTTTAAAAACGTATATTTTTATAAAACGTGCTTACCTTTTTCAGCCTTGTTTTGGTCGAGGGCTCTACAACGGAAGTGTCGAGGGCTCTCATTCAAACAGATCACCAAAATGTGAAAGAGCCACCGTTTAGTAGGGGTGGTCTAGAATTCCACACACTTTTTCTAATTAGGATATATGAAATTGAAGAAATACGTTAAAACATACACAAAATAAAAATTCGTAGAACTAAAATCAAATAAGAGAAACAACTGAATGAGGGAAAAATATGATTCAGTTTTGCTCAGTCTATATCTAAATTAAAAAAAAAATATTTACTTTTTATATGTTGAACTGGGTAAAATGCAAATCAGTCTACCTCATGTTATAATTTTTAAAAGCAACAGCTTTGTTATCAATCAAAATTTCCATGCTTCCTTTGACAAATTAATAGAACTTCATCATTGTACCGTTTTCCTTTTGATTTTGATATGACCAAGGCAAAACTGTGTTCAATCGCAATATTTTTGATGAAGAAGCAAAAACCCTAACAATTAAAAAAATATTTTTGCTCTGCATGCCTTGTTTGCCATTACAAATTTCTGTGGCAGGAAATTTATCATTTTACAAATACATTAAGACATGTTTTTAATAAATGAGTATTAATGATCAACATTTTTTTTTGTCCAATCACATTGTAGTATTTTCAAATTTCTGCTAAGTCTAACTTTGGTTAATGTGTACTAACTAAATTAAATTTACTTAATCAGGTCCGTCTAACCAGCCGGTTCAGACAGATGCTTTGGTTTTTAGTTGAAAAATAATGTTGATCATTAAATAGGTTAATGTTTAATAATACGCATTAACAAAAATAATTGGTCGCGTGCCTGCGGCACACCTGACCAATTTATTTTTGTTAATGCGTATTATTAAACACTAACCTATACTCACTACTGCAAATGACAAACTGTTCAATTAAAGTTCATAGGCAATTTCCGTTTAAATGTTTCAGTGATTCATAGGTAAACTCATTCATATTTGAGGTTAGGTACACAATGAAACATAATGATGATTTAGCAAAATATGTGGCCTGTCTGACCTCGAAACCACTCTAGAGAGTTTCCGGGTAAAGGAATAGCTTAAGAAAGAAAGGGAAGGCTTTTGTGACACAAAGAGGTCACTGAAGGCTAGTAGCTGCTGCCGCATAAAAGGGGAAAAATTGGTGTAAATTCGTGCTGATCTTTCTTTGAGGACCTGGAGCTCAAATCTTGAGACCTCCCTCGCACATGAGGTATAAACCCTGGCCCTTTCTATGTAATATGTATAAATGTGAATTTATGTCAAATTAAGAAATTATCACCTGAAGAATACTTAAGTTTAGATATTCTACCTACGAAAGAGGAGGTAACTGCAACCAATTATATACAAATTTTATCGACAGAAAATCTCCCTTTGCTTTGAAGCGGAGAATCTGGCCTACCAAATACCAATGCTCGGTTATAATTACCAACATAAACTGTGAGAGTAGTGGTTGAAACCTTTAATACAGGTATATTTTATACAATATTACTTCAAAATCAGAAAATAATCTCGACATCAAGAGTGAGATAAATGAGATATTAACTGAAAAGTTGAAAGGGAACTTTTGTTTTCTTCTTAACTTACACTTTATCTCCCTTTTAGTTTCATCTATTTTAATTGTATTAAGAGTTTTAAGCATATTTGAAAAGATTTATCTCTTTCAAACTAAGTTTTGCAGAAATTTAAAGATATTTTTATTACAAATTAACTTATGAAAAGAAACTGACTGATATACACATGGTGAAAGATACTGCTTATGTTCAATCACATTCTAAGCTTAAAAAGTATAAACATGTATTTGTCATGAATCACTGGGAGATTAAGCATCTGTCAGACCGTATGCTATACTTAGAATAGATTTTGCAAAATGTTGCCCCCTCTCCGCTTTTTCTACATCAGCTACTGTGCGCTTGACCTTTGATTGAGTAGATGCAAAATCGTTCATATACTCATTATGCGAAACCAACCTGAAAAAATATGGCTGGTTTAGATGTTCTTTAGATATGCCAAATCATCTTGGCTCTTGGCTCAGTTGTAAGTTTCAGAAACGATATGATTTGAGAGTTATTGCTCTGTAAGCAGGCATTTTCAAAACCTTTTTTCAAGATGCAGGCCCTGAGAGCTTCACTTTGATCCACTGAGCCCAAAAGCAATGTAGTCTATAAACTCATAATGTCCAATTATCCTGTAAAGTTCCGGAGTCCTTGGCTCAGAATTTTGGCTCACCTCTCGGAAATTGTTTTCAAAGTGCCGACCTATATGAGCTTAACTTTTGACTCAATGAGCCCGTTCGTGCAACCATCCTATGAAGTTTAGGCATTACTGAGTTCAGAGTGCTGGACCCCGTTGGCTTGTCCTATGGGCACTTTGAGCAAACAAAAAGAAATAAAAATAGTGTTCATCTACTTAACATGCCTAACGTACCATGAAGGTATCAAGTATTTAGTGCCTTAGATTTTGATCGGCTCCGTTTATTCTACAGACCAACCGACATGTCCAAAGTAATATACACCTTCGTTTCTTCGAAATGTTTGTGAACAGAGATGGGGGCATCTCAATTTGTCTGATGCACACCTCTGGCTTCCTACTTGATTTTTTTAGATCTATTCAACATATCAAGACAACTAAATGGATAACTTCAGTCCTGCATATGAAGTGCACGTATTCTGCAGTCAATACGAGTTTAGAAAAAAGTCAAACTTAAATAGGGATACCTCTCTATTGAAATTAATAATTCAAAAAAAAAACAAGAAAAGAAAAAAAGCGTTGCAAATAAAAATATTTCCAAGTAGAACGCCTTAAGTCGTCACAATGTTCGGGATTTCGTCTAAAAAGAGTATGATGGTGTTAAATTTTTTTTCAATTCTATCCGAGTTGCGGATAGTCTGAATCTTATTTGTTACTGCCTTCTGCCAGTAAGACGTTTTGACGATTCAGCAAGACGATTTGACGACGATTCAGTAAGACGATTTGACGACGATTCAGTAAGACGATTTGACGATTCAGTAAGACGATTTGACGACGATTCAGTAAGACGATTTGACGATTCAGTAAGACGATTTGACGATTCAGTAAGACGATTTGACGACGATTCAGTAAGACGATTTGACGACGATTCAGTAAGACGATTTGACGATTCAGTAAGACGATTTGACGACGATTCAGTAAGATGATTTGACGATTCAGTAAGACGATTTGACGATTCAGTAAGACGATTTGACGACGAATCAGTAAGACGATTTGACGATTTGTTCTACAAAAATTTTAAGAACAGACAATTGTTTAAACAGTATGTAAATGCATGCAATATTATGATTACCTTGGCGCGCACATGAAAAGGTTGCTTATAAAGGTTTACAAACGCCCACCTTCACCCGCATCGGAAACGAACCAGTAGAACACGGTGGACAAAACAAAAAGACGGAACAAGAGATTCTTGTAAAACAACATATAAGAAAGACAATAACCTGACGAAATCGTAGTATAGTGTTTCACGCACTCGCTTCATGGCAATTTGCATTGTTAATTTCTTCAATTGTTAATGGAATTCCGCATTAACCTCGTGTTAATTAAATCACTACAGATGACATAAAGAATAGATAACGGTGACGTAACATGGCTCGTTAAGTCCTTTTTAAAATGCATGTTATCATAATGTAAGATTTTATAATGAAAATTATGTCCTGTGTAGGAAAGAATACATCACTATAGTCTAAACCTACAAAGAAAAATAATATGCCGGAAATTAATACAAAAAGGCGTTTTTACATTCCTTAGTGTGCAAATTTAGAAATACATTTGTAGCAAGGTAATTTTTTATCCAGAAGGAGATTTGTGACAGATAAAACAAATTTTTCATTAATCCTATAAAACTGAGTCTAGCCTCTCTTTCACAGTCGGACTGCCATCAGGCGAGCAGTTAAGCTATCCATTTTTCCCGGGAAAGGCAAGAACAAGACCCCAATTCTTGGTAAGAAACTACAAACTCCCTCATATACCTCATCAAAGGAAAACGTGGAGCTCAAACCAACATTTACATTACATCAGTGGGAGGTTTACCATTACAAATCAGCGACATTCACTACATTCCGTAGGCGATCAGTGCTTAGAGAAATGCACAAAGAATGCCAGTTATATTAGGAGTGGACAAATTGAATTTGTATGTACATAAGGATGGAAAAATAAGTGTTTCCTTTTAAGTATTCAGGGATAAAATGGACATCTGCACAGTAATAAGTTAACGCCCATAAACATTAGTATTTTCTGTCATTTACATTGCATACTGTGTATGTTATGTCCAGTTAACATGCGCATATACAGTCTATGATATTTGTTTAATAAACAAATAATCCCAAAAACATCTTACTTGAAAATGTTTTTGGCTCACCTGCTTTTGTTATAGTCATTTTTTATTTAAACAAAATCTTCTCAAAATCTTCTCAAAATCTTCTTCAAAGTTGATAAAATTTGGCAGAGATGTTCCTTGCTCAAAGCTCTACCAGAGTTGTTCAAAAAATCTATTCCGTGTAGAACTCTGGCAACAAGATTGAAAAACTTTGAATGTTTTCTGTCTAAAATCACTTGGCCAAGTACTGTGAAATTTGGTGTGTAACATTGTCTAGTTTGTGGACTTCTACAAAGATAGTTTAAACTTTGCACTCTGGGCCAGTTTGGCCCCGCCCCTATGTCAGATAATTAACATTGACATGAAATAGAGAAACTTTTAGAAAATATTCTTATTAAAAACCGCAACCGAGACATTAGAAATTTAGGTTTTGCTTTAGCTGGCTGACCTCTGTTAAGTTTGTTCAAATAATGCCCCTGGGGTCACTATTAGCCCCATGTTTTACATAGAAATAAAGAGGAAAATCTGAGATATACTTCTACTGTAAAACCACTGAGTTCTAACATTTTGGAGAAAGCATTCTCTACTGGACCTCTACAAAGACTTGTCGTGGAGTTCAGTTATTTTCCACTGAGTAATACAGGTAAATTTCTTTAAAAATCTTTTTGTCAGAAACAGCAAAGCTTAAACTTTGGACATTTGAGGTGTAACATTATCTGGTCGAGCTCTATCATATAATGTCCCTGGGGTTACTTTTGATCAAACCCGAGGGGTCACATGTTTGAAATTTTGAATGTTTTACATAAGTATATAGATTACAAGTTTTAAACTCTTTTTGTAAGAAAAAACCAAGGCCCTCAAGTTCTACAATTTTGCGCTTTATTTATTTGACCTATACAAAGATCGTTCAAACATTCGCTTTAGGATTATTTTTAGCTGGACCCTAGGGTAAATCTGTTTTATATAGACTTATACAGGCACACTAGTTAATTTTTTAATCAGAAACCAAAATCTGAGACTTCTGAAATTTGGTACGTTGCATTACCTGGTAGTACTGTATTAAGTTTGTTTAAATTACGTCACTGGAATCAAAATTGACCCCTGGAGAATCTGTTTCACACAGAAATGTAGCATTATCTGATGGACCTCTACTGAGATAATTTAAACTATGGCCTTTGTGTCTTTTTTGGCTCCGTCCCGTGGAACATATGTTTTACAAGACTTATAAAGGTAAACTCTTTAAATATGTTCTTCTCAGAAGTCGTAAGGCTGAGGATTCTGAAATTTAGTTTGAATAATTGCCTTGTGGTCCTTGACCAATATCGTTCAAATAATGCTCTTTAATTTACTTCTTTCTTTGTTTTTATTTTGGTGAAAAATACATACATTGCACTTGTCTTTCTTAGAAGATGTACTCAGGTTAGCGCTTAGGCCATTTGAACCCTCTTGTATGCATTCTTCTGCTAGCATTCACCGCAAATTCTCTTTATTTAGCGATAATTTAAATTAACGTTGGTTTATTAATGACAGCAATTGTAAGTGAAGTGTAAACTGTGGGCACAATGTAACATACCAGATCCGTTTTTCTATCACCAAGAAATTGTTTTAGCATATTTGGTTACATCATCTTTATGTAGGTCGTACGTAATTCACGTACGTATTTATAACTTGTCGTCTTATGAACTTCCGAGTGCACATCATGGTTATGGGTTGTTTTGTTTACATTGTTTAGATAACCCAGCCCGAAGGTGGGCCTCGATCGTATATAAATAGTGAGAGTTTTACAACGTTCTAAAATCATTAATTTGTAAACTTCTACGAAATACTGTATAAATAAAACTATTAAGTACTTCAATTTACATTTAATACTTAGTTCAGTTAAAATTACAAACGACAATGTTCATATTTGGAATACTTGTAGCCATAATTCTTGCCGTTGAAGGTGGGGAAGAGCCAAAATGCACCATCGGCAAATATCAGATTATTCCCAAATTGGACTGCAAAGGGTTTTACTTGTGCGTGTTTGGTCGACCAGTTGAGATGCCTGACTGTCCGTCTGGATCTGTTTTCAGCACGACAGCACATGTGTGCGTTCCCGAGGACAGTATCTACAACGACTGTAAAGTGGACACAAGGCCGTCGATTCCAGATATCGGTAAGTTAAGCATGTTGGTTACGGTATGTTCAGAAACACAGCTAAGATATAATGAAGATAAGAGTACATTAACATCTTACATTGCTACCTGAATTATGTATAGTAAAGGTGACTTTAACACACTCAATATTGTTCATCTACAACTGCCAGTTCTGGTCCAGAAACCAAGCAACCTGAATTGACAGAGCAAAACGGATTTAAAACGACATACCCTAAAAGTGACAAATGATAAACTTTTTCTTATTAAATTTGAAATGAAATTTATTTGATAATGTTAAAAAGGTCTTGTCCTTTAGACACACCGACACCAAAAAGTGCCCATTTATATAGAGAATAATAGGTTGTTGTCGTGGATTTGCAAGGTGTAGCCGTAGGCCTACCCGATAAATTTCGGAGCCGAGCCAGATAAACTCTTTCCATCCACAACGTCACCCTATCACTCATTTTATCCTGTCACTTTTTTCCTTTTACCGACAAAAAATGCAAGCGATACATTGGTAAAGTCCCAGAATCACCTGTAGAAGTAGTTGTTTTACAGAGACAGATATCTTACCGGCATAAATGGTCTTTATAAATGTTAACTGATCTTTTTAAATCAACAAAAATGTAAGAAATATAGTGTATCATTTTTTTTAAAGAAATTGCAAAAAAAAAAAAAAATAACAAACACTTTTTCATGAAAAAAAAATGACTTGAATTCTAAAGTAAAACAAATGTCAATATATTTTAAGAGTGAACAGAACATTGTTCGATCATCATGCTATTGATACAATTATTTTTCTATATCAGCAAATGGATTGGCAAGGCGTAGCCGTAGGCCTACAAGATAAATTTCGAAGCCAAGCCAGATAAACTTTTTTCACACCGTCAACCTATTACTCCTTAAATGAGACTTTAAAAGTAATCTAGCTGATCACATGATCAGGTAACCGTATATCAAGGTCAGCTATACCAACAATTGTACATTAACATCTCAATTTAAAGACTAATAATAGCGGATGCAGTGTTCTAGATCTGTAATCATTTCAAGAGAAATGGATTGCTCAACCAGAATTAATAATACAGCTGTTGAAAATTGTTCTAAAACCGTTGTGGTATTTTTATTCATAAAAGTTTCAATAATTTTAAGCATTGTTTGCCATTACAGTTAACCTGCGTTACATGTTCTTATGCAAAGGCAAAAGTATTAAATTTTACATTAAACATGATTAAACTGATATATAAATGCGTTATAAAGTTATTCAATTGATTAAGAAATATAACAAGAAAATAAAATAAGAATGTTAGAAAATCATCTGGTCGTAATTTCTTTTCTCTTTCTTTGTAATTGATGATTGTGTAGCTTCTCGGGAATGTTTTTCATTGCATTTTTCAGAAGTCAACATAAACAACAGATAACAGTTGACATTTTCATTCTCAACATTTTCACTATGCAAACAGTAAGAGAGGCGTAATTTGGTTAATTTTCTTTGCTAAGAATGCAACGTCATTTACTCTCAAACCCAACAACGGAAACGGAAACATCTCATGACGGCGCACCATTCTTTTCTTATATATATATATATATATATGTTATCAGCTACTGAAAATGCAATACTATCTTCACATATAAACATGGTTTTCTTTGTTAGTACCTGGAGACACGTTGAAACAAAATGGTGTAATGGCGACGAAAACAAATGTTTTAGTGCTATACAAGGAGCAGAATGACGTTGACCAAAACATTCTCCAGTCTGATTTTCTTCGAAGCAAGCTACATTATCTAACAAATAGACACAGCCAACCTTATTAATGATCACCTTTGAATTAATTCTATCGCAGTCACTGATTTTATTAGAGCAAAAAAAGGTATAGATTTTCTATCATCAGATAAAATGTTTCATTTTCCTGCCCAGTGGGTTTCTTCTTGAAACGAAATGACAGTAGTCTTTTAAATTTTTCCAGGTCCACTGACCATAGCTCAGCAATGTCAGCAGAAAGGAGGTTTGATTCCCCACCCCAACGAGTGCCAGGCTTACTATAATTGCAGTATGTGGATAGCCACCGAACCCGTATACTACGAGCAGTTTATGCAGGAGTGCCCATACCCTCAGCTCTTTAGTGCTGAGACAGGGAAGTGCGAGCACTTTGAAAACGTGAAGTGTGGCAGCCGAAAGGTTTTCAAAAATGGATGTAAGTTTTTGTTTGTTAACTAAGAATCTATGGAATATTCTACCCTTTAGACATATGCCTGGGTTGTAAAGGAGCAAAGGGGTCGCGAATGCTGTCGAGAGAGATATTTATAGTCGATGTACCTTCAGATTAGCAATAAGGAAAATCATATCAACAAACGAATTTGCATTAGGCTGGACGAGTTGAAATAAAAATTTCGTTTGAAAGGTGTCAATCATAATCTGAAACAAAAATTCTGTATTTTATGCGAATTTTCTAAGCATATTAACGATTCAAATGTGGCATGATTTAAAACTGAAGGTTTATTTTTCCTTCCAGGTGATTACAGACGCAACCAGTGTCCTGTATCCCACTGTATTCCTTGTGATATCAGGTTCCCGAGCTGTGAAGGCAAACCCGACGGAATGAATGCCAATGAAATCAAAATGTGGAGCCCGTATTTTCTCGACTGCTACAAAGGGCGCATGATATCTGAGCGGTCTTGCAAAGTTGATGACGAAAGAATAGCACAGTTTTTTCACCCAGAGCTCAAACAGTGCGTCTCACTTGATAAAATCCCACGTGCGCACGGTGGCATGATGCCAGACTGTACAAATCTTGTAGATGGGTTCTACCTGGATGAGTTTGGTCGATGTGACCGTTACAATGTCTGTAAAGACGGGAAATTCTTGAACCACGTGATGTGCCAGCAAGGAGAGACGTTTGACGCTTCCCTTGACGTCTGCATGCCGGCAGAGAAGACGTGTGGTCCATGTGGAAACAGATCGGACTGGTGCGTTTATATCTTCTTTTTACTAAGTCATATTGCTGTTTTGATAAAAATGTCTCTATCTTTAACAAAATAAAATATTCTTAGTGACAAAATGGGGCACATCTACTGTAAATCTGTTTGCTTTTAGAGAAGAGGTGGAGTTGAATAACACAAACGATATGTTAAATTTCGTTTAAAACTTTAAATCGTAACATTCCATTACTTTTTCAGTTGATTTACAAGCCGGAGAGAGTGCTGCAGAAAAAACAATCAAATTTATAAGAAGTCCAGACACTTCTCACAATCTCTTCTTGGAAGCCAATCAATCGTATCAGAGATATATTACAGACAATCATTGTCGTTGTACAAGTGTACGTTATCTGTGATATTTCTTATTATTTCAAAGATATGATTACATAATATCGCTGTTTCACTTACAGTCCGTGAATGTGCTTGTTGTGATATTATCAGAATCTCAGAAAATTTCCTGTCTGAAAATTTAATTTCGTATCTGTAAAATGATGTATGTTATGTATTTTAATGAAATCCAATAAATTGTTGTTTAAAATCTATGTCCACAACCGTTAACTGTTTTCTTGACTGAATAAGAGAGTCGAAGTTGGGTGATTCTGAAAGATTAGATTGTACTGTATACTTAGTTCAGTTACAATTTGGCAGTTTTCGTATATGACAGAAACATATCCGTGTATGATAAATACAACATATCAATGCAGGTAGTTCAAGCTCCACTAGACAAGTTTGTTTTCAGAGGTTTAATAGTATATCAGAATGCATCATTTTTCATTTCTGATATTTCTGACAAACCAGCCATTCCCTTACTGCTAGCTGATAAGTTGCATTGAACATGGGAATCTCAGCTTACAACTTTTATAAAACTCAGTAATTTTAAGCAAAAACCTTTCAATTCAGGTTTTTGAATATGCAAACAAGTTTTTAAGAGTACGCTTAAGATAACAAATACATAATGAATTTCTTTTTTTAAAATGCAACTTAATTTTACTTTTTTTACACTAATTATTACATTTAACTTGAAGTCCTGAAAGTACAAAAGTCTCACCTGCACAAAGATTGTTTTTTTGTGTCAAAGGCTTCGATAAAGAAAAATGATTTCTCCACTGATTCATGGCAAATGCAAAAGATTTAAGGGTCTCAATCTTTCGGAAAGTAGCGCTAACCTTTCATTTAAAATGAATTTTAGATGTTTTTTTTTTTAAAAAAACCTATTAATCTTGTATATGTTACAGCATAGGGACAGCTATACGAATTGGTTTCATCGGATAAACAACTTAGCACACTTTTAAAGCCCTTCTTTTTGTGTGTCTGTTTGAAATTAATTACTAAAGTTCATGAAAACATTTTTTAGTAAATAATCTAAAACGTTATCAAAATTGTAAAAACATATCAATAATTCATTGTGAAATTTCGAGGGCTTTATTTTTTATTGTAATAACAAACGTATGAAAGTAGGTCAAATATTTTCAGAATTGTAATGCCAATCATATTTTTTACGCTTATACTTCTCTCGAGACAAGTCAGTCATACAGATCAGAAGCAATCCTCTATTTAGCTAACGGACAAAAACTCAGGAAATTGTAAACAAATAGTATGCTCCGTGGACATATTTCTTGATGTTTGATATGCAAATTGGAAAAACGGTAATTTATCCTCCTATGCCCTGTAATGCTTTGTAGAATATTCTGAAAATGCCGCATGGTATAGACATTAACATTTGCCAAGAGAGACACAGAGAACCCACTGAAGGAATGCAGATTTTAATACTTTTCCATCAAATAAGAGAAACAGATATGCAGTAATAAATGTGCTCTAAAGACAAATCAAAAGAAATATTTACCCGTTTCAAAATGTGATCATGTTTTAAAAACAACTATTATTACTATACACATCAATTTGCATTATAAGAACGATGCGAATTAAGACGTATGAAAACAACTGTGCGATTGGCAAGCAGCCTGCTGTCCGAAAGTAGTCTTTTTTCATGTCCAAGTCGTGAATATAATACTGGAAATATATAGAAAGTTTAGTATTTCAATCTAGGACTCGTGTATTATTACGACAATGCCCCGCACTTTTTTTAGAAAAAGGATACAATGCACCATCTGTAGCAACCGAATAAAAAGATCCTCAATGCACTCATGTTTTCGAAAGTTGAAGAAATATGTTAAAGCAGGTAGAAAAATGAATACTCAGAGATGCACTCAAATTAAATTAAGTATGCAACATGAATAAGGAGCATAAAAAATTAATGATTAATTGTCATTATTCTGCAATGTCAACTGAGTAAGTTATTAAATAAGCTAGGTAAAAAATCAAGATCCGTGTTCTATTAGGATATCTAAAAAACATACAGGTTTTTTCATCATTTCCAGACTTCCTTTGACAAACTTACAGAACATGATTCATCATGGCAGCGCTTTCCTTTGACATGGTTAATACAGAATTTGTCCCGACAAATAGGTAGCTGTAGTAAATGAACATTTTCTTGGCGAACAAATAAAACCTTTAACAGCTGCTAAAAATAATGAACATTTACAGGATGGTCTTGACGCAAAAGCTTTGGAGAAAATGACCTGGCAAAGATATTAATCATATTACAAATGTAGTGACACCTGTTTTCAGATTTTTTTTTTTTGTTGCCTGAAATTAAGAACTTCATTTTATTTCTTTCGAAGTTCTGACATATTAATAAAGTTTTAAAAGATTTGTTTTATGTTTTATCACAGCGGATCTTTATCTATAAGATATTCATAAAAAGAATGTGTATACTATCACTTCTTCAATTTTTCATATCAAAATAATTAAAATAATTCAGTGATATTATTTTTACTATTACAATATTTGAGTGTTACACTCCACAATGTTTCTTAGAATAAGAAAGAGCTTTCGAACAGACAGGGAAGGTGTTTGTGACGCTAACTGTCGCTGAAAGATAGTAGCTACTTCTGCATACTATACTGAAATAATGGGTGTAAAATCCTGCTGTTATACTTTGCGGACATGGGTCGCATATTTCGGAAGTTCCAATGCTTTTTTAAATATCATGTTTCAACTTATTTGGAAATGTGTCGCCTGTATGTATGAAATCATTGAAATACAATTTTAAATCAAATGTACAAAGAATATTACTAAAAGAATACTTATAATATGGCCTCACCTGGCATGTACTCAAGAGTAGGTAACTACAACTGATAAAATACAAAATCTACTGGTAGATAATCTCCCTTTAATTAGAATAACAGAAGCCGACCTACTTAGTGTACTTATCAGCTGAAACTGTTGGATAAGGGGGTGAATTTATTTTGTAACATTTCTTCTGAAATTAATATTTACACCATACTATACAATTAATAAAAACTGAGAAGTATGAGAAATAAAATTTATTCTAAACTTGCACTTAATCCCCCTTTTAGTGACATTCATGAGAACTCATTTGTGTACAAACATTTTGACTCTAAAACATCTTTGAAAAGATTGGCTTATAATCGTTTGTATCTTTCAATTTCATCTTTGTTATGAATCATCAGTTGTTAAGTGTAACTGGGTCCTTAACATCTTACACTTCTCCTTCCAATAACTAACCTAGCAATAACAGAAGATGCTTCAGAAATTATGTTTGCCTATGACACAGCGGGCCAAGAGTCTTTCATCTGCTCACCATACCCAACCCCACTGAAAAAAATCAACGTTCTTATTGCAGTTGTTCTTGACTTAATAAGTTTAAAGCGTTTACGTAGAAAAATAACCTTTGATCTTGACTTTTGATCTCAAATCGACAAAGTTCATGTACACATCATGCCCACCCATACTCTCAATTCTGAGAGTATTGGGTTAAGTTGTTCTTGTGTTAATAATCACAAACCGTTTTCGAAGTGCGGGCTCCAGTAAGCTTTCCCTTTGATTAAGTGATTCCAAAAGAGATGTGGTTAATTTACTCAGCATGCCCAATCAAACTATTCACATTTGTAGAGTACTAGGTTCAATTGTTTTAAAGGTTTTTGATGACTTTTCGGTTGAGGTGACTTCTTTTGGTAAAAAAATTATTTGCTATTTGAAGGCTGCTAGCGGCTTAGCGGCCAGAAAACATTGTATGTCACAGTAAAAATAAAATACTTAAAGTTTACTCTATCAAACTGTTCTGTTCTATTTTTACCTGCAAAATGACGTTGTCTGCGCAGGTGTTGCGCACAAGTGGGAGTGGTTCGCTTACGGATAGGTGTGTTCCTAATGAGGAAGCTGACGAAAAAGTAAGATCAAAATCGGAGGAGCAAACACAAATTCGGGTAGAGGGTATGAAGTGAAACCTTCAGCATTAAGAAACCTCGGTCGGTCACTACGTTCCCCCTCTTCGATTTCCTATTGCAGAAGATCTCACTTCATAGCCTCTATCTTATACATATTCTGATCAAAACAGAAATACCAGCTCTATCTCTATCTGTTTGAGTTTATTTATCTTCGGTACCGGTTGTCCAAATGACCGACACCCCCTGCAAAGATTATTCATTTCATGTTGTGAGGGGAGACTGCAAGATACAGAAAGCATCCAATTCCAGAGACACCCCTGGTTTTTTTGCAAGCTCATGTACAGCACTGATACATGGGACCTCGTTTTAACGTCTCCTCCGAAAGACAATTAGTAATGGTAGTGGAGGAGCGAGGGATCGATCTCGGGACGCCTGGGTTACCAGTCCTGCGAGTTACCACTGGACCACTGATCCACTCCTAATATACAAGCTCGGAACAGTAGGGGGTGTATGTAGCTCATGTCTCCACATACGGGTAACAGAACAAGGATTCATACCATGGTAACGCTTTTTCTCAGTTCTAACCAATTCCTTGAAAAATCATCTTATTACAAACTGGTTTCGCTAAAAACATCTCTGCCTCGGTAACACGAGCATCTCATTATTTACAAGTGTAGCACCGAAATTATAGATGCGGCAGTGCCGTAGCTGCGTTGAGGCACACCGAGGCAGCTGCCTCGGTGTTTTTTGTTGTTGTTGTTTTGTTGTTGTTTTTTCGTCTTTTTGTTGTAGTTGTTTGTTGTTGTTGTTTTTATGTTTTATTTTTTGTTGTGTTTTTTTTTTTAAGTGGGGGGGAGGGGGGGGGGCAATATACCATTTTTGATAGCTCTAAAGATAACTTCTTAGTAACCTTTCTAATTGGCCTTAATTCCACCAAAAACTGCTCCAGAATGCAGGAAATCGCTCCAAGCAAAAAAAAAAAAAAAATTCGGGGAAGCATGCCTCCGGGCCCCCCTAGGCAAGTTCTTCCACGGTGTTTTATCAGATGTGGCTACGGCACTGGTGCGTGTATAGTAGCTGTTGACGTAAGAAACTTGAGAAAAATATTAATACTGTTAGGGAGAGTCTACCTTCTCAAACTAAGTTCAATATGTATGAGAAAAGTTGTTATTGGCTTTGTTCAAACAGAAATGTCAACAAATTCAAGTGTACAATATATTATTCCACTTCAGACAATCCGGCTGTAAGTGAAATACGTTAAAACTTAATCAGATGATATTACGTACCATTTGACGAAATCACACAATAAAGCATACGGAACAAGGTTTGACTTTTAGTCTGTAGCTCCTTCATTTTTTGTGTGTGCCATCACGTATTCTAACGATTGCTTTTGCCGTGCACGTAAGAAAACTAAACATGGATCCAAAGGTAGCTTAAAAGTTCAAGTCTGTAATATTATGCATTCGTTGCATGAATTTTTTTCTTTTTTCTTTTTTTATTGTTTGTTTTTTATTCGCGAAGCAATCTGTTCCTTCATTAACTTTCTACGTTGTATTGCAATAACAACTATATCATCTTTACCTTGACTTTAACTTTGTAAATATTGTGTGTTAAAATAAATGTAACAAGATTACAAAGATAAGGGAAGTTGTGGGCTACACATCCCCTGTATCCTGAGTATTTTACATCTTATCAGCCCTAGCTGTAGGATAGCATCACTAACACGTTACCAGACGAGCCCAGTAATTAAACAAAATATACCTTTAAACAAATTTCTCACCAGCAAAACCTTGTAAATGTTTGTCAACATTCCGGCATTTTGTCAGGAAAGTAGGACCATAAATGTTGATAACAAGTCTATTTTTGATCAAAGCTATGTTTTCTGTCAATAGTTCTTTAATCAATTTTCTTTGATGAATTGTTATACCTTGAAAAATTACTGTAGTAAACAAAAAACAACTGGTCAAAATTTTTATTCACAATGAAAAATGAAAAGGTGAAAACACAGGCAATGACATTCTTTTTCCACAACTAGAGTGTGAATCGTAACGTTTTCGTATACAGTTGTAAGCACATTTTTACGACAAATATTTCTTAATTTGTAAACATTGGCAAATCTTTACCTTCATAACACAAAAATGTTTTCAAGGTAAAATAAATTTAAGTTACGTTTCACACTGATAAAAGTAAGGCGTTCCCCTTTTTTACTCGTAAACTGTCTGTATTACAACGTTTGTTCTGTTTTAACTGTAGGAAGATGGATTATTGTTTTGTCCACAGTATCTTTAGTACTTTCAGTTTCGATAATGTTTATGCCCCCGAAGGGAGGCATACAGTTTTTTAACTATCCGTCCGTCAGTCCGTCCGTCCGTCAGTGCGTCCGTCAGTCAAAAAACTTTAACATTGGCTATAACTTCCTAACTAATAAGTAAGTGGATTTACTTCATACTTGGATACAACACCCCTTCGGACAAGACCTTCCCACTGACCTATATTTAGTTGACCTTGACCCTTGAATGACTGGTCCTCAGCTCAAGGTCAAAGCACCACCTTCGGGGGCATAGTCATCTTACAGTGACAGTTCTTGTTTCTTCTTAAGAAAATCAGTTTGAGGAAAATGCACCAGCAGCAAATAAAGTTGAGTGAACTGAACCGTTGTAAGTAAAAGGTTGGCGTCATTATCATTTAAGCTCAAACAATAATGATAAACCACTTGTGCTTTTTCAGTTTAAATTATTTCATACTTACGGATGTAGACTAAATTAAGTTTGTTCTTATTTTTTGACCACAGGATAGCAAATTATTTTCCACACCTTATATTCAGTGGCGATGATTGGGATACTTTGTTGTCTTTTTGCCTAAATCATCCATATCTTTGTCAGAGCAGTCTTTATTCAAAGTTAAGGTGAAAGATCGCAGAAATGAAATACTCAATTAACCAACCCACCGTACTTCATCTGATTAAAACACGTTTGCTCAAAACTGGGAAAAGACTGGACACTGTGGCAAAAAAGCCCTTTTTGAAGTCAAAGGAGTTTCACCATTTAAGTTTCTTAGACTTTCTGAATGTCTTTTTACCAGAGTCTGCCTCGGATCATATAAGATGGAGATATTCGTTCAGGAAAGTGTGAAAAAATGAATACTTGTTAAGAAGTATGCCTTTACATATTGCATTATGATTAACCTGGAAAACATTTTATATGCGCACGTGGAAAAGCCGCAAATAAAGGTGTACAGCCGCTCACCTTAATCCGAGAACATTTTGCACGCGAAAAAGATATCTACAGAAACACGGTGGACAAAGAAATAAGACCGAAACAAGAAGTTGTTGTAATAACCAAAAAAAAAAAAAAAATACACAAAAGAATGCAAGACAACATAGTGTCTTTTCACAAGGTAATATTTCTAGAATATTTGTATCACGTTTATGCCTCTTATTTTGTTATTCTGTTCTGTATCTTTTAGGAACGGGTTTCTGTGTAAAGTTAACAGTATTTCCGTGATAATGTGGGAAGTAAACCCCCTTATTTCCTTTCTGTCCTCCAGGCTTTAGTTTACCAGCAACGATAAAAGGCAAACGTATTTGTTAATTACATTGATTATTACCGGTAATATAAGTTTGCATTGTATTCGTGGAGATGATATTAAGAGTGGATTATGATAAAGTGTCATGGCTTGTTAAGTGCTTTCATAAATGCAGGCTATCGTAATAAAACAATGTTTAAATGTATAAAAATGTTGTCCTAAGTAGAAAAATAAATTAAAGCCCTAACGTACATACCTATTGAGACATATGATATGCCGGCGATGTCAGGTACTAGGGCCCATTCGCCGTAAGAAAATACTAACTTGTCTTCTTATATACATGGTTATGGCGGTCTGTGCTTATAGAAAAGGACGAAACAGCGATATACTTTCAACAGAGTTGCGCATTCCTAACCTCTAGTTGTAAACATGTCAACAACAGGTTGTTCAAAATTTTATTCATGAAAAATGAATTTAATTTAAATGATCGCAAAAGATGTTTTTGTAATACAGTATACAAGGTATACTTAATGTGAAAAACAGATCAGGGTAAAACAAGTCTGATCATAACGTTAAATATTTAGACTGCTCGCTAAATTTTACATGATTTGAAAATTATTCTAACTTTCTTACTTTGGTTTTAGTTCGATTTTCGTCTGTGTCTTTCAAGAGATATTCCTTTTTTAATATATTTATCAAACTCAGTTCTTTGTATCCTCATTATTTCAAATAAACAACAAGTTTATCACATTACACCTTCACATCTGTTTTAATCAAACAAATGGTCTGAATGTTATCTGAATTAACAAAGTTGCTAAGGCGAATATTAAGCACAGATTAAGTATTTTATTGGGATCGAAAAGTAACATCAAAATTAATAATGTGCGAATTATAAATACGGGTCAATACTGACAAGTTTCCTCGGTCACTCGTGTTAATAAATTTATTATTATTATTATTATTTATTATTATTATTATTATTATTATTATTATTAAATAGCACAGTATATAAAAGAAAAAATTCATAAGAACGGACCGCAAATTTATCATACAGCAGTCGTACATTGCATATTTTGTATGTGATGCCCACTTAACATACGCAATACATGTGTTTATGATAAAGGAAAGATTCTAGAACATGTTACCAGAAGACATTTTTTGCATTCTTTTGCTTGCTGTAGTAATTTTGAACATGATAGGCTCGTCACTAAACGGATTTAAGTTAAGGTGGTGAGAAATTTCCTCTGCTTATTAACATTATAATAATTACATAAGCAAATTTAGTATGAATGAAAGAGTCATTACGCCTGTAATCAAACATTCACCGCAAATTTTCTTTATTTGGAGATAATTTTAATGAACGTCGGTTTATTAATCTCAGCCATTCAAAATGAATTTTCACATCAATAGTGTGAACTGTGGGCACAATTTTACATACTAGATCAGTTTTTTTTTCTATCACTGAACAATTGTTTTAACAAATTTGGTTACATCATTTTTAAAAAGAACTTGAAGGTTGTACGTAATTCATTCATGACATGTCGTCTTTTGAACTTCCGAGTGCACGTCATGGTTATGGGTTGTTTTGTTTACATTGTAAAGATAACCCAGCCCGTAGGTGGGCCTCGATCGTATATAAGTAGTGAGAGTTTCACAACGTTCTACATTCATTCATCTGTATATCTTCTTCGAAGTACTTAACAAATTATAAGGTACTTTAATTTACATTTAAGACTTAGTTAATTTAGCAGACGACAATGCTTATATTCGGAACGCTTCTCGCTGTCATTCTTGCCGTTGAAGGTGCACTAGAACCAAAATGTACAAACGGCAAATATCAGATTATTCCAAAACTGGACTGCAAAGGGTATTACTTGTGCGTTTTTGGTCGACCAGTTGAGATGCCAGACTGTCCGTCTGGATCTGTTTTCAGCACGACAGCACATGTGTGCGTTCCCGAGGACAGTATTTACAATGACTGTAAAGTGGACACAAGGCCGTCGATTCCAGATATCGGTAAGTGAAGCATGTTTGTTATGTAACGCGCATGTTATAGAACAAAGCCTATATAACCAAGATACATTAGCATCTCAAAATTTACATGTGTACCAAAGGTGGACGATTTTTCGTTTAACGTTTTTTTTAGGTTACCGACTCGAGCCTTTCAGTGCTAGTGCAGAAACCGAGCAACATGTATCGAAAGTGCAAAACGGATTTTAAATGAATTTAATTTACAAACCACAATGAATTTATATCTTTTGAAAGGTGTTTTAAACCAGTGTGTTGAATTCATTAATAAATGTTTGGTTAATTGTTTAAGTGCATACGTCTATAACTGATGCGAGTACTGGTTAAAATCCAGGAAACAGTCATCGAAAAGGATAAATATAAGTTGCAAAGAACTTGCTTCCCAACCGATGTACAATAAATAAGTTTAGACTAAACTAACTGATACGCACATTTTTGCTAAATTATGTTTAAACAAAAGCAAAACCCACTGAATGTTAAAGTGACATATGTGTTCAAAAAGAACGGACATTTTATGGTCATGAAAAATGTTTGAAACATTATATATGTTTAGAAATATTGTAACTTTCACCAAATAATAACATACTATTGTTTTCTTCAAAGTATACAAAACATTATCATACAAAGTTTAACTGAAAATTTGTAAAAGACTGGGCTAGTCAAAAAAGATTTTATCATTTTGCAACTAGTTCAATAGGAATGAATCTGTTATATGCAATCATTTGATTTAGCTATAACCTAAACAATTTTTGTTTTTCTGTGATTAGAAACAAATGGTTAATGTATATTTCAAAACAATGATGGTCACTTTGAACACATATGTCTTTTTAACGATTATGATCCTCATTTGTGGGTTAGAAAATGTTTAATAAAACCATGAAAGCGATTGTTAATAAAGACAATGATAATTTGTAAATATAAGTGATAATGTTAATAGTGTAAATGAGTCACTCCATACACAAAAATGGAAACTACAAAATAAAAAAAAATAAAAAATGGAAATGGCGACATTCTTAAACATTCTGACTTTCATTTACCGAGTATGTCGTCTTTTCTCAATTTTCTTTTTCCTTATTTTAATTTCTTAGCTTATAATTTCTTTCTTTTCTCTCTGTCTCATTCTCTGTGCCTCTCTCTCTCTCTCTTTTGGTGTAGTAAATATGTTACGTTTCACACACGTAAAGGTAAAATAAAGGACAATAAATAATTTACATCGACATCTCCACTTTTTTTTGCAAAGTCATTTATTTTAAAAACAACTTCATGGACACAGCTTTCTTCTTAAAGTAAACAGATCAATTTGAATTATAAACGATTCTCCTATGCTTATGTCCATACAAGGAGTTTTACCGTGCATTAATTGAATTTAATTAATGAGTAAACTAACTATATCTGTCGTTGTACTTTTATGTCATCAGTCACTGAAAACAGCTGTTATGCAAACTTTACAAATAATATTTGTTAGTACCTGACGTCACGTTGAAGCAATTGACGCAACAGATGAAAAAAAATGTAGGTTCATCTATGGAAAAAATGACATTTACTGTAACATCCCCCGCCCTTATTTCTTCGAAGCAAGCTTTGTATCCTAACAGACAGACACAGTCCACCTTGTTTTACGACCACCCTTGACTTCATTCCATTGTAGGTATTATTCAAGATCTGAAGAGTTTTATCGTCTCACTCTCTGCCTATTTGAAAGGAAATGACAGAAAGTTTTTGAATATTTCCAGGTCCACTAACCATAGCTGAACAATGTCAACAGAAAGGAGGTTTGATCCCCCACCCCGACGAGTGTCAGGTCTACTATAACTGCAGTATGCATTATGAAAACGTGCCCAGATACTACGAGCAGTTTATGCAGGAGTGCCCATATCCTCAACTCTTCAATGCTGAGACCGGAAAGTGCGAGCACTTTGAAAACGTGAACTGTGGCAGCCGAAAGGTTTTCAAAAATGGATGTAAGTTCTTATTGGTTTATCGTGACCTTATGAATTACATGTATCTAAAATGGACTCTAGTGCCTTTTAGCATAGTTCGGACCGTAAAGAAACGTAGATGGGGGTCTTGACGTTGCAGCGACTAAATGTCGCAAGAGATAGAGTTAATGTACTTTCGGGTTAGCTAAGAAGTTTATATCGATAAATCAATCCGAAAAAAAAGTTGAAAAGTTGAAAATGTGTAAATCATAATATTAAACAAACTGTCTGTTATTTATGCGATTTTCGTATGCTGTGCCTACTACTTTCAAATACATTGTCAAACAATTAGAGAAATAAAGTCAACACTCAGATAAGGAATGAAATATTGCATGATTTAATGTTAAACTTTTTTTTCTCCTTCAAGGCGACTATAGACGCAACCAATGTCCTGTGGCCCACTGTGTCCCTTGTAACGTGAGGTTCCCAAGCTGTGAAGGCAAAACTGACGGAATGCATGCTCATGAAATCAAAATGTGGAGCCCGTATTTTGTCGACTGCTA
Source organism: Cyclina sinensis (assembly GCA_012932295.1). Taxonomy (NCBI): domain Eukaryota; kingdom Metazoa; phylum Mollusca; class Bivalvia; order Venerida; family Veneridae; genus Cyclina; species Cyclina sinensis. The sequence continues at coordinate 44,696,947 of JAAONU010000013.1, forward strand.
CAAAGAACGCATGATCTCTGAGCGTGTTTGTAAAGCTGATGACGAAGGAAGAACGCAGCTTTTCCACCCGGAATTCAAGGAGTGCGTCTCATTGGATAAAATCCCACGTGCGCACGGTGGCATGATGCCAGACTGTACAAATCTTATAGACGGGTTCTACCTTGATGAGTTTGGTCGATGTGACCGGTACACAGTTTGTAAAGACGGCAAATTCTTGAACCACGTGATGTGCCAGCAAGGAGAGACGTTTGACGCTTCCCTTGACGTCTGCATGCCGGCAGAGAAGACTTGTGGTCCATGTGGAAACAGATCTGACTGGTGAGTGCCTCCTATTTACTTTAACTTAAATTTCTTACTAAATTTCAAATAGTTTTCTGTCAAACTTCTTCAAAATGTCACCTTCTTTAACAAAATAAATAGTTTCAGTAATAAAATGGGACATGTGTGTTAAAATTAATGGTTTCTTTGAGATAAGAGGTGGAGTTAAGAGGTGGAGTTTAATTTTATATTCGTGTGGCTTATTTAAATCAGTACGTTTTTTACTTTTTCAGTTGATTTATAAGCAGCAGCGAGTGTCGCAGAATTTCAAGTCAGTTCTACTTTGCAAGAGACTTAGCAAGTTTTCATGGCTGAACAGATCTGATATATATTATAGACAGTTATAGGCAGTTGTACAAGTGTACATCATCTGTGATATTTATATTATTTAAGAGTATATCTTTCTATGAATCATGGTTTTAATTGTGGTGTGCGTGACGTGTACCTCTGTGTACGCCATTTTCATTATTTCGAAATATTTCCTGTCTGAAAGTTTTATTTTTTGTATGTGTAAAAGTGGTGTACGTATGTACTTTCATGAAATCCAAACTTGAATTAAAATCTTATGTCCATACCTCTTCTTGATGTTATTTTATGACCACATGTATCTGAAAGAGTAAAAGACGGGCTTAATAGGGCCTTTAACAAAGTTAAGACAGTGGTCTACAGATAAATGCCCTGTATGAAATATTTGTTGTAAATACGTGTCAATGTTTGCAATAATCAGTGTAAAACTGGTCATGTTCAGTGATATCCCAGTTAAAGACCACTCCTCAATAACAGGCACTCCTTCAATAAAGACCACACTTTAAATGTATAAAAAGAAAGTAACCCTACGCTTCTCTTTTGGGGCCATTAATGAACAAAGTCTCCATGTCAGAACATATTGTTTAAGATTAACAAGACAATTGTGTCTGTTTTAGAGGTTTAATGGTATAACATACTACACCCTACACCCTTCTTACAAAAATCCTTTCCCTACTGTTACTTGATGAGTTTCATTGGAACTAGAAAACTCATTTAAAACTCACTAAAAGCAGTAACCCTTACTGTTACAAATTTCTTATGACTAAATTCAAGAACTTTCAATTCAGAATTGTTTCAAGTGTAAGCAGAAATCTATTAAATTATGTCCAAAAATAAAGCAAACAAAATAAAAACATAAAAAGAATTTCTATAAAGAATCCAAGTGAATCATACAACTTAGTTTAAATATTGAAAAGGAACTAATCTTAAGTTATGATATGGTAAACAAAAAGACATGTCACAGAAGATTTAATAAGCTGTTTGTCAAGAAATTTACACCCACGCTCTCTCAAGAAAATTACTAATTTGCAACTTTGCCCTCTTACAAGATTTAAAACTAAGCCATTGCAGTCTAATAAATTTCCATTTTTCAAGAGCTTTATTAAAACAAAGCCTTTGATATAGGCCTTAAATAATGTTGTAAATTTCGGTTATCATTTAATTGTCTTCAGGTACAGAAAACTCATCTTCAGGATACTAACATCTCTTGGTTTATCTACTGGATGTAAAAGATTTTTTCCAACTTTTCAATTTCCTTTGTTAGACTAAGGGCTGTTAAGGTTATCTAGCTATACAGTTTTTGGGGTCGCTGCTACGCTCCAAATGGTATTACGGCAGTCACATTTTATGCGTCATTTCACACACTTCTGCTATTTCTGCGTGATAGTGTAGTTTAAGAAATGTTCGACAAGTTCACATTAGAATGAAGCCACTTGTTATGAACAATTCTTATGTTTAAAAATAATTTCAAATGTAGCCACTGCAAGGTATTTGATTACTTGCGCACAGAAGAAGCTATGATCACTCCAGCAACTTTTGGAAATTTTAATGGGAAAGTTTGATAAAGTTTAAAAAAAACGATGGGTTGTCCACAATCTTACTTTGTTCGAGCCCAAAAAAGCCACGTGTCTGTTCAGATCAAGGTTTCAGTTCAAGTCTGTTACTGTTTCTTGGGGGAGCATGTACTGGACCCGAACATTCTTACGATCCCTAATATTCTTAATCTTTGCAGCAAAGAACCATTACTGGATCATTAGAAAATAACTGTCAAACAACAGTTAACTGTACCATGAATATAGACTTTATAGTAAATAAACATAGACACATTTGTGTTAAGGATGAATGTACACTTGCTTCAGTAGATATAAACTTGGACAACTGCATCAGTTATAGGGTCGGTGTCGGTCCAGAACGAAAGGCTCGATCAATAACAGTCCAGTCCAATCCAGAACCGTCCACTTCAAACATTAATTACTATATTATTGATAATTTACATTTAGCAAATCGGATTATTAGTGTTTGGGGCAGATCAGTGGTCCAGCGGTAATGCGCTGAACTTGATTCCAGGGTTCGCTCCGCTACTAACATTACTAATTGTCTTTCAGATGAAACGTTAAATTGAAGCCCAATGATATGCCCTGAGCATAGAAAAGAACCAGGTGTGTCTCTTGAATGGGATGTTTAGTTTAGTTTAGACTCATTTATTTTACATCGATTGCGATTCAAGTTCTTACAACTTAGATTCATCACACTCGATGACTGCTTCCTTCATACCAGTATTCGCGCAGCGTGGAGGAATGTGAAGATCGTGAGAGAATCTCGCCTCTGACGGGATTCGAACCCGCGTCCTCCGGATCCGGAGTCATGCGCTCTACCCCTGGACCACGGTGTCTTCCTTGAATTGGAAGCTTTCTGTATCTTACACTATCCCCAACAACCTATAATAACTAAACTCTCCGCAAGAGGCGTCGGTCGTATGGACAAAGTCCTAAAATACCACAGGTTCGACACTATATAGGCGAGATAACACGTAACCTCGCACCCCAATTTTTAACATAAAGAGCATGGTACAATAAGAAAAGCTGTTACTAAGAAAATGAAGCAATTATATTACGAGTATGACGTGAAATTAGGTTGTTTTGTACAAAAACCATGATGACTTACTGGTTTGCTCGAAATCAGCTAACCAAGAACAGTAAATTACGTCGAAAATAAGGTGTTTTGATACATTCATAGCCTTATATTCTTAGTCAGTTAAGTTCAAAAGAAAGTTGTGACAAATTACTCCTTGCTCTAAATATATTCTTCAAATTGTGAGATTTACAAATAATTGAAAATAACTGCCTCGTTATAAGTCCATCCACTTCATCAACCCAGTGTTTTAAATAAAGTGACAATAAACACGTAGTTTAGAGTAAACAACTATGACACTTGGCCTAAGACACTAACATTTAACAAAACCATTAAACAAAATATGTGCATAGCGTCAAGTGTGTTAATATTTTTATATCGATATCGTAAATTTCACTATTCTAGTTCCCTCTAAAGATAAGTTCACGGCCAGATTTCTCCTTTACAGAAAAGGGAAGTGTCAAATCTGTGATATTTTAGGTCTTTGATATGAGCGACTGGTACTGACGATAAATAAACTCAAATAGATAGCTACCTATGAGAATACTGATGCTTCGTGCCAGAGTATAGAGCGCTGGTTTTTTTCAGCCCAGATTGCCTAAACAGTTGCAAGTTCGAGTCCCACACATACTTACGGACGGAAGTTCGCAAGGTTGGTCTTATTTTGACAAGAACAGACGTGAAAACAAAGACAAAAATGTAAACTCTTTTAAGTCCCTAAAACGTGTAATTAATTCAACTTTCAACATCTTACTCTGGTTGATATCTACTGAAAATGGTTAAAAGTGTGCAGAGTAGAGTGCACGTGAATCGACGATAAAAATATCATAAACTAAACAGGTATATAAACTGTACAGAGTTTCTCCTACTTCTGTAAGTCCTGGACATTGGGAGCGACTGGATGGCGCCCAGGCTCGGTGCAGACACAACTGTTGTAAGTAGCAAATTCCATGCTGGTATAGTTCTTGGTAAGAACGAGTGAAACGTTCACTCAGAAATGTGGTTGAAGGGAGTTCAAATTGTTACTATATCTTGTGGAACGGGTTGTGGATGGAGTTGGAATGTAGGATGCAGGAACAGCAACGATACCACAGAGGATTCTGTAGAGAATGATTAGATCGGAGCACTGTCTTCGTTGTTGTAGAGATGGTCATTGGGATGATGACGTAATCGACGTAACACTGTCTGGTTGCTATGGATCAAATACTAAAATGGTATTTTAGGTATTTGATATGGATTAAATGGTTTGTTGGCAACGAATCTTGCAGCATTACGTTGGGCTTGTTCTATTTGCTTTATCTGTATTGTTGTGTATTCCATATTGGTGAAGAACACTCAAATTTTGGGTCTTACTAATGTCTTGTATGCTCTGTGTTGTTTGCCGCTTTAATTTTACTGTGGCCTATAATTTGTTAGTGTGTTGCGGGTTTTGATCAAATGAACTGAGGATTTGTGTTGAACACTAAGGGAGGTAAATGTAACGTTCCTATTTTATACTCTGTGTAGTTTCTCCCCCTTCGAAAATCTTATTTTAACTGAAGTACGACTTCCTGAACAGCGGGAAATTGCTTCAAAAACACTGTCTTCATTTCGTTGTTGTTGGTTGTTAAAACTTATATTAGCAAATGACATATGTCAAAGAAGACTCTTAAAAAGTTTTACATATTTCTCAAGATATGACACAAGTGACAGAAAAAAAGTTTGGTATTTTAGCTGATTTACTTTTTCAAAACATTGTAAAATGTAATGTAAATAAAAGTAAATCAACAGAATGAACATACTTCGATTTTTCAACATTAAAAATCAAAGGCCAGTGAAGGACATTAAACTCAAACACAGCATACTTCACCTACAAAATAATGTTCACTTCATGGTAACTTCCTTACCTGGACCCGACCTCTATACAGTATGAATATCATTTGAATTACTAACTAGTGATCGACCCCTGGGATTATGTCAATTTTAAATTTCTTTTCTATAACTTCAACAAGAAAGTAAGTCAGAAGGTCAAGGTCAGCTACAGTCAAAGTTGAAATTTCCTGCAAAACTGTACATATGGTCCACATTTCAAAGACGTATCTTCAAAAACAGTAGATCATTAAGTGATAGTCGAAGTTGAAACATACCTAGTTATGTAAATATAGTTAAAACTTCAATGCTGTAGCTGCAAAAGCACGGAAGGTCAGAAGGTCAAGGTAAAGACTCATGAAGGTCAAGGACAACGTTAAATATGTAAAAAAAGGAGTTCCTTTCAAAATATCTAGTGGAGTTTTAGTTTTTCTCTACAGTCTATATAAAATTAGTGTGCTCTCAGACCGGGTCAGTTTTGACCAACAGGCCAAGATTTGACCACCTTAAACACTAAAAATGGCATACACCAATTATCTATGCATTGTGCCTTATAGAGAAGATTTCCAAAATGTTTTGGTTGAATTACTGACCCCTGGGAAGGGACCAGTTTTGACAATAGGGCCATGATTTGAGAAACTTTTCTGAAGGACCAGATCACAATATCACACTTTATATGTAAGTTCTACCCATAATCTGACAAGATTTTTTAATTTTTTTTATGTAAGTCTATGTAAAAAAACAAGTTACCCCTGCCCTGAGATGGGATCAATTTTGACCAAAGGGTTATTATTTATTCAGTCTTGGTAGAGGGCTAGTAAAAAATGCTATGCACTATATATAACTTGGCTTCAGGCCATACTATTTCAGAGAAGATTTTAAACGTTTTTCCTCTATATGTCTATGTTTCAAGATAGGCCAGTCAGTTTAGTCCTAGGAGCATGATTTTAATAATATTGGTAAATGTTGGCAATTCAATGCTTAACACCTTACCTCGAGAGCTTATGCTTTCAGACAAGAACATTTCAAGTTTCGTATTTAAGTCAATGTAAAATAATTGACCCCACTGGGTGGGGTCAATTTTAACCCAAGGGCTATAATTTGAGAAATATTGGTATAGGTGCACTAGATGATGCTACAAATCAAATGTCTAAGCTCTAACCCTTAGGGCTTTTGAGACAAGATCTTATTTTTTAACCAGGTTTTCAACGAAAACTGGTTATTGAAATGCTGAAGTCGGCGGGCGGGCGGGCGGGCGTCAACTTTTGGTTTCCGCTCAATAACTTGAGTTAACTTTAGCCTATTGACGCCAAACTTGGTATATGGGTAGCTTATATCAAGAGGCAGCTTGGGATTGCTACCAAGGTGTCTGTAATCAAGGTCAAGGTCACTGTTGCTAAAAATAGAAATTCAGTTTCCGCTCAATAACTTGAGTTTGCTTTGACCTATTGACCCCAAACTTGGTATATGAGTAGCTTATATCAAGAGGCAGCTTGGGATTGCTAACCAGGTGTCTGTGATCAAGGTCAAGGTCACTATTGCTAAAAATAGAAATTCAGTTTCCGCTCAATAATTTGAGTTTGCTTCGACCTATTGACCCCAAACTTGGTATATGGGTAGCTTATATCAAGAGGCAGCTTGGGATTGCTACCCAGGTGTCTGTGATCAAGGTCAAGGTCACTGTTGCTAAAAATAGAAATTCAGTTTCCGCTCAATAACTTGAGTTTGCTTTGACCTATCGACCCCAAACTTGGTGAATGGGTAGCTTATATCAAGGGGCAGGTTGGGATTGCTACCTAGGTGTCTGTGATCAAGGTCAAGGTCACTGTAGCTAAAAATAGAAATTCAGTTTCTGCTCAATAACTTTAGTTTGCTTTGGTCTATTGATGCTAAACTTGGTTTATGGGTAGCATATTTTAAGAGGCAGCTTTGGATTGCTACCCAGGTGTCTGTGGTAAAGGTCAAAGTCACTATTGCTAAAAATAGAAATTCAGTTTCCGCACAAATACTTGAGTTTGCTTTGACCTATTGACCCCAAACTTGGTGTATGGGTAGCTTATATCAAGGGGCAGCTTAAGATTGCTACCCAGGTGTCTGTGATCAAGGTCAAGGTCACTGTTGCTAAAAATAGAAATTCAGTTTCTGCTCAATATTTTTAGTTTGCTTTGGTCTATTGATGCTAAACTTGGTATATGGGTAGCTTATATTAAGAGGCAGCTTGGGATTGCTACTTAGGTGTCTGTGATCAAGGTCACTTGCTTACAATAGAATTTTCAGCTTCTACTCAATAACTTCAGCACACTTTGAACTATTGATACTCAACTTGGCATGTGTGTAGCTTACATGAAAATACAGCCTGGCATTGCTACTCAGGTATCTGATTTATTTTTATTTTGAACTATTGAAACCAACTATCTGTGTTGGTACCAAAATAACAGCACCATTTTTACTTCACTGCCATATTTCTTCCTAATTCCTGTCACATCAATACTTGATCATTGAAAACCTGGTTTTCCTCGCATTGCGGCGCTTCTTGTTTTCTTTTAAACTACCATGGAAACCAGAGTTCTGCATAGAACATCTTCGGTATAGGAACACTCAAGGAACATTCCTGTGAAGTTAAAATCTATAAAGATGTTAAAGAGGAAATGTCATTTAAAGAAAAATTAAGGTTGTACACCAGAGAGCCAACTTCCATAACAAATAACCCTTAAGCACTGTGCTCAGGGGAGCTAAAAACTATGCAAAAAATTGTATTTTCAAACAAGAATTAAGAATCCAATAATAATTCATTTGACCTTGGTAAGCTTGTACATTTATCAAAAGAACACTATGTAATTAAAAACACTTTATTCACAAATTCATTTTTTTAGAAATATAGACAAAGCCATCAACAGGCTTAAAAGCTGAACAAAATTTTTTTATAAATGTTAAATACAATATCAACATGTTATGGTATAAAAATTCTGGTATTTTTAAGGAAAGAAAGTGCCTTACTTCTCAGGTCAGACTGTAAAATTTACTTATACACTAGAATGTCAAGTGGCCAGTCTCCATACAGGAAACAATTATATCACATTCCAAGGTTAAAACTCCCGAAAGACAATGTGCTACAGTCAGCAAATTCTCCTCATGTCAAGTTATTTTCTAAATAGCCTCTGTAACTAGAATACTTAAAAAACAACAGTAGCTGATTGCAAAATGATATACAAATTAAGAAGTTATTAAAAAATAAAGACAAAAACTACTTGGGCAGACTGGCTTCTGGTAATCCAGAGAGTATTAACTTCAAAGGAGGAGATTTTGTGAGTTGAGGATCAAAGTCTGTTGATGTGTCATGAGCTATCAGACAAGTTAGTAGTCTCATAGTTATCCTGACTCCCTCTGGAAGAAACCACACCCATGACCTGGCCTGATATAACCTGCCCTAGAAGTATCATTCATACATACACACTGAGACACAAATGTTCATCTCACTCCACTTGAATGACATACTTTTCCTATCAATTAACCAATATGTCCTGTGTCTCAACTATCAACTTCACGAACACCCAGATCTTGAAGAGGAACTCCTGGCAATTTCATTTTTTATCTGTATAGGACCTATGTGTGCTTCTAGAATCTGTGTCATCCATCACATGTATCAATTCTTTGCTTTTTATCACTTTCTCTCCCTGTTTTGGCAGTTTTATATTGTTTTCATTCACTTCTCCACAGTTGAACTCATCGTTATCATCAGATTCATCATCTGTGGAGTCCAGACTACTGTCTTCACTGCTATAGTCTGCCTCAACTAAAGCTAAATTCTGCAAAAGATAAAGGTGATGATGATGGTGGTGGCAGAGATAAACAATTATGATTCAGCTGGTAGTGATAAACAATTGTGATGATGGTGGTAGTGAAAACAATTATGATAAAGGTGGAATTGGTAAACAATTATGTTTAATAAAGGCAGTAGTGTTAAACAGTTTTGATTATGGTGGTAGTGATGAAAATAAATTAGTATGATGGTGGTAGTGATAAACAATTATGATTTAGGTGGAAGTGATAAACAACTATTATTAATAAAGGTGGTAGTGATAAACAATTGTGATGATGGTGGTAGTGATAAACAATTATAATAAAAATAATAACGCACTAATAATATTGTGTACAACAGTTCAATATCAGGCAAATACATGTATCAATAAGAATTCACTTGTTTCTTTTAGATTTATTTAATTACAGCCATTAACATTCAGATCCCAAAATCCTGCATGAAGTTGTAATAATTTACATAAAATACTCTGTACATTTTTGATACATCATGCAGGTATATCTAGCTATCATATAAGTGCAGGATTTGGCACACTTCCTGTCCTTACACTAGAAACTGATGTCACCATTTGACACTTAATGTATGGCATGAACTATTAAGTGCAGTTACTTCTTGCATTTGCAATTACCGTACACTGCACATTCACGTGTACAGCCTGTAAGAGGGGATAAAAGCTGCTTAATCATTCTTTAAGTACACCTTATACCCAGTTATTTACTAATATTTGTTGATTTACTGCTGAATATATTTACAAAGCTCTTTAGTTATCAAGCAGATTTTCTACGAAAAAAATTTGTGACAGCCTGGAAGAGTTACCATTTCTATATGAGGTGCATCGCAGTCCTCTAGATGTTCTATATCAGCAGTGTAGTCTGGATCTGTTTCAAGTCTTTTCTGAAGGTCTTCATTTGCTGTGGCTAACTTGGGCAGGAAACTTCTCACTTCACTTAGCACTGTAAATATAACAGAGCAATAATCTGGCAATAACATTCACCCCTAAAATATTTCTAAAACTGGCATTTTTCAGCATGTCACACAACCAATATGAGTATTGCAGTTACTAATGTCTTGCCACAGGTATATGAATTTCCAGCCCCCATGACATACAAAACTAGAGCTCGACACAGATATAACTAATACCCCCTCATTCCTCTTGGTTATAGGACTGAAAGCTTTGCATAGTAAAATTCTTGCATGGCAGTGGAGTGAAAACATGTAGAACTAAAACGAAAATAAATAGAATACTGCTTATGATGCTATTTTATTTGATGGTATGATGTTAGAGGCAATCATAAAATACTGAGAAGGCAAATAACCAGAAAAGTGATATATATTTGGAAAGAAATTAAAATCCTTTCATGCATGGAGAATTACAGCCTTGACAACTTTTTTTACCTCTGACCAGTCACTGTGACCTTGACCTTTGAGCTAGGGACTGAGCTCTTGAATGCAACACAATGTCTCCATGAAAGAATTTGCAAAGGTATTTAAAAATCCTTTCAAGTAGGGAGAAGTTATGGCCCAGACAAGGTTTATCATCAACATTTTTAAAATACTGACCAGTGACTGTGACCTTAACCTATGAGCTATGGAGCTGGGTCTTACATGTGACAAACCATCTCATCTAGATGAAAAATATACCAAGGTATTTCAAAATCCTTCCATGCATGGAGTTATGGAGCTGGGTCTCATATGCAACAAACCATCTTATCAAGGTGAACAATTATGTCAAACTGCCTAGGTATTTCAAAATCCTTCCATGTACGGAACAGTATGGTCCAGACAAGAAACCGGACAGATAGACGGAGGGAGGGAGTATCATCAAGGTCAATCCAACGTAGTGTGGGCCCCCACACACTTTTGTGTGTGGGTATAATGAAGAACTTATGTTGTCACATGGAGTTTCTTCCATTTCTTTCCTTGCATAGTTCTTTATCAATATTACTATGGAAAGTACATTCAATAATGAACTGTTTGTACTGTTTCACCTCAATAAATTTTATTGATATTAATTATTAACTCTTAGATTTCAAACACTCAGCAGTGAAAGATAGTGGAAATTATATACTTGTCAATTCAAAGTACCCTGAAAAAGCCCAGTAGTATACTTATGTATGTATAGGCAATAAACAATCATATTTATAAAAAAAAAACACCCATTATATTACAACTGAATGTTACTGGTTGGAAGGAATAAACAAAGTTACATATGTATTTTTTATTACAGTCTAGACATGATATTGAGAAAAATATAAAAAAAATCTCTCTTTATTAAAATTTGTGACTAGCTATTCCAATTTAGAAAATTTTATATGCACAAGTATCATGAAAAGCAAACATACTCTAAAATAAACGAAAGTTGAAGGATATACTGCATATGTATTTAATTAGTTCATCCTCTATATAATGAACAAAAAATTACTGATAATGTAAAGAATAACATAATTATGTTCAACAATCTTTCTCTAGGTATACAGACACAAGTGTTCATTTGTAATAAATGGCTATCCACCTAGAAATTGTACGACAACAACTTTGTAAAAAAAAACTAATATCAATGTATTCAGTGTTTGACAACTGTAAATAGAAATTCTGACCGACACCTTGACACTGGGAAAAGACTGGCTCAATACCAATCAAATTTGATTTTGAAGGAAATAGAATGCTTGAAATTTTAGTGCATCCTCTATACAATGTAGCAACAACTAACAAGACTTATACAAAATATCTAAAATTTATCTTAATTTCAACACAATTTTTTTTCACTTCGGGTATTACCAATTTTGGAATACTCAGAACACATTTTCTGCATTGGTAACATTTAACGTGATTAACTTTTTGTTGAAAATATTACCAGTATTTTCTTAAAAAAAAATATTTTGAATGGAAAGGGATTATGCAGAAATTGCCAGTGATTCTCTAGAATGATTAGAAGTGGAAGAACAGTGGCTGAGAGATTAGAGCACCAGACACCCAATCTTGAGGTCCCTGGTTCAAATTCCATGATGGGTTAGCTCTTCCAGTGACTTTACCCATACCACAATTTTGGTGCAAGTACAGGTTTGATAATGCAGGAAGCAGTCATTGAGCAGGATTAATTTAAGTTGCAAGATCTTGTTTCCCAATTGTTTTGAATAGTTATTTTTCTAATAATCCAGTTTTTCTTCTGTCACTGTCAGCTTCACTCTCTGGTATTTTAAAGCATGTGCTAAACAATTGTTAGTAAGAGTATGGTTTAATTTAAGAAACAAGTGGCTGGTAAAATTATCGACTAATAACACTTACCTGAACTCTGAACTGGCTGGAAATTTTTTCGCAAGTCCTCCAAAGTCCTGATGTTTTTGTTCACAATCAGTTTAGAATCTGTAAATAACAAGCAATTTTATAATTTGGAGGACAGCAGTCAAGGGATATAATGCCAGACTCCAGCTTAGGAAGTCGCTGGTTGAACTCCAACCCAGCGTGCAGGTCTTAAGTGATTTTCTACCATACTGTTTGCATAAATACTGCTTTGAACACAGGTACCAGTCATGAAGAGTTTCAAAATGGAGGTAACAGAAGTAACTTTAAAACAAAAGCATTTGGTATCAACAATCAACAATTTGTTTCTGGTGCAGTGCAAATACAAAATGTACTTTGTTTATCTAAACATTGTGTACATGCATACCACAATATAGCTTCCACATGTCCTATCTGTTAAACTAAACAAAAAAATTTATGCAGGCCATAATTTATTTCTTTTTGCTTGTATGATTGCACATTAATTCAAAATAATCAAAACCCATAATATCATATACACATGGATACACATACACAATAAATCTCAAGTGCTTAATTTGTCTCAGATCAATGATTACTTGAAATAACCCAACAAATGCAGATTTTGGGTAATTCTGACATAGGGGAAATCACTTACCACCAGAAAAAGCTAGGACTAACAGAGGAGGAAATTATGCATTTTTTTTTCATTTTTAATAAGCATGGCAATTAAAAGAAAGTTTGTAATATTCTACAACCTAACAAGTTTTAACTCCAAAAGAATTAATGCACAAAAGAATGGCTACTTAGCTTTTCAAAAATATTTTCTAGTTTGCTTTGAGTTCATGTAAGATATTTTAGTCATTGATCACAAATAATTATCTCACAAGTTATTCATAGTCAAAGTTTTATTCCATAAAATACAGCTTTATCAGATATATACAGTGCAGTGTTTTAAAGAGCAACTGAAATTCTGCTTAGTACTTATATATTTTAAAAAAGCGATAATTTTTATGAAAAAAAAAAAAAATTAGGGGGTGGGGGGCATAAGGAGGGGTCCCCATGCAGAGTGTGTGTGTGTGTGTGTGTGTGTGTGTGTGGGGGGGGGGGGGGGGGGGGGGGGGGGGGGGGGGAGAAGTACTTACCCATCCTATGTAAGTTAAAGTTTATTCCCTATATATAATATATATAAGCAAAATCAACTGACCCCTGGGGTTGGGCTAACTTTGACCCCAGGGACATGGGTACCAACAATCTTTGCAGGGTTTGTGCTGGTGGTCAAGTATTCAAAGTCTGAATGGAATATCTTTGACACATTTTGAGAAATGGACATTAACAAAAAGGTTAACCAAGAAATTTTAAGTTGAAAAAAGGGGCATAACTTTGCAAAAATGAAACTGAGGGTTATCTGCCCTTGAGAAATGGTTTTGCATTTAGTGAACCCTAACCCTAATTCCTTATTTGAAGTAAATAGCTTTCATTGTTAACCAACGCCGACGATGATGCCGACACGGGGGTCATGACAATAGCTCCACTTTTTTTCTTCGAAAAGTGGAGCTAAAAATGAAACTTTTCTGACAATGAATCAATCAAATAAGTGAGTATTTCTCATCACAAATTTAATTACTCTGCAACTGCACACCACCTTCAGCAATGGTATCAATTCATACAACAATAGAACTGTGATGTACACAGGTCTTGTTGATGGGCTAGCTCTTTAGTGACATTGTTGGAGTATCTGGAACATTTGTTAGTTAAGCAACGTTATCCATGGTTAGTACTTGGATGGGCGTCCTAACTGATGTCAACGGCAATGTTACTATAATGGTGGCAGCGGTAATCCCACAATTTTTCGCCAGCTCTTCACCTTGGTTAGTGCCTGTGAGCACTGAAAGTGCAAGGATTAAGTCCAGTTCCAAGGCTGGAGCGGAAAAAGATTCTTTCTGAAGCTGTACACTACTGTACAGTAAATGCCTGGGTTCTGAAGGTTAAAGAAGGGAGGAGTGTAGTGGTCACCAGACAGGTAAGGCATTTCCAACAGCCTTGTTTTTGGGCTAGCTTACATGGTTTAAGTGTCAGGAACATTTGCTAGTTATTTTATCTATGGTTTGTTCTTGGATGGGTGTCTGAAACCGATGCCATAGGCCAGGTTATACTATAGATCATTTCACACATTCTTAATCTGATTAAATATGTGCTAAATATTCTATTGTTACTTTCTAATACTCTGTGACTGCACTTTTTCCAGGTATCCTTTCCACTTCAGGATATTGATATATAACTACCTGTATTGTAGGTACATGTGTACATCCTTAAGGGCACATAATAACCTCCAAATGAAAATGGGTGCCCAAAAGGCTTGTAAATGAGATGACCACCATGCCTGATATAGAGATAACCAACAAGGGAGTGCTTACACTACTCAGGAAGCTCAACCAAAAGAAGGCAGCAGGCCCAGACATGATTTCTGCGCGCATCCTGAAGGAGATGGCTGAACAGTGTTCGTCATACCTGGTCGTCATCTACAAAAAGTGTCTCTCATCTGGTAGCATATCTGAGGTGTGGATAACAGCCAACGTGTCAGCCATATTTAAGAAAGGGGAACGCTTCAAAGCCAGCAACTATAAACCGGTATCCCTCACCTGTATAGCCTGCAGGATGCTGGAGCACATCATCGTCAGCAACATAATGAATCATCTGGACAGTCATAAGATACTAAACGACAGCCAGCATGGATTTAGAAGAAGGCGGAGCTACGAAACCCAGCTACTAACACTGACAGATGAGCTCACCAAGTCCATGCACCGGCGTAAACAACATGACCTCGCAGTGCTGGACTTCAGCAAAGCATTCGACGGCGTCCCACACAGCCGCCTGTTAGCCAAGCTTCATCATTATGGCATCAGAAACCATACCCTGAAGTGGATTGAGGCATTTCTCACAGGCCGCACTCAGCACGTAGTCGTTGATGGAGCAACGTCCGACCCAGCACCCATTATCAGCGGAGTCCCCCAGGGAAGCGTGCTCAGACCCATACTCTTCCTGGTCTTCATCAACGACCTGCCACTTCATGTCACGTCCAAGGCCAGGCTCTTTGCGGACGATTGTGTGGTATACCGGGAAATCGTCACTGAAGAGGACTGCCACATTTTACAGGATGACCTGAAAAAGCTGGCATTGTGGGAGAAACGCTGGGACATGAGTTTCCACCCAGAGAAGTGCAGCATAATCAGGGTCCACAGGAAGAGGAACCCCATCATATACCCGTACTCCTTGAAGGGCCACACACTCGAGATAGACATGACAACCAAGTACCTCGGAGTCCATATGTCTGGAAACCTCTCCTGGAACCAACACGTTGACAAAATTGTGAAGAAGGGCAACAGCACAATTTGCTTCCTATGACGCAACCTGCGCATCAGCAATGAACAGGTCAAGAGCACAGCCTACATGTCACTCGTGCGACCAGGCCTTGAATATTGTTCCACAGTCTGGAACCCTTATACCAAGGACCTTACACGCAAGCTCGAGATGGTCCAGAGGAGGGCTGCAAGATATGTGACGAACCGTTACCACAACACCAGCAGCATATCCTCCATGATCCAACACTTGGGGTGGGAGACATTAGAGTCACGACGGACCAAAGCCCAGCTGACCATGATGTTCAAGATCACCAATGACCTTGTGGACATACCAGTCACGGTTACCTCACCCCTGCCCCGAGCCGCACTAGAAGTGACCACTCCAAGAAGTTCCATCTACCATCCACATCTACATCGTACTACAAGAACTCCTTCTTCCCTCGTACAGCCACAGCCTGGAACAGCTTACCTGCCCCCGTTGCAGAGGCCCCTGACTTGGCATCCTTCAAGCAGGGGTTATCATCCCTCACATTCTAATCCGCCATTAGGGGCCCAGCTACAAGTACCCACTAGTGATATCCAAGGCTGTGCCGGCCGCTGCCACCGTAACCGGAGAGGTTTGGGTTGAAGAGGCGAAATGTAGCTGGCCAGACTTTTTGTCTATATCTCTTTCTTTTGACCTATCCAACCTCTTCTTACTTTCTATCATTTCATGTATATTTCTTTTTCTTGACCTAGCACCACCCGTCGCGTTATAATCAAGTGTGATTGCGCCGACGTACGATGTAGATGTAGACGTCGAGGGGGTGACTTGACATCTACAGAACATACATATAAACCGTTATTAAAAAAAAAAACAAAAAAAAAACATATAATGTTTACTTACCACTGGTGATAGGACTAACATGTAAAAGGTCTTTTGAAGCATCAGAAGCCTTGTTGTCCATTGCTGTGTACTATCAATATTTCGAAAAATTAATATTGAAATGCTCTGCATATGGGCGCAGCCATTTTGGTATGGTATAATTCAAGGCAGTGGCTACGGTTACGGAACCGTAATCCTAGCCTCGGGGTCTAGGATTACGGAAGTCCCGTACTCCTAGCATACCCACTGGAATAGGCTACGGTTACAGAAGTTTTTTTAAAGAAGGGTTACATACCCAAAATCGAGTGATAAACCTTTAATTTTCTCAAATATTACATTTTCTCCAAAATGAGCCAACACTAATGTTATGATATGCCATCTTGGTTGTTGTTCTATTGACTAACGGTTTTTTTTTTTTTTTTTTTTTTTTTTTTTTGATATTTCATTTATTTTGTATTTTGATGCTCATGTATGAATTGTACAATTTAGTATGTTTATATTACAATAATTGGACCCCATTGGAAATAAGCTTTTAGCTTAATGGGCTAGGGTAGCATAAAACATACTTCATTATAATTCTATTCTTGTTGCATTTTGTGTGTTTCGTATGCATATAATATGTGTGACAATATAGTATGTGTTTATGTATATTTCCCTGAATAAATCAAATCAAATCAAGAAAACGTTAAAAGTCGTTGTCGTCATCTACAGACACTTCAAAGACGACTGGGGTGGGGGTATATTTGTGTATCAATGAATGTTTTTTAAGGAATACGACTGTTTACAACCTGTAGTCAGATTTAAAAAAAAAAGAAAAAAAAGGATAGAGAATGATCCAAATAAAAATTGGTGGCAATTAAAAGAAAAACAACAACAAAACATAACATATTTCATGAAGAACAAACACATATTGATTTGTGCAAATTATAATGCAATAATCTTTTAACAACAAAAATTCCATTTCTTAAAAATGTTTATTCAAAATCAATGTTAAATTCACAAAACAATGACAAAAAGAAAGAAATAGAACAAAGTAAAAAATGAAATGACATGTCTGTAACAAAAACCAAGAGCTAACAATTTCGATGGCAAAAAAACTTGTAAAAATACAGATTTGGGCGGGTTTGAGCGCCTCCTAGTGATGTGGCCTGGATGTAGATGGACAAGTAAAATAGATTTACACGATTTTACATTACAACATTTTATTTTAAAAAAAATATTTAACTTGTCCAACTACAACTGAACGCTCAAGTGACTTACAGTGTGAAGACGACAACTATATTTAACTTTAGTTCGTTACTGAAACAACAACAATCAAAATGGCGTACAGAATGACAGTTTGATAATGCAAATTTGGTAAAATGGTTTGTTTAATAAATAAAAATAAAATTTTGCATGCTATTTGATATTTAACTGTTGAAAATACACTTCTTAAAAAAACTTCCGTAACCGTAGCCTTTTCCAGTGGGTTTGTCTAGGATTACAGAACTTCCGTAACCCTAGACTCGGAGGCTAGGATTACGGTTCCGTAACCGTAGCCACTTCCATAATTCAAAGACAAGTGGACGACATAAAGCGACAAAAGTTTATAAGTTTATCATTTTCAAACCAAACTTGTCGAGAACGAAAGACTGGTAGACTTTTAAGGACAAAAAATCAACAATCTTATGTCATAAAGAGTATTGATGATCGATTGCAAATATTAAAGATAAATGTTTATAGAGCCAGATTTGACGCTTGCATATTCACATAGTCGTCAGAGGATTATAATTTTTTGACATGTTGGCAGCAACATATTAGATGTGATTTTGTTTAGGCTTCTTGGTAAGTAAATACATATGATTTTGTTCTGATGTTGTTTACTTTCCCGAATCTTATAAAACCATGTTTTCAACGAATACATCAGGACATTTTACCGACCTAAAAGACAGTTTTCCAATTACAGTAGTTTTCGGATTGAAGATGTATCGGATAGAGTTCTGAATCTGAAGATGTACGTCGCAGGACCAATTCTGGTGTTGTACGACGGAAAAAGTACTGCCGTCTAGTCTCGACGACTGAGGGCTGCTTTGAATCCCTCAGATGTGGTCGCTTGTGCAACACTTTCGTCTAAGTTGTTCCAGTCCTGAACTGTTTTTATAAAGAATGAATTTTTGTATTGTTTGGCTGTATTTCTTTATAATGTTAGAGCTTACACTGTCACTGAAGCGTTTAGGACGTATACGCCTTTTATTAAGTACCGGAGTTAAGTAACTTTCACGGTTGATTTGCCGGCACCATACCCCGAATGATTTTGTGCATGAACACCAACCTTGCGTTCTCTCGGCGTTGTTGCAAGCTGTCCAGTTTTAGTTTCTCCAGCATCTTTGTAACGCACCCATCGTCTCTTGATTTTTAGTCTTTCAATATAAAACGACCTGCATGACGTTGTATTTTTTCTAAGGAATTTATGTCTTTATCAAAATAGGGGTCCCATATTATCGAACCATATTCCAATGCACTAAAGATATATATGCCAGCTTTCGGCATTCCTGAGGACAATTTCTCAAGTTCCTTTTCAGAAAACCGAGTGTTGAGTTTGCCTTTTTACAAATCTTGTTGATATGAGTTTCCCATGTTAAATCCTGTGATATTGTAAGACCAAGGTATGGGTTAGTGTCCACTTGTTTGAGAATGGTACTATCAAGTTCGAAGAAATACGATATTTTTTGACAGAATGTAACACTTCTTGGCATTAAATTTCATGCCCCAAAGTTCTGCCCATTTTTCAAGTTCAAGTAGATCTTTTTGTAATTGGACTTGGTCATGAATTGTACTAATGACTCTATATAACAAACAATCGTCGGCGAACAAGCGCACTGTAAATTTGACGACGTCGGGTAAATCATTTATATGGCATAAATTCAACAGAGGCCCCAGGACAGTTCCCTGTGGTACACCAGATTCAGCCTTGACTTTGGTAGAGTGTTCTCCCTCAACAACGACGTTCATCATACATTCTTTCAGGAATGATGAGAGCCAGGACAACAAATTTCCCCGTACACTGAAATTTTCTAACTTTTGTAATAGTTTGCCATGTGGCACCATATCGAACGCTTTCGAAAAATCAACTATGGCAACATCTACTTGTTCTTTCTAATCAAAGGATTTTAAGAAGTCATTCATAGTAACTAGCATCTGCGTTTCTGTTGAATGTCCTTTTCTAAAACCATGGTTTCTATCTGTAAGAATAGAGTAGTTTTCAAAATGTTTATTGAGATGACCACAGATAATATGCTCCAATGTTTTACACAATACAGATGTTTAACTAACTGGTCTATAGTTATCAGTGAGGTGTACAGGTTTTACAGACAAGCTAGCAAAGATTTGTTAAATTACATTATTGAGTTTGGTTTTAAAGCAAAATATTTTTGAATAAATAATTTTTCTTTTGATGCTTACCAAATCCTTCGGTTAATTTTGTGTTCATTTTACATTTTTAATTTTAGGACTATATTCTTCAAAAACATTTTGAACATTTAATATTTATCATTATGCACATCCATTGTTTCCAATCAGAGGTACTTGAGACACTGTTTATGTAGGTTTTTTGAACTGTGATATGATTTAAAGTCATATGATAGTACATAGCCCTTTATTCAAAACAATATCTGTCAAGCACCTGTGTCTCTAGTCAGACATAAAATTGTGAAAAATATGGGGTCATTGTCCATGAGTTGTTTTCATTCAAAGTACTGAGCTGAGTATTAAGTTAATTTTTTAACTGTTTATATTGGCAGTGATTCAAACATAGGGAAAAGTAAAATTAATAGCTACTAAACTGCCCAGGGTTGGCATGAATCAACTGCCACTGATTTCAAGCAGTTTCTGATAAACAGCTGCAGACAGTACTCGAATACTGAAGTGTGCTCGATAATGATCTGTCTGCAACAATAGTAGTTAATAACATTGTATGTTTGTACAGTCAAAAATATTTTTTGAAATAAAAACCTCAAATAAATTTTGTGCAGTCCTTTCTAAATATGTCAGTTCTGTGATGATAAAAAAATCACCTTGTCAAGGTTATTACAGTTTTATGTTAAATGTTGAATTTTAAGAATTTAGAACTTTACAGAATTCATATGTTCATTTGGTGTTTGTGAAATAGTACATGAACATGATAAACAGATATTTTGTTGTACCTGTGACATACATGATCACAGTTCTGTGAATCAGTCTATATAGTCTATCTATGTATCTGTCTGTCTCATAGGAGCACGGGTCCAGGATTGTGGTGATTATTTGGTGGAATTTTGCTTTATTTCCCTTGCACGGATCTAAGGGGGTCAATCTCAGGTAACATTGTGTATAACCAGGCGTATGTCACTTCTTTGTTTTATGTATCATAAAAGGGGTAATTTTTTTAAAGTTGAGATTTTCCTTAAATAGGACTGAGTATTTCATTTCTATGTTTCTGCAAAGGAAATTAAGTAAAATTCTGCCGAATAGATACGATCGTGGACCCATGCTGCTATGGTCTGTCTGACGACCTGTCTGTTAATCAGTGCATACTTTTAAGTTAATTATAGATACATGTATTGGTGGCTAGGTGAACAGAAGTTAACAGTAAACTACATTTATCTTTGATGCTATTTATCTTGTAAGTTCTAAGCAGGCTATAAATGATATTACATAACTAAAAGAATTATTTTGAAAAATTAGCCATTTAATAGCGTGTCCATCTGTTCTTCCATCCATCCATCCATATTTGGTAGTTTGAAATATTATTAAACCATTCAATATATTGAAAAACAATGTCATTGGTATATGAAAATATTCCAGTTGAGAAAGAACTAGTAGCAGATATACTGACAGCATTTTATCAAAGATACAGATTGGATTTTATTACAAAATTTAAAGAAATATGTATTTTCTGAATGGAAATTTGTGTCCCTTTTTCCCTTCTAGAACATAAGAAGTTTGAAGATGTAGATGAGATTTTTATTATGTCCAGAGCGGGAGATACACACCCTAACCTTCGTTCCCGTAAACCCAAAATGGTACCCTATGTTCATTCCCATGAGACCTCCATGTCTGCAGACCTTTTATCAGAGGTCAAACTTACCAAAGCTCTTCATATTGGATCAGAAACATCCCATTCAAGTGG
This sequence comes from Cyclina sinensis, assembly GCA_012932295.1. Lineage (NCBI taxonomy): Eukaryota > Metazoa > Mollusca > Bivalvia > Venerida > Veneridae > Cyclina > Cyclina sinensis. The sequence continues at coordinate 44,718,498 of JAAONU010000013.1, forward strand.
AGGAGGCAGGAAAGCATTAAATGGAGAAGTGTCAGCTGGCAACGATGTTGAAATTGATGACAGAGGTGGGGGTCGAGGTGAGGATGAGATAGAAGCAGGGGATTTAGGACTAGGTGATATGGCAGAGACTAGTTTTATAGAAAATGAAGATGATACACAGCCACTGTTGGAGACAACAGAATGGGAAGAGGATGGAGTAACTATTGAGATGGTGAAGACAGACGACACTGGAGAAACTTCACTACAGATTTGTCTACAAGTAACTCTACCTTATATCATAGCAGGGTTTGGAATGGTGCTAGCTGGAATTGTTCTTGATATTGTTCAGGTATGTCAAACAATCATGTTCTCTGTAAATTCTTTGTTTGGTGGAGTTTTTTTCATTCCTAACTGCAGAAAAAAGACATATGTTCTTTCCCATACATGTAGGTTAAAAACACTTCAAGACATGTATAGTCTAATAAAAATTTCTGCAAGAAACTTGTCTGACATTTGATAATTGCAATTATTAATATGCCAGATGAGAAGTTTTACTGTATTGGTATATACATTATGGTTAGTTTTGTTGCCTGTTTGTTTCCATATCCAATACCACAATTAACATACATTTATTACTGTAGTCTAACTATGTTGTGGTATGGCAAGTATGTATCATATATTATTGTGTAGAAGTGTCTACAAATATGCTGAGTTTTTTTACTCATTATATGCTGATCCAGTGTTATAAAATTATATCTCTTTAGCAGATTGTATTTATTACATCTTTTTGCAGCATTGGGCAGTATTTGTAGAAGTTTCAGAAATATTTGTACTGGTTCCTTCATTGCTGGGACTGAAAGGTAACCTTGAAATGACCTTGGCTTCAAGGTTGTCAACTCAGGTACACAATTCTATCTTAATTTAACCAATGGAAAGTCTTTTTACAAAGAACCTTGGCTCAGCTCTATGATATAACTTTAGCTGATTCTTAAACTGTTTCATCTATTTTCTATTTTATCTCATTCTATAAATTGAATAAGGTTTGAAAAGCAAGAGAATTTGAATGCAGCCCTTTTCTCATCTACATTACAGTACAGACTTTGATGTGAAGAATGCTTTATTGTATTTAAAGTTGGTTTTACTGATGTTGAAAACAAGTAACATGCTTCAGTCTAAGTTTATTACAGAGTAAATGTTATTAACTGTAGAATGCTGCAGTAGAGAACTAGGTCAATCACTCATTAGTTGTTTGCAAATGTATTACAGGCACATCTTGGTAATATGGACAATCACTCATTAGTTGTATGGACAATCACTCATTAGTTGTTTACAAAATTAATGTATTACAGGCACATCTTGGTAATATGGACAAGAAGTCAGAAAAATGGAAAATGATTGGAGGTAACATGGCACTCATACAGGTTGGTTTCTATATGTCAGTAGCTAATATTTGTACACATATCATACATGAGTCTGAACTTAAATAAATCCTAATCAATTTCTGTTCTAAAACAGTTTGTCTGGTCCCAGATATCATTTACTTATCTATGTATTTTAACTAAAATCTCATGTGATATCCTTAAAATATCAATAATTTGAAGCCAATTTTTAGGCTAAGCGTAAGTAATTTTCTTCAATTTTCAAGTCAATAATTTGAAACAAGTTGAGGACCTTTATATGCATCCTCAATAAGAGGTTGTAGTTTTACACTTAAAGTTGTTGACTGCTGAGTTGATCTCGAGACTGTTACAGTGTAACATACTGGTTGATTAACTTTGTTGTAGAGTTAATAGCTTAGCTAATTACTGAAATGAGTTCTGCCTGTAACAGCTTGGCATGTTAGGTAAGGAGTGACATGTTAAAGGAAATACTGGTAATAACAATATACTCATATCATATAAAACCTTAGCAAATGAATTTAAACAATTTCATCAGAGCTAAGCAAAAATCATACAGTTAAAGGCCTTTTGTTCTTGTTAATATTAAAGTGCTATTGTCATATATATGTGCTGTTTGGATTGTTTTTCTGCCATGAGAGTAATCAAATTTATAGTTAAACTATCCTAATCCTAATTTGTAATCTTGAGTATCCTGAAAGAAATTCACTGTTACTACATTTACACAACACCACAGTCTGTACGTTCAACATCCCAGTAAGTTAAATCCATCATGAGTCTGAAATTGTTTCCCAGTCCCGAGGACTTTGAATAAGAGGTGTTATGCTACATTTAAATGACTTACTTGCTTGTAAAACTCAGGAGTATTAGTTATGGTCATTTTGTTATTTCGATATTGATGTTTTCAGGCACAGGCTATAGTTGTTGGTTTCTTAGCATCTATGGTTGCCATGGTGATGGGTTGGATACCTGAGGGAAAGTTCAACATTCACCATGCACTGTTATTGTGTGCCAGCAGTATGTTTACAGCATCTGTAGCAAGCTTTATACTAGGTAGGATATGATAGATTCTAATACTTTAATGTGTGACCTTTATTTAGCAATTTCAGTAATTCTGTTAGGTCATTGTAATACGTGTTGTTATTATTTCTGTCTGCTTTCAAAACTGGTAACAGTTGCAGAAGAAATTACATGTATCAGCCTGTGGGAGCCTTGTTGATTTTCTGTCACATCTCAAGATTTCGTTTTAAGTCATGTGTGGTAAGACCAGTGATCAGAATTAAAATGTACAGAAGATAGGTAAATATTTGTCTTTTTTAGGTTTACAAGATGTTACAAAATTTTGATTGTTAATGTCAATGTGTTAGAAACCTGTTTCATTTTGTAATTAAACTAAATTGATCATTTTCAAATTTCAGGTTCAATTATGGTAGGTGTGGTGTTGTTGTCAAGGCGATGTAATGTTAACCCCGACAATGTGGCCACACCTATTGCTGCCAGTCTAGGTGATCTGACCACATTAGCCTTACTGGCAGGTGTAGCAAAAGTATTATATAACTCTATAAGTAAGTACATGTATATACACATTGTATTACTGAAATCAAAATTGTGAATTCTGGGCTTGCATTCTAAAATTATTTTCCCAATAAAGGTGAAAGTCTATGTCATTTTTTTTTTTAATCTAGAAATTTAAATAAACAAAGAGTAATACTAACAAAAGAATTGAACTGTAACTTTCTTTGGCACGAGTTTTGCAGTTTCAGATCAGCATGCATTTTACATGTAATTAAGGAGAATGCAGTAAATTCATTTAAGTTGTGTAGCTCAAAAGTTAGAAATATACAATGAAATAAACTCATTTAAATTATTAAGTAATATGGCAGAGATGTTGTTTGTATTACTATATAGTAACACTTAATGACTTGTTATCACAGATAGAAATAGAGTTTTGATTTTGTTAATTTTCAAAACAATAAATATCCCTGTTTTGTGGTTCATTTCAGAAAGTCATTTAACATTACCTTCTAATGTTTCCAAACATTTCTGGTGCATGAAGCATCACTACCAAATTTGAAAACACAACAAAAACAAAATATGCTTTCATTTTCTCAGTATATTGATGTATGTTTATTACAGATACTCAGCCATGGATAGCTCCAGTGATGGTTACTATATTTATTTTATTGACTCCACTGTGGATATATATATCTCTACACAACCACTATACTAACCATGTGGTATATTATGGCTGGGTACCAGTCCTCAGTGCAATGGTGATAAGCAGGTAGGTTCTCGTACAACCTTTTATAAACCCAGTCCTTTCAAATAGGGAGGTCATATGTTCAGATCTTGTCACTGTGATCATGATTTTCATATTCATCACAAGCACTGGTCTGAATTCCATGAAACAGTTATCAGAAGTAACTCATATAAGTGTATTGTTTTATAACGATTCTTACACAAAAGGAAGAGGTTCAAGGCTTTGCTGGAATTAAAATCTTAATAATTACTGGTGTTGTCCACGTTGAAACAGATATGCTTCCTTGCTTACATTTTAGGGTGTCATTTATATTTTAGAGATCCTTGTAGATTTAGTAAGCATGGTTTAAACAGTCACCTGAAAGTAGATATTTAGTAAATGTTCTTCTGATGCAGTTCTCTTTGTTCTTAGAAAGAAGGATTTATTTGGTGCTGGAACTATTAAATACAGACAGGAATATGTCCCCAAGAAAAATCTAAAACTATGTAAAAAGAATGGCATGTGAAATTTTCTTTCCACTTGTATTATATGTTATGGGCTCTAATTGCTGCTAAAATAATCAGACAGATTTATCTCCCTGTATTCACATTCAAAGAATTCAAATTTCTATCACTGTTGAAGAACTTTTCAAGAACTGTAGTAATGTCACTGATGTCAGTTTAGCTAGAGGTTTTTTTTATATACTTATCTAGGATAAAATTAACAATAACCTAATATGGTATCTATGCATTTTATGATTCCAGTGTTGGAGGGTTAATATTAGATTTTACAGTAGCCAACTACCATGGTATTGCTGTATTTCAACCTGTGATCAATGGTAGGTAAATGGCTTACTTAGAAATCAAAAATAATGTTGTGGAATCTCAGTAATCAATTTTTTTCTATTTTTGTTGAACTAATATATATGGTTTATTTGACATTAAATGTGACATTACAAGATTGTATAATCCTAATGGCATGTCTTAGTGAATTTCAGAAAAATATATGGAAGTATTGCCCCAGCCTTAGTTGTTGATAGTGAAATTTTGAAAATATTTCACGCAAGTTCAGTTGTGATTAAATATAGACCAGTGCATTTTAACTTTGTTTTTATCAGTCTATAAGTATATTTTAATAAGCATGTAACTTTCTGTTTTTATTTTTCGTATATAACTTAGAATGAAGCTGTTACTGCTTTAGAGATGTAAAGATACATGTATTCAATATTGCATTTCTGTACAGGGGTGGGTGGAAACCTTGTAGCGGTACAAGCTAGTCGTATATCTACGTCGTTACACAGGGTGAGCAGACCTGGTAAACTTCCCACCAATGCAGTACATGGCTGTCCAAACTGTCCAAGTGCCTTCTTTGGAAAAAGTAAGATGCATGTTCTGTTGGGTTAGATATTGATATTTAGTTATGATGCACCTTCTGTTGGGTATGGTTTTGTTATTAAGTTATGATGCACTCTTTATTTGGTTTGATATTGTTATTTAGTTATAATGCACCTTCTGTTGGGTTTGGTTTTTTTATTTAGTTATAATGCACTTTCTGTTGAGTTGGGTTTTGTTATTTAGTTTTGATGCACTTTCTGTTGGGTTGGGTTTTGTTATTCAGTTATGATGCACTTTCTGTTGGGTTTATTTAGTTTTGATGCACTTTCTGTTGGGTTTGGTTTTGTTATTCAGTTATGATGCACCTTCTGTTGGGTTTATTTAGTTATGATGCACTTTCTGTTGGGTTTGGTTTTGTTATTCAGTTATGAAGCACTTTCTGTTGGGTTTGGTTTTGTTATTTAGTTATGATGCACCTTCTGTTGAGTTTATTTAGTTATGTTGCACTTTCTGTTGGTTTGGTTTTGTTATTCAGTTATGAAGCATTTTCTGTTGGGTTTTGTTTTGTTATTCAGTTATGATGCACCTTCTGTTGGGTTTATTTAGTTATGATGCACTTTCTGTTGGGTTTGGTTTTGTTATTCAGTTATGAAGCACTTTCTGTTGGGTTTGGTTTTGTAATTCAGTTATGATGCACCTTCTGTTGAGTTTGGTTTTGTTATTTAGTTATGATGCACCTTCTGTTGAGTTTGGTTTTGTAATGCAGTTATGATGCACTTTCTCTTGGGTTGGGTTTTGTTATTTAGTTATGATGCACTTTCTGTTGAGTTAGGTTTTGTTATTAGTTATGATGCACATTCTGTTGGGATTGGTATTGTTAAATAGTTATGATGCACTTTCTGTTGAGTTAGGTTTTGTTATTAGTTATGAAGCACTTTCTGTTGGGTTTGGTTTTGTTACTAAGTTATGAAGCACTTTCTGTTGGGTTTGGTTTTGTTATTTAGTTATGATGCACGTTCTGTTGGGTTTGGTATTGTTATTTAGTTATGAAGCACTTTCTGTTGGGTTTGGTTTTGTTATTTAGTTATGAAGCACTTTCTGTTGGGTTTGATTTTGTTATTTAGTTACGATGCACTTTCTGTTGGGTTTGGTTTTGTTATTTAGTTATGATGCATGTTCTGTTGGGTTAGGTTTTGTTATTAGTTATGATGCACATTCTGTTGGGATTGGTATTGTTATTTAGTTATGATGCACTTTCTGTTGAGTTAGGTTTTGTTATTAGTTATGATGCACATTCTGTTGGGATTGGTATTGTTATTTAGTTATGATGCACTTTCTGTTGAGTTAGGTTTTGTTATTAGTTATGATGCACATTCTGTTGGGATTGGTATTGTTATTTAGTTATGATGCACTTTCTGTTGAGTTAGGTTTTGTTATTAGTCATGAAGCACTTTCTGTTGGGTTTGGTTTTGTTACTAAGTTATGAAGCACTTTCTGTTGGGTTTGGTTTTGTTATTTAGTTATGATGCACGTTCTGTTGGGTTTGGTATTGTTATTTAGTTATGAAGCACTTTCTGTTGGGTTTGATTTTGTTATTTAGTTATGATGCACTTTCTGTTGGGTTTGGTTTTGTTATTTAGTTATGATGCACATTCTGTTGAGTTGGGTTTTGTTATTTAGTAATGATGCACCTTCTGTTGGGTTTGGTTTTCTTATTTAGTTATAATGCACTTTCTGTTGAGTTGGGTTTTGTTATTTAGTTTTGATGCACTTTCTGTTGGGTTGGGTTTTGTTATTCAGTTATGATGCACTTTCTGTTGGGTTTATTTAGTTTTGATGCACTTTCTGTTGGGTTTGGTTTTGTTATTCAGTTATGATGCACCTTCTGTTGGGTTTATTTAGTTATGATGCACTTTCTGTTGGGTTTGGTTTTATTATTCAGTTATGAAGCACTTTCTGTTGGGTTTGGTTTTGTTATTTAGTTATGATGCACCTTCTGTTGAGTTTATTTAGTTATGATGCACTTTCTGTTGGGTTTGGTTTTGTTATTCAGTTATGAAGCACTTTCTGTTGGGTTTGGTTTTGTTATTCAGTTATGATGCACCTTCTGTTGGGTTTATTTAGTTATGATGCACTTTCTGTTGGGTTTGGTTTTGTTATTCAGTTATGAAGCACTTTCTGTTGGGTTTGGTTTTGTAATTCAGTTATGATGCACCTTCTGTTGAGTTTGGTTTTGTTATTTAGTTATGATGCACTTTCTGTTGGGTTTGGTTTTGTTATTTAGTTATGATGCATGTTCTGTTGGGTTAGGTTTTGTTATTAGTTATGATGCACATTCTGTTGGGATTGGTATTGTTATTTAGTTATGATGCACTTTCTGTTGGGTTTGGTTTTGTTATTTAGTTATAATGCATGTTCTGTTGGGTTAGGTTTTGTTATTAGTTATGATGCACATTCTGTTGGGATTGGTATTGTTATTTAGTTATGATGCACTTTCTGTTGAGTTAGGTTTTGTTATTAGTTATGATGCACATTCTGTTGGGATTGGTATTGTTATTTAGTTATGATGCACTTTCTGTTTAGTTAGGTTTTGTTATTAGTTATGAAGCACTTTTTGTTGGGTTTGGTTTTGTTTTTCAGTTATGAAGCACTTTCTGTTGGGTTTGGTTTTGTTATTCAGTTATGATGCACCTTCTGTTGGGTTTATTTAGTTATGATGCACTTTCTGTTGGGTTTGGTTTTGTTATTCAGTTATGAAGCACTTTCTGTTGGGTTTGGTTTTGTAATTCAGTTATGATGCACCTTCTGTTGAGTTTGGTTTTTTATTTAGTTATGATGCACTTTCTGTTGGGTTTGGTTTTGTTATTTAGTTATGATGCATGTTCTGTTGGGTTAGGTTTTGTTATTAGTTATGATGCACATTCTGTTGGGATTGGTATTGTTATTTAGTTATGATGCACTTTCTGTTGGGTTTGGTTTTGTTATTTAGTTATGATGCATGTTCTGTTGGGTTAGGTTTTGTTATTAGTTATGATGCACATTCTGTTGGGATTGGTATTGTTATTTAGTTATGATGCACTTTCTGTTGAGTTAGGTTTTGTTATTAGTTATGATGCACATTCTGTTGGGATTGGTATTGTTATTTAGTTATGATGCACTTTCTGTTTAGTTAGGTTTTGTTATTAGTTATGAAGCACTTTCTGTTGGGTTTTGTTTTGTTACTAAGTTATGAAGCACTTTCTGTTGGGTTTGGTTTTGTTATTTAGTTATGATGCACGTTCTGTTGGGATTGGTATTGTTATTTAGTTATGAAGCACTTTCTGTTGGGTTTGATTTTGTTATTTAGTTATGATGCACTTTCTGTTGGGTTTGGTTTTGTTATTTAGTTATTATGCACATTCTGTTGAGTTGGGTTTTGTTATTCAGTTATGATGCACCTTCTGTTGGGTTTGGTTTTCTTATTTAGTTATGAAGCACTTTCTGTTGGGTTTGGTTTTGTTATTTAGTTATGAAGCACTTTCTGTTGGGTTTGATTTTGTTATTTAGTTATGATGCACTTTCTGTTGGGTTTGGTTTTGTTATTTAGTTATGATGCACCTTCTGTTGAGTTTGGTTTTGTTATTTAGTTATGATGCACCTTCTGTTGGGTTTGGTTTTGTAATTCAGTTATGATGCACCTTCTGTTGGATTTGGTTTTGTAATTTAGTCATGATGCACTTTCTGTTGGGTTGGGTTTTGTTATTTAGTTATAATGCATTTTCTGTTGGGTTTGGTTTTGTTATTTAGTTATGATGCACTTTCTGTTGGGTTTGGTTTTGTTATTTAGTTATGTTGCTTTTTCTGTTGGGTTTGGTATTGTTATTTAGTTATGATGCACTTTCTGTTGAGTTTGGTTTTGTTATTTAGTTATGATGAACGTTCTGTTGAGTTTGGTTTTGTTATTTAGTTATAATGCATTTTCTGTTGAAATTGGTATTTTTACTTAGTTATGATGCACGTTCTGTTGAGTTGGGTTTTGTTATTTAGTTATAATGCATTTTCTGTTGAGTTTGGTATTTTTACTTAGTTATGATGAACGTTCTGTTGAGTTTGGTTTTGTTATTTAGTTATAATGCATTTTCTGTTGAGTTTGGTATTTTTACTTAGTTACGATGCACATTCTGTTGGGTTTTGTTATTTAGTTATGATGCACTTTCTGTTGGGTTTTGTTTTGTTACTGAGTTATGATGCACGGTCTGTTGGGTTTGGTTTGTTATTCAGTTATGATGCACTTTCTGTTTGATTTGGTATTGTTGTTTTGTTATGATGCACTTTCTGTTGGGTTTGGTTTTGTTATTTAGTTTTTATGCACTTCCTGTTGGGTTTGGTTTTGTTATTTACTTATAATGCACTTTCTGTTGGGTTGGGTTTTGTTATTTACTTATGAAGCACTTTCTGTTGGGTATGGTATTGTTATTTAGTTATCATGCACTTTCTGTTGAGTTGGGTTTTTTTATTTAGTTATCATGCACTTTCTGTTGGGTTTGGTTTTGTTATTTAGTTATGAAGCACTTTCTGTTGGGTATGGTATTGTTATTTAGTTATCATGCGCTTTCTGTTGGGTTTGGTTTTGTTATTTAGTTATCATGCACTTTCTGTTGAGTTGGGTTTTGTTATTTAGTTATGATGCACTTTCTGTTGGGTTTTGTTTTGTTATTTAGTTATGAAGCACTTTCTGTTGTGTTTTGTTTTGTTACTAAGTTATGATGCACCTTCTGTTGGGTTTGGTTTGGTAATTCAGTTATGATGCACCTTCTGTTGGGTTTGGTTTTGTAATTCAGTTATGATGCACCTTCTGTTGAGTTTGGTTTTGTTATTTAGTTATGATGCACCTTCTGTTGGGTTTGGTTTTGTAATTCAGTTATGATTCACGTTCTGTTGGGTTTGGTTTTGTTATTTAGTTATAATGCACCTTCTGTTTAGTTTGGTTTTGTTATTTAGTTATGATGCACCTTCTGTTGAGTTTGGTTTTGTAATTCAGTTATGATGCACCTTCTGTTGGGTTTGGTTTTGTAATTCAGTTATGATGCACCTTCTGTTGGGTTTGGTTTTGTTATTCAGTTATGATGCACCTTCTGTTGGGTTTGGTTTTGTAATTCAGTTTTGATGCACCTTCTGTCGGGTTTGGTTTTGTAATTCAGTTTTGATTCACCTTCTGTTGGGTTTGGTTTTGTTATTCAGTTATGATGCACCTTCTGTTTGGTTTTGTAATTCAGTTATGATGCACCTTCTTTTGGGTTTGGTTTTGTTATTCAGTTATGATGCACCTTCTGTTGGGTTTGGTTTTGTAATTCAGTTTTGATGCACCTTCTATTGGGTTTGGTTTTGTAATTCAGTTATGATGCACCTTCTGTTGGGTTTGGTTTTATTATTCAGTTATGATGCACCTTCTGTTGAGTTTGGTTTTGTTATTTAGTTATGATGCACCTTCTCTGTTGGGTTTGGTTTTGTAATTCAGTTATGATGCACCTTCTGTTGGGTTTGGTTTTGTAATTCAGTTTTGATGCACTTTCTGTTGGGTTTGGTTTTGTAATTCAGTTATGATGCACCTTCTGTTGGGTTTGGTTTTGTTATTTAGTTATGATGCACCTTCTGTTGGGTTTGGTTTTGTAATTCAGTTATGATGCACCTTCTGTTGGGTTTGGTTTTGTTATTTAGTTATGATGCACCTTCTGTTGGGTTTGGTTTTGTAATTCAGTTATGATGCACCTTCTGTTGGGTTTGGTTTTGTAATTCAGTTATGATGCACCTTCTGTTGGGTTTGGTTTTGTAATTCAGTTATGATGCACCTTCTGTTGGGTTTGGTTTTATTATTCAGTTATGATGCACCTTCTGTTGAGTTTGGTTTTGTTATTTAGTTATGATGCACCTTCTGTTGGGTTTGGTTTTGTAATTCAGTTATGATGCACCTTCTGTTGGGTTTGGTTTTGTAATTCAGTTATGATGCACCTTCTGTTGGGTTTGGTTTTATTATTCAGTTATGATGCACCTTCTGTTGAGTTTGGTTTTGTTATTTAGTTATGATGCACCTTCTGTTGGGTTTGGTTTTGTAATTCAGTTATGATGCACCTTCTGTTGGGTTTGGTTTTGTTATTTAGTTATGATGCACCTTATGTTGGGTTTGGTTTTGTAATTCAGTTATGATGCACCTTCTGTTGGGTTTGGTTTTGTAATTCAGTTATGATGCACCTTCTGTTGGGTTTGGTTTTGTTATTCAGTTATGATGCACCTTCTGTTGGGTTTGGTTTTGTAATTCAGTTATGATGCACCTTCTGTTGAGTTTGGTTTTGTTATTTAGTTATGATGCACCTTATGTTGGGTTTGGTTTTGTAATTCAGTTATGATGCACCTTCTGTTGTGTTTGGTTTTGTAATTCAGTTATGATGCACCTTCTGTTGGGTTTGGTTTTGTTATTTAGTTATGATGCACCTTCTGTTGGGTTTGGTTTTGTAATTCAGTTATGATGCACCTTTTGTTGGGTTTGGTTTTGTAATTCAGTTATGATGCACCTTCTGTTGGGTTTGGTTTTGTAATTCAGTTATGATGCACCTTCTGTTGGGTTTGGTTTTATTATTCAGTTATGATGCACCTTCTGTTGAGTTTGGTTTTGTTATTTAGTTATGATGCACTTTCTGTTGGATTTGGTTTTGTTATTAAGTTATGATGCATTATCTGCTATGTTTGGTTTTGTTATTTAGTTATGATGCACCTTCTGTTGGGTTTGGTTTTGTTATTAAGTTATGATGCATTATCTGCTATGTTTGGTTTTGTTATTTAGTTATGATGCACTTTTTGTTGGATTTGGTTTTGTTATTAAGTTATGATGCATTATCTGCTATGTTTGGTTTTGTTATTTAGTTATGATGCACCTTCTGTTGGGTTTGGTTTCCGTTTTGTTGGTTTTGTTATTTAGTTAAGCTAAGTGATGCATGACCAAATCTGTAACAGTTTGTCTTTACTGTAGTGATTAGAAAGCTAAAACTAGAAGTGGAGATTTGCCTGAGAGCCTGAGGTATATCAGTAGTCTGAAAGTGATAAACTTTGACTGAAATTAGCAGAAACCTGTGAAGGATATTGAGTCAAGTTCTTGTTTGATTGAGTGGCATTTGTTCCAGATATAGAGTGATACTTGTAATTCCAGTGTTTAGCTACTTATATACCCAGTTTCATTTTAAGTAATGAATGAGCAAGTTTTTAGACTTACATTGAAATATTGAGACTATAGATTTTTTGAATTCTGCTTTATGTTGACATAATATATTTCAGAAAGATTTTTGGTTAAAAAAAGCAAAGCAGTTTACAAAACAATTTTTTTCATCACTGTTTTTACATTGTCAGATACATAAATAACATTAATTCATAGGAAACGTAAATTAAGATCTGTATGTGAAAATCATTCTACATGTAACTATCATGGGTTTCTTTTTTTTCATTTCAGACATAAATGCACGAGCAAGTCGTGTCTTACTAGGCCTAGTTATTCCTGGTCACCTGATATTTATGTACACCATTTCCTTCATGAAAGCAGGCCACACAAGTATCACACCTATATTCACTGTAATGTACCTCATGGCAGCTTTGTTACAGGTAAGGTTTCATGTCTGTAGTTAAAGGATGGTCTAAAATATTTCAAGGTCAAAGATCTTTTGGGGTAGTCTAAAAATGTCATGGTCAAAGATCTAAGGAGGTAGTTTAAAAAAATGTCAAAGATCTATAAGGGTAAACAAAAATGTCAAAGTCAGAGATCTATAAAGGTAGCAGAAAAGTGCTACGCTCAAAGAGCTGTAAGGGTAGTCTTAAAATTTCAAAAATCTATGAGGGTAGTCTCAAAATGTCAAAGTCAAAGATCTATGGGTGTAGTAAAAAAAAAAATGTCACACTGTTTTTGGCAGGTGTCTCTACCTCCACCCAGTATTCAGTGTAGGTTGATACTGCTGGTTACAATATCTCACTTAAGAGACAACAATACATAGGACTTAAGGTAGGTTAGGAAATCAAGAGCAGTGTGGAATCAAACCTTGACATGCTAACCACTCAAACACTGATCTCATTTCACTATTAAAGAGGGAGAGCTCAATATGATTGTACTTAGATACCTAACTGCTTGTGTTGAATTTTTTTCCTTTGTGGTCTGGCTCAGGATCAGACTTTGGTCCAGTGTGTTCACAATGAACATAGCTAACAGCACACCAAAGAGATTCATAACATTAAAAAAAAAAATCTGCCTGTTGATACACATTTGTACAGGATTTATATGAGTCTTACTGAAGCTTTTTCATACGTAGACAGAGTTGATAGATTCCACAACTGAAAAATGTTAAATAACTTTCAAAACCTGCTGAATGTTATTTTGTTAAAGCAGAACCTGCATGTTGATACTAATTTAGCGTTGTGTTATTTTAGGTTGCTGTACTGTTGTATGTTGCAAACTGGATGGTTCATCTGATCTGGCGCAAGGGAGACGACCCTGACAATGTAGCCATACCATACTTAACTGCCCTTGGTGACTTGCTTGGTACAGCGTTCCTTGCCATTGCATTCCATATACTCTTCCTGATTGGTGATAAAGATTCTGATGTAGGCGACTGATTCTATATAATTGATTCTATTTTTCCTGCCAAAGAATTCTTATACTTAAGTAATTTATTACCAACACTTAATTTGTAAATATTCACAGCATAAAACTTTTAAGTTGACTAAGTGCTGAAAATCTAAAGGCTAGATTTAACTAACAGCTGATAGATGATTTAGTTACTGGTTCATTCATCCAGTATTTAAACTTACCATGCTAAATTTCTACAATGGATTTGTCTGATTTCTTATTTGGACAATTCTGTTTATAATATTGAGGGATATTGATTGAAAATATCCTGAGTGATTAACAAACAATGTAGACCATGATCAGACTGTATGGATGTGGAGCATATCATGGTCTGCATTCATCACAGGGTAAAAATAAGTTGCTCCAAGTAGGCACAGGTTGAAATTCTTAGTTTCCTAAACTTTTCTTTCATGTTAGCTGCACATTAAGAAATATTGATGAAGTATCTACCATGTTTCTGTAATTTGATAGGAATTCAGCCAACAACATGTATTAATGTCTGTCTTTTATCAAATTCTACTAGGCTAGATTTGTCTTCCTCTGTTTAACAGTGTTAGTCACACAGTTTGACAGTATTGAAGGCCAGTCCAAGGGTACTGCTAGTATTTGCTGTTGTTTAAGATACAAAGAAGTTCTTTTGCCATTTATATAAAAATACCTCGTACCAGTCTTAGAACAGGTTTTGTTTATGAACACATCATTTCCCCCACCCCCACCCCATAATTGTAGTTACATTATGATTGTGGTAGATTCAAAAATTCTTACTAAGTTTAGACTGTCCATGCTTTTCGTCTTAAGCCATTTATTCATTCAGGTATGTGTTACTGGAAGACCCTGATTACAAATAAAAAAACACACTGAAATTCTGAAATTTTATTAAAAAGAATCTCTTGACTTAAGCATTGTTCTCCTGTCTAATATTTGAACAATTTCTTACAGTTTTTCAAGTATTCACCATACGAAGTAATTCGGGTAAGAGAACAGGGTGATAATTAAAGCCTTGTATTAAATATTTCTTGTTTTGTGTTCTGTTGCCTTCTTTTCACAAACCAGTTTCTATTTTTACATTGACTCCTGGCTGTATAGATTAGCCAAGAAAAAGTTTGGTTTCCAGTCAAATTGTCTTCTGTTGTTTATTCTTTTTAAATTTGTGGGTTGTCCAGATACTTTTTTATATTTCATTTGCCCTAGTGGTTACTTATATATCTCTTAAATTTGCTTATTTAGATGGTTCTTGCCAAGCATGAGTCAGTGTAGCTACTTTCTAAGACTGGAGTTACTTGCTCCTAGTTATATTTTCAATTAAGTATCCGGCCTGTTTACTCAGTATTTAACCACCAGGGCAGTTACACATTGATGGGTGAAGTGGGAAAAGTGTTATCTGCGTTCTTATTTCATAGTATGAGAACTTTTTTTGCTTTCTCCTCTTTAACTGTTTTCCAATTCTGTAAAGTCAAGAAAAAATTAAGAAGATGCTGCTTATTCCAAAGTTGCATTTCTAGAGTTAAAATTTGTCTGATATAAAAGAGGTCACTGGAATCTGTTTGAGCCCCAAAGGAAAAAGGGAAAAAAATAAATATGAATGGTTGTAGGGTTTGGAAAGAAAGTCATATAGATATGAAGGAAACATTGATATAATTGCAAATGAATAGCCTGAGTGTATAAAACTAAATATTAGATTCTCTGCAGGCATTGTTAGTTCCGTTGAAGTGTCTCAAAATAACACGGTATAGAGCACCACAGACAGCTCAGGGGCATATTTGCTTGAACTTAATTTTCTTCATTTTTATTTTTAAAAAATTGGTATTTTTTAATGGGCATTAATCTAAGATATTATTGAAATGAATCTGGCTGGGCAAATCAGGGCTTTATCAGATGTACTCTGCCAAATGTTTAATTGTGTTTCAACACTATAAAATTGCAGTATTATTTCTGAGATAATACTTTGTTAGTAGAATCTTACCTTTCAAATCTAGCATTATTTGTAACAGTACCTTCTTAAGAATAAACAAAAAAAAACTATTCTTAAATTGTCACAACTGTGAGCAGGAATTTTTCAGTGAGAGTTTATACATTTATATACTAGATTCTACATCAACAGCTATATTTTACATTTTCCATGTTTTTTGCTTCAAGATGTTAACAGACCAAGGTACGTAACAGTTAACAGGTGCTACAAATGGGTTGGTTAATGGTACATGTATATATTTACTGTAGTTTTAAACATAATGTGATGGGTATATCTGTGATTTAATAACCTTTTACTCAAATTTGCTTTGAAAGATTTCTGATCTAGAAATGATAAAATGGTTTGTTTTCTTTATTGCTTGTGGCCTGGGTATTGGAACCCTGATAACTTTATGCTTATGTATTGTTAATATAGCAGTGGCTTGAGATTGGCAAAGGTTGGTTGTGTATGTAGGTAGCTTGTTGATCCTGCTCCTGAAAAAAATACTCAGTAAGTGGCTTGATTGTGTTGTCTTTGAATATGTTTCAGACATTTGCAACTGTTATATAATGTAATTGTCAATATATTGTAGAATACAAAAGCTCTATAATTGAATATTACCCCAAAACCTAAAAAAATGGAATAGGTGTTAAGTTTATAATACACTTGAATGCTTTTTATGTCCCCACAAAGTGGGGTGCATATAGCGTTGCACTTGTCCGTACGTCCATCCGTACGTCTGTCCGTACGTCCCGAAATCTTGCGAATGCAACTCCTCTTAAACCGGATGGCAGATTTTGCTTAAACTTCCAGGGATGAACAACCTTAATGTGTAGATGGTAGTAAAGGAAGGAATTTTTGCTGTGACCAAATTTAACAGAATTATGGCCCTTTGTTGATTTTTTCACTAGAAATTTTGTGAACGCAACTCCTCTTAAACCGGATGGCAGATTTTGCTTAAACTTCCAGGGATGAACAACCTTAATGTGTAGATGATAGTAAAGGAAGGAATTTTTGCTGCGACCAAATTTAACAGAATTGTGGCCCTTTGTTGATTTTTTCACTATATACCATATAGAAATTTTGTGAACGCAACTCCTTTTTAACCGGATGGCAGATTTTGCTTAAACTACCAGGGATGAACAACCTTAATGTGTAGATGGAAGTAAAGCAAGGAATTTTTGCTGCGACCAAATTTAACAGAATTATGGCCCTTTGTTGATTTTTTCACTATATACCATATTGAAATTTTGTGAATGCAACTCCTCATAAACCGGATGGCAGATTTTGCTTAAACTTCCAGGGATGAACAGCTTTAATTTGTAGATGGTAGTAAAGGAAGGAATTTTTGCTGTGACCATATTTAACAGAATTATGGCCCTTTGTTGATTTTTTCACTTTATACCATATAAATAATTGAACATATAAATTTTACATTTGTAATTTAATTTAACATGTACATAAGGTTACCTGTAGATCATTTTAGGTGTATATACAGAAAAATTTTACATACAGGATATACATGCTCATGTTTATGAGCACTTACGCATAGTGGGGGCATCCGTGTCCTATAGACACAGTTCTAGTTTTGTATGGAATTGAGCTTTTCTATGTGAAAATAAAATCTACAGAAGGCCTTTATTGACTGCTTTGTTTGTTTCATGTTAATTATAATTATACCCCCACAAACAAAGTTTGAGGGGATATATAGGAGTGAGCTTGGCGGTCGGTCGGTCTGTCATGGTTTCCCGCCGATAACTCATGAAAGGCTAGACAGATTTAAACAATTTTTGGTACACAGCTGTAACATCATAAGATACAGGTCAAGACCAATATTGGGGCTGGTGGGGTCAAGGTCACTGTGACTAAAATTAGAAAAATGGTTTCCGGACGATAACTCCTGAAAGGCTTGACAGATATAAACAATTTTTGGTACACAGGTGTAAATGCATAAGATACAGGTTAAGTTCGATATTGGGGCTTGTGGGGCCAAGGTCAAGGTCACTGTAACTAAAAATAGAAAAATGGTGTTTGGATGATTACGCATGAAAGGCTAGACAGATTTAAGAAAATTTTGGTACACAGGTGTAACATCATAAGATACAGGTCACGTTTGATATTGGGGCTGGTCAGGCCAAGGTCAAGGTCATTGTTACTAAAAATAGAAAAAAGGTTTCCAGACTATAACTCATGAATGGCATGACAGATTTAAACAATTTTTGGTACACACGTGTAACATGGATATTGGGGCTTGTGGGGATGAGGTCAAGGTCACTTTTACTAAAAATAGAAAAACAGTTTTTTGATGAATACGCATGAAAGGTGAGACAGATTGAAAAAGTTTTTTGGTACACAGGTGTAACATCATAAGGTACAGGTCACGTTCGATATTGGGGCTGGTGGGGCCAAGGTCAAGGTCACTGTTACTAAAAATAGAAAAACGGTTTCTTGACAATAACTCATGAATGGCTTGACAGATTTAAACAATTTTTGGTACACAGGTGTAACATCATAACATACAGGTCAATTTCGATATTTGGGCTGGTGGGGCCAAGGTCAAGGTCACTTTTACTAAAAATAAAAAAAGGTTTCTTCTCAATAACTTGAGTTAGGAATGAGATATTATGATGAAACTTTCTTTAAAGATAGTTTCTATAAAGAAGAGGCTTGGGATTGAAAATTGGGCCAGTTGGATCAAGGTCACTGTTCACTTTAACAAAGAATAGAAAAACAGTTTCTGGATGATACCTCATGAGTTACAGGAACAGTCAGGGATTTATTCCCAGATGGATAAGAATGCATTCAAGCCCAAATATGTACTTGTAAAATTTGATGATGATCGTGTTTGAAGTAAAGCTCATGAATGCTCTAGATGCCTTATTCCAGAAGAGATCAGCTAGAGCATCAGCTAGTTCTGCTAGAAAATATACAGTTCAATGGTCTACCGGTAATTGTTTTCTCTATATACAATATTATTAAATATAAAATATATACACATTTCCATGTTTCTTATGTCAGTTTATTCCATTGATTCTAAGCTTTCCAGTTCCAGTATCAAGCACCCATGTGTGGGTATTAATCACCTTTAGTGATAGTTCTAGTTTTATATAGATTTGTTTGATCATGTTTCACTTCAAAATTGTTCAATATATAAGAACAGTTTTTACTTTAACTTACAAAGCTGCTAGAATTATCTCCCATTGGTTTGTCTGTTCCAGAAGTAAAAAATTTCATCTAATCATTGATTTATAGGTATTGGTTACTACCTGCTTAAGTTGCATACCCTGTTACAAGGTAAAGGGATTGTTTTCTCACAGCATGGCTCAAATTTACATACAAGTCAGTATTTATATGTTAGAGGAAAACATGCTAATTTTCTGTAAAATATTTTTGACAACTTTTTTGTTTTGCAGAATTAATGCTTATCATTTCTCAATGACTGTATAAAGGTCTTTTCATAAAGGTGTCACAATATTTCTTATAAAAAAGAAAAATAGTTTTTAAACACACTTGTCATACATATTTTGGGCCTAAAACATTTCACAGTATGTTTTGTAACTCTGAACAATTAGTTAAAGTACAAATGCTGACATTGTTACAACATACTTTCTTGTTACATTAGATGTTGGTAAAACCAAGTAAATAGGTCTAGTGAGTTAGGCCTTTTAGGGGTTCATGAAGCACCCACCTCAGGACTGTGGATATAATGTATATAGCAGTGTTGTAACAGATGACATGACAGGAAACTGATCACAAACTTTAAAGTATGGGTACACCATTTAAAAGTGTGAAAGAAAGACTGTATCAGTACTGTTAATTTACAAAACACATGATTTTACATGTGTTTCATTTGACTCTGACAATTGACTTGATTATGTGATTTAAAGCGACTGACTCACAGAATTTAGCTGATTTTTTTTTTCTTTAAAATTTAAGAGAAGTTAATATACTATGGAAAAAACATAATATTATCCTTCTATACACCATGAAAACTGAAAAAAAAAGTTTTGATTTTATTTGAACCCGTGATCAGTAAAATTTAAAGTGATGATCTACACCACTGAGCCACAGAGACAAGTTATCAGATTTCATCAAAATAAATGATATAACTTGAGTATCTACCCCATGACTAACTGGGTAAATTTTTTACTGATAAAAGTGTGTAAAACTTTACATTTTGATTTTTTTCTGTAACAAAAAATGCATCAGTAACTTAGTTTAGATATGTTCTTCACAATTACAGCTAGAACTTCTAGATGTATAGACATTTTCTTTTTATGCCCCCACAAAGTGGGGAGCATAATTATAGGGTTGCACTTGTCTGTCCGTCCTTCTGTCCGTACGTCCCGAAATCTTGTGAACGCAACTCCTCTTAAACCGGATGGCAGATTTTGCTTAAACTTCCAGGGATGAACAACCTTAATGAGTAGATGATATTGAAGGAAGGAATTTTTGCTGCGACCAAATTTAACAGAATTATGGCCCTTTGTTGATTTTTTCACTATATACTATGTAGAAATTTTGTGAACACAACTCCTCTTTAACCGGATGGCAGATTTTGCTTAACCTTCCAGGGATGAACAACCTTAATGTGTAGATGGAAGTAAAGGAAGGAATTTTTGCTGCGACCAAATTTAACAGTATTATGGCCCTTTGTTGATTATTTCACTATATACTATATAGAAATTTTGTGAACGCAACTCCTCTTAAACCAGATGGCAGATTTTGCTTAAACTTCCAGGGATGAACAACCTTAATGTGTAGATGCAAGTAAAGGAAGGAATTTTTGCTGCAACCAAAGTTAACAGAATTATGGCCCTTTGTTGATTTTTTCACTATATACCATATAGAAATTTTGTGAACGCAACTCCTCTTAAACCGGATGGCAGATTTTGCTTAAACTTCCAGGGATGAACAGCTTTAATGTGTAGATGGAAGTAAAGGAAGGAATTTTTGCTGTGACCATATTTAACAGAATTATGGCCCTTTGTTGATTTTTTCACTATATACCATATAAATAATTGAACATATAAATTTTACATTTGTAATTTAATTTAACATGTACATAAGGTTACCTGTAGATCATTTTAGGTATATGTACAGAAAAAATCTTACATACAGGAAATACATGCTCTTGTTTATGAGCACTTATGCATAGTGGGGGCATCCGTGTCCTATGGACACAGTTCTAGTTTTTTTCATTGTCAGCCCATATGTGAGTCAGTCGCTTGAATTGATGAAGGTCATTCTAATTATGTTTGAAAAAAAATTTCTTTTGCATAGAGGACATGTGAACCTTTGATATACCAGTTTCATATGACTGTCTTGTGAATCATTCTGGATGCACTGAAAATCTGTTCATTTCATAGTTTTATTTCATGTATAAATTGATGTTTGTGATAATGATAATTTCTGGTCTAAAAAACCCTATTTATCTTGAAAGGCCCTATTTGATTTCTTGCATTTTGACATTAGATCTGTTTTATTAATCAACACTTTTCAAAATATTATGTTGATGAGCTCATCACTAATTTTTTATTATAATCATAAATTTTGTCTCCTTTTTATTTACTTCTGTCTCAAGTGGTTGCTTTAGGAATAAAATTTCATGATGGTTTGTTTAGCCACTATTATATAACATATAATCTTCTCAATAGTTATACACAATAGTTGAATATGTTGGAAGACAAAATTTACAGGGTGAATAGGAGTGTATATATACAAGTTAATGTTACAATTATAGATGTTTTAAAATAGTATGTTTATGTTTCTGCTTTGTATGTAGATACTTAAGGGCTGTGTCTTTGAAGAGATGTTTATTTTTTTCAACAAAGTATGAAGTGTTTCTAAAGGGATACACCCTAAAATTTAGAATATCCCATTTCCATTAAAATTGAATAAATGTGAATGATACTAAATGAATCATTACTGAACGTCAAGATGTCAGAAAAAGTACAACAGGTAAACTGAAGGCTTTAACCCTTTACTCCATATATACGCATTTTTATGCATATGCGACCAGTGTAGATCCAGATCAGCCGGAACATCCGTGCCGTCTGATCAGGATCTGCACTGGTTGCTTTTTGGTCAGAAATAACCTAATGTATCAAAAGGCAAACAGTGTAGATCCTATCAGACGGCACGGATTTGCCGGCTGATCTGGATCTACACTATATGCCTAAGCCATAAAGGTGTATATATGGAGGAAAGGGTTAATATCAATCTTATACAGAAAGTTGTTGTTTATTTATTACAAAGGAACAGTGCTTTGTTAGTGACTAAAGCTCATCAGAAAATATCTTTGACATATGTTCTGCTTTACTTTCTGAATTATGTTTCATTTTTAGCTCACCTGTCACATAGTGACAGAGTGAGCTTTTGTGATCACGTTTTGTCCGTCGTCCGTCCACAGTTAGTTTGTTAACACTTTAGTGGTCACATTTTTGCCTCAATTGTCATGAAACTTGGTCAGGATGTTTGTCTCATTAATATCTTGGACGAATTCGAACATGGGTTATCTGGGGCCAAAAACTAGGTCACAGAGCCCAAATATTGAAAAACCTTGTTAACTTCTAGAGGCTACTTTTTCAGTCCAAATATCCTGGAAATTTGTCAGAGAGATTGTTTCGATAATTTCTAACTCAAGTTCGAATATGGGACATCTAGGTTAAAAAACTAGGTCATAGAGCCCAAATATGGAAAAACATTGTTAACACTCTAGAGGTAACATTTTCAGTACAAATAACCTTGAAATTTGTCGGAAAGATTGTTTCAATAATTTCTGAGTCAAGTTCGAATATGGGTCATCTGGGGTCAATTAACCAGGTTCATAGCAACTTTGTTAAAAGCAGTCAAACTTAGGTGAGCGATACAGGGCCATCATGGCCCTCTTGTTATTGAGAATGATCAAATGAAATATATAAGCATTATGTCACTGGTTAATATTAGGGTATGTTCCTTTAAAAGAACCTGTATGTATGTTTCTTTTTACTGTTTGTGTGACTTGTGTTAAATTTTTGAAATATCCTTTGTTATAAATAGATAGATTATTTATTTATGGGGGGAAAATTCCTCAAAGAGCTTTAATTATGTTAATTACATTTTGGGTGTTGAAATTTTATTTTCAAGAAAAATAGTATTTTGACATTTTGATGTGTAGAAAAAAATATTGTTTGGTAAAGATTATAGAAATATTGCTATTTAAAATATAATTCATGGTGGGAAGTGTTTATGTAGTTAGAAAAATAAGTTTGGAGTGAACTATCTATTTCTTTTCCAGCAATACATTCCACAGGTAAGATTTCTGATTAAGGGGATGATGTCTGTGGCGCAGTCCCCTCTAAATCTCTCGTATCTTTTGTGTTGAGAATTCTAGTATATAGTAACATGTTTATAAGAAATAATGCGCCCAGTTGAATCAGTGTATCTTTACCATAAGTTTTGCATTAAATCCATTTGTTATGTTGTTGGGTATTTGAGGGTAGATATTGTTTTTCTGTAGCCAACAAGTTGTAGTTTCACTGTCCAGCTAGTTGATCTGTTCTCTGCAGGCAATGTTTGATGTAAATGTCACTGTTACCTACGTGTACATGTTTATATAAGGTCTTGCATCAGAGATAATGCACATGAATTTAACAATAATTCAACAAACATTTTACATATTTTTTCATATACATGTTATTAATTTGTTAAATCATTGACAATGTAAATAAATTCGAAATTAATTATTTAGTGAATTATATGTGTAAATTAACAGCCTACACTGATGTCACCTGTTCAGGGAATTGTTTGTACATTAATGTCATTGTAATCTAAGTCACATGAAATGAAGATAAGACAAGTATATACTAAGATCTGTATAAAAGTGTCAATTATTTAAAAAATGTTACGAATTTGGATGTTGAAAATCATACAGTGTGCCATATTTTAGGAGAAATGAATGTATGTGTTTGTATTTAGTGATTTTTTTATGCCCCCCAAGGGAGGCATATTGTTTTTGAACTGTCAGTCCGTCAGTCAGTCTGCACTACCGAAAATAAATAGGGGGCCATCCAACTGTAAACATAACAAAACAGAACAATAGAGTTCATTCCATAACAATTGTATAAGGGGTCAATGGCCCTCTATTAAAAAAAAGAAAAGGCTTCCAATCCAGTTTTGGCTGGACGTCAGTCCGTCCAAAAACTTTAACATTGGCCATAACTTCCTTATTAAGTGGATTTACTTCATACTTGGACACAAGATCCCTTTGGACAAGACCTTCCCACTGACTAATGTTTATTTGATTGACCTTGACCCCTGAATGACTTTCACCTTGAAGATCCAATTGTCCAAAAATTTTAACATTGACCATAATTTCCTTATTAGTAAGTGGATTTACCTCATACTTAGGCACAACACCCCTTTGGACAAGACCTTCCCACTAACCTATATTTATTTGATCTTGACCCCTGAATGACCTTCAGTTTGAAGATCCAGTTGTCTAAAAACTTTAACATTGACGATAACTTCTTTATTAGTAAGTGGATTTACTTCATACTTGGACACAACACCCCTTTGGACAAGACTTTCCAACTGACCTATACTTATTTGATGGTGACCCCTGAATGAACTTTATCTTGAAGATCCAATTGTCCAAAAACTTTAACATTGGCCATAACCTTATTAGAAAATCAAGTTACTTCATACTTGGACACAACACCCCTTTGGACAAGACCTTCCCACTGATCTATATTTATTGACCTTGACCCTTGAATGACTGGTCCTCAGCCCAAAGTCAAAGCACCACTTTGGGGGCATTGTCATCTTACAGTGACAGTTCTTGTTAACTAACTACTACAACTGGGCACTTTGCCAAAAAATATGAATGAACCAACTTGTTACCAAGTAGTTATATATCATCACAAGGAATGAATGCATTTACTATTTTCTGTGTCATAGTTTTAACTTAAATTGTCAGTAAATAATACTGTCGTTTCCATTTTGTTATACATTTCTATAATTTTTTTTGCAAAAATGTTAATCAGTTTTAACAATAGTATAACTTTGTAATATTTTGAAAAAGCCACCACCCCACTAACAGACACACCCCTTTAAGATACAGTCAAGTGTGTCTTAACAGAATATCACCACTGATGTTAACAATTTCAACAAAAAGATACTGGTAAAACTCACTCTGAACTATGTTGGTGCCTGCTTATCTTGGAACTGGCTTGCCAGACAGCAGCTCCCATACACACTGCATCTGTTAACGTTATTTTTTCAGAACAAGAATTGACCAAGCTCATGAATCCTGACAAATGCCATGGGGACTGCTAATGTGCTAAGATGGTTATTTTGGGTCAGTTATTGGTCAAAGGTTGTCAGAAACCACAATATCACTGTATCATTATAAACAAGTCTGTACCATACCAGTCACATTTGAAACCTTCCATTCTTCAATATTGATAGCTTAACATTGTTATGTTAAAGATGAAATTAACATGGATCTTGGCTGTACATAGTTTTCTTTGTTTCTTAAATATATGGTATTTTTTAAGATGTTTCTGTGTCAGAAAAAGAAAAAAAATCCTGATTTTGTTTTCACATCAATGTTAGCAGTCCCTCATTTTCAGTTTTATTGTTAGTTTTACCAGATGCAGCTTTAATATTTATTCTCTGCCAGTATTTACTTTTGATTGTTAGACTTGTAAAAAGTTTTTTCTGACTTGACAGTATATTTTGACTATATTTTTACTGCTCCAGAAGACAACTCATTGAACTTTGAGGCAGTAGAACCAGTACAGGTATAGTTGCCTCAGTTATACAATAACCTTTGAAGAGCAGTATATAGTCCTGGAGTATCAATAATCTTCAGTAATTAGTCTAGTTCATTGTAATCTATCAGTAGATAAATAAGTCTACACCTGCAGACTGTGTCCAAAGGACATGGTGATAAAGACTCTTTTGTGAGTTTACATGCTGTAACCTGTCTGTTAATGTGATTGTAATCTAAACCATTACATGTGTAGAGATTTTAATTGCCCATTGATGAAGTGTCTCCCATTTTAAAGAAATAAATCTTATTTTAAACCTTTTTCTTTGTTCATTTTTTTATCAGACAGCATTTTTAGCTCACCTGTCACAGAGTGACAAGGTGAGCTTTTGTGATCGCAATCCGTCCGTTTTCATTCAAACGACATCTCCTCTGAAACCACTGGGCCAAAGTTGATGAAACTTGCCATGGATGTTCCTTGCATGAAGCTCTTCCAAAGTTGTTCAAAGAAATCAATTCCATGCAGAACTCTGGTTGCCATACCAACCTAAAGGAAAAACTTTAAAAATCTTCTTGTCTGAAACCACAAGGCCTAGAGCTTAGATATTTGGCATTTAGCACCCTCTAACGGAACTCTACAAAAATTGTTCAAATTATTTCCCTGGGGACAAAATTGGCCCCGCCCCAGGGGTCACTTCATTTTACATATACTTGTATAGGAAATCTTTAAAAATAATCTTCTCAGAAACCACAATGCCTACAGCTTAGATATTTGATATGTAGCATTGTCTAGTGGATGTCTACCAAGTTAGTTCAAATTATGTCCCCTGGGTCAAAATAGGCCACGCCCCAGGGTTCTTTTTGTTTACATATAGTTATATAGGAAAAACATGAAAAATCATTTTTAATGAGAAACTAATAGGACTAGACCTTAGATATTTGGTGTGGAGTATTGTGTAGAGAACCTTTACCAGTATTGTTTATATGTTTGCCCTGGGGTCAAAATTGGCCCTGCCCGGGGGCCCTTAATATGTAAAAAAGGCAATCTTTTAAATCTTCTTACTGGAAACCTCAGTGCCTACAGCTTAGATATTTGGTATGTAGCATTGTCTAGTGGATGTCTACCAAGTTTGTTCAAAGGCCTAGAATTTTAAAATTTGGCATGAAGAAAGCTTTATCAAGCTTTTCAAATTATTAGATTAGGTTAAAGGTCATGGAGGCTAAAAATAGATTTATCTACTGTACCTCATAGAGCCTTCATTTATAGACCAATATCTTTGATATTCAATATATAGGTTCCATGCATGGACCTCTACCCATGGGTAGGGTTTGAGGTCACTGGGTCAAGGTCAAGGTCACCATAGCTTATAATAGATATTTCTACTTTCTGTCAGAGAACCTTTATTTATTGACTGATATTTTACATTTTTGGTTTGTAGGCACTTATATATTTTCAATTAAAACATGAAATACTGCTTCACAGCAAACCTACAGCCAAAGTAATCAGGTGAGCGATCCAGGGCCATCATGGCCCTCTTGTTAAATATCTGTTTCATCAAAGAAAACAGTAAAGAGGCACAAAAGTGACCTCTATACATCAGAAAATCTATGGTTTCTCGGGAGGGTCACAAGTCGAGGACTGTATCTTTTTGGGTCTGCATATCGTTGGTGCTGATTCCCCATATGACTGACGCTCCTGAAGAGTCTTTAGCTCACCTGAGCCGTAGGCTCATGGTGAGCTATTAGGATCAATCAATGTCCCTCGTCTGTCATCCGTCGGACGTCCACACTTAGTTTGTTAACACTCTAGTGGTCACATTTTTTCCTCCGTTGTCATGAAACTTAGTCACGATGTTTGCCCCAGTGATTACTCGGACGAGTTTGAACATGGGTTATCTTGGTTGAAAAACTAGGTCGCAAGGCCCAAAAAAAGAGTAACCTCTTGTATACACTCAAGAGGTTACATTTTCAGTCTAAATGTCCTGGAAATTTTTTAGAAAGGTTGTTCCGATGATTTCTAGCTCAGCTTCGAATATGGGTCATCTGGGGTCAAAAGATAGGTCACAGAGCCCAAAAATATAAAAACCTTGTTAACACTTCAGAGGCTACTTTTTCAGTCCAAATATCCTGGAAATTTGTCAAAAATGTTTTGACGATTTCTAGCTCAAATTTGGATATGGGTCATCTAGGTTCAAAAACTATTTCACAGAGCCCAAATATGGAAAAACCTTGTCACTCTAGAGGTTACATTTTCAGTCTTAATATCCTGGAAATTTGTCAGAAAGGTTGTTTCGATGATTTCTAGCTCAGCTTCGAATATGTTTCAACTGGGGTCAAAAACTAGGTCACAGAACCCAAATATGGAAAACCATTGTTAACACTAGAGGTTACATTTTCAGTCAAAATAACCTGGAAATTTGTCAGGTTGTTTCGATAATTTCTAGGTCAGGTTCGAATATGGGTCAACTGGGGTCAATTAACCAGGTCCATAATTTTGTTAAAAGCAGTCATACTCAGGTGAGCGATATAGGGCCATCATGGCCCTCTTGTTTTTATAATAGCATAAGATAAATTGCATTCCGAGGACGATTCGAGTTCTTTAACAAAGTGTTACAAAACATCGATACATGGGACTTCGGTTTGGAAGTCGACGATCCAACCTAAGTCCAAGCATTGGGGTAGGGACATGAAATTTGGGCGCAATATAACCCACAACGGTAAATTTAGCGAGTTTTCCAAGTGAATTTAATAAGTAAAAATTACCGTGTACATAAGAATATTTTTTAACATTGTACATTTTAACGCTGAATGCCTTTGTACGTAATTTCGTTTATTACTTGTTAAATCTGACATTAACAGTCATCAGAATTTCTGTTCGGTAAATTCGTCTGGAACATGATCTGAAATTACTTTATCTATCTAACAGTTTATGGAGCCTGAAATATAACACACTTGCATGTAAGATCTATTGTCTAAATATTTGTCCAGACACTTCGACTGACAGGTACGGTTTCTTCCAACCGTATTTTCCTTCTATATTTAGATTCTGGCATCAAACTTACAAGTTATTTTATGTCAAAGAGTAAGATAATGAGCTATTCATGTTTTCTAAGGTATAGCTATGGCAGTGTTTAAAATGCGTGACAATCAAGATCAATGCTGAAAACATAATGAATGTTCAGATACCGTGTCTGGAGGTCAAAGGTTCGTATCCCGTCCACAGAATTTAAACAGACTACATTTAATCCTCTAGGCGGGTGTACATGTCAGAACTGCAAGAAGTTTAATTCCATCCGATTTTACCATTGTACTTATAATTACCCGACCATTGGCGTCGGGTCATAATAAAAATTAAAGGGACCACTCTTTAAACGTCCAAATAATGTTCATGTCATTGTGAACGAGTATTTCCGTTCCTTCTGGCAAAATGGTGTTGAAACGGATCAGTCAGAAGTCTAACTTGTAACAGACGAGTTTGAACAAATGTTCAATATTGTCAGACGTCGGACCGTGAGTTGTAGTTACGTCACGACGCATGTGTCATCAATGAAACGAATATTCATCCAGAATGGTTGCAAATACGGCCCCTCCCATGCTGTCACAGAGAAGCTGTGAGCGCACGATCCCATCGTGTACTGACGTAGAATAGTGAAGTTGGCTAATAAAAGACTAGAAAACATTTGTTGCACTTTGTTATTTTGTTTTTAATGTATTTGAACAAGACCAGAAATTTCTAAGTAGGAAGATTTTACAAGAGTTTGACACCAAGCCCTACCAGACGTACAAACGAGTATTTTTAAGTTCGATGCAAAAAATGGGGAAAGGTTTTTTCAATGAAAGCATATTATGCATTCTTATATTTGTAAATGCGGTATCATTACATTATCATTACTTCTCCACTAAACCATATGGAAAAGTCGATTATATCCATGAATTAATTCTTGTCAGACTTTATTGCTTTAAAAAAATCTCACAATTGTCACCCTAGATCAAAATTTAAAATTTCTAATTATATGAAACCTATATTCTTATAGTCATAAGGTATGACAATTAGTTAAAAGCTAATATTTTTTATTCACACATATGTAAAGGGTCTAGTGATTACAATGATTGGCATTCTAGGATTTAAAGGTATCTGCCACACTTAGGTGGCGGGGGGGTATCATCAGCTCATTCAGAGGTTCTACTCTATAATTAAGTGACGTCACTGTATACTTCTTAGACATAAATTTAACTAGAATCTTAACCTGTTCTTGAACGATTGTTCTCGTTTTCATTCCCTGGCATTTTTTTTATAGTTATCGACAGATACTGATTTTTGCCGTTTCGCAGTACCCAATAATATGTTTTTTTATGGCTGTAGGACAAGATGTTAAGGGCACGGATAGTTTAGTAGGTGTGCAAGAACTGGAATTAACGATAAATTTTGCTTTATATGGTGTTTTGTGCATTTTAGGCAACCAATACATTGTAGGTACTTTATTTTGTTTCGGTTCAACACTGATTCTAAGTTTTGAAATTTGTAGAGTGTGTCCAGAAACAATATCATCTCTGATGAAGAAGTAAGCGAATAAGCATAAGTACTATTTAGCTCTTTGGTTTGAATATTAGTATACAATGTAGTGTATCCGTCATACTATTATTACATTATTTACAGCCTTTTCAGCAGGTGCCAATACAAATCTATTATGAAAGTCTTGAATCCCCTTTCTCAATTGACGAACGAAGTGGTAATAAAGCTAGGTTTCTTTTATATAAAGATATGTGAGTGTCAATTATTTTGAGGATTTGTCTTTTCCATTTAGAAATAGCATAAGGCACAGTATGCACTCTTCTACACCATTTATTGCAAAATAAGCTTAAAGGCTCGGAAATTTCTGCTCGGAAGACATTAAAATCAATTTCCGATAGAAATCTATATTTTGAACCTTTAGACATTTAATTACGGATTCTATAGTCTTTGATAATGAAGGTCCCGGTACCGGCAGGCTTATAGCAATATTTTGAGTTTGAACAATCTCAAGGTGTTGGTGTATCTTCAACAATCTGTAAATTAGGGGTAACTTTATTATAACAAGGCAGTCTGAAGGACAGCTAAATCCCCATCCGCAGCGGACATGAATGTGTACTTCTTGACCTTTAACCAACCATGACCTTGATGTTGTGCCATGCATATTATAAGCACATAGTCTCATGATAGTAATTATTTGTGCCAAGTTATTTAAAATCTTCCATAAAGTCAAAAAGTTATGGAGAACATTTAACCTTAACCTTGGTGGTAGCAACCTGGATGTTGGGTTCTGCACATTGTGTCATAATGGTGATCATTTGTGCCAAGTCATTAAAAAACTTTTCGTAAGCCAAGTTAGTAAGTTATAGAGCAGACGTGAAATGTGGATATTTGACCTTTAACTGTGACCTTCACCTTGTGGGAAGACACCCAATTATTGCGCTCTGCACATCGTCTGATAATGGTGATCACTTGTGCCAAGTTATTTCAAAAAAAAAATCAGCGGTTTAAAAGTTATGGAGCGGACACGAAATGTAGACTTTTAACACTTGACCTTTAAGTGTGACCTTGGCCTTGGGGGTAGCAACTCAATAATTGCGCTCTGCACATTGTCTCATAATGGTGATCATTTGTGCCATGTTATTTCAAAAAGATTTCAGCAGTTTGAAAGTTATAGAGCGGACACGAAAGTGTTACAGACGGACAGATAGACGGACAGTAGGAACCCAATTACTGCGCTCTGCACATCGTCTCATAATGGTGATCACTTGTGCCAAGTTATTTCAAAACATTTTCAGCGGTTTAAAAGTTATGGAGCGGACACGAAATGTAGACTTTTAACACTTGACCTTTAAGTGTGACCTTGACCATGGGGGTAGCAACCCAATTATTGTGCTCTGCACATCGTCTCATAATGGTAATCACTTGTGCCAAGTTATTTCCAAAAAAATTCAGCAGTTTAAAAGTTATGGAGGGGACACGAAATGTAGACTTTTTAACACTTGACCTTTAAGTGTGACCTTGACCTTTGGGGTAGCAACCCAATAATTGCGCTTTGCACATTGTCTCATAATGGTGATCACTTGTGCCAAGTTATTTTTAAATATTTTCAGCAGTTTAAAAGTTATAGAGCGGACACGAAAGTGTAACGGACGGACAGACGGACGGACGGACTGAGGCCATTCCTATAATTCCCTCCCCGCTTTGCGGAAGGGGATTAATTAAAAATTGTGATTCTTGTTGGCTTGTTGTATTTATAACAAACGATAGGTGATTCAGTTTTCTAAAATAATAATGTACAGCCTATTTAACCGTTTTATCTTTGAATATACTTGGACGGTCAATAAAATCAATTCCTTTATTTAAAAAAAAATTCAGGAAATGTATTTGATGATCAGATTCCGGGTCAGTGTGATCGGAGAATATACCGAGCGTACCACTGAATACGACTTGCAACTTCATAAAGTGGATGAGTTCTTATAACAATGGCATCGCCATCCTCATCCAGTCTCTACAGATTTCATATAGAAATAGTTGTAAAATGTGAAAGCATAGCGTGTCTGTCAGATTGTTTTAAAATAATTTGAAGGTCATGAATTGAACAACGAACACGTGACTTTCATTTGATGTTACCGTTAGTCCTACTCCCATGCGACCCCGATTTATGTTTTCGTATATCAAGTAATTCAAAAATGTCATAATCAGGAATTTTTTAAATGTTGCCTTTTTAATAAATTTATCATTTAAAGCAAGTGGGTAAGGTGTTTGGAGTTCTTGAAAACATTTATGTTCCAAAGAAAGTCTGGCTCTGACTTGAAATGCCCTAGATGCACTGCTATCAAAAGTAAGTTTTTTCTACAGGTTGAATATAAACATCTTGTAAACGGTGTCATTAATGATTGAAATTTTGATATAAAAATGTTTTAATTTTGCATTTATTTCGAATTTAGTATAATGTTGAGCTAAACATGTTTTACGGGGCGGCCTTTTTGTCCAACATATTGCATCCCGTCAATGTGGCATTCCGCATCGGAATTAATATTAATAGAAAAAGTTCTTCCGTTAACCGTCGATTTAACAGGAAAAAAATATATTTCAAGTAACTGCAGCATTTGCATCTCTTAGAATAACACTTAACAAAAGGATAGTCTCTGTGTCTTCTTTCCTAGTTAAATTTAATTGGAGTTGATATATTAAGTGACTTAATTGGTGAACGTGCTATTTTTTAATTATATATATTTATAAATAAGTACATTGAACATTTTGCACACAAGTCAGCCGAAGATAAGCCTGCAACGTCAGTTTAATTATACAAAACAGCATTTGTTGAAGCTGTTATTATTTCTAGAAAAGCGAGGGGCTCAGTCTAGATATAGGAAAAGGATATGTTTAAATAGAAAAGGATCTGGACGGTGCCGACAAAGCCGTTTAATACACATGTCTTTATCAACCCTGTTTATGTCACGTAACACATACTAATGCCTGATCAAAAATAAGGATTCAATTCCAAACTTCGAAATTACTGAGAATTTAATGCGCTTTTCTGGTAGTCCAGGGTTCGCAAGTTCAATCTCACGCTCCTCCACAAATGCTACTGTCTTTTGGACGAGACATTACACCTAAGGCCCTTGTATCAGTGCTATAAACTGAGCATTTAGAAGACCCAGAAGTGTCTTTTGAATGTGATTCTCTATGTATCTTGCACTATCCTCAACAGCTTTAAATTACTGAACTCTGCAGGGGACGTGAGTCACATGGGAAACCGGTACCGACGATAATAGGCTTAAATAAACTGAACATGATAAATTAAATAAATGTCGAACAGTCTTGGACTAAAAAGAAAATATAAGCATATTTATTGCACCTATGTTATGCCATATTAATATATCTAACTGATTGAAAGACAATAATGATGCTATCATCATGGGCCAAGATTGGCTTATTTCATAATAAAAGAATATTCATCTTACATATAAACTCTTTGTTGTGCTTTAATAATTCAGTATTTATAATTGGAACTTAGCAATACAATGTTAAAAATATATCACAGACATAACCGAAAAATAACCAATACTTGTTTTCAATAGTCTCCATAATAAAGATACGGATCAGCAAATAAATGGGTGTACAGTTACATCAGTTTTAATTCGGACTATTTTAACTCATTGATTTGATACATCTTTTTTGGTTGACGAAATATTTCTGTACTTAATGATAATAGTGACTGTTAAGATTTCATAAACGTCCTGACAACTTTTGGTTCATCTTTTGGATCCCAAATTTTAGTCATAGTCTATTGTATTTTATTAGAAAATTGAATAAAACAGTAAGACATAGCTATTGATCAACCAAACGAGGAAATCTCTACAAGTTCTTTGAAGGCTTTTTGAAGTCTGTGTTTTTGTTGTGTTTTTATATGGGTACATCTTGCTCTCTACTCGACAGAAACAATGACAAACTTAGCAACGACAAGATACAAACACAAATCTATAAAACGACAAGAACAATTTCTTCAAGAGTTCCTTTTAACGTACGGTGTGTGGTGATTTATAATAAATTCTACAACGAAGTCATTCATAAAGGAATTATTAGTCATTTAACAAGTATGGAAGAATACAAAATTAACTGGTCTACAGTCGTTGGGAGTTACATTGAGAAAACGTGTGTTAACGGCTCTGACGTCGATATGATCCGTGTAATTGGACAAGTTTACGTGAATCCTGATGATATACCTAAAGAAGCTGTGGCTGGTTTTCTGGTTATAACAGAGAATACAAGAATACCAGCGGGTTCCTGCTGGCTTCGAGTTTATAATACAACCAAATTTGATCGCCTGTCGGATATTTCGCGTGTTCGAAACGGTCTGGAATGGTCATTAAATTGCAGTAATGACGACATTAAAAATGGCAGCTATGTATGTCGCTCAAAAGAGATTGATGGACATACACACATACCCTACAAATCCGTATTTGAAAAACCAATATGTTTTTCTCCTGCGTGTATTGCAAATGAAGATGGTTACAGATATTTTTCGAGAAAAAAGGTGGACGATTATTTTTCTAGAACTGGACTGACTGTTTTCGAGTCTTTTAATAAACTGCTACCTAACTGGTTAAAACACGGACCGGCATTTCAACAAACTTACCTTGGCTTGTTTCATCTTGATGTTGTTGAAACGTTCCATTGTCCCAAAGGCTAGCCTCATTCGGCAAGAGAATGGAAAACAAGACCAAGAAACTGGCCTAAAAGAGGTCTCGTTTCTGATATTGTTAAGGCAGGGTTTCATGTTGTTCCAATCGAATCGAAAGTGCCCGGGACAAAAGAACCTGACCTGGAATGGAGAATATCGTTCAGGAGTGCAGAAACGAAACTAGTTCTTTCATTCAGTGAGTGTCAAAGGCTATGTTACATCATACTGAAAATTATTGTCAAAGAATTCATACAGCCGAAGTTCCCGGATGAAGATTTCATGTCCAGTTATATAATGAAGACATTAATGTTTTGGGTCTTGGAAGAAACGGATGCAAGCATGTGGACGGAAAATAACCTGATCGCTTGTCTCGATTTATGTCTAGTCCTGTTAAAGAAATGGTTGGGGAGTGGATTCTGTCCAAACTATTTCATTAGAGATTACAATCTTTTTAGAACAAAGATACAGAGGATGTTTGTTGTTGGGTTTCGGGAATGGCTGATTTCGGAAATTGAAAAGAATGGCTGGAAGATTCTTCTACCATGTGAAAGCTTCAAACAACTTAGAACTAAAATTGACTTTGGTTAAGTGCAAGGACAGGCCTTTCTTGAATTCGAAGCCTTACTGGTCCATGAATATTATCCTTTGTTCCTTAAGTATCTTACATATGGTTTTGCATAGCGCAATTAGAGGTTTAATTGAAATGTTACCGTGAGAAATACGATAAAAGATAAAGTTCCTTTCATCCAAAAGTAGTCTGAAACGTACATCACAATTACAGCAACTGTATTCAGCTTTTATTGAAATGTTAGTGTTACAGTGAGAAATCGGATAAAAGATTAGATTTTTTGTTTAAAAGTTGTCTGAAACACACATCACAATAACAGTGACTTTATCAAGACACTCTGCACCTTGAATTGCTTAGTATATTTAGATGAAAGTACAATTTTAAGTTCCCTAGTAGAGCAAGTTAAATCTGTTTAACTATTAAGAATCTGTGCTCTGTGTTTTTTGTTTTTGTTTTAACTTTAACTTATCTACAATATTTCGATTATAACATCCTCCTGCAGATTTTTTTGGCCTTTCATTCCAAAGGAACAGCACATTGTCGCTCTCCTGGAGATACGAGTTAGATTCACTTACCACCGGGCTCTCTGAAGCATCATTTATATCAAAACTAAAAAGTTGCTGATAAATCCAGCAAGATGTTTTACGAGGTAGAGGTGAGAGACCTGTTTCTCTATCAAACAGTACTTGGAACTGCTAAACTCACACCTATTGGTCTGCAGAGATGTTTAGGAAAACCAGTAAAAGTATCACAAAGTGTTTGAAATATAAAGACCGACATAGAAATGTGAAGTAACAAGGGGAAAAAATCATCTAAATTGTATGATTTTCATTTATTATTATTTACAGTACATAATGTAGTTGATCGATAAAGTACAAATGTACTATACAGCTGTCCACAAAGCTAACGTACAACAAATATACACCTTTGTGATTCTAAAAACAAACCCCTGTATGTAGTTTTGTAAAATGTTATATATGGGCTAAGTATTTTCTTTTAGTACCTTTATTTAGCACGTATACATTTATTTCCATCTGACTGGCACTTTATTAGCATAAAATGAAATGTTCCGTCATTCTCAGTTTGCACTCTGCTAACTGAATATTTTCTTTTAGTACTTTGATTCAATATGTAGATATCTATTTCCTTATAAGCATAAAATAAAAAATTCCATTGTTCTGAGTTCCCACTCTGCTAACATCAACTATTGGCCTAGGAAACTTTTTCAGACATTTACACAAAATAATCAAGTCTTTCAAGCTGCGAATACTTCAGAGTCCATGTGTATGGTTTAAAATACGTTTTGATATCTAATGTGGTATTTGTAACATCTGCCCTTGACACATGCCTTAGGTGCCCCTTCCCCCACCCCTTTATAATTTGATGGTCACTTTTCAGGTAAGCGACCGAGAACCATTCCTCCAGTTTTCTACAAGGTATGCAATGTTTCTTAAGATGCATACCCTAAAATGTAGAGCATTCCTTTTCCTTCAGTCATAATATTATTAATGTGAATTATAATGAATAGATTTTTACCAAGTGTGGAGATGTCGGAAACAAAGTCCAAGTACAAAAAGTAAACTGAATGCATAGATATTAATCGCTATATAGAGAGAAGTTGTACACGTTTTGGGTGGACAGACATTTATTACAAATGGACACACCTTTCTGTGTCTATAAATACTGGATGTAATTCAACTGAATCTTTTAAGGTCATTTATCTATAAATATAATCGATTGGTTGTTTATTTATTGGGTGTGGGGCAGGGGGAGTGGAATTCCACAAAGAGCTTGAATTATGTATATTACATTTTAGATGTTGAAATTTTATTTTCAAGGAAATATATTTTCGACATTTTATTAAAAAAAGTATTGTTTGGTAAAGATTATAGAAAAAAAGTGCTATCTGAAATATAAAACATAGTGGGAAGTGTTTAGGGAATGAAATAATAAGATTGAGGCGAACCTTCTATTTCTCTCCCAGCAATTCATTCCACAGGTAAGATTCCTGGTAAGATTCCTGTGTCTGTGACACAGTCCTTGCTCTGAATGTGTCATATCTGTTGAGATGAGAATTCAAGTATATCATATATATTTTAAGATTTTTTTGCGCAATTGAACCGATGTATCTTTACCATAAAGTTTGTAAGAAATGTTGCACTGAATTCATTTGTAGTGGTTAGGGTATAGAATAGATAACGTTGCCAACAAGTTGTAATTTCGTAGTTTTAAAAGATGTTCCTGTAATAGTGACTTTTCAGAATAAAATAAGTACTACTGATTTTTTTCTCACATCAGTGTTATCAGTTGATTTTTATTTTCACCAGCTTCTCCTTTGTATTCTTTGCAAGTAGTGATTTTGAGTGTGTGTTAGATTTCTATGAAGATATATCTGATTTGACAAAATATCTTGACTAGAGATGTTAAACTAGTTGCTCCAGAAGACAACGCATTGAACTTTAAGGCAGAAGAACCAGTACAGGTTGCCTCAGTTTTACAGTTACTTTAGAAGAGCAGTGCGGTTCTGGAGTATCATTTCCTTTCAGTAATTAATCAGCATTCTTGATAATTATCAGTTTTCAGATGTCAATTTTCTTGAAGAAGGCTATAATCAGGAACAAAAAAATAACGAGCAAAAGATTCAAAGACATATGGCTTCGGAAGGTGAAAAAGTCGAGGGCTCTAACTCATTTGGTATTCTTATCGTTAGTTGTGATTCTCCATATGACTTACGCCCCTAAGGAGGCTCAGTTGCGTGGAATAGTGCAACATGCATTCCACTCTGGGGACACTGATTCACCAAGCATGGTGGATGGGTGGAGATGACATTGAAGTTTTGTACACTTCTACATCAGCGGATTTAGCCAGTTTTGCAAGTGAATTTAGTAAATGAAATTCCACATTTGTGTTATTGCCAAACTTTAATTTTTATACGCCTTTGCATCCGAGTTCAAATAGAACAAACTTTATTACAATGATAGTTTTAGCCAATTTCAATTTCAAACTCCTATCCATAATGTACGCTTAGTAAATATAACTTCTCAGTCTTTTTCAACAAAAATACTGTAAAACAATCGCATGATCAGGAGGGTATATCAAGTATAGTTTAACGCTGAATATAATTTGTACGTATTTTCGTTTATTACTAGTTAAATCTGACTTCAGAATATTCAGTAGAATCTTTTTCCGGTATACTGTCTAGAACATGATCGGAAATTACTGTATCTATCCAACAGTTTGTACAGCCTGAAATAAGAATATAGCATATTCGTTTGTGGGATTTATTTTATAAATAGTTTGTACAGCCTGAAATAAGAATACAAGTGCTTCTTTGGAGAGAAACGTGAGAGAGGTTCATCAGCGTGCTCTGAAAAATTATGTCTATCTTATTCAGTTTAAAATCAGACATGTTTATATCGACAATGTATCCGTCTAACGAATGAAATCATGGTAATAATTCAAGTAGTCATGTCATGCCTCCCCAATATTTGGAGTGGTACTTTGATATGCAGATTGCAAAGATTAAACAGGTGAAAGTTCATTTAGATGAACATTTTGACAACATATAATAATGATTTTCATTTTCCTGAATTCGTATGTTCAACATGCGTACAAAGATTATTGGAGACTGGTTCTAAAGATATAGGCTTCAAATCTTGATGTCTTTAAGTGTCCTGTATATCAGGAGTAAAGAGACAAGTATATCCTTACTAGATATTATGACAGTGTATTTATAGAATGCCATTCCTTTTATCATTTAACGCCAACTAAGAACGCGTTATTAGGATCATGGGGATTTTACTGGTGTGATCAAATTTACAAATTGAGAGTGAAATGTGTTTTTTATTGAAAGCATGTACATGTATATCAAAGTAAAAAGATTGGTAATGTTGGTTATTCTAAGGATACACAACAGTGACTTTTCATATGAAGGGTTACTTTGACCACTAGCTAATCTGGAATAAGGCCGAAACTGAAATATTGAGCCATTTTACGCTATGTGAGAGAGTCTATAATGATATTATAACTCTACGTACATGTTTACAGGTTTCAGGCAACAAGAAAACATCGTCGCTACTGAGCTGATTCTGTTTCATGTTTGCCAACTGGTAAGTGAACAGCAACTGGGCAGCTGAAAATTAGGCATTAGAATTATTTCCACATCTTAATTGATAAATGTTGTCTTTCGCTTACAAGCAATTAAAAAGGGTAGGGCGCCAGACTCCTTGTGTGGAGGTCTAAAGTTCGTATCCCGTCCGCAGAATTTGACCGTTGAACTAATTTAATTTTCTTGTCAGAACTGCACGATGTGATGTTTAATTTTATCAGATTTTACCATTGTCCTTGTTATAAGCCGACCAAGGATGTCGTGTCATAATTAGAATTAAAGAGACCATGCTTTGAATGTCCAAATAATGTTCATGTCATCGTAAAAGTATTTGTATTTCTTAGTTCAAAAGGAAAGGCAAAATGGTTTGAAATCGAATTAAGTCAGAAGCCCAACATGTTACAGACGTGTTTGAACAAACGTTCACCATTGTCAGGCGTCGGACCGTAGAGATGTAGTGACGTCACGTCGCATGTGTCATCAATGAAATGAATATTCATCCAAAGTGTTTGCAAATACGGACCCTCCCATGCTGTCACAGAGAAGCTGTGAGCGCCCGATCCCATCGTGTACTGGCGTAGAATTGTGAAGTTGGCTAATAAAAAGAAGAAAATATCTGTGCTTTGTTTTTAGCCTATTTGAACAAGAAGAGAATTTTTTAATGAGGTAGGCTGATTTGACCTTACCAGTCTAACAAATGATCTTTTTTAAATTTCGATACGAAAAATGTGAAAAAAAAAAACTTATTTGATGCAAGCATATGATGCTTTTTACACATTTTTTAATGCGGTATTATTCCACATCCCCACTAACCCCTTTGGAAAAATCGATTATATCCATGAGTTAATTCCTCTAAGACTTGCTTTAAAACCATCTCACAATTGTCACCCTGGATCAAAATTGAAATGTTTTAATCATATGAGACTTATATTCTTATAGTCATAAGGTATGACAATTCGTTAAAGGATAATATTTTTTATTCACATGCATGTTAAGGGTTCCAGTTATGTTCGCGGAAATCTCATTACAATAATTGGCATTCTAGGATTTAAAGCGTACCTGCCACACATGGGGGTATCATCAGCTCGTTCAGAGGGTCTACTCTACAATTAAGTGACGTCACTGTATACTTCTTAGACTGAAAGCATAAATTTTACTAGAATCTTACCCTGTTCTTGAACGACTGTTCTCGTTTTCATTCTCTGGCAGTTTTAATTACAGTTACCAACAATTCTACCATTGCTTTTGTAGACGCACTCTTCACAATTAAGCAAATCTGTCTGTGAATTTGAAGGCGTTTTATGTCTTTTTGGACATGCCTGTAGATTTCATATTCATTTTTGTTTCATTTCACCTTTAAAGCTAACATTTAAAAAGGTTTTTATTATGAAAACAGGTATATTTACATGTTTGTAATCTTTATACTCTGTGTAGCTGTTCCTAACGCCTGTGGCTGGGTCAAGCATGTGACCTGCAATTCTCTCCATCTGCCTGTCAGCGTCATAATCCAATGTAGAATAAATCTGAAAATAAATCGGGTTAGCCAATTTCGACTCGCATACATAATACATAAAATCACTCAAGGGTAATAAGTTTGTGAACATATGTAAGATACCTCAATTAGCAAGACCACCTGAAACTCGAGAGTTTATTTATTGATAGAAAACGGACAAACCAGTAGATAGACTTCCTCAAGACTTTTAGTTAAGGTCTGAGGTTCGACTCGTACAATATAATTGTACTTATAAAAAATGCAGCTAATTATATGAAAAGTTTTTTGAAAAATCCGAAGACTGGTGCTTGATACTTGGTTCTTTATTTGAGGTGAACAACATTACTTTTATGCCGTGTTTTCACCTATACACAGGCATATACAACACAAACATTAAACAGTCAATCGATTCAATTATATACATACGTCTTCTATGACAGGAGTTGTTGCCCCTGATGGCAACGTTGCTTGTATCCGCATCATTAGTGCAGAAAACTTCCTGCTAACACAGCACGGGTTAAGCGTTGCTGAACTAACAGAGACAGATAAGCTGAGAAGCAGAACAAGTTCAATCCTCATATTTGTCAACAGTCTGCTGATTCAAGTTTAATGCCTTATAGAATTTGCCCACGTAAAGATGTTATTTTCCTGTAGACACGAAAATTTGATAAGGACTCTTATCAACAATATGTAGAAAACCAATTATTTAGGACAGC
The DNA here is from genome assembly GCA_012932295.1 of Cyclina sinensis. Taxonomy (NCBI): domain Eukaryota; kingdom Metazoa; phylum Mollusca; class Bivalvia; order Venerida; family Veneridae; genus Cyclina; species Cyclina sinensis. The sequence goes on from JAAONU010000013.1 coordinate 44,759,874, forward strand.
ATGACAGAGGTTTATACACGGATGTACTTAAACTAGAGTTCTTGTTACTATCTATATGACGACTTATTTATTTATTTATGTGTGTGTGTGTGTGTGTGTGTGTTGGGGTGTCTTTCTTTCAATTTTAAACATTTATACATTTGGAATAGGTAATACAGTTGGGATTCGGTTATGAAATTTTCTATTAACTTGCAAAACCAAGATGACGTCAAAAACAACAGTCTGGATATCTTTTGTATAACCATTCGTTTTCAAAATAAATGAACATGATGGTGATGGTGGGTATTGTGTAAAGGCCAAGCTGATTGTACTAGAATCGACTTCTGTTGTCTACACTCTGCTGTAACATTTGTACATAAACGTAGACAATATGCTCCAGATGCTTTTCCTTTCTCTCTACGCTAGCAACGTCGGTTTAATCATTTAAAACGGCATTTGTTGAACGTGATATCATTACTAGAAAACCAAAGGGCTCGGTCCAATTCAGGAAAAGGATATGATTAAATAGAAAGGGCCCCCATCTAAAATCTTCTGCAACGAATTTTTTCGACGCCTTTTCCGTAAGCTACCGGTACTTTGAATGAAGAGTGACGGAATTATCCGGACGCATGTGACTAACAATGACGTTTGATATACATGTCACCGAGTATATCACCTCTATTTATGTCACGTGAAACATCCTAATATCTGATCAAAAATCAAAATTCAATACTAAACTTCGACATTTTTTAGACTTTTATGCGCTTGAATGGTAGTCCATGGTTCGCGAGTTCGATCCCCGCTCCTCCACAAACATTACAGATTGTCTTTTGGACGAGACATAAAACCGAGGTTCCATGTATCAGTGATATACACTGAGCATTTAAAAGAACTAGGAGTGTCTTTGGAATAGGATACTTCCTGTTTCTTGCACTGTCTTAAACAGTCTTAAATAACTTAACTGTGCAGGGTGCGTCGGTCACATGGGAAACCGATACCGACGAAAATAGACTAAAATAGATAGATCGTAATAAATAATGATACATTAAATAAATTCCGAACAGATCTCGTACTACATATGTTTAACGGACTAAAATGAAAAATATAAGAATATATATATTATCCCCTTGCCTGGCTTAAAGAATTCAGTATCATTAAAATTGGGCAATATCTTTGTTTTGCTTAACAGGACATTCAAACTAAAATGATATTTGAGATCACATTGCGGTACTACCACTCACAAAGTTAAAAATATATCCTAGACAGAATAGTGGAGAGATTGTCAAGCCTATGCTATATTAAGTCACACCTGTATTGCGTTTATACTAACCGTCTAACGCTAAATGGCTGGAAAAAAAAATCTTGATCCACGTAGGCTCTATAATTAAGATACAGATCAGCAAATAACTAGGTGTGGAGTTACATCAGTTTTCATTTCGACTATTTTAACCTTTATTGATTTGTTTACCCTTATTGATTTGATATATGTTATTTGTTTTGACTAAATGTTTCTGTAATTTATGATGTAGTGACTGTTTTGTTTGACTGTGGGATCCCAAAGTTTCATCGCACTCGGAAGTTCGTATATTAGTTTCCTATAGCAACAATGGTTAGGCAATAAATATGAACTGAATAAAATCAGCATGGCATAGCTATTGATAGCCAAATATTAGGAAATATCTCATTTGAAGCTTATTTGAAATGTGTGTTGTTGTGTTTTTCGCATGGGTACGTCTTGCTCTCTACTCGACAGAAACAATGACAAACTTAGCAACGACAATATACAAACACAAATCTATAAAACGACAAGAACAATTTCTTCAAGAGTTCCTTTTAACGTACGGTGTGTGGTGATTTATAATAAATTCTACAACGAAGTCATTCATAAAAGAATTATAAGTCATTTAACAAGTATGGAAGATTACAAAATTGACTGGTCTATTGTCGTTGGGAGTTACATTGAGAAAACGTGTGTTAATGGTTCTGACGTAGATATGATCCGTGTAATTGGACACGTTTACGTGAATCCGGATGATATACCGAAAGAAATGATGACTGGTTTGCTAGTTATAACAACGGATACAAGAATACCAGCAGGCACCTGCTGGCTTCGAGTTTATAATACAACTAAATTTGACCGGCTTTCGGATATTTCGCGTGTTCGAAACGGTCTGGAATGGTCTTTGAACTGCAGTTATGACGGCATTAAAAATGGCAGCAATGTATGTCACTCAAAGGAGATTGATGGACATACACACATACCCTACAAATCCGTATTTGAAAAACCAGTATGTTTTTCTCCTGCATGTATTGCCAATGAAGATGGTTACAGATATTTTTCGAGAAAAAAGGTGGACGATTATTTTTCTAGATCTGGACTGACTGTTTTCGAGTCTTTTAATAAACTGCTACCTAACTGGTTAAAACACGGACCGGCATTTCAACAAACATACCTTGGCTTGTTCTATGTTGATGTTGTTAACACGTTCCATTGTCCCCAAGGCTGGCCTCATTCGGCAAGAGAATGGAAAACAAGACCAAGAAACTGGCCTAAAAGAGGTCTCGTGTCTGATATTGTTACGGCAGGGTTTCATGTTGTTCCAATCGAATCCAAAGTGCCCGGGACAAAAGAACCTGACCTGGAATGGAGAATATCGTTCAGAAGTGCAGAAACGAAACTAGTTCTTTCATTCAGTGAGTGTCAAAGGCTATGTTACATCATACTGAAAATTATTGTTAAAGAATTCATACAACCGAAGTTCCCGGATGAAGATTTCATGTCCAGTTATATAATGAAGACAATAATGTTTTGGGTCTTGGAAGAAACGGATGCAAACATGTGGACGGAAAATAACCTGATCGCTTGTCTCGATGTATGTCTAGCCCTGTTAAAGAAATGGTTGGTGAGTGGATTCTGTCCAAACTATTTCATTAGAGATTACAATCTTTTTAGAACAAAGATTCAGAGGATGTTTGTTGTTGGGTTTCGGGAATGGCTGATTTCGGAAATTGAAGAGAATGGCTGGAAGATTCTTCTACAGTGTGAAAGCTTCAAACAACTCAGAACTGAAAGTTATTTTGGCTAAGTGCAAGGACAGACCTTTCTTAAAATTTGAAGCCTTACTGATTCGTGAATATTATCCCATGTACTTAAAATATCTTACATATCGTTTTGTATAGCGCAATTCGATATGCTTTCATTTAAATGTTACGGTGAATAATCCGATAAAAGATCTTTTTTTTTTTCATCCTAAAGTTGTCTAAAATGCACATCATAATTACAGCGACTTTATCAGACTTCTTTTTTCCCGTTTGAACTTTGATTTGCTAAGTATATTAAGAGTATAGTACAGTTTTACAGCGAGTTGTCTAGTAGTGCAGGTAGATCTGTTCAACTCCCAAGTTCTGTGCTTTGGGTGTCTGTAATATTTTGATTATTCTGGACATCCTCATGCTGGATTTTTGGAATCTCATTCCAAAGAAACAGCAAACTGTTGCTCTCCAGAGGACATGAGCTAGATTCACTGACCACTGTGTTACCTGATGCATCATTTATATTACAACTAACATGGTAGTTTTAAATCAAACAAGATGATTAACAGGTTGAAAGTGGAAGATTTCTTTAATCAACGGCACTTCGAATTGTTTCACCTACAGATGGTGTGGAAAACTGTTCAATGTATCACTAACAACTGGAGAGATAGAGACCAACATACGAACGTGTGGCTACAAGAAAAACAAAAGTCATCTAAATCGTATGATTTTCATTTATTTTTCAATAGGTTAGTTTTCAGTACAGTACATAATGCATTATGTAGCTGTCATCAAACCATGAACTATAAAGTACAATAGAGCTGTCCACAAAGCTAACATACAACAAATATACATCTGTGTGCTTCTAACAACATACCCCAGTGTTTAGTTTAGTAAAATGTTACATATGGACTGAATATTTTCTTTTAGTACTTTGATTCAGCATGTATATATCTATTTCCTTATAAGCATAAAATAAAATGTTCCATCATTCTGAGTTTCCACTCTCCTAATATCAGCTATTGGGCTAGGAAACTTTTCAGACAAAAGAAGCAATGTCATTAAAACATTTACATTTACACAAAATAATCAAGTATTTTAAGCTGGTTTCCGTAAGTATTTACTTCCTAGTATTCAAAAGTAGTTTATCTGTTAATTTACTGCTATCTTAAAAATCCTGAAAATCACAGTCAATGTAACATTAAACAAACTTACAGTGAACAAAACAAGTTTTTCTACTTATGCTATAGTATCAAGTGTGAATACAGTTACTTAGAATGCAAAGGTACTTTTAACATTGAAAATATGTAGGAATGAAGTTTTAAATTTCTTTCATACTTTCAATATAGAAGGTTCATTTGTGCAGTTCTAAGCATGTTCCTTTGGTGACACTGTATCCTGAAATACTGTGAAGAAAGACTTATTCCAGAGGGTTCTGAAATAACGTATCAAAACTTGTTTTGCACCACACTTTATGTCACAACAGGCATAAACAGTATAGTAAGTAAGAGTTATTATTTGAGATTATTTGTCTCAAAGTCTTTGTAAACTATAAAAGCACGTTTGTCTCCAATTGATAATGTTTCATACCGATTTATTTTTCTCTCACATTTTTTTTTTGGAAGAAATAAACTTGTGTCAAACAGAAAATCAGCTATTGTAATTGTGCATTAACATTAAATATTGTATACCTTAGTTAATTCCAGACAAGTGACCTTGACTTTCACATGTGACCAAACTCATGTTTCACATACAGGAAGTGCTGGTGTATATTTTTGCTTCTCTAGGTGTATTAATTACCTTCGTATGGAGTAAAGTTAAAACATTTTTTGTAGTATGTATACATATATACTTTATCAAAATATTGCTTTTGTAAGAGTTGGGTCAAAATAATGTGATATTTTCTGTTCAAATCTCCTATGACAAACCATATCTGGCTGTTTTACAGAAAAGCACATGTGAATATATCATATATCTAACAAAATATACAAAAACAAATGCCCTAAAGTTTTAACATTAAAGTTTCTACTTTCAACTATGTACATATACAAAAATAGACCTCTCTCTTCATAGTAATAGCTTTTTTTCTCTGAGTCTATATACAAAAAGATAACCAACAAAGTTGATTCACTTGGGCATATGATTTTTTACCAGATTCAAATGTTAAGAAGTTAAAATTGCACTGTTCATGTGGTAAAAAAGCTGTATTTCATTTTTTTTCTTGTAATTCTTTTTCATAAATAGAATAAATAGACTGATTTGTTTGTACATGTTTTTAACACAACAATTAACACAAGGACTGAGGCAACAAGAACAGACAGCAACAATTACAGATTCTAAGATGTGATTTTTCCCCCATATATAAAATAGTTATGCACCTTCCTGAACCAGCTTTGTTGTTAGCACTATTTAGACAGGTACCCTAGGTATGTAATGAAGAATATGATGAGACAATCTCAGAATATTTTATGACATTTCAAATCATACAGCAGTAAAAAACCAGTATGTTATGCTTAAATCTAAGTGAAAACTTGCTTTGTTTTATTTCTAAGAAAGGCCTTGAAATCAATTTCAGGTACAGTACATTTTTTCATTAAAACCTAGTCCTACAGAAAGAAACTTGAAGGTTATGTTTATGACACCCCTGCCCACCCCAGAGACTGAACTAACCCTACTTGACTACAAACAACAATAAATAGCATGCAATGTGTTATTTACATGTAAAAAAAATGAAGGGCATGTACCTTTAAAACAGAGCTTCCTCTCTCACATTACATGTGATACAATTATGTGTAATAGCGTAAGATTTTTCTGTACAGGGTTACATAGCAATGACATTAACACCAAGTAAAATACAGCCTTGTAAAACAAGCATTATGTAAGACTGTGATAGTTTACAACATAAATGAGCAATTTTAACAACATGACACAATAACAAATCTTGAAACTGGCTTACTTTACACAAACAAATATAAAACAATGCTGCCTTTGTCTCTACCATAACCATTTGTGCTTTACCTTCACTCTTTCCTAGCTACACAAACACTGAAATATAATGACCTAATAAAAAGCTTCGTGTTCCAGCAAAAAGCTTTCTGTAATCTCTGTTACCAATATGAAATTCATCATTTTATTCCATCTTCAACAAATTTTTATCAGTATTTATGTGATGTCTGTTTTGTGAATGGTTTTCTGCCTAATGTCTGACTACTTGATGAACTAGATCGTTTCTGGTTCCAGGATGAAGGTGACAAGTCTCTATGATTATTGTATGTTTGGTTCCCAGCTCCATTCTGTGAATGACTGTTTGTATTATTAAATGAATGATTTAATGATGGTGGAGACACTTTTAATCTTGGTGAAACTTTGCTGAAACTTGCTGACGGTGATGTTTTCTTGTAGCTTTGAAACATTTTACTGGAAGTACCAGGGTGAGAATTCTGCCTGTGAAAATTACTGGATGACTGGTGCCCATAGTCAAACACCTGGGGCTTGGAACCTGTTGAAGAAATCCCATTCACAGTAGCACAGGTGTTTAACTGTTCCACTCCTGATGATAAACTTGATGAAGATGATGAATTTGGCAGTGACTTCTGAACTTTACTTATCTGAGCTGAAATGCAAATTTTTTTACAGAAAATGAGAGTAAGTATCTAATGGCTTGAAAGGAAGTCAGTATTTATCAAATCAAGACTCATTGTTTACAATTATACAACCTGCAAATTCAAAAATTAAAAAGCTCAGTTCATATCAAACAAATTTATAAACATCACCTGTTAGGGAACTAATGCTGCTTAATGTCATGGTACTTTTCCTATGGAAATAAACCCTCTTGATACTTTCAACTCAATGGTAACAAACCAAAATCAAGAAATTCAGTCCATCTTATTCTGTTGCTTATGAATGAAACAATTTCATTTAAAAGAGTTGAAGAACTCAATGTTAAGACATAGGAGTGTGTACCTTTGATGGCTTCTAACTGTGCAGTGAGATCATTCTGTAATTTCTGGGGATTCTTCACATTGGACAGTAGGTTACTTAAAGGAGCTTGAAGTGTTGATGTCAACTGGGGTTTGTTAGCTGGAGGGGGTACCATATTGGGTGTAGGCCCTGTAACAGTCTTTGCCAAGCCCACTGCAGGTGGTGGTGGTGGTACCATCTGAGGAACAGCACCTTGTGCTCCTATAGGCCCTAATGAATCTCCTGGTTTATGTAAAGATGTTGGGTATGTCTTAATGTTGTTGAGAAGTGACTGTGCACCACCATTCGTGATCCTTTGTGACCTTGATCCCTGTTGTTGTGGGGGTGGTGGGGGTGGAGGAGGGACATCCTTTTCATCCCCATTAATGGTTGATCCCTTATATGACTGGTCTAAAACAAACAATAACTCAGTTAGTAGCAGTCAAATATATCTATTAATAAAAGGCATTCTGTACTGAGGCTCAAGTTAATATTCAACAGAAAAAATGAAAACAGAACTATGAACATGCATCTGTTGGTAGTTTCCAACCTGAAAAGTACTATCATTCAACACCTATATGAGGGTGGATCTATCAATAATGATCAATAATATTAGTTACTATTTGTGTCAACTTTGTATTTCTACTACAGTAACATTCATGGACCATATGTGTCGCTGTTAATAATAAAGAACTAATCTGCCTCAAATGGTTTTATCCAACTCTTTAATTCATTTTCACTTTTGCTGAAAACCTAACAGCTGTCACTGAATATGTTGAAACTAACAATCTCACCATTTTTGCGTTCTGATTCAGTGTCATTATCCGTGCTATCATCCAGTCCAAACTCCTGTCGCAACCTTTCTGACAAACTCATTGGCTTTCGAACCTCTTCCTGTTTCTTCTCTCGATTAAATATTGGTGACAGCAAGTCTGAGGAACCTTTATAAAGAAAATATATATACTAGTTACTGAATTTTTATTGAAAAAAAAAAAAGCATCATTGTTTTCCCCATATTAAATGCCTTTTAACAGAAATTAAACAAGCTAATCCTTTACTGAGTAACACTGAATTTAGATATATTTAAATATCAAACTGCATCCCCCTTGACACTGCAGAGTAAATTTTAGTTTTTCAAAAGAATGATTCTTAAAGAAAGAAATTATTCTTTCCCCATAGAAACTTGTTTTGCCAATTGTGTTTGCTGGTAAGAGGCTGTAATGCACAGTTACACTTACTTTTGAATTCTTTCCTTTCCGTTTTCTCAAACATAGGTAGAGAAGGCAGTGAAGGGAGAGGTGGCAATTTCTCATCCAGTTTCTTCAGAGCAATGGGATCAGAGAGCTTTAGTGGGGAAGTTGTTGTTGTACTTGAGACAGTGGACACCTTGCTTGGTCCTGCGAGAGCTGGTGATGTTGCTGCTGATACTGCCGGCACCGACACTGTACATACTGCTGTACAGGTTTTATCCTTTTTTCTCTTCAGATACTCTTGCAGACTTACCTGTTGACATATATTTGACATAATATATACTTAAAACTATCTTATGTTTAATTACACTAGTATTTACAACAACAAAAAATCTTTGATAACACCATTAATTCCAATGATTAAGATATACATTTAAAACGTGAAAATTTATCCCAGCTCCAAAGTATCCAAAAATCAGAAATTGGAACTTAGACATAAAACAGGACAAATATTTGACTGTACCTTTTTCTTTTCTTTTGGCATTTGTGCCGAGTCACAAGTACTTGACAAAGACTCTGGGTAACCAGTTAGGGAGTCTTCACTGCCACGTCTTGATTCATCAAAGCCTGGCACCATACTGCTCTCTGATGCTGAGGTGACATCCATAGAGTCCGAGTCGTAGCCTACCATACCTGGTAACACGGAGGAATTTATCAAACTACTTGCACCAACTGTTGGCAAAAACTGTGTTGTTGAATCAACTGTCATATCTGCACTGTAACTGCTGTCACTTAAAAACTTTAGGTGACGATTTGGTACTGGTGCTATCTCTGATGAAGTGTTAGATGAAACTGAAAATGGGTCCGTGAAATTCACACCTCCTACAATGCTTCTGCTGAAGTTAGAATGAACTGAATCAAAAGCAAAACTATTTGACACTTCATTATCCGAAGTCTCACGAGCATGTATGCTAGGTTGAATATCAGAAAATAAAACATTTGGGGTTGTGTTTGACGTAACCATGGAATCAGTAAGTGAGCCTGACACACTGTTGCTCCTATCACTTGGCTGATCTGTACTTGAATCTACTTGTGATAACCTATCTAATATAATCCTACTTGAAGAACTACAGTCAGTGATATTGTTCAATACAACTGAAGACGAAGTTGCACACACTTTGTTTTCTGTAATGTTTGACGGCCCCGGTAAATTTGTCCTACCTAACACTGCTGAATTTGTTTGTTCACTATTACAACTATCACACTGAGTGTTTTCAGACAGGTTTTCTAATACATGTTTAGCGACACTAGTTTCAGTACTGTCCACTTCATTGCCTGCCTCTAAACTGACAGGCTGAGATCTGCTAGAGCCACTGTCACATTCCACCTCTGTCTGAACAGTTAGAGAACCAGGACAGATATTGTCACTACTGTCTGGTTCCAAGTTAGCACTTTTATCTTGATCACAGTCATTCATTTGTTCACTATGTATCGTTCGTGATTCCTCCACATCGGAGGATGACTTCACCTCGGTGTTTGAGATCGTAGCTTCTACCACATTGTGGCAAGTTTCGGTACCCGTGTTACATGAAACAGAGCAGTCCATTTCTGCACAAGAACTTACACCATCTTTCTCCTCTGAATTCTCAACAGTTTCTGTCTGAACTTCACTTGTACATTCATTGACTAAATCCTTATTCTCATTACTAACAGAATTGGAAGGGCCAGCCATATTGCCAGCAGGACCATCCTCATGACTCTCAGTATCAGCTACTGACACAGTGCCAGCTTCAGATGTCTGAAAATCCAAAATTAAGTAATAGTAAGTGCAACCACATAAAAAAACCCAGCTAAATATGCATACCTAAACAGGGTGTAGGTAAAATTTTATAGAAGTAACAAGGTAGAAACAATCCTGTATGAACCCCAATCCCACCAACTTCAGTAACAGGGCAGAAAAAGTTTTAAAAAATCTTAAAATTGCATGCATAAGAACTAGTTTATACATGCAATTATTAGAAATACACCATGAAAAACTCTCAGGTACATATTTACACTACAAGTAATATTGTAAAACTCGTTGATAATAAAAAGCTTACCTCTGTTTTGACCTCTGTTTCAACATCTGATGGCTTCAGTGGAGAGAAGAAGTTACTGAAACCATTCCTGTTTTTGAAATTTTCAAAAGATTCACTAAGACTGGCAAAGTAGTTGCTACCAGCCTGAGCCACAGGAGTAGGAGTCTGTGCTGGAGAATCATTTGAAACAGACTCTCGTGATAAAGACTCGCGAGCCAACCTCCTCTTCTTTAATGGTGTTACAAAATCTGTGAAGACAAACAATGCATGAACTATCTGTTTATTAACACAAATGGACACATCTGAACACGCACACAAGCAGGAAGAAACAAATTTTCTTATTTCTGCTTTACTTAAACTAAGCTGTTTCACCTTGGTAGAACTTCAAATGAGTCAGTTTGTAAGTTAAAATCACATCTGAAAGTAGTAACTGTCTCTTTTAAAACTTCTTCATTAACAAGCCATTCTGAAACTATAAATCAAGAAGTAACAGTTTTGCCTATATATGCCTTTTTACTCTCTTAGATATATATCTGGCAGGCAATTTATCTATCACTCCTGGTAAGGACCAATACAAGACCCCCTATCCTCCGACAGTCATGGTCAGTATCAGGGCTCGTACCTATTGCTTTCTATCAGCGAGAGGTTTAGTGATTACAGGTCAGCAACTCCAACCACTTGAGCATTGAGATCAGAACATGGAAGTTTCAGTTAAATGACTCCTTACCAACTGGTGGTGAACCTCCTGGACTGGGCATGGCAGCCTGTGGATTAGGACTCATTCCTCCCGATGCTGGAACTGGTGATGACATGCCATTACTCTCTGATGAACCTTCTCCCATTGCCTGTCTCAACCATCGCTGATAGGGACAACAGTATTTATTAACTTAAAAGTATACACAATTACACGAAAAAAAAAACAAAAAACAACAGGTTATGTCTGGTTATTCCAATAACCTACTTCTGTATATTCATTAAACTTGCTATGTTAAATTCATATTTAAGTCAACAGAAATTAAGCATTTCATGTTCATTACTATTTCAACAATTCTTTTTAATTTTTTCAAACTTCAGTATTAGTATTCTATAGATTGTGTGTTTGTAACAGTGCAACAACAAATGTATTTCAACTTTATTTATTTATATCTTCTGACAACAAGTATACCTTTTTAGCTGAACCAGCATTTGTCTCTACAACCAATGATGATGACCGTTCCCGAACTCCTGCTGATACACTGTTGCGCCTTAAGCGATCCATTGAGTTGCGAGGGCTTGGCAGACATGTGACAAACATACTGTCATCTTCTTCCACTGATACCTCTAATGGTTCTGATTTACACGCAGGCTTAGTATCTAAACTCTTCTCACTTAACCATTCATTCATTAAATGCTGAAATTCACATAAAATAGTATGTGTAAGTCAAAACACGAATGATATTTTCATAATGTTATAATAGTCCAACCTACCTTTTAAATTACAAAATATAAAATGTCAAACTAATTTAAATACAAGATTTCTAAGTAAATATTAACTTCAAAATAACCTTTGCACAAAAAAGGCAGCTTATCTGTGCAAAAATATAACAGAAGCAACAACCTGACTCGAAGAATGATTTCAACATTATGTTTAACAATGTAGAAAAAGGTAGTGATTAACAAGAGCATTAAAGTGATGAGGGGAGGGAAAAGTGATTTTAAGACTTACTCTTTTAGTTTTACGAAGCAGGAAAGAAGGAGGTGTTGCTGCATTTTCAGTCTGCACAGCTGGTGTAACTGGACAACTGGCTACCTGGGTAGGAGCACTATTGCTGTCCTCGTTCGACTCTGCTGGCGTCTCTGTACTTGTACTTCCAGCACCACTTGCATTCCTTACCCTCCTGTCAATATATATAACACTGCATCAAACTACTTCTATAAACATCAGCATGAAAAGCCACAAATCAAACAAACACTGCAACAGATTGGTCAACTTGCAAATGTTTTTTGGCATTTAAATTTCCATAGAAATGTTTCAAATGATCATGACAAAAAATGCATGTAGTAAAGGCTTCTGGTCAAAACCTGATGTTACATGCTGTAAATGTGAAACAGGTTGTCTCATGGCTTTAAGTCTACACCTTTTGTAGATTTTTTATTTACAACAGCTTTTTGCCAACCTTTCTGCTTTAAACACATTGACCATATCGTTAAAAAAATCACTTCATTGGAAACAGTTCATATATTTATCTGCAGCTAGGATATTTAGTCCAACTCTTGCAACAAGGCACGTAACTCGACATAATACATATCTCTTAAACTGGTTGGCCTTACAATGATTCAATACAAAAAAGATTTATATCAAAGTTACAAAGGTATATTCAGTATGTTTGGTTCCAACTATAAACCTTAAGTTGTTTGCCATTTTGACACATTATCACTACAGTTACACTTGGTCCACTGGTTACAAAATGTACACTCAATGACAAAAGAAGTGGTCACAGATCAGAACAGGTATAGAATATCTTATCCAATAAAAAGGCTCACTTAATCATGGAACACTGAAAAGGACAGATAATCTCAATGCTTCAAGTCAAGTAACAATACAGAAAATTTCTTTTTTTCTTTTTTTTAAGGATAGATCTGTCTTCTAAATACTTATCACGAAGTGGATATGATAAATATTTCTGCAGAGATCAGATTTGACTTTTAAGGGACATGTGTACACACAGCAAGCATGCAAGAAGACCGAACATGTCCACTTCCTTTAGGGAAGCTGTCTTCTGACAACAGATTTGAACGACTAGTATTATGCAATCATATTCTAGTCATATATTTTCCAAGTAGTTGTGGCCACTCTAAACAATGCATTAGCACCAGCATTATTTTCGCAGAGTAAACCTGCTTTTGGCAAACCCTTCAACTGGATAGCTTTGAAGAAGCCATGCAAGGGTAAACACAACAGAGAGATGTACAATAGACATGGCTGTATTAGATCTGTATAGCTCTGATTACCTTTTCTTAGTAGAATAAGACATAACCCACCTTCTCCCACCTGATTTCTTTGACTTCTTCCTGTAAATAGAAACATTAAGATGGTGATTAAAGAGCTGTGCCTGTCATTCTAAAAGGTGTAGAATGTTTCTTGGTTCCAACCCAAAAACATCATTTTTTTCATAAAAAGACTATTCCTAAATCACAATTACATCTTTTGATAACTAAAGAAAATTGTGTTTAATCTAAGAACTAATATCTAGTTAACTTAAAAACCTCTACAGACTCTTGGGTATTTTAAACAAGTATTTTCAAATCTGATTTCTTACGTTTTAGGTGGGGGTGGAGGTCTCTCTCGGAGGTTGGGTCTTGTCCTCTCCTCTTCCTTCGTTTCCACTGGTTCTTCCTTCACACTTGTATCAACGTCCACTTCCATACTCTCAGGAGCAGTGTCAACCTTCTCAGGGGAGCTAACTTTAGCTTCACTAGTTTCTTCTACCTTGGGTTCTTCTTCCATCTTGACTTGAGTTTCCTTTTTGACAGGGGTATCCTGCTATTATAAATACATCACACATAATCCAGTGTTTTACTTAATGCAAGGCCATTTAACATCACCAACCTGCATACAGACATAACCCACTTCCAAGACAATATTCTAGCAAAGGAATTTCATAATATCCTGGTGTAAAACAACTCAGGTCTAGTACTATTCATCTGATCTATATCAACTAATATCTGATTCCATTTCAATGCTATTGGAAACAAGCCTACACAGTTAGCATACCTTATATTATTAACTTAATAAGATAATTACCTTTTTAGCTTGTTTGTCTTTATCTTTCTTTTTGGTAGTTTTCTGACCTTGCTCTTCCTTTTCTTTGACTGGTTCTGGTTCTTTCACTTTGGTCTGGTCAGGATTAGGTTTCCCCTTAATCTGGTCCAGACTGGCTTTCCTAGCATTTCTTTTCTCCATCTTTTCAAAAGCCCTCATAATTGCTTCCATTTTCCTCTCCTCACGAGTCTGCCGAACAGAACAAGAACATATTTTTCTGATTTCAGTAATTTCATTCTTATTTATTGTTCCAAAAGGTTTTAAGAATGAGCTCCATTTTCATAATAACATTAAAACATTGCTCAAAGGAAAGCCACAATAAACTAAGCACACTCATTATATATCTCAAATCAGTGATTTTTTTTTCAACAGAAATACAATATAATGAAACAAGCAGAAACTGATGGTTCTGAGTTTTTATCTTCCTTTCATTCAAAACACATTAAAAGAATGCTGAATGTTTAATGTGAAATGAAACTTTTCTTTAACAAATCTACCTGTCTTTTAGACAATATACTTACCAGTTTCTTTTTCTCTTCCAGTTTTGGTGTATCACTATTGTTAGTGTTATCCTTGTTTGGATCACTGGCTGCAGCCTCAGGAGATGTGAGCCGGTCAGTTTCCGACGATCGCATCGAGGAAGGTTCTGGTACAGTGAGTGACTCATTGACACTGTTGTCATCAGAAGTCTGTAGAAGGAAGAAGTCCAGTGTGAACAGACTAACCAAGTAACACAAACACGAGTAACATGTGAACTTAAAAACAAATCACTCTCTCACTAATGCATATACTAAATATCCAATTTTAGTTTTATTTTGGTAATATTTTATGCTCAAATGTAACAGAAGTGATACTAATAATATATTTATTAATATTTCACCAAGAAATGAACTCAGAATAAATTCAAAATTTGAATAAATTACCTGTGAAGGAACACGTATAGATTTCACCCTGCCACCAGATGCCTGTGTACTTGCATTACTTGAATTCTGTCGTGAAACCTGAGACCTACGAACCATTTTTGTTGGACTTGGCATCTGTGGGCTGACATGGATTGTCTCGGGAGTTGGTGTGCTCACATCCACTTTCTCTGGACTCCTGATAGGCGATCTCACAGGTGACTTTGTTGGAGATTTTACTGGTGTCTTGATAGTTAACTTTGGTATTTTATCATGCTTATCATACTTCTTGCTTGGTGAACTGTACATAAAATAATAACAGTGAAACAGGTAAATTGTCATATCAATGCTGTATTATTTTTGGGTTTTTGTTCTGTTTTTCTTAAAATCAATCAAGACACAATGGTAATTACCCAACACATGTATTCTGCTGCCTTAGGAAATGAAACACCAGGATTATACGAACAATTAATTTTGCAATAGACATGAGAGGAGCAGAGTGCCTACTGCTATACTTCTGAAGGTAGGTACTGATGATAGCGGGTACTGATAATTTAGTATTCGGACAGCAGCAACTTACACAGCTTAAACAGCAGCCTTGAAATTAACTGGTTCCCATCATATAGTAACTTAATTATTCCTTTTTAAACGTTTCACGATTCATTTACATGCAGCTGAACACTGTAGCAAAAGTTACCTGTAATTAAGACTGTACATACCTTCCATGCTGCTGTAATTTCTGAAACCTCAGTCTGCGTTTCTGAAACCTTGTTACTGGGCAGTTGTTACGAAGACATGCACACTCTACACAGTAATTCCTGCAAGGTAAATTAACAACTCATGCTCAACCCAACTTCAAACGATACCTCTATTATTAACCCCAACTTAATCCTTTTTGATTTCCTAAACCCTTATTATATTCAACTTAACAAAATCAATTTTAATTACAGTTCCACATAGTTAAAAATTTCTGTAAAGATTTCAAAACCAATACAGGTATATGACAGATCCCTACAATTTAAGTAAATTCTATCTCAGTTTTATCCTAGCTTACAACAAATTTTAAATATTGATGAATTATATACAAATACTTCAGCAGACATACCATTTCTTGTAATCATAATCAAATGGTATAGTGATCTCACAGCCTTCTGGAATCTCTTTAGTTGCTACGGCAATAAAATGGGCCTGACCTCCAGCCACAACATGATGAACCTATAAACATGAAGTCCATAAAGTAAAACTGAAATAAACTATCAATTATTTATCATTAGCTTCAAGCAAATCAGTAATTTAACATGGAATATTCTCAAATTTAAAAGCTTTGACATTTTAAATACACCTTAATGCAGCCATACTTAAACATGGCTGAAAACTTGTATCATGATTCTCAAATTTAAAGTTTAAATAGAGTCATCTAAAAAAATATCATTCCTGTCACAACATATCTGAAGTTAAACACTTCATAATCTGCTTACAGAAGTACAAATCAAAATAAAAACAATTCAAATGCATAAACTTTTTCTGAGAGCTCACAACTTACAGCAGCATTAGGTTGACAAGACCTCCTGATAAATCTTGCATCATTTCCATAATCACTTGCATCAATCACAAGGTCAAGGTCAAACACAGTACCATAGAAAAATACAAATGGACTCAACCTGAAAACAGAAGCATACTGACTCCTTTACAGAACACATTCTTTCATAACTCACTTTCATGTTTACCCATAATAAAATGGATAAATATTTTATACTACTTTATTATATTATATTATATTATTTCCACACAGTTAACACTTACTCTGTATGTTAATTCAGTATATAGTAGACATGGTATACATGTACTTCAAAATGTTACTACATAATTGTTTTATAATGATTTCATTGACAGACAGAGACTCTGCCACAAAGATACAAGAAGGGCAATGAATCTATAAAGCTAAGTTGAGATCTTACTGTCTTTGTCCAAAATTGTCCTTATCATACTGTTGCCTTGTCATGACTTTTCCAATCACTTCAATCACTGGCTGACTGTTGGGGATCGTACATGAAGCTTCCAAACCCTGTGGTTATAATCAAAATAAATATGAAATGCCGAGTAAATTACTGTATCTAACAGATACTAATGCAACATGAACTGAACATAAAAGTTCGCTTTTTATTAACCATAACCAAATGCCTTTAACATTTAGTCTTAGATCTAAGAGGGTTTCAGGGCTTTTCATCAGGAAATTGGGAAGAGACCCTGTCCTTTCAAATTGGGAAATTTGTGCGCGATAATTGTTCATTTTGG
Organism: Cyclina sinensis; assembly: GCA_012932295.1. Lineage (NCBI taxonomy): Eukaryota > Metazoa > Mollusca > Bivalvia > Venerida > Veneridae > Cyclina > Cyclina sinensis. The sequence continues at coordinate 44,777,110 of JAAONU010000013.1, forward strand.
GAAATTTGTGAGACATTTGTTTCTGCAACCGGAAATAAACACCGATTTATCTCCCCTGAAACGGAATAAAATCCAGACTTTCGGAACGTTTGACTGTTTCACTGCGCATGTTTCTACTTTTATTTACTGATAACAACTGAGTAAGAGTCTATCGGAACTTAACGGATTAGACTGATTTTGCGTAACACGGGTACCGTGCATTGTTCGGCTATAGTATGACAAAAAGTCGATATCAGACAAACGCTTCTTCCGGAAATAACAAATGTAAACAAATTGATTGTTTTTTTAAACTAATCTAGGGGGAATTTCTAAGATTTTGGGAAATCATGTCTTGCATTTTGGGAAGAAACTCTACCACAATTGGGAAAAAATCTATATCGGCCTCTGTTATATAAGGATGAAAAGCCCTGGGTTTTTCTAAAATACTGTTTTTAGCTGGAGGTTTTTCAAGATCTTAATAAGAAATGAATCACATAAAAGAAGAAACACGGACTGAGATTTTTAAGAACTATTCAAAGGTATTCTGAATCTTGTGTTAGAATGTTGCTTTTTTCCTTACCTTTCTTTTATTTTTCAGAGCCTTGATGCGACAGCGCTGAACCCGCAGCCCATCAGTAACAAGGTCTGCTATATCATTCTGCAATAATAAAAATCTTATTTAAACATGTTCAAAATGGAGCTGTACACTATTCAACATATTAACAAAAAAGCTAAAGAGAATACTTCCAGTCACAGACATCATTTGTAACCTTTCTATCTTTTTATTAACTAGTGGTCATGTCATGGAAGTGTGAAGAAAATGGACAAGCAGGTTAAAGCATAAACATAAAGGTATTCCATTAGACTTAAATAAACATAAACGAAGAAATTGTAACAATATACAAATAAAACATCTTCAGTAAATGATTCCTTTTGATGGTTGTTAAGTTGGCTGGAAAACTGTAATTAAATCAACAGTGACTGTTACTTGTGATGTGAATGCAGAAAACTTACATGATGTCCATTGTTACAAGTGGAGTTGAGGTACTCCTGTACATATGTTGTATACTGGTTGTAACGAGCAACTTCGTAACTCTGCTCCCATTCACTGCAATGATATACAAGTGTTATATCTGCTTACAGCTACAATTATTGCAGACAGCAGAAAGACTTTACTGAGAATGTGATACTTTGAAATGAGAAAATTTTCATAACTTCAGATCAGCATAAATGAGGTTTGATACTGAAATCTGAGATAATGTTGAGAAATACAAGTAGTGTAAAGCTTCACTGTTTGAAATCTTAATATCAATGCAGATAATAAAAAGGTATTTTAAAATCCTACCATCAACTAGCAAATACTGTATGAATTCTGAGCTTATGGGAAACATTCAGAATCCTGAATGTCATCAACATTTTAGCTTAAAAGAAACAGTAAAAACACCATACTTTTTGCATCAGTTCTTTAAAATGACTCCCATACTTAACACTTACTTGAACGTATTAATATCCCAAGGATTCTGTGCGTTCTCATCCTGTATGAGAGGTGCAGGGATGGTGTTAATGGTGTTGATGATTTTCTCATCTTCCCTAAGATCATCACTGCTGAATTTATCCTCCTTCATTTCCTTGCTGAGACGTTCTGCTCGCATTCTCTCTATCTTCTTACTTAACTGAAATATACAATCATTTTCAAAAATAACTGAGTCATTCAGTCTTTACTTGAATCTTTCAAATGTAAAATGTTAGCACAATATCAGTTATCATTTTCAGTAAATGACGCATCAGTTTGGGTTTTTTTCTTTACACTTTTCTAGTATTTCCTGGACACATTCTATCACCATGTGTTTACATAACAAAAGACTGTACCGATATCATCTTAAAGTCTGAAACATTCTTTAAATGAAATGGATTTGTTTTTGTAAGAACCATGCTTATCAAGTTGATACATCATTACTTCACAGTTATAAAACAAGATCCATAAATCATAAACCTGTTACAATAAATCACTAAATCACAATCATGAAGATGTTGTACCAAAGTGAATGATCATTTCCTCTATTCTTTCGGTAAATTTCATTTATACTGTCCAGGTATATCCAGCATTGTTATAACTGCAAGATTTGCTATAGCATGATGCAGGCTTCATGGCTTTTATGCCTGGTAGACTTGTGTTACTAGTTTGCACAAAGGTATGAAATATTTACAGCAAATTTTCCTGGTATATATTGATTATACTGCACACGGGGTCAACTATCCTTGTGCAAGTATAAATCACCTACTGAAAGTCATGCTATAAATATAGCTTTGAGTAAGAGGATAAAATATCTATGTAAAGCTTTTATCTAAAATGATTCACTGATAAAGAAGGAACGCTCCAGACACAAGAACATTATCCAAACAGACACTGTTTACTTCTGTTGAAGAGTCATTCTCATAGACTCTCTTTAGGATGTTAAGGACTTTATCTAGTGATAAGATTTCATCACAGTTCTATCCCTACCTATCAATTAACATGCTTTGCAGGGGCTTCTAGAAGAGTTAATAAATTTCTTCACTACCATGTATTGAAGAATATCTAATATTCATACTTTCGTAACATCCCTGTCTGCAAAGATATATGTCAAAGATGTAGCCCATTTATGCTTACAGTTCCAGAAAACTGACGGGCCCTTATTCCATCGGCATGAACAACAAAACCTATGTTTTGCAGATCAATTCTTACATTTGAGGATAAATCCTTACAAGTCCATTGGGGCTATGGCCTGTCAAAGTTTGTAGACTCAACTTGAATTTTACAGGCAACGGACCTCATGCCTATATAGCTTATTTCACAACCTAATATACCAAAAAGTCATCAGACTGTATTTGCGACAGTTTCTACAAGTTTTACTGCTAAAGAAATGAGTGTATGAACATGTCACTACTCAATTCTCTTGCAAAACTTAGCACTGACCACAGGTACATGTAAATATACTAGTTGTTTTCTAAAAACAGAACCTTGAAGAACAACCTTTAACTGTGTTGTAATAAATGATCAAAATATACACACACACACCTTTTCTCGTTTCACTTGAGCAGTTCTTGAAGAAAAGTCCTTCACAAGTAGTTTGTTTTTCCTATTGGCTTCATCACTAGTGTTTTCTTTCTCAGTTTTCATTTCTTTGATCTTAAGTCTCTTTCCAGTTTTAGAATTGCTACGTTCTTTCCGTTTCTTTAACTTCATTTTCTGTTTGGGTTTGGAACCCGGTGGATCTAAGCCATAAGCTTTCAGTCTGTTGTTAACTTCCTCCGGGTCAGTGTCAGTACTTGAATCATGTGACTTAACTGAAAAGACAAAACAAATCATAAATTACAGTCCAACTGCTGGATCTGTTAGGTACAGTGTAGGGGAGATCACTGCAGATTTCAAATTCTGTAACCATTCATGATTACTGTGCCAAAATAAAATCTTCTTGATGATGGTAACCATTTTTAACCGTACTTATCTTCCAGACAGCTGCTTTCTCATGCAAGACAGTATGTGAACAAATATTCAAACAGAGGTTTTGCTAATTAAATGAATGTTAAAAATTAATCTAATTTGTTGAAATCTTTCAAGATGATTTTTTTAATGCTGACTGTGCCATAACCTGACAAATAATGGAACTAGTGGGTACTTACTGACAAGGGATTTAAGAAATTCTCGTTTCCTGATCTGGAACTCTCTTGCCCTAACCCGATCTACAGGTCTAGGCTTACACTGCTCACAGAAATACACATCTGGTATACTATCCCGATCTAGCCCCATGCACACTATGTGCTGCCATACACTGCAATATACAATCAACATACAACATTACTATAGTAACTACATGTAATACAGAAGGGTTCTCAACAGTGAACAAGTATCATATGAATTTGCTTTTCTCTCTTTTTTCCCTACACAGAGTATTTCTTTCTGAATTTCAAAGCTAAGATAGAAATTTTGAAAAAACCACAAGACTGATGTTATAAACCTTTTCCATCTTTCAGTATAATATACTTGAATAAAGTGTTCTTCTGTTTACACACAAGGACACCAAGTTTTGGAGTGTAACTTGTATTTAGTTAACCCTTTACACTGTGGCATTGTTAAACTGGATTAAATGATTAAGTATTACCATACTGGCTTTAATCATTTGATCTTGTACTCTTGTAAAGGAAAGGAACAAACTCATGTAGTTGCCATATTTTTGTCATACTTGTTACATAAATCTTGACTGAATTTCCTGCTATCAATTTCCCTTGAAGTTGGGAAAATGGCAATCCAGACACCCCTATTTTTAACTACTTAACATAACTGTTTGCTTCAAGCAGACAGCAGACATACCCAAGAGCATATTAATCCATTTCAATGTAACAGTGTCCATGAAATGTCATCAATGAATGGAAGACAGAATTGCCAGGTTTTCAGAAACTTACTATAGTTAAAGCACTTATTCCTCTGGCTGGATTTACATGTACTCATTTCACTTTAATCATTTGATCAGTGTACTATATACTTTAGCACTGAGCAACTTATAATCTACCCCAATCAATACTTCCAAGTAACTATCTCAAAGTACCATAAAAATTCCATTTATAGCCCGGGCTTTTATTAGAATCATGGATTGTTCGAAAGTTGGGGATGGGCCTTAATTGGAGACACATCTTCACAAGACAGACCGATTTTCAAAGCAGGACTTTATAAATCCACTAGCCCCTCATAATTACAAGAAGAAATCGAATCTGGAGAAAGAGCGGATGTTGCCTAATAGCAGACGCTAAAATCTGTTAATTTCCACTATTGCCGTACATGTAGAGTCCGGTATGTGTGAAAGTTTGCCAAGCACGGGAATAAAAAATAAGCCTCGCGCATGATCGTAACTACGTTCTTACGGCAGAAAAAAGTGAAATAAAAGTAAAATAAAAGGGAAATAAGTAAACCTGAATTGTAAAAGTAAGCTCAATTTTGCTTAAAAAGGGGATGGGCATTAAAAAGGGGCAGTTGACTGTTCAACTTTGGGCTGAAAAATGGCTGTTTTTTGTCCAAAATATGGGGGGTGGGCGTCTATTAGATGATGGGCTGTAAATAGAATTTCTACGGTATATATGGTATTTTATCTTTGATCCAAGTCTAAAACTTAGATGTGAAGATAATTAGATCTGATCCAATTTCAAGGCAGAACTGGTTTCAATTTGCAAAACTGCAAATTGCTTTTATCCACTGTTTATGATTTATATAAAAATCATAAGTAGTGGATAAAAGCACATACATATACTGCTTGAACCTGACCATGTGCTTGCTTTGTAGCCAAGACTGAATCTTCAGTGCCTAATGCTTCTCCGTTTGCAGCAAACAATCTTCAAACATGCTCTGTCACAAATGAAGTTAATGAACACAGCTTATAAGACCTCGTTTTTCTCACACAGAAAGATGTTTTGCCTATGACACACTGTGGAAAGGAGATTTTGGACTAACTGAAGAATCTCTGGAAGGGAGATTTTGGACTAACTGAAGTGTCTCTGGGAGATTTTGGACTAACTGAAGAGTCTCTTGAAGGGAGATTTTGGACTAACTGAAGAGTCCCTGGAAGGGAGATTTTGGACTAAATGAAGTGTCTCTGGAAAGGAGATTTTGGACTAACTGAAGTGTCTCTGGGAGATTTTGGACTAACTGAAGAGTCTCTGGAAGGGAGATTTTGGACTAACTGAAGTGTCCCTGGAAGGGAGATTTTGGGAATAATACAAGTGTAGGTGGAAGGGAGATTCTGGGGGGGAATAATAAAAGTGTAGGCAGAAGGAATATTTTGAAATAATGAAAGGTTCTTATCCATTCAATTCCATTTTGCATAAACAGATGATCAGTTGAAAACTGAAGGAGGTGTTTGCGACACAAGGTAAAGATATCAAATGTGACCGTCCAACGGGTAAACTGACCGACAGAATGATTCCAGTATACCCCCCTGCAAACTTCTTTTAGTGTCTCACTGGAAATGGGATTCAGACTTTATATTTGATGCTAGTCTGAGTGTACCACAGGAATTAGTACGACCTGATTCCTGTTCAGCTTCCAAACTATTTTGCTTAGCATGTGAATAACTACAGCTCTACTCTTCACTTAAATTACAAGTGAAGAAAACATGAAACTGTTACCTGCACTTGTCACATTGGATCATGTACCCATCATCATGTACAAAATCACAAATACAGCGGGTGGGATCATCGACCTCATCCTGTATGGGTTCTGGGGTGATAGGAGCAACTGTGGGCACACTGGGTACATCTGATGTAACCACAATCTCCTCTTTGACCTCAACGCTCTCCTTCACAGCTGGTGTGACTGCTGGGGGTGTCTGTGGTGGGGTGGGTGGTGGTGGGGCTCCGTAGTTGTGGTCCTGGAAAAAATATGAAAATTACTATGGAAGGTAAGTATAACCTGACTCTTTTACAGATTGGTACAAACAGTTGTATCAATACAAATTTCTATGCTGCATTTTTCACGGCCTTTATCAGTGAAGTTCTGTATTTTATTTATTCTTCTAACATATATTTCACAATGAATTAAATCACAAACGGAAATATATGCCCGTCCATTAATGTATCATGATAAGTGCATTAATAAGATGTGAATGTGAATCCTTTCCTATCACTTTTGTAGATAAGAGACTAACAAATGACAGCAACTTAGGCTTCATAAAGTTTTTTTTTAATTCTCAACTCCCTCTAGGTTTGTCATACGCAGGATCATCCTTGAAATTGATGCTATCACTGACTAGACACATGCTATCACTGACTAGACACAAACCAAACACTCTCTTTTTAAAAGATATTTAAAACTGGTGGGAACTGCACAGATGAACTAGGTACACTAGACTTGTCAGATGTCACCCAGTAATTCTAACTTCTATTGGTGAACATAACTGTGGTTCAATAGTTAGATACTCTATGTTGTGTGTGTATTTGTGTGTGCACAGTTCATTTTTTCTACACAGAAATTTGAGTGCTTTCAGCTAACCTTTTCTTCCTCATTTTACAAGTTTTGTTCAAAGACACAACTGCAAATATTCATTTGGGATTATAACCTTGTTTCCAACTGCACATTATGATTGATCTATTAAGTCAAATTAAGACTAAAAGGCAAGGTGCTGCAGGTTGTACTGTTTCTTGATACTCTTTGACCGAGATCATCAAGTCTGAATAATAATTCAGGACTGTTTCTCCTAGCTCGACCGAGATCATCAAGTCTGAATAATAATTCAGGACTGTTTCTCCTAGCTCGACCGAGATCATCAAGTCTGAATAATAATTCAGGACTGTTTCTCCTAGCTCGACCGAGATCATCAAGTCTGAATAATAATTCAGGACTGTTTCTCCTAGCTCAACCGAGATCATCAAGTCTGAATAATAATTCAGGATGAATTCTCCTAGCTCCACTTTCCCTTTCTTGTTTTATGCCCAAAAACAGTTTTTATTGCTGACACAATGAAATCTTTATCTACTGACCCTCAGGTCAAACTTCACAGATATTAGAAGAGTTAAAGAGACCATCAACTGTTATCATTTCATATCCAATGGCAAATTATGTTGTTATTTTAAAAACAGGACACTTTTAAGGCAATCAAATTATTCTATAAAGAACACATTTTAACCATACAAACTAAAAATGAATAAGATGTCTGTACTTTCTAAGTCACAATAATCCCCTGGTTAACAGATTCAGAAGTTCAAATACTTAAAACTATATTCTAGTATGCACTGTGGTGCTTAAGCTGTAGAATAAATAATGCCTTACAACTGTTTGTATCTGGTCAGAACCTTCATGAAAGCATGTGTCATAGGAGTATTATCAGCTATATGTTTACTAATGTACAACTGGGGTAGCTCAGTTTGTAGAGCAAACCTTTCTTAACATTAAGGAGCTTCTTAACATTAAGGAATCACAACACATAGACAGGGCATTTTTTCAGTTGAAAGATTATTTTTAGGCACTGAAAACGAGTATATGACATTGAACAGAATCTACATGTTCTGTGGAAAATTAAAGAACCAACTTACAATTTCTGCTATTAGAATCTCATACATATTAACACTGAGCCAATACTTTCATAAGAATAGGAAACAATCTAAGTAGTTTTGTCAATTTCTCATTTTAGGGAATAGTAATGTAGTAAGGCTGACATTTCAATGTCAACAATGAACCGATTTTAACCACCTGTCATTACGAAGTGTACACTCATAATAAAAACAGTGACAGTCTGAATTTCACTTTTCAATCCAACCTTTTATATTTTTTAAAATCATTAAAATGAGAAATTGTGCCTTGAAATGTCAGTAATGCTTACCTTTTTCTTCATTAATTCTACCAAAATTGTCATATTTTTGGCACAGTAAAATCCAGGCTAATTTATTATTCCATGAAGAACATTTTATATGCACTTTACTACCTCGACATATTCATTACACTTTCAGTAAACCTCATACATTTGCTATGACCAAATACAATAGTGTTTTCAAAGCATTTACATACACTGCGATATCTGATTTATAATACCTAATCTGCATATACAAGTTTGAATACCAAGTGTTATTTTCTACATACGTTTCTTTTCAAATAACATATAGTTTATATTGATCTGACATATTAGCCGTTTCAAAGGTGACCTGTAGCCAGAGCCTAAAGGCGAGAACAGCAAGCCAATAGTTGATCTATACAGATAAAGTATAATACAGGCCTTTACAGAATGTTTAGTTAGCGTGAAAACACAACACAATACAAACTTATGCCTATTGTTCACCAATAATATAAAAGTATTTTCACATGATCAGGCATAAATACAGTTGTGTTCAAGTTGTATTTACAAAACATATTTTTATTGATCACCAACTTTTTTCCCCACAGCTTTTTGTTTAGCCTGAGGTGAACAGACACAAAATGTATTCACTCACAAAAACAGGAAGTAGCAACTAATCATTTAAGTGGTGAAAGATCCGCTTTGAAAACTTGCCTGAGCAGATCCAATGTTGCAATACAACTCCCTTTTATCTTTATTCTCTGTTTTCTTGAATTCCTGTGCAATTCTCATAAATAAACAAAAGGTTGTTCCCCCCACCCCACCAAAAAAAACAAACAAAAAAGACAAATACTGACCTCATTCATACATCTTTAAGATATTTCTCTTTCTTAAAACCTGTCACCTGCACTGTCAAGGGAGACAACTACAGACCAAGGAAATAACTTTCTGTCAGTGTTTTGTTTCCAATTTACTTTGTAAATAACAAGATATTTATTTCTTCTGGACTGGTAATGCTGTAAGTTTCCCTGCCTTTTAATCCATTGTGTTGTATATTTTTTTGATCAACAAAACTATCAGTTTGGAATACCCATTTGACAGAAACTTCAATACTTCACAAAACTCTTGTTGTACATGAGCTTTAGTTATCTACAAACACTGCCCTAAGCCGATAGCAAAAATATCAACAAGGCAGTCTGCAGGAAAGCTAAATCCCCTGCTGCAGAAGAACATTGGAATGGATAACAAGATTGAAGAGAGAAGGTTAGACCTCCTAATATGACACAGAATAATGATTTCTAAGGGAAATGGGCAGCTACATTTGGACCACACATTTCTCAATGATGGAATCATGAAAATGAAATTGCAAGTTAATTTTAAAACTTTCCCAATAGTCAATAACTTAGAAACAAAATGTGGACATTTTTACATTTGACCTCTACATGTGACCTTGACCTTGGTGAAGCGACCTGGCTTTTACTCTGTGCGCATTGTCTCAATAATTTGTCCCAAGTTATTATAAAAACTTTCAAGCAGTTTTAAAGTTATGGAGCAGACATGAAATGTGGACTTTTTTTGTATGACTTTTAAGTGTGAGCTTAACCTTGGGGGTAGCAACCTGGCTTTACGTCTGCACATCGTTTCAAAATGGTGATCATTTGTGTCAAGTTATTCTAAAAACTTTCAGTTTGTAATGGAGCAGACACAAAATGTGGACATTTTTATGTATGACCTTTAAGTGTGACCTTGACCTTGGGGGTAGCAACCTGGTTGTTGCGCTCTGCACATCGTCTTATTATAGTAATCATTTGTGCCAAGTTATTTTATAAACTTTCCATGAGTTTAAAAGTTGTGGAGCGGACATGAAAATGTAACGGACGGACAGACTGAGGCTATTCCTATAATCCCCTCCCCGCTACATGACAGGGGATTTACTAGATACCTGAACATAATTGCTGGGGGTGTACAGGTGACGTACAAAAATCCCTATTTGCGAACCAATTTCTTTTCACTGAAGTTGTTTGCATTTTGAACTGTCTTTAAAAATTTCTTTAAAGATATTAGACTATCTAAACCAGACTCGTCAATGTTTTCACTTACACAATAGCTGTCTACGAAAATAAACCAAAATACCTTACCTGATACGGTAAACCAAAACATCCTGGATATGTCTGTGGAGGGGAGCTGTATGGGTCCTCTGCCACTGGCGATGTATCAACAGGCTTCTCGTAACTGCAGCGAAATCATTAACATTTTTTAACAGTCAAATCACCTTCACAACTGCATAAAATAAGTAGAGGTAAAACATGACATCTATATTCTACATCCAATCAGCCAACTTTTATCTGACTAGGCAGAGTGTTTACTTTTAAATGGAATATCTAGTCAAGAATCTTTTTCCACGCAAGCATCTGTTTCCTTAAGGTGGCTGTATGCAATGTTAAACTTCATAAATTAAGATTTCCTAAACTTCCCCTTTATATTTATTTGTTTATATATATTTTTTAATTCTGCTCTGCCATTGCAGGAAACTGCTTAACAAACAACTATGGTCAATTTATGCTCACTATGATAATAATATATTCTATTTTATTGTAAAAGCAAAAAAGATAATACATACTCTGGATCTTCAGAAACAAGTCGAGAGTAGGGAGAGTCTGTGTTGACAGCTCCTAATCTCAGAATAACACTCATAGCTGTGGCTTCTACATCACACTTTTAAAACTGAGGCAATTAATGTAACAAATTCACCACCTGCAAAAAAAAAACCACCTGTGTTTTGATTTCAGATCATTAAAAGGATCAATCTGATTAAAATCAGCTCCTAAGTAATGCTCTGCTATTAGGATCTGAACGTCACCAAAGATAGGTCACCTTCTCATGACTATCAGTGCCTAGCTTTCAAGTTTTTGAAGGTAAATCAGTTTCTATTTTTAACCATTTGAATGCATATGAAAGTTCTGTATTTAACTGGGATCCCAAATAACTCGGTCTTTTTCTGCTATAAGCGTCACAGTTAATCTTGTAAAATATTGAGATAATAGTATCTGTGGGAAAATTTCCATTGAAAGATACTGCATGTATACCAAAATAAACAGGCCCATTTACTCGAATATTTTCATCACCTTGCTCATACTCGAACATATGTTTAATTTTTCTGGAAATAAAATTCTGGAGGAAGATATTGAGAAATGTTTTACTCATCATATTGGGCATTTGACCTAGTTCCCTCGAATTCCTTTTTTTGTCACGTCTTTTATACATGTTTAAATACATTCAATGTTAATGTCTGAGAGTTACTGCCAGGCTTCTTGGAGGAAGCATTTACATGTAGGCAGATCATGAAGGATGTTCTACATAATCTGATAGCAAAACCTCCTCCTTCAATTTAAGCCTTAGAAAAGTTATCTAGTTATTAGATGTGATTTACTTGGATAGTCATGGTAAATTGGAAAGCAAAATCGAAGCAAATTTACGAACAAGAGGGCCATGATGGCCCTGGATCTCTCACCTGAGTACCGTACTTTGGCTGAGGGTCTACTGTTAAGCAAACATCAGATCCAACATTACATTTTCTAACTGAAGGTTTTCAAAGATCTCATATTTTATACCAAAAAAAGTCCATGGGGCAGAGGCAATTTCAAGATAACAGCTCGTGAGAAAATGTCATTTGAAGCAAAATATTGATGAAAATCTATTTTTAGCTTTGGTGGCCATTCTGTTCAATGGAGCAGAACAGTTTTAGCAATTTTGATAGAGGGCTATGTAAATAACATTTTTGTGGAATTTGGTGGAAAAATCACCTTGCTGTTTAGATGAAGATGTTGTTTGATTTTTTTTCTATTTTTAGCTTTTGTAGCCCTAATGTGCAATGAAGTGGAATGATTTGAGTAATTTTAGAAAAAGGCAGTATCAGGAAAATTTCTGTAAAGTTTTAAAGAAAATGGCTAAGCAGATTGAGAGGAGATGTCATTTGAAGCAAAATACAGTACGCGCCAGGAGGAACTCACATTTTCCGCTTTATTTCGCGGACGCGGAAAAAAAAATATCCGCCGCGACATCGAGGAAAAAAACGGATTTCCTCGATGTCTCGACATCGCGAAATATCTCGGCGATATTTCACGACCAGCGCGAAAATAATTAGAGTCATAACTCACCTGGATAAGCTGAACATTTAATGAAATGACCGTAGTGAAACTGTGCATTTTACGTCTGCCAATTATGTGACTTTTGGTAAAATTAAAACCAAATTTCTAACACATTTGCTGTGCTTCCGTCGTTGAAAACGCTCGTTATTGTATATCAAAATCGATCAATAATTATGTCAAGCGCATAGACGATACAGATGTCGCAGTAGGGTTTACATGTTGTATGTTTTCTTTAAATATAGGAAAGCAGTTTTAACACGTGTAAATCGAAAACCAGTCAGTCTATTTTCTGAAAATAGGGTCAGCTTTTCCGAGAAGCAATTACTTTCGGTTTTGAATTGTCATTCATTCCATTAACAAGTATTAGCATTTCCAAAAATGCTTGAAATCGCCGTTCAGCCATGCATTTCGTCTTATCCATAGATGAATGTATTTCATGTTCTTCATTCAATTTGATAATCTTACAACATGCTTTGCACTGAAAAGCGAAGTTATATTTGATAATTTTCACACAGAAATTATAAAGTAGATTAAATATACATTGTAATTTTATTGTAGCTGGACTATTTTTGAAAGCGGACGATTTGGCTTCTTAATGAAAAACATCCCAATAATTTTATACATCATGTTAAAATTTGCAGTATTTAAACCTTGTAAATATTGCTTTGTTGTAAACCAGTCTACGCATAATTAATTGACAATTTGCGTAGTTTTTTAACTTTATTTATTACTAAAAATGTATACTAAACAAAAGCTAGATACAGTTCTTCAATAACATAAGAATATTATATGTACAATTTTAACAGAATAAATTTTAAATAAAAAATACGATATCGCCCTAACCCTAATGAAGCATATATAAAAATCCTGATCAAACTCCTCGCACCGGTTAAACTTTTACTGTACTAATCAGGGGAAGTAACCCATGCGGGGAGTTTGTATCCTGATTAGAACCGGCCGGAAGCAAGCATTTATTTTTTTCTTTAAGTGCAAGTTTTGGAAAAAACAAACAAACCATACTCTTATTTAGACTATATTCTCTAGTTAAAAATGACATGTAGCAAAAAATATTGCGATTATCCTGTGTTTATCCTACACGAGCCTGAAGACTGGTACTGAGATCGTACATTCATGATGGTATTTTTCAGTTGTAAGAATAAGTAACCCGACAAACATGGGCGAGTCCATTTCGCACCCCTTGCAGAAGAATTTTGACGTCCATTTTGTTATCATGTGATATGAAATGCTTTGCTTTGATTGGCTAAAGGCAGGCGGTGTACAGGCACAACTGTTCAAATCTTGTTAATTGAACGGCGATAACAAGTACGATAGTTCGTAAACGAATGCATCAGAATGAGAGTTTTATACATTAAAATGATATTTGAAAGCGTAAAATTCGCCGAAATGCGTGTAATCAGGAACTTTGTGAGCCTCGATACGTCAATTCTTACCTGTGAAAAAGTCCGCGGAACCATTTAGCGGACGTCCGTCGCGATATTTGGTGACCATGTCCGCGGCGGTGATCCTCGAAATGCGGCGGATTTGGTCGCGTTTTAAAGAATGGGTAGTCCGCGACGACCTCGAGGAAAACGAGAGTTCCTCCTGGCACGTACTGTACTGATGAAAATCTATTTTTAGCTGTCGAAGCCATTTTGTTCAATGAAGCAGACCTTTTCAGTAATTTAAATAAAGGGCTTTGAAAGGAACATTTCCGTGAAATTTCATGGAAAATCACATTGCTGTCTAGGATAATTTGTTTGAATTTTTTCTATTTTTATTTAGCTTTTGCAGCCTTTATGTGCAACAGAGTGGAACCATTGGAGCAATTTTAAAAAGGGGCAATATCAGGAACATTTCTGTCAAGTTTAATTTAAAATGTATTAGTAGGTTTGGAGAAGATGTCTTTTGAAGCCAAATACTGAAGAAAACCTATTTTTAGCTCTGGTGGCCATTTTGTTCAATGGAGCAGAACTGTTTGAGCAAATTTAATAGAGGACTACAGTACGCGCCAGGAGGAACTCACATTTTCCGCTTTATTTCGCGGCCGCGGAAAAAAAATATCCGCCGCGACATCGAGGAAAAAATCGGATTTCCTCAATGTCTCGACATCGCGAAATATCTCGGAGATATTTGACGACCAGCGCGAAAATAATTAGAGTCATAACTCACCTGGATAAGCTGAACATTTAATGAAATGACCGTAATAAAACTGTGCATTTTACGTCTGCCAATTATGTGACATTTGGTAAAATTAAAACCAAATTTCTAATACATTTGCTGTGTATTCCGTCATTGAAAACGCTCGTTATTGTACCGCAAAATCGATCAATAATTTTGTCAAGCGCATAGACGATACAGATGTCGCAGTAGGGTTTACATGTTGTATGTTTTCTTTAAATATAGGAAAGCAGTTTTAACACGTGTAAATCGAAAACCAGTCAATTTATTTTCGGAAAATAAGGTCAGCTGTTCCGAGAAGCAATTACTTTCGGTTTTGAATTGTCATTCCTTCCGTTAACAAATACGAGCATTCGTAAACAAATGCATCAGAATGAGAGTTTTATACATTTAAATGTTATTTTAAAGCGTAAAATTCGCCGAAATGCGTGTAATCAGCAACTTTGTGACCGTCGATACGTCAATTCTTACCTGTGAAAAAGTACGCGGAACCATTTAGCGGACGTCCGCCGCGATATTTGGTGACCATGTCCACGGCGGTGATCCTCGAAATGCGGCGAATTTGTTCGCGTTTTAAGGAATGGGTAGTCCGCGACGACCTCGAGGAAAACGAGAGTTCCTCCTGGCACGTACTGTATGTAAGGATAATTTCTGAGAAATTTGGTGGAAAATTTGCTGGCCTTTGAGAAGGAGATGCTGTTTCAATTTCTTTCTATTTTAAGCTTTTGCAGCTTTATGTGCAATGGAGTGGAACGATTTGAGCAATTTTAGAAAAGGGCAATATAAGGAACATTTCTGTCAAATTTGGTTTAAAATGGCCAGGTGGTTTTGAAGGAGATGTCATTTGAAGACAAATATTGATGAAAATCTATTTTTAGCTCTGGTGGCCATTTTGTTCAATGGAGCAGAACTGTTTTAGCAATTTAATAGAGGGATAATTATGTAAGGAACATTTCTGTGAAATTTGGTGGAAAGTCATCTAGCTGTTTAGGAGTGGAAGTAGTTTGAATTTTTTTTCTATTTTTAGCCTTTGCAGCCCTTATGTGCAATGGAGCAGAATGGTTTCAGCAATTTTAGACAAGAGGGCCATGATGTCCCTAAATCGTTCACCTGAATCTCATTGCTCATGTTACAAGTATTGTTACTGGTTGTTATGGGTGTTCGTTGTTTGCAAGTTTGAATAAGTTTGCAATGAGTTGACTCTGGGTGTAATGGTACTCAAACTTTTGAGCAGAAGTAGTTTTACTCTACATGTCCCAGTGAACGTGACCTTTATCCTACAGACCCCCCAAAACAATAGGGTTCTTCTAATATAATTACCCTATGAAGTTTAAGGTTCTGGGGGTAATGATACTCCAGTTACTGAGCAGAAATAGTTTTCACTCTACAGGTCCCTGTGACCTTGACTTTTGACCTACTGACCCCAAAAATGATAGAGTTCTTTTACTGAGTACAGACAATCATCCTATGAAATTTCAATGCTATTGGTAAAATGGTACTCCGGTTACTGAGCAGAAACATTTTTCACTCGAGGTCCCTGTGAACTTGACCTTTGACCTATGGACCCTAAAAACAACAGGGTTCTTCTAATACAATTATCCTATAAAGTTTGAAGGCTCTGGGTGTAATGGTACTACAGTTACTCTGCATAAATAC
The DNA here is from genome assembly GCA_012932295.1 of Cyclina sinensis. Classification (NCBI taxonomy): domain Eukaryota; kingdom Metazoa; phylum Mollusca; class Bivalvia; order Venerida; family Veneridae; genus Cyclina; species Cyclina sinensis. The sequence goes on from JAAONU010000013.1 coordinate 44,793,365, forward strand.
TTTTCACTAAAGGTCCCTGTGACCCTGACCTTTGACATACAAGCCAAAATAATATGGTTCTTCTATTTAGTAAAAGCAATCATCCTATGAAGTTTGAAGGCTCTGGGTGAAATGGTACTCCTGTTATTGAGTGGAAACAGTTTTCACTCTAGAGGCCCCTCTGATCTTGACCTTTGACCTTCTGACTCAAAAAAAAACAAAAGGGTTTATCTCTACACAGTAAGGGCAATAACCCTGTGAAGTTTGAAGGCTTTAAGTCAACTGGTCTCAAGTTATTGAAAGGAAACGAAGTGTGACAGACAGACAAAAACAGACACCCATGGACAGGGCAAAAACAATATGTCTCCATCAGAAGGACGGGTTTGTGGGGAGACATAACAAAAAAAATTCAAGGTCTAGCCCTTGGTGTTTCAGAGCAGCAGATTTTTTAAGTTTTCCCTATCTATAAGTCTTAGTGTACAGTCAAATGACCCCCCAGGTGGGGCCAGTTTTGACCCCAGGGTCATGATTTGAACAAACTTGGTAAAAGGTCCACTAGACAATACTGCACACCAAATATCTAAACTCTAGGGCTTGTGGTTTCTGACAAGAAGATTTTTAAAGTTTTTCTTATATAACTCTATATACAGGGATTTCAATAGACGCGAAATCCTGCGTTCTGACATGAGCAAAATGCAATTTATTCACTTTTGACGCGACTGAAATTCAGTCCTCGAATTTTCCCGATGCAAGGCAATTTCAGGTGAGGCGTCAATCAGCAATACCTTTCGTGTCACAAAAGAAGGACAGCACGCTCCTAATCAATATGATAGGTAAACATTTTACCTATTAACCAATGACAGGGTTCTGTGGGCGGAGCATCAGCAAGAGTGATCAGTGTAGCTCTGTGTTTGTGTGTTTATGTGCTAAATTGCCTTTTACTTTTTGTTTATTTACACCTAAAAGTGTTAATAGTTATTGAAAGACTTGAAAGGATTTTTAATGTTTATACAGCACTTGTCAGTGATTATATGTAAAACAATGAAAACTGCTAACTGTGGAGTCGTGAAATCATAATATCAATTATTTTGATTAAAACTGAAATTTTACTGCCAACTATTCTTTCAGCTGCATGTTGTCATTTTTCTATTTATCTGTTTGATACAGTTTTGTATTCTGCTGAAACACCATTATATAATACAACAAAATAGCAAATATCGGAAACTAGACTTCATCTATAAATAGTACTGCTTGGGGTTCCCTCAGTAAAAATACCGATTGTGTCGCAGTATTCAAAAATTAGCGTTTAAAAAACCAATACAACAGCTGCCAACCATTCAGAGTGTCTATAAATGACCCGAGTGTGTATTTACTTTTAAAGAATTTTTTCTATCGTCTTTTTTGTTGTTGTTGCATGCATTAAATGCAGTAGGTATTTATTTTCTATGTGCAACTTTATTTATTTCCGCGATTCATGTAAAATGTATAAGTTATTTTTTTAATATTTTGATACATTTCCTAGTTAAATTTACACACTGGCACATTATTTTTTAAGTCTTAGCTTCTGAACAAAGTTTGATATATAGAAGAGTTTTAAGTTTACTCAATTTTAATATTGCTCAGTGAAGCATATGCTAAAGTGTATTCTATTTTATCTCTGCTTGTTGGCTATAGTTACAAGTATATTAAGTGATAAACTTGTATTCTTTCCTATTTAATTTATTAACGAAGTGTCACTATAATTATGCTAACAATTTATTAAATGGCTTTTAATATAAAGGAAATAGTGATGAAAAGTAATATTTGTTTCCGTTATTGTATTGATAAAGAAAGCACTTGGATACTACTGATTGTCCAAAAGCACGTCTTCGCGTTTAGACTTTGACCCCAGGTTGTTTAAACTTTAACCCCACTGAATTTCATTTTGATCCCTGAAAATTTCAGGTCAAGGGTCACTGACCCCTGGAAAACAAAATCTACTGAAATCCCTGTATATATAACATGTGACCCATGGGGCAGGGCATTTTTTCACCCAGGGATTAGGATTTGAACAAACTTGGTAGAGGTCCAATAGACAATGCTGTACAACAAATATCTTAACTCTAGGCTTTGTGGTATCTGAAAAGAGGATTTTTAGAGTTTTTCCTATATAACTCTATGTAAACCATGTGACCACTGGGGCGGGGCCACTTTTGACTCAGGGACTATGATTTGAACAAACTTGGTAGAGGTCCTCTAGACAATGCTACATACAAAATATCTTAGCTCTATGCCTTTTGGTTTCTGATGTGAAGCTTTTGTTAAACTTTTCCCTATATAACTTTATGTAAACAAGTGACCCCCGGGGCAGGACCTATTTTGACCCAGTGGCTATGATTTGAAAAAAACTTAGTAGAGGACTACTAGACAATGCTTCACACCAAATATCTAAACTCTAGGCCTTGCGGTTTCTGACAAGAAGATTTTTTAAATTTTTTTCGATATAACTCTATTTAAAACATGTGACCCCTGGGGCAGGACCATTTTTGACCCAGGGGCCATGATAAACTTGGTAGAGGTTCACTAGACAATGCTGCACACCAAATATCTAAACAGTAAACTCTAGGCCTTGAGGTTTCTGACAAGAAGATTTTTTAGTTTTCCCTATATAAATATATGTAAAATCAACTGACCCCTGGGGTGGGGTCAGTTTTGACCCCAGGGTCAGATTTTGACCAAACTTGGTAGAGTCCACTAGATGATGCTTCATACCAAATATAAGCCTCAGGCCTTGAGGTTTCGGAGAAGGTTTTTAAAGATCCAACTTTTAAAATCGAATTCTAGCTCCAGTGAACCAGAAATGCAATGGACCAGAACCATTTGAACAATCTTGGTAGAGCTTTATCCAAGGAACATCCCAGGCAAGTTTCATTAAATTTGGCCAATTGGTTTCAGAGGAGATGTCTTTTGAATGAAAAGTTGATGACAGACGGACGAACGGACGACAGACAAAGACTGATCAGAAAAGCTCACCCTGAGCACTTTGTGCCTAGATGAGATAACAAAAAATGATGGGACCGACCACTTTTTTCTTAGTACACCATTATTTAGTTATATCGCGATTTGTAGCAGCGCAATTGGACTGTAATTTGATAGTATTTGTTTTCCACTGATTTAACTTTCATGGAAAATTAGACATCCAAGCAGTTTTCGCAAACATACATTCAATACAGATTCTTGCAAGTATCATACTTACAAGAACTGTAAATAATAATCAGGGTTTCCCCCATGCCATTATCGCTAGTCGCATGCAACAAGCCATAATTTCAGGACTAAAATTTGCGATATGCTATTATTTGCCAGACATGCCTTATCTCCTGCAGCGACTTGTGTACCTAATGACAGCGTTAACTGTATGAAAACCCCCTACCGTATATACTCACTTATAAGACGCTCTCGCTTATAAGACGAACCCCTAACTTTGAGTTGAAAATATGTACTTTTTGCACTGACCCTCTTATAAGACGCGGTCAGATTTTCACATCGTCCGAGGTCACGGGGTTCATGAAATTTTGAACTTTCACTTGGAAACCCAACTGCTGTATTTGTTTTTGGTATTTTGAAAATATTTAAACAAAATTAATTTTAACATATTTTTTTTAATTTTTGACAAGGTCTGAATTAATTTTATTTCTTAAACCCCAAGAAAAACTTCCTACAAATACAGTGACATCCATTTATTAACAGCAACTGTATACATCCGGTACCGGATTATTTTTTAATACTTAATTTCCTAAAGGTATGATCATACAAGCCGTAGCACTAACAATTCATCACATTGCCATAATTACCAATTATAACAATGACAATTTATTGGTTTCACTACTTCACAGTTAAAATTTGGCAAGCTGAAATGTCCTTAATCGTATTGTAGCACAAGTAATGATCGGTCAACTATTTCTCGTATCATTTATCGAGTCTTTCACTTTAATTTCAACCGCGTCATTTTTTTTACCGACGGCGCTATCACATTCATCAATTAACTCTGTTTGGATTGCCAGTCACGAACCATTTTCTCACTAACGCCAACGGCAGTATCAGCAATAAAACATGCCCATATCGATATATTATCCAATCATGTTGCGGTCTGAGCAGGTAGTCATGATCGGTAAACCATTTCCCGTATCATTTACCGAGTCTTTCTCTTTTAACTTCAACCGCGAAATTTTTTTTTACCGACGGCGCTATCACATTCATCAATTTACTTTGTTTTGATTGCCAGTCACGAACCATTTTCTCACTAACGCCAACGGCAGTATCAGCAATAAAACATGCCCATATCGATATATTATCCAATCATGTTGCGGTCTGAGCAGGTAGTCATGCATATTGAACTGTCAATCAGCAAATTCAAACCAATCAATAGAAGACACAATTAGGCAATCACAAGCTGGTTGTGTTTATATAACAATTACGTTCTTCGATAAGAAATTGCTGAAAATTTGCATCTAATTGGCGTATAATTAATATACAATGCCAGACAATTAACAGTAAAAGGGTCTCGGCTATCAACTCCTGCGAATCATTGAAATAACAGTCTGTTCATTAGTGAGACCCCTTTACTAAATTTCACAGTTTTTTAAATGTGAGAATTTAACATTATTGTTAGCGTGACTTGAAGCAATAATTGCGATTTACAGTTTTTAAAGCGATGTTTTAATTGAAAAACAATTAAATATTAACTTATTGCCAAACATTCTTTTATTTAAAAACATAAAATAATGTTAAAGAAAGAACGAGTAGTATACACCGATTGAGCATAATTTAATACGGTGCGGTACGGCCCGGGATGCGCTTTAGCACTCCTAGCAAAATGGCTGATGTTGAAATGAAAGTAACGCTGACGCTGTCTAAAAAGGAGAAATAAGCCTTTGTTAGACCAAAACAAGAACATCTAGCAATACTTTTTATACTAATTAAAAGTCGTTGATTAATTTCTACAGGAATGGTAATTGTTTGCCTTGTTATTTTTTGTTTAGCCCCGGTAAGTTACTGAACAGTTTGCAGCACATAACGGTTGCCGAAATCTTGACTGTAGAAGCCAGATTCTTGTTGGGATTTTTTTTTCTCTTGAAGGACGCGCTTATAAGACGCTTCCCCTCGACAACCTTATAATATGATTCCTGAAAATGCGTCTTATAAGCGAGTATATACGGTATTCCAAATACACAAGAGACAGCTTATCGCTCCGATAATTGACAACGTCAACAGCTTTGCAAGTTAGCCAATCGGTAACAAGAACTGATACCTAACGTACATCAGCTCTGCATACATGTTGGCCACTTTTGATAATGACTGCATGTGAAATTTTAATGCGTTAGTTGTTGATGAGGAAACAAAAACATATTATTTAAAAAGGGAGCGACAAATGACTGATTGTTGACGCCGAGATCAAAATCTGATCGGCGTTAATTTATTGTAATTGAATGATGGTTTGCCATATGTGAAGGTGCTCGCAGAAAACATTAAATTGATGCAGATATTTCTATTTTCCCCACATAAAAAACATGCAGTTCATGCAAAGTTTTGTCATCGAGTTTATAAAAGTGCAGTGCAACTGCATATTTCACACAAAATGACTGAAATACTTTTTGGTACTTTTGTTTTAATTCTCGGATTTATTTAAAAGAAAAGGTCAAGTAGATTTAATACAAGCTTAACAAATTGAAGGAAACAAATTTCAGCAAATATTTGCTTCATTAAACATGAAGCATTGAGTGAAAATATCAGATAAATTTCGATTGTCATATATTTCCATGACCCCATCATATTTTAATATTTTTAGAAAACAGTGAAAAGGTTTCCATTTCTCTCAGACTTGAATATTTTTGCTGTCTGGGTAGACATGCCATGTACATCCCTGAGACTATACTCCTGTTCATTACCAAGGTTTTAAAAGAAGATAGACATTAAAGAATGAAGAGCAATTATATTTGTTGATTTATTTATAAAAGTGAGAATCAAAATTGATGTATGTACATGTAATATACAGATATACACCATTTTAAATTTCAAGTGTATATCAGTGCATTGCAGCGGCGCATAACAAAACAAATAAAACCAGTCTTTCCTGCGACGACCCTTCCTGAAATCCGAGGGGAAACCCTGATAATCATAATAATATAAAAACATGAGCTGTCACTGGAAATGGACATATCCCCCTGAAAAGTAGCTTTGAAATGAAACTGGTGTAAATATATAATTGAATATGCCTGTAGAAAAGAGATCAGATAAAAACTAGAACTGTGTCCAAAGGACACGGATGCCCCCACTGTGCAGATGTGCCCGTAAACAAGAGCAACTTCATTTAATGTCTACAAAATTCTGTTCTTATCATAGCATTTCAGTTGGTATTTCCTCAATTCATGTATTAATGATAAAAAAGTCACCTAACTCTTGAGGCATCATATTTGGTCTCTTTACAGATGGAATACAATATTAGTGTCTTAATAAAACTGAATTTTGAAACACATGTATGGTCTCCTTTACTTCTATCTACACATTAAGGTTGTTCATCCCTGGAAGTTTAAGCAAAATCTGCCATCCGGTTAAAGAGGAGTTGCGTTCACAAAATTTCTATATGGTATATAGTGAAAAAATCAACAAAGGGCCATAATTCTGTTAAATTTGGTCGCAGCAAAAATTCCTTCCTTTACTACCATCTACATATTAAGATTGTTCATCCCTGGAAGTTTAAGCAAAATCTGCCATCCGGTTTAAGAGGAGTTCCGTTCACAAAATTTCTACATAGTATATAGTGAAAAAATCAACAAAGGGCCATAATTCTGTTAAATTTGGTCGCAGCGAAAATTCCTTCCTTTACTACCATCTACACATTAAGGTTGTTCATCCCTGTAAGTTTAAGCAAAATCTGCGATCCGGTTTAAGAGGAGTTGCGTTCATAAGATTTCGGGACGTACAGACAGACGTACGGACGGATGGACAGATGTACGGACGGACAAGTGCAACGCTATATGCTCCCCACTTTGTGGGGGCATAAATAGAGCATGAACTGGTATAAATGGTAAAGTAATGTTTTTCTGCTTCAGATTCTTATATGAAGCTTGAAGACATAATTATTCAATGAAATTGAAAGCTGTGAGTTTAGCCTTGAAAACGAACAATATTGTTTTATTCCCAACCCCTACTAATGTTTTGTATATAACAAGGCTTGGTGACAAACATTCTGGTTTCAATAAAATCCCCCAAGCGGTTTTGGAGATTTAGCTTGGACAAGACTTTAATAAAGATGTTATAGTAAAAAATGACTAAGGGCCAATAACACTGCCAAAAATAATCCGACCAGAAACTCCTGACCATATGCACAGTAAGGTTTGGGGATAAACATTCCTGTGTAGTTTCAATGAAATCCTCCAGTGGTTTTGGAGATGAAGTGTGGACAAGACTTTAATATAGAAGTTAGAGTAAAAAATGAGTAAGTGCCCGTAACTCTGCCAAAAATAAAATGAGTAAAAACTCCTGAAGATATGCACAACAAGACTTGGTGAAAAACATTCCTGTGAAGTTTCAATGAAATCCTCCAGGCGGTTTTGGAGAAGAAGTGTAGAGGAGATTTTAAAATAGAAGTTAGAGTAAGAAATGACTAAGTGACCATAACTCTGCCAAAAATAAATCTAGCGGAATCTCCTGAAGATATGCACAACAAGGCTTGGTGACAAACACTCCTGTTCAGTTTCAATGAAAACCCCCAAGCAGTTTTGGAGATGAAGCAAAGACAAGATTTTACCTGACAGACGGCCGGATGGACAGACGGCCGGACAGACAGTGTGATTACTTTATGCCTCCCTTCGGGGGCATTCAAATAAACAAAAACCTAAGAAACTGCAGATTTTTTTTTAAATACTCAATTGGTCAATTTTTTGACACCATGTACTTGTAGTTGACACTGGATGGTTAAGGCATTTCCAACAGCCTTGCTGTTGAGCTAACTCTTTAGCGACATGGTTAGAACATCTGAAACGTTGGCTAAGTTAAGCTACTTTATCTATCATTATTACTCGGATGGGTGTCCAAAATTGAGCCCATTGGAAAGGTTACGTATAATGGTGGCAGCAGTATTCCAAGAACCTCCACCAGGTCTCCACCTTGGTTGGTGCCTTTGTGCACTGAAAGTGCAAGGGCTAAGTCCGGTTGCACAGTTGGAGTGGAAACGGCTGCTGTAGGAAGCTATACAGTAGATGCCTGGCTCCTGAAGGTTCAGTTGGGAGCCTTAATCTTGGTCGGTAATTCCTTCCAGAGTCGTATAGTCCTTGGGAAGAATGAGTTCATGTGATTTTGTGTTTTTGATTGTGGGATGAGGAATTTGCTGTTTCTTGTGTTTGTAAGGTGACTGTGATCAATATTGACCTGTTTGTTTTTTATTTTGTGTAGCATGACCAGGCTGGCATGTTTTGACCTAAATAGGGGAGGAGTGTAATGGTCACCAGATAGGTAAGGCATTTCTAACACCCTCGCTGTTTGGCAAGCTCTTAAGCAACATGGTTAGAGTGTCCTGAACATTTTCTAAGTTAAGCAATGTTATCTATGTTAAGTACAAGGATGGTGGTCCAAAACCAACCTCATCGGCCAGGTTACTATATATACTGTTTCAATGATTTTAACTGCAGTAGCAGGATATAGCTCTTTTTGCTCATTACACGTAGGTTATAATTGGCAATGAACATTTAGGTGATACATCCTTGTTAACCCTGGCACTGACTAGACTGGCTGACTAGTAGCTAAAGAGACTTCAGCGAACAGGTTTTTTAGTATCACTAGACCTGTTCGCTGAAGCCACCATATTGAAAGTCAACCAGTCCTGTGACATATCTATGTCATGCTGTAATTTAATAAATTTGTGTGATCTTGACAAAATCTCTACACATATGGGCATTTCAATCTATTTTGCACACTTCAGTCTATGTTTGTGAACAAAAAAGGTTTGATTGATGCAATAATACCTCAAAGTTTATAAGCTCTGTTAATTTTTGTGAAATTCGCCGCCATTGCTGTCCTATTGTGTGACTTGCGAGACTTTACGTTTGGTTACCTTCGTGTGTTTTTATTTCTGGAGAGAACAATGAATAGATACAAAATTTATTTGTTTATCAAATGGTGTAATTTATTTGACCCAAATTTGATTAATAAAGGTGATGTTAATAGTTATTTATATACTGTTCATAAACTGTTACACTTCTGGTAGCCTTTCCAAATGGGGTTGATCCATAACTTTACTGTCGCGCAATGTCAAAAATCTAAAGCGACATATAAAGTTATGGAAGCCAGAACTAGCTGTCCTGCATAAAGAAGCTGCTTATTTTAACAGTTTGAAAGATAGTCAAACCAAACCCATATATTAATATATTTTCCTTTTCTTGGAAAATTGTTTAGTTTTTCCAAAGTTCATATCATTAAATCAAAATGTGTTTAAGAATGACAAAACGTCTGGCAATGGTGAAAATTTCAACTAACACAACTGACAGGTACAGTACTTTATCGCTTCAGAATACATGCATTCAAAAGAGAATAATACATCAAATTCTCAAAAATACTCACATTTACCATATACACAACAACTGTTTTTTTATCTGTCTTCACTAAAATGTTGTCAATGATAGACGTCTGTCAGGGAAAGTCTTCAAAAACAAACAAATTCATCCGAAAACTGGGACGAGATTTTTATAAACAAAGTAAATTTTAAAGGTTTACCCCTTTCGGCAAGGGTCAAAATGTTTCACACAATATTTATCATATGTATATTTCCAAAGTAAACGTAGTGTCATGGCAAATAAATCCATCACGGCTGCACAACAGCGTAAGACAGCTAAAAAAGTTTGTCTAAACGGCTACCACTGATAATGGCGGCCATTAAAATTTGTGATGAGGGTTCAACATTTGCGTACCGCGGCGTTCCAAAACAATGACGTCATTAATAAATTTTTACAAAAAAATGAACTTTTATAATTTTACTTTTAGATTCCTTATGAATGAATTTCAAAAATAATCAAATATGTCGAACTTTGTCTTATCAAAATGTATAAACGTTTTCCGCTTGATGCCGATCTTTTCCGGAAATTTCCGGAAGCTAAAAGTGTATTGCAAATTGCGCATGCGTACGTCAATCATAATAAATTGACAAGCACCTGCAGCTGGATGCTGAATGACGGTGCCAGCCGAGTTCACACTGTGACGAATAAAGTGGTTAATTTATAGTGTAATATTTATTGATGTAAAAACTCGCAACCAGAAGCAAATAAAAATGCTTGACCCGTCATCAAGTGAAGAAGAATCTGAAAATGAAACTGTTGAGGATGAAAACTCAGATGTGCTCAGCATCCCCAGTGTTGAGCAGAGGAGTTTGTCAACCAGTGGGGACAATTTGAGTGTTATGACAGGAGCTCAGGTGCATTCAAGATCAAATAGCATACGACCTGGAAGTCCGAGCATTCAGCCAGTTGAACGTGAGAAGGTTGAACAAGATGCTGATAAATTGGAAAAAGAAGAAGAGGAGAGAAAGAAAAGATTACAGTTGTATGTTTTTGTTATGAGGTGCATTGCTTACCCTTTCAATGCTAAGCAACCAACCGATATGGCTAGGAGACAAACTAAAATAACAAAGCAACAGTTACAAACTATAAAAGAGAGATTCCATGCATTTTTAAATGGAGAGACTAATATTGTTGCAGATGAAGCATTTACAAATGCTGTTCAAAGCTACTATGAGGTTTTTCTTAAAAGTGACAGAGTTATGAACATGGTCAAAAGTGGAGGGTCATCTGCAAATGATTTTCGGGAAGTATTTAAAAATAACATTGAGAAACGAGTCCGGAGTCTGCCTGAAATTGATGGACTGAGTAAAGAAACTGTATTAAGTTCTTGGATGACAAAATTTGATGCTATATTTCGTGGTGAAGAAGATCCACGCAAGCAAGCCCAGCGCACACTTACTGCTGCATCAGAGTTAATTCTCAGTAAAGAACAGTTGTATGAAATGTTTCAGAACATCTTGGGTGTGAAGAAATATGAGCATCAGATTCTTTACAATGCATGTCAGGTAATAATGATGGCTGTTATTTAAAAAGTAAAGGTGCTGGATTCCTACATGTAGAATAGGTTCTTAATTGAAGGTAATTTGAAGAAGAGAAACTGTGATGTTTGAAATGGTGTAATATCTCCTCAGTATTTATGAAAGAATGATTAGTTTATTCTATTTTGAAAATTCCAACATTAACTTAAGTATTTTCTGTGTTTGTACGCATTTTGTGTTTTCAAAATGGAAATTATAATTTATTTATTTCATGACAATTTAATATGATCTCCAGCATTTTGGAGGCAACTATTTTTTTATAATCTGTCCTCATATTTTGCTACTTTTGCATCTCTAGGAATAATAGAAATAATATGTTATGAATGTTGAAAACTTTAATGACTTTGTTGCATATTATTTGGCTTTCTGTTGCGGGGTCAGAAAAATCATTTACCCAGGACAGGACTTGAACCTGCGACATTTCTAATTCTAAACCATGGTAACTCCTCAAAAAAGTATTTTTTATATTGGCCAAAATAGGGCATATATTGAAGTTGGCTAAAAGCTGAACCAAATTTCTTCCTTATTTCTGTTGTACATTTGTATTACAAAAATGTAACTGAGGGAGAAGTAAAACAGTAATATTGTACATGACTGAACCATACTTTTCAGCTTTCTTAAGTAACTGCTTTGTACCATGTAAAAGATTACCTAAAGCATTAAGTATTAAACCCTTCTTCTGATCTTTATAGTTAAAATATCCTTTCTAAAACGCAATGGTGCATTTTAAGGGATTAGTGAGAAATAGTGCTATCAGCTTCTTTATTTTGAAGCACTTACAACTTTTTCATATTCATCACTCAATTTATTCGAGAATGTTAAGCAAAGAACATTAGATACTAACATTATTTTATTTGTTAGACAAGTTTCTGTTTTTTAGTTCACCTGAGCACAAAGTGCTCAAAGTGAGCTTTTCTGATCTGTCTTTGTCCGTCGTCCATCCATCAAAAAAGGCCCTGCCCCAGGGGTCACATGTTAGAGTTATATAGGAAAAACTTTAAAAATCTTCTTGTCAGGAACCACAATGCCTAGAGTTTAGATATTTGGTGTACAGCATTGTCTAGTGAACCTTTACCAAGTTTGTTCAAATCATGACCCCTGGGTCAAAAATGGCCCTGCCCCTGGGTCACTTGTTTTACATATAGTTATATAGGAAAAAGTTTTAAAAAATCTCCTTGTCAGAAACCAAAAAGGCATACAGCTTAGATATTTGGTATGTATCATTGTCTAGAGGACCTCTACAAACTTTTTCCAAATCATGACCCTTGGATCAAAACTGGCCCCACCTGGGGGGGTCATTTGATTTTACACAAAGACTTATATAGGGAAAACTTAAAAAATCTGCTTCTATGTAACTCCAACAGCTAGACTTTCAATTGTTCATTGTTATGTCTTCCCCCCAACACTGCCATTCTGGTGGAGACTGATATTGTTTTTACCCTGTCCATGGGTGTCTGTCTGTCTGTCACACTTCATTTCCGTTCAATAACCAGTACCAGTTGACCCAGAGCCTTCAAATTTTACAGGGTTATTGCCCTTATTCAGAAGAAAAAAACTTACAGTCCACAATTCAATGTGTATCCTTTTCTGATGTCTGTTTGTCTAAAAAGGTTACAGTGATTTTATTTGTATAAACATGAGTCTTGTACAATATTTGTTTTAACAAATAGATTATCCCATAGTCTTTATACTTTAGTTGTGTTTTTCAGCACATTATCTTTTTGAAAACCTTCACTTTTTGCACTCTGTTATATTCTGGATAAATTGGATTGATAGACTTTCACAGACTGCTAGCATTGCATACATTTGCCTGAGAACATAAATTGTAATAACTGAATCTTAGTATGAAATTATAGGAAAAGTAATTAGCCTTCTCAATATTTTTGTGAACAATTACAGGATTGTTACTTTTAAGCTTTGTTTAATATTTCTTGTTTGTTTGTTTGTTTTTTGGTGGGCCCAGGTGTGGTTGCATGTCTGTGTTTTATATTACTGCGAATATTGCTAATTTGTTTTTCATGCTGCTGTAAATAAGTGATAACTCAGCCCACATGCTAGAGATGCCAGATGCTAACTGCCCAAAAACAATGTTCATAACAACATTTCTGTAAAATACAGAATCTGCACATTGTATGTACATAAATATTAAAGACAACATTTTCTTTGAATGATGTTTACTTGATTAAAACTTCATAGTATGAATTATTTTATTAGTCTTTCTGAGGAGGAAGGTATTTCTGAAAGACCAATTAATCCTTTGTAAAGATTAATATATAATTTGGTTTATGCTGTGTGCTTACTACACATTTTTGTTTTATCAAAATGGAAGTTATAAGTCTTGAAAAAAATGTTGAGATTGAGTCTATTACTAGTGGTGTACAGTGTATATAATGATGGTCAGTTATCACTGCTCTAAATCCTGTGGATGTTCAGAAAGGATGTTAGTTAGAAGTATCAAAGACTTTATCATGTCTAGGAGATACATAAATGGAGTAGTCATGATTTTTAAAGTTATTTAGTGTTACTCAGTGAATATAAAACTTTATAAGGTATTATGCATATCCGACTTCTAAACCTATTTAGTGTTACTCAGTGAATATAAAACTTTACAAGGTATTTAGTGTTACTCAGTGAATATAAAACTTTACAAGGTATTTAGTGTTACTTTATTATAAGTTATTTAGTGTTACTCAGTGAATATAAAACTTTATAAGTTATTTAGTGTTACTCAGTGAATATAAAACTTTATAAGTTATTTAGTGTTACTCAGTGAATATAAAACTTTATAAGGTATTTAGTGTTACTCAGTGAATATAAAACTTTATAAGGTATTTATATTAAAAAAATATTTTGGGTCATTTTGACCTCTGATATAATTGTAAATTAGCCAGTGCTGCATACTTGAGCTGAAGTCATGGAAAAAATATCTAGATTGATTTTATAACCAAAAGATAATTTTCAATTATCAAATAAATGGCAATTAGTTAAGATCTGTGCTCTTCAGATGAATCATTTTTTTTTTTTTTTTTTTTTTTTTAAGATTAGGAGACATTCTTGCTTATATATTTTCTAGACATCCGTTGTGTTATATAAGACATATTTGACCCTCATGCAAGTAAGTAATTCTGATAGGTAAATTAACTCTAGAGAAACCATTCCAGCCAAGAAGTAATCAAGGAAACTTCAAGATAAGAACAGTCTCTGGTCAGGGCAACCAATACAGAAAATTTCAAACCATTAAGCAGTTTGGATATTTAGCAAACAGTTTTCACAGTGGCATTAAATCCATATTTGGCAACCATTTTGGAAAATATTTCATCAGAGTTTCACTGGATAATTACCATGAAGATATAACAATGTCTGAGTGGCGTCATTTAATGCTTTGATATAATGATAACCATGGCTGTCTTGGGAAACACATTTGTAGATGATTCCTGTTTGATATAAAACTGGCATTGTGTAAAAAGTACATCGTTATTACCCCAGCTATGCAAACAATCTTGTTTATGCTCATACAGTTATACAGTAGTTCATATTTGATAATCATCTTCTTATTAGTAATTTAAGGTGAGAGCATTATTGGGTACTCTCATTGAAAAAAAATGTTGCACTCTTGAGGTAAAATTGAGGAAAAATAAGACTCGGCCATGTATATTAGTGCTCATTGTTTTAGTACTGACCTTTCAGAAAAATACAGGTTTTCTGAAGAAGTTGTGCTGTCGTTTTGGAAATGAAGGCCTTAATTAACAATTTATAAAGCTATAATTATATATTCCCAGCTAGAGTAGAATTTACAGTTGGTCAGCTTCTGTAATCACCAAGGTGGGTGAATTTGGACCGTGGAACATTCTTGTTACTTAATAGATTTATAGATTATATGTTGGAAATTTCTGCCTTCAGTAAATATTCTTGCTTTGGGATTTCTGATGGCATGTTAAATAGTCCCAAAATGCAAGGGTTTGGGAATATTTTATGTGTTCAGTTACATAAAATTGATATGCTTTTATTGGAATTTCTCCTTTGAGAAATGAAACATGCAGATAAAACTATAGCAATGTTTAGTTAGTAAAGCATGTAATATGGTACACATTGCCTCAGATACAACGAAGGTCTCTCATGTAGTATTTTCTTAATTATTTAGGAAAGCTAGAATAAGAAAGATGTATGTCATTTTTTGTACCACGTTGCACATAGTTAGGTTCCACAGATTGTTGTTTTATTTCTTGTCTCCATTCCAGTTAAAATTTTGTGGAATGATCAGTCTTAAAACTCCATTGATCACCATATATTATTTTGAGTTAAATGTTCTGTATGTTATAACAGCTCCTATATTCACTGTAATATGCTCATGTATAATGGCATATTGTCTGTCTGTTTGTCCATCTGTCTGAGGTTATAAATACTAATGGGAATAATACTGCTGGGGAAAAAAAGACCTCCTTTATTCCATTCATTCTGTAAGCTGCTAGGTGGTTAGAAATGCTAGAAAAGATATATATATATATATGCTGTCAACAAAAATTTTTTGCTTTTCAACCAGTACAGGATCAGCCTGCAGATTGTTGCAGTGTTGTCTACTCAACATTGATCTACGGTATAAGTTTTCACATAATACCCATATAATAATAAAGGTACAGACCAAATTAAATGAATGACAAGTCAATAGTTAGAAATTTAGAAAACTTTCCTTCTTTATTTCAGTTGGACAACGCTGATGAACAAGCAGCACAGGTCCGCAGGGAACTCGATAGCCGACTCCAGCAGGTGGAATCAATGTGCAAGGTATTTTGTGTTTGTACATTGGCATGTTATTTTGTATAGACCCCCCTGTGATGGTCGCTTCCAGCTGTGATTGTCCAGTAGTACATTTGTAAATTCTGCTTATTAATATGGTCAAACTGTTTTTATATTGTTCAAAACTGCATGATTGTAAAACTTAAAGTCCTGTGCCTTTAGCTTTGAGTGTATGGAAGGGCATACTAATAGTGTTTTGAAACTTGTTTATATTGATAAACATCATAATTTGGTCCTTAATTGTACTTTTAGTTGAGAAAAAGGTGAAAGTTGTGAATTAGGTAGAGTGATTTTTTTTCTCTAAAACAGAAACACTTCAACATTTTATATCTCTACAGTCCAAAATTAATGCAGTTATATGAAACAGGATAATTTTTGTGTATGTGAACACGTCTTAAGTTTCAGATTAATGTCCCAGAATCATAACTGACACTTCACCACTCCAATTTTCAGCCGTATGTCATTTAACTGCACATGTAATTATATAGAATAAAGTATTACTTTAAACAATGATATTTATACCCCCAAAACGAAGTTTGGGGGTATATACATTGTAGGAGTCATTCGGTGGTTGGTCGGTCGGTCGGGCTGTACATTGTCCGGAGCATAACTTGAATACTACTGGTTGGAATTCAGTGAAACTTCATACAATGGTCAAGCACAATGACAGAAAGTGCTGTGTACAATAGCCATAACTCCATCCTCACTATTTGCAGAGTCATTGCCCTTTGTTGGTTTTCCTTGTCCAGACCATAACTTGAAAACTGCTGGTTGGAATTCAGTGCAACTTCATAGAGTGGTCAAGCACAATGAGTGGATGTGAAGTATACAAGAGCTTTAACTCTGTCTAACTATTTGTGCAGTTATTGCCCTTTGTTGGTTTTCCTTGTCTGGAGAATAAATTATTGGTTGGAATTCAATACATCTTCATTCAATGGTCAAGCACAATGACAGGAAGTGCAGTGTGCAATAACCACAACTATCTTTAATTGCCCACAACCATAACTGTTTCAATTTTTTTACAAACTATTCTGTTACTAATAACTTCCTCAGTTCGTAAGCGGTCTTACGGGGGTATTAATCACATTTAGTGATAGCTCTAGTTGTTTTCCACTTTATTTTACCAAAAAATATTTAGATATTTTTATATACCCTGGAGGCCTCTTGTTTACATGCTTACACAAATGACCCACATATTGCTTACATCCAGCAGAAAGGAAAAAACTTAAGCTCTTATTGCAATATAGTTTTTAAACCAACTGACCCACAGAATTTTGCTGAAAAATTTGTTTCTTTAAAATTTAAGAGAATTTAATATACTACGAAAAAACATAAGATTATGCTTCTATACGCCATGAAAACTGAAAAAAAAGTTTTGACTTAACCAGGATTTGAACCCACGACCTTTCGGTCAGTAAAATATAGAGCGACGATCTAGACCACTGAGCCACGGCACTTACTTGTAGGGATGCGTCAAAATTATTGTTTTAACTAAAGTATCTACCCCGTGAGTAACGGGGTAAATTTTTTACCGATTAAAGTGTGTAAAACTTTATATTTTGATGTTTTTCTGTATCAGAAAATGAATCAGTATCTTAGTTTAAATATGTTCTTCACAATTGCAGCAAAAATTTCAAGATGTAAAAACATTTTCTTGTTTTTTCATCGTCAGCCCATCTGTGAGTCAGTTGCTTTAAGGTGTGAGACTGTCTTTAAAAATTATTTTAAAAATCTCCTCTGATTTAATGATGAATATTTCATTGATACCAGTAGCATAATAAAATATTTTGTTCAGTAAATACAGGATTCAAGACTTGATAGGAGGTTTGTCAATGAGTAATTTGTCAGACTTAATATGCTAGGTTGGAATTCTGCATTATATATGTCTTAAGTCATACAGTTGCTGGTAACCAGCCATTTGTTTTCTTTTTTTTACATTATTCTGTTTAAACATAATCAGAACTCATAGATTCCAGTAAAAGGGACATTTTATTATTTTTTCTTTAAATTCTCTAAAAACTATTTAAAATTTGAAGTATAAATTGTATTAGAGAATAACTTTTACTTCATCTCTGTTTTAGACAGTCATTGGTTAAGTGTTATTATATTTTTTATACTGAATGTACGAAGAGACTGAGAAGTTTTTTACATATTGTGTTTAAACAAGGTAAACCACATGTCTACATTACTTAAATACTGTCAGTGTGAAAGGGAGGTAAACAGAACAAAACTAGCAGCTAGAAATTTGAAGAAAGATATGGTTGATGTTTTGTTTTGCTCTACAGTACGTGCCAGGAGGAACTCTCGTTTTCCTCGAGGTCGTCGCGGACTACCCATTCTTTAAAACGCGACCAAATCCGCCGCATTTCGAGGATCACCGCCGCGGACATGGTCACCAAATATCGCGACGGACGTCCGCTAAATGGTTCCGCGGACTTTTTCACAGGTAAGAATTGACGTATCGAGGCTCACAAAGTTCCTGATTACACGCATTTCGGCGAATTTTACGCTTTCAAATATCATTTTAATGTATAAAACTCTCATTCTGATGCATTCGTTTACGAACTATCGTACTTGTTATCGCCGTTCAATTAACAAGATTTGAACAGTTGTGCCTGTACACCGCCTGCCTTTAGCCAATCAAAGCAAAGCATTTCATATCACATGATAACAAAATGGACGTCAAAATTCTTCTGCAAGGGGTGCGAAATGGACTCGCCCATGTTTGTCGGGTTACTTATTCTTACAACTGAAAAATACCATCATGAATGTACGATCTCAGTACCAGTCTTCAGGCTCGTGTAGGATAAACACAGGATAATCGCAATATTTTTTGCTACATGTCATTTTTAACTAGAGAATATAGTCTAAATAAGAGTATGGTTTGTTTGTTTTTTCCAAAACTTGCACTTAAAGAAAAAAATAAATGCTTGCTTCCGGCCGGTTCTAATCAGGATACAAACTCCCCGCATGGGTTACTTCCCCTGATTAGTACAGTAAAAGTTTAACCGGTGCGAGGAGTTTGATCAGGATTTTTATATATGCTTCATTAGGGTTAGGGCGATATCGTATTTTTTATTTAAAATTTATTCTGTTAAAATTGTACATATAATATTCTTATGTTATTGAAGAACTGTATCTAGCTTTTGTTTAGTATACATTTTTAGTAATAAATAAAGTTAAAAAACTACGCAAATTGTCAATTAATTATGCGTAGACTGGTTTACAACAAAGCAATATTTACAAGGTTTAAATACTGCAAATTTTAACATGATGTATAAAATTATTGGGATGTTTTTCATTAAGAAGCCAAATCGTCCGCTTTCAAAAATAGTCCAGCTACAATAAAATTACAATGTATATTTAATCTACTTTATAATTTCTGTGTGAAAATTATCAAATATAACTTCGCTTTTCAGTGCAAAGCATGTTGTAAGATTATCAAATTGAATGAAGAACATGAAATACATTCATCTATGGATAAGACGAAATGCATGGCTGAACGGCGATTTCAAGCATTTTTGGAAATGCTAATACTTGTTAATGGAATGAATGACAATTCAAAACCGAAAGTAATTGCTTCTCGGAAAAGCTGACCCTATTTTCAGAAAATAGACTGACTGGTTTTCGATTTACACGTGTTAAAACTGCTTTCCTATATTTAAAGAAAACATACAACATGTAAACCCTACTGCGACATCTGTATCGTCTATGCGCTTGACATAATTATTGATCGATTTTGATATACAATAACGAGCGTTTTCAACGACGGAAGCACAGCAAATGTGTTAGAAATTTGGTTTTAATTTTACCAAAAGTCACATAATTGGCAGACGTAAAATGCACAGTTTCACTACGGTCATTTCATTAAATGTTCAGCTTATCCAGGTGAGTTATGACTCTAATTATTTTCGCGCTGGTCGTGAAATATCGCCGAGATATTTCGCGATGTCGAGACATCGAGGAAATCCGTTTTTTTCCTCGATGTCGCGGCGGATATTTTTTTTTCCGCGTCCGCGAAATAAAGCGGAAAATGTGAGTTCCTCCTGGCGCGTACTGTATCTCTCCTTTTCAGATTTTAAGGAAAACATGAAAGTTTGTGCTACAGAACACCTCTTTTACCTGTAATGCATGGAGAATAGCTCAATCCTAACTTGGTATCTTCTTGTGTTTTATTTTGCAGAAAATGCGACTAGAGAAGCTTATGAACGTCCCTGACCATGTGATTATTGCTTGCTTCTATCCTCACTGCTTTTTGTACAGTGCTTGTGTCTTTTGCTTGAGTTTTACCACTTGTTGTGTACATTTTCTGTTTCTCCACACTATTTTTTTCTAGAGAAGGTACTTTGTTTCACTACAGAAAATGTATACAGGAAATTGAAATTGTAGAATGATTTTATTTCTGTTATCAAAGCACAAAGCATGCTTATTGAGTTTACAACCAGTATAAACCAGTCAGAACTTCTCAGCTGTTGCAGTCACTTTCAGTAAACTTTACATTCAGTTGCTCTAGGTATTAGGAACCATATAACTGAGAACGATATAAACTCTTTGAACCCATTGCTATCAGTAAAAGGGAATGAATCATTTGTTTTATAATGATGTTCATAAAAGATCATAGGGAGCTATTCAAATTACCATTAACTGAAATTTAGAAGATATTTTCTTTATAGTAGACTTTATTTAGTCAGATCAATGTTTAATGTTGGCAGCTTTACATTTTCTTTGAAATTGAAACACATTTTAGTATGTCATCATTTAAGTCCCTGTATATAAGACCTGCTGTCTTATAAGACTCACCCATTGAATGGACTGACAATCTTGAAACAATTCCAGATGCAGTCAGCTTTTCACACAGGTGAATTATCATCTGTCATTTTAGGCAAAACATTTTAACAATTAGGCAACTCATAAGGTCCTCTGAGTTCACATTCATGATGAAAAAACATTGTAGAATGGGCTTGTTACTTGAATATTTCATTTGGTAATGACTAGTACTTGATTTTATATAACCACAAAAAAACATGCTTGATGTTTGCTGCTGAAAATTTAGGCAGACTTTTTAAAAAGAATTCCTTTTTTCACCAGGCCACGCCTCCAGGCCACGCCTCCAGGCCATACTTAATGAATTTGAAGTTGAAGCAGAAAAGGAGTGTATTATTAGCATATGGCATATTTAGTAATTTGAGTTTGTTATGTATGTTGTTTTTTTTTTTCAATATTGGAATACTAAATTTGGTATTCATTCATTATAGTATAATATATATCTTATATAACTTAAAGTGACTGACTCACAAAATGATGGGTCAATGATACATAAAAAAGAAAATCATTTTATACATATAAAAATTCTGGTTATAGTTGTCAAGAACATATCTAAACTAATTACTGTCTCATTTTTTTGTAAAAGAAACGCATAATGATATAAAGTTTTTCACACTTTGATTGTTAAAAAATGTACCCCTGTTAGTCACTGGGTAGATACTTTTACAATTTAAAATTGTTAATTTTGACATTATTAAAGAACACTGTAGTGTGGCTCAGTAATCACTAATCTAGGTCACTGCTCCTTTTTTTACTGCCCTGAAAGGCATGGGTTTGAATCCTGTTGAAATCAAAGTCTGTTTTCTTCAGTTTTCATAATGTATAGAAGCATAAAATAGTATATTAACCTCTCTTTAATTTCAAAGAAAAACATTTTTAAGCTAAATTCTGTGAGTCAGTTAGTCACTGGATACTTTGTGCAGGCATGTATGTATTTACTGATCTGATTGTAATATATAATATTTATATGTGTCATACTCGTACAATCCTTGTGTTCACTTTAGAATGCTCTGTAGTGTGCCAGATTGTCAATTTCTTTTATTGAATAGTGATACTTATTCAGAATTTTGTCTTTTCATTTATATTGAATACTTTCCCTTTTTTTTCCCTTAAATCTTATATCCAGCATATCCTAGCCAAGTACATTTGTATGCACATGTGAGGTAGTATGTACTCTTTTTTTATTTTAAAGTTACTTTGAATATTTTCAGAATTTATACATGTAGTTTATAAAAAAAACATGTTTTCTGATATGTACAAAGCTGCAGCTTAAGAATGATTTATGTGCATTCTTTTAATAGAAATATAATGTTAAAGGAAAGATTTGTCTAGTGTCATAGACTGAATTGTTACTCTGTTTAATTGGCCATCATGTGAAAATCCATAAGATTGTGACAAAACAGGCTTAATATACCAATTTAAGCTGTAAGGTGTATTAATAGTCTTGTGACAAAATAGGTCTTGCCAATTTAAGCTTTCATATATTTTTGTATCCAATAGATCATGCCAAAGCAAGCTGTAACATACATTCTTGTGCCAAATAGGTCATGCCAGTTTAAGCTTTCAGATATATCTTGTGACAAAATAGGTTCTTGTTCCAAAATGGGTCATGTCAATTTAAACTTTCAGATATAATATTATTCTTTTGACAAAATATGTTGTGCGAAAAAAAGGTCATGCAAATTAAAGCTTTCAGATATGTTCTGTGACAAAATAGGTCATGGTAATATATATTCTTGTGACAAAAAATAGGTTATTCCAATTTAAGCTGTCACATATATTCTTGTTACAAAATAGGACATGCAAATTTAAGCTGTCAGATATATTCTTGTGACAAAATGGGTCATGCCAGTTCAGTCTGTTAGATTGACAAAGTATGTTATGCCAATTAAAGCTGTCTAATATTTTCTTCTGACAAAATAGGTCATGCTTATTTTAACTGTGTGATATAATCTTGTGATACAATAGGGTATTCTAATTTAAGCTGTCAGAAAATGGGTTATTTAAATTTAATCTTTCAGAAACATTCTGGTTAAAGAACAGATCTTTCAAATGTGAAGTGTCAGAAATATTATTGTGCCAAAATAAGTCATGCCAGTTTAAATTGTCAGATATATTCTTGTGCCAAAAATAGGTCATGCCAGTTTAAACTATCAGATATATTCTTGTGCCAAAATATGTCTTAGCAGTTTAAACTGTCAGATATATTCTGGTGCCAAAATAGGTCATGCCAGTTTAAATTGTCAGATATATTCTTGTGACATTAAATAGGTCATGCCAGTTTAAACTGTCAGATATATTCTGGTGCCAAAATAGGTCATGCAAGTTTAAACTTTCAGATGAATTCTTGTGCCAAAAAAGGTCATGGCTGTTTAAACTTTCAGATAAATTTTTGTGCCATAATAGGTCATGCCAGTTTAAGCTTTCAGATAAATTCTTGTGCCAGAATAGATCATGCCAATTTATGCTTTCAGATAAATTTTTGTGCCAGGAAAGGTTATGCCAATTTAAGCTTTCAGATAAATTCTTGTGCCAGAATAGATCATGCCAGTTTATGCTTTCAGATAAATTTTTGTGCAAAAATAGGTTATGCCAATTTAAACTATCAGATATATTATTGAGACAAAATACATGTAGGTCATGGCATTTAATTCTTGTGTCCAAAAAGGCATGCCAGTTTAAACTTTCAGATATATTCTTGCCAGTGTAATCTTTCAAATAAATTCTTGTGCCAAAATAGGTCATGCCAGTTTAAGCTTTCAGATAAATTCTTATGCCAAAATAGATCATGCAAGTTTATGTTTTCAGATTAATTCTTGTGCCAAAATAGGTTATGCCAATTTAAACTATCAGATATATTATTGTGCCAAAATAGGTCATGTCAGTTTATTCTTGTGCCAAAATAGGTCATGCCAATTTACACTTTCAGATGAATTCTTGTGCCAAAATACATTGTAGGTCATGGCAGTTGAAACTTTTAGATATATTCTTGCCAGTTTAAGCTTTAAAATAAATTCTTGTGCCAAAATAGGTCATGCCAGTTTAAGCTTTCAGATAAATTCTTGTGCCAAAATAGGTCATGCCAGTTTAAGCTTTCAGATAAATTCTTGTGCCAAAATAGATCATGCCAGTTTATGCTTTCAGATATATTATTGTGCCAAAATAGGTCATGTCATTTTATTCTTGTAACAAAATAGGTGATGCCAATTTGTTCTTGTGATGAAAAGGTCATGCCAATTTAAGCTTTCAGATATTTTTGTGACAAAATAGGTCATGTCATTTTAAGCTTTCAGATATATTCTTAATGAAATATAAATGGCATGCAGTAATTAGTATCTGTGCAAACTCATAAAATATGGATAGACAATAGTATGTTATTGGGCAGGCATGATGATATTTATAATATATATAGACAAATGGTGGGTGCTGGAGTTAGTATTATTAAAGGCCAGAAATTAAAGAACTTAGCAAGCATTTGTTAGAATTGTCAAAGTCTCATTTAGAAGAAAACAAATAATGTTTCATTCTTAAACTTTGTGGTGTTGTTTTATTATACATTCACAATAAGTCGGAATTATAAGGACATGGTCAACTACTTCAAATTAAACTTTTCAGAAAAAGCATTTTGGGTTGGAAGCATTAGCTTGATTGGTTGCTTAATGTGAACAGCATTGTTGCTATAGTACTGATGATATTTTGATTGAGTTAGAGAGTGTAAAGGGAATTTCAGATTGTGTTAGAAGGCTTGATCATTGTCAATGTTAAATTTCTTGCTCTGTGAGGATGAAACTTCTTGACTGATATATTCTGATGATATTCATCTGTTAGTCCTCTAAGAAGTTCTGAACAGAGATTAAAAAAAACCTCTTTTAGGAGACTCCTTGGAAGAAGTCAGAATGTCTTGGAGGTGAAGTTTTTACCAATTGTGCAAATAAGTGTCAAGGTCATGTCAAATTTTTGACTGTCAGTTTTCAGTTCATTCAACAAAGGACAGTAGGGGACATACATAGAGGGATGCCAGATCTGAAGGTCACTCATTTGAAACAATCCAAAGAATCTCAAGTCAAGGTCTGCATTCCACTATTTAGTTGCTAGTACTGGATTGATCTAGGAAGCAGTCAAAAGACAGATTAATATAAGTAAAAACAACTTCCCAACCATAAGTCATTATTGTCACAGCAAACATCAGACTTGATTTCCACCTGTTCTTTTGCTGTTACCTGCAAGTCTGAGCCCTGACTTTGCTAATACAACTTACAGATAAGAGGAATTAGACTTAATTTCCTACAAATATGTATATTCTGTGTTTTTATATATCGTCTAAACATCTGAGACCTTCTCAGGCTTGTCAGAGTGTTTTGTAAAGCTAACAATAAAACTGGTTTGTTTCTGTGTCATCAAAAACCTTTATTTGAGGCCTATCAGTTCCAGTAACTCCACATTATTTCTCTGTACCATACTAAACATTTCTGATTGAATCATTAAGATAGTGTTAACATGATTTGTGCTCTATTGACTTTTTATTACTCTTCACATTTTCTTTCATGAATATTCAGAGAGGAAGCAATCACTCCTGTGGGAAAAACAGATCAATTGAATGATTCTGCACAGACCTTACGAAATAATCTTAATAGTTATCTATAACAAAATGGCCTTTCTGTGTGCATATATGGCTGGCATTTGTTTGTTAGTCTATCTGTTTAGCCATTTGAGTTTATTTATCATTGCTTCTGGTTTTCCTCAAAACCAATGCTCCCTGAAGAGTTTAATTAATTTAAGTTGTAGGAACTTGTTCAAGATCCAGAATCAACTCCACTGGTTCTTGCTCAGTGTTCAACACAGACACGTGGGACCAGGGCTTCAGAAATTTTAAAGTCACAATTTCAAACCCCGCCCCCAAGTAAGAGTTCAACCCTTGAGAACAATGAAAGGTGTAAATTAACACTTTGGGACCATAAAAACATCTCGAGCCACTAAATAATTCAAGCATTGCAACTTCGAGCCATATGTTTATTATTTCAATATAAAAATACAAGGAATAAAAGTCAGGACCGAGCCTCAATTGCAAGGACATCAAGCAAAATGAGATCAAGCCATCCAGGAATGACTGTCAGATGCTTATGTTAGTTGGTTTGTTGACATCGCAAAAAAAAACTTTTTGTTCAAAGTGAATGTTAAAAATGGAAGAAGTGCAAATTTCACAACACTATAATTTTTCAATGCAGGTTAACCTTAATGATTGACTAGCTGAGAATCAAGAACACTTATTGACAAATGCATGTTTACAAGTTAATCAGTTAATTGGTGAAAATTGCCTCGGGCAACTGGTCAAAATTTCAAGGGTCTATGATAGGTGTGTAGGACTGCATTAGGGGCCAAATGGGGTTTGGGTATGAAATTTAGGCATTTTTATGAGAAGGTATACTTAAATTTGAATTTTTTTTTTTTTTTGAAAATGTCTGGACGGACTTGTGAAGGAGTTTTGGACATAAAAATCGGTCCAGGAAAATGGAATTCGGTCAAAACTGACCAAGTTTCCAGAACCCTGTTTGGTTGCATGGTTTAGTTCATGCATATCTTTACTAAAACAGTAAGTGTTGGTGGAAGAGTGGGGGACTGAACTTGTGACGTCTGAATTACAAGCCATTTATTTTACAACTGGCCCCCTTTACCCACCCGTGTAAAGTTTGTAGGAATTGTTTGTTCATGTAAAGCTGGTGCTGTTATATTTGTAAAAACTGTTTGTTTGATAACTCTCTTCTTTATACTGTCTCTTCTGAAAATCTTTCTAATGTTCTTCAGTGCTTTGACATCTGAATGAAAATCTCTTGAGGAAATTGAATAAAAAAACCTAGGATTGAATGAATGAGTTTAATTCAACAAAAAATAACAAGGCAATCATTTGCAGATTGTTTATCTGAGTTATTATCATTCATCATGAAATTTGGAAGAATCTTTGTAAGAATGTTGGTTCTCTCAAAATAAGTTTATGTTAAAGTTTAAGTTTCAATGGGAGAGAAAAAGGTGGTCATGAGATGCAAGATATTTTAAAGCCAATTTCAATGCTTCAGTAGCACTCAATTTCTATATTCGATTTTCTGATTATTGGTCTTGATAAAGAAATAAACAGATTTGAATTTCATTATGCAGAATGCAAACTATTGTAGGCAGATGTTTTACTAATTGGTTTCAGGATAAACACAATTAAATCAATCATAGCAGCCAACAAATGGAAAAATGTCTTGTGTTTAAATCTTCTTTGACAGAATTTCTGAATTTACTTATTGTTTGTTATTATATGTAATACCCTATCATATTCAGTATTGTAAAACTGTCATTTATATATATATATGTTGACCAAAAAAAGTGTTTTTGCTTAAGTAAAAATGTTACTTTTAACTTTTCAGTTGCGAAAGCACCCAAAGTTTGTTGTGAAGGAGATGGAGTCAATGTACACAGATGAACTTAAGGCTCAGATCAACCTGTTAATGGCAAACCTGGAGAGCCTGCCAGTCTCAAAGTCTGGGGGCTCAGACTCCAGACTTCAGATGCTCAAACGTTATCCCAGGTGAAAAATCAGTTTTGTAATTGTTACCTCTTCTGTTTACAGACATGATGGGTCAATTTGTCAGCCCTTTTTATCTGTCTGTGTTACAAATTTGAAAATATGAAAATATTTGAAGATGTTTTTAGTATGTCTGTTAGGACAGAGTGGGGAGAGGGCTGTGAGACACATTCTTGCAGCTGCTTTGTTATCAGTATTTAAGAATATTTTTGCCTTCAGAATAGCAGTTGTGTGCTGAAACAGTCTGACCCTTTGCACAGTATTAGAAGTTAGTCACAGTAAAAAAAAGACTGAACATTATGTTTAACTGAGTGAAAATGTAATTATCTTTTAGCAGTGTCTGTGCGAATAGGTGAATTTGCAAGCCTGTTATATGCTTATGCATTGAAATGTACATATGTGTAATGTATGTTTCAGTCAATTATTCAGAGGTAATTTAATCTATATATATACACACATACAACTTGGATTCATAACTACCATAGGAACAGATGTAGCAGTGGCTTGTATATACAATATGTTTGCTACAGCTGGTCTATGTGTGTGAAATCAGTTTTTTCCCCTTGTTATTGGAAAATGTATTAAACATGAAGCTTTTCAAAGTGACGAAAAAGAAAAAATTGAAAGGATATAATGTTGCAGTGAAGGGCTTAGTTTGTTTCTCAATTAGTGTAAAGAACATAAAATTAAGTGCAACCTTTGAAATAAACATCAATAGTCTTAGACCAATGCAGTCCACAGTCCTGAAATTATTTCATTATTATCTTTGTGAAATTGCTTGTGCATGAGTTGGTTGCTTTGAGTTTTAAATGCTATCTAACAGTGAAAGTCATATAGGGCAAGAAGTTTTACCTAACCATCATTACTTGGAAGGGCAAGTTCTAGACAGCCATTCTCCTTAGAAACTGTCAGTTTTCTAAGATAAATAGAAACAGTAGCAGGGCTCAAACTCAGAAGGATCAGTCAGTGAGAGCTTCAGTGATTTAATGTCAGCAGGTTTAACCACTCCACCATGGAGGAGGGTTCCTTGATTATACTCAGTATCATGACGCCATATTTGATGCACATATTTTATGGAGCTCAGTAGTCATTTTGTGATACAATTTCATGTTATTACCATCATGTCTATATTTTGTTGGTATAAATGGTTTATTAACCAGGATACTGTTTCATGCATTGAAATACTATATTTTTTGCAGCATTGATTTAGAGTCTTTCTACACAGTAGTTGCTATGGAAGCAATGAAGATAAGGATAGGAGATGAAAGTAATACAAGTGTGTTCAAGTTCAAGGCCACAGTATTATTTGTCCATTAATTTATCATTAAGTAGGAAGTAAGCATTGCTTTTGGATTCAAAAATGAGTTTGATTCCTATGTCTGTTACTATCAAGAGATGTTTTTCTAAACTTGTCACATAAATGTCTGTAAGAAATCTACTTGAGCTTACTGGCATCTTGTATAATGTAAATACTTTATTGTCTTTTCGTGTTTACAAAAAAGTGCATTCAGAGGGCATAATATTTCGCTTGTTTATTTTTTGGTTTCTAAGTGAAAAGTCAAGGTCACAAGGACAAATATTTTTATGCCCCCACCAGATAGTGTGGGGAAATATAGATTTGCACATGTCCGTCCATACATCTGTCCAGCTGTTTGTAAATATGTCTTGTTTCTAATGTTTGCAACTTCTCATACATCCATGGGTGGATTGAATTCAAACTCACACACATAATTGACCAGGATGCGTAGTTGTGCAAGAAGTAAAGTTTTTTTTTTCTCTGATCAGTTTTCACTGGGTTATTACCCTCCATTGGTTTTCATACATGCCATAAATAGTAAATCTTTTGTGTGCAACTCCTCCTACACTCTTGTTTAAATGTTTGCATACTTATTACATACATATAATAACCTAAGTTATACTGAAATCCAGTGTTTTCATAGCTATTTGAAATAATTACCATATTGTTAAATAGGTAAATGAGTAATGGTAGAAAGGCATAATGAGTCAATAATCATTTTATAAACCCTTTTCATTATATTCTGTAATTAGCCCATAAGCATGGAGTCAGTACTCAGGATTAGTCACAAGATGGCAAAGAGAGCTGAATTTTTTTTATACGGCCGTCGAAGACGGGACGTATTATGGGATCACCCATGGCTGGGCGGCATCCTGATGTTTGTCCAGAGCACAACTCCTACACTATCAAAGCTTTTGGCTTGAAACTTCCTAGGTGGATAGATCTCATTGAGTCGGAGTGCAGTGCACAAGAACCATCACTATGCACTTCATGTTTTTGGAGTTATTCCCTTTTGTTTAATTTTCTTGTCCGGAGCATAACACCTACCTTATCAAAGCTTTTGACTTGAAACTTCCTAGGTGGGTAGATCTCATTGAGACGGAGTGCATTGCTTAAGAACCATCACTGTACACTTAATGGTTTTGGAGTTATTCCCCTTAGTTCAATTTTTGCACTTTATGTTTGTCTGGACCATACTCCTACATTATCAAAGCTATTGACTTGAAACTTCCTAGGCCGATAGATATTATTGAAACAAATTGCTCAATTGACGGGGGTATTTTGCTCCGCCTTGCAACACTTGTTGATCTGTTCCATTTCATCCAGCTACTGTCTGACAACCAGTCAACATGTTTGGACTGTGCATAATTTGGCAGTGTTAATCTTTACTCTCTTTATTTCTTATTAGCTTGGCCCTCAGACATTAGTTATGTTTATTACAAATTCAGGTATGCTTTGCATTTAGTGGATGTAACATCCAGTCATTGAAACCAGTGGTGTTCCCTGAGTATTTCTAAATGTGCTGTTGTATTTTACTGTTTCACAGTGCATAACCATATCGGCGATCTCTCAGTGAAATCCACTTTTTCGGCGGTCACTTTGCATCAGCACTAGTTATTCTCTGCTGTATTAAACAGTTTGTAATGATAGACAGTCAGAAAAAAATTGGATAGACAGTTCAAATGGCTGAGTTGCTTAAAATTAGGAAGTGCACAAAACATAAAAATATCTTTGCTGTGTATATGTGTGAATACTTTTCAATTATCAGTCACTGCACTCCGAAACTCTGACAAATCCATCTCAAAAGAACAAAAGTAGAGGTTTACAAGACTTTCTTAATCGGCCAGTTTCTCAGTATTTTCTTGAAGAATATTGAAAAATGGATGTTTGCTGTGATTATTGTATGCGTTTTCAAAGCAATAACTTGTTTCAGTCTGTAGAAAGTGCAGAGGTTGTGTTACATATTAGTACACCACTAAATAATTTGTCCGAGTTTTGGAGTGCATTGACTTATAATTGAAAAGTGGATAAGCATATACATAGCAAAGATATTATAATGTTTGGTGGACTTCTTAATTTTAAGCAACTCAGCTGTTTCACTGATGCCTCTCCGATTTTTCTGATTGTCTATCATCACAGACTGTGTGTACAGCAGAGAATAACCGGTGTGGACACAGAGAGGCTGCTGATAAAGCAGATTTCACAGATAGACCGCCGATACAGTAATGCACCTTGTGTTTGAATCTTTCAAATGCTCATTAGAAGCATATGACACATTCTTGTAATTTTATATTAGTGAAAGTGCAGGATCATAAAATAATTGTGTTAGAGTCAGTGTTTTCTTGAAATTGCATTTTAGTTATTTTCTTGGAATTCCAACTTCATTTTAGGTTGAATTAAGGTGTTTACATTATGTTATGCTTTATTCTCATGCTATTTTTGTTAGGATTCCTTTGATTGTTTATTCTTCCAGTCAAATTAAAACAAAATTCATGGCCATGAGAAAAGACAGAAATAAACATTAAATTCTTTTGTCAGCACTTAATAAGTTTAAAGTCTGTTTGCATGCAAAAGCAAATCAATGTGTAAAATTGATTGGTTAGCTAATAATTATTTCACTAAATTGACTAAACAGTCTAAGCTAATACTAGTGGGGACACTTATGCCAATTGATTTTAATATCATAAGGACTAGGCTGTCAGAGAAAATTTCCCATGGTTATTTCTTTTTTCTCATAACTCGACTGTAATGTGTTAATACGATGCCTTTTTTGCCAGAATTTCTGACACTTTTTTCCCCAGTTCAGGTTTTAATAATCTGCCAGTCAAGCTACAACAGCATGTGTGTTTATTGTAAAATATGTGAAATTTAGAATTTTAGTGAATTGTTTACTAGATGACAGCAAGAACTAACAGTCCAAGAAGATGAAAGAAAATGAAATATGAAATCTGGTGCCATCTTTTATTTATCCTCTTCTTGTGTAGCTTTCACTACAGGTCAAAGTGAATTTGCTCGAAATATTTGTATTTCCAACAATATTTGCAACGGTATACATTAAGTACACTGGAGAACCTTTAGATGCTGTATGTGGGGTTTTAAGACTTCCAGCCTGCAGAAGTAACAAGATTCTGAGCTTTAACCTGGGTCATATTAACACTCTAGCATTGAATGTTGCCCCACCCATCAAAAATACAATAAACTTACTCTCCTGAGTTGGAGTAAAAATCAACTTCATAAACATAAAGCATGAATTTTTCAATTAGAAATCTGATAGTGCATGGCTATAGTGGTCAAAATGATTGAAGAAATTTGCAAATAAAACATAATTTTAACCAACATTCAGCATATCAGCAGTGATAACACGTGAAATCTTTTGATGTGAGACTTGGGAAAGCTATTACTATTTTTCGGCTTTTCTTAATTACTCAACTGACTCATGTAAATCTCAAAGTTGAGGTTACTGTTACATTTGATTCTTGACAATTGTTAGTCATAAATAATTTAGTTTGCTCAAATTAACAAGTGAACTTAAATTGGAGCAGTGGTTCATATAGTGTTCATTTATGACATTCTGACAAATGTGAAAATGATCAAACATAAAAAAAGTGATTTTTAATTGATAAAAATTGAAAACATTAGGAATTAGATCCAACTATCTTCTGCTGCCTGCCGTAACATTTTATAAAATTAATTCAAGGCCTGATATTTAACTCTTATTTTCATAGGTTTGATGCCATTACTATAATTTGAGTGTGTACATATATAATTTTATATATCTAAACAATCTGATCAGGGGGTTGAAGGTATTTTTGTTTGATAAAATTTTTAGGGAGGCAGAAAAGTTCATAAGAATAAAGGCATTGCTGTAAAAAGTGAAAGTGAAAGTAGGTAATTACTCTTTTTTAGCTCACCTGAGCACTAAGTGCTCAAAGGTGAGCTATCGGGATTATTGATTGTCCTGCATGCGTCGTCGTGCGTCGTCAACAATTTGACATGAACGACTTGTCTTCCTAAACTGCTAAGCCAACTTTGACGAAACATGCCTGGGATATTCCTTGTATGAAGTTCTACCAAATTTGTTCATAAAATTGAATTCCATCAAGAACTCTGGTTGCTAGTAACTGAAACTAAAAACTTTGAAAATCTTCTTATCTGAAACGACAAGGCCCTGAGCCTTAAGATTTGGTATGTAGCATTATCTAGTGAACCTCTACCAAGTTTGTTCAAGTTATTCCTCTGGGGTCAAATTTAGCCCCACCCCAGAGTCATTGGTTTTACTTAGGCTTAGAAGTCTTTATATTCTTATTTTGGAAGTGACTAGCAAATGTAGAAAATTCGATGGTAACGGATACCTCTTTCGTGTCTATCAAATACTAAGCAGAAGGCATAGAAAGAAGCCCTTTTGAGATCAGAAGACGGGTCAAAACGAGCAGCAAAATTTGTTCTCCAAGGGAAACAATGTCTTCTGAATGTTAAATCGATGACTAATTCTTTAGAGAATCCGGAAGATTTCAGTTCACACTATGCTTGCATGTGCACTCTTTTACGGCCAACGAAATGAAGGAATGTAAATCACATGATGTTTATATTTTCATGAGTGTGCCTGAACGTTTATGGAACCTTCCGATACATATTTGCATTACCCGTTTGTAGTACTTGCTTGCCGGCTCTGTGGCACATGCCACTTAATACATTTTGCTGGTTTGTGAGCTCCATCTGGTAACTCTTTCTCCGCTGGCAATCCATTTATCCACATCTTTGATGCTTCACATCAATGTTTTTCTTGTTTGATATTATGTGATCTCTAAGTCTCTAAGCATGTTGATCTCAACTTATATAGACATTTTGAGAGAGATTGCAGAAATAGACTCAAAGCAAATTTTCTAATTATCCAGTTGCACTTGTACTGGTTTTCATCTATCCTTTGTATTTTCATGATTAATTTAATTTGAATCAGTCTGGGTTTTCCTCTCAATGACATATCACATAATTGAGAATGAGTTACAACAGAGTTTAAGCATTATTCAATTATACCCGTCTCATTAACGCGTTTAGATGGCCAGAGCCGAATGAAATCTTACCATTATTCATTTCTGGGCTGAAAAAAGTGTGTATTGATTTATTATTGAACTTTCTGTACAGTAACTAGATACAAAGGCCTCTAAAATATCTACAGTCTTGCTCTTCAACCTTTATGTGGAACAAACCAGACAATTAATTGATTAATCTTTGAAAAATCGTGGCAGAAATAGAAGTTGCACAATCGTTGATTGGGAATTGATTAAACTGTGAAGCTGTTTGGGTGTAGTGCTGGTTCTCACTGATAACTCATTCAAAATTCATGAAGGAGAAGAAATTTCCAAGTTGGTCTATAGTATAGTCATAACAGAATATCTGTGCAAGTTGAACTTTGTTTCATGTGGAGAAGAAATTCGATGTCACATCCTCCGCAGCAAATAAACGAAAGACAAATATTGCTTTATCATCAAAATGCACTTTCAATTTCTATGAACAATTTGCAATGGGAGCATAAAAGAAATATTCTGTTGTCTGAGATTGTTTTTGATCTTTGTTTTCTGTCTGATTTCTAATCACATAGCATGATTGTGAATTATCTGGCCTGTAAGGATATTGCTTTGAGTTCAGCACTGTGTGTAATTTTTGTCTTATCAGGGATGTTGTAATTTTGCAGTTGATTTAAGTTCAGTTTATTGTACCCTAAAATTATAAGTATTGGGTGTCTTTATTGTCTCACCCTGGGTTGGTCTTTTCATGGCTTTGTTAGCAATCATTGTAGAATCTATTTCTAAGCAACTGAAATGCAGAGACCAGCGAACTTTTTAAAATTCACAATTACTTGGACTAGTTGTGCTCATCCATTGTTATGTTGTACCTGGACAAAGCTGGACATATTTGTTGCCCATCGATACCATGAATATTTTTGTCTGTGTTTTACATGGGCTACAATTTGTTCGATTTCAAGGTATGTTTACAAGGTTGACTGGAAAGTAATCAGCCTTGTTATTAAAGTTGTAAGTACTCTGCAAAATTTTCACTGAGTTTTGGCCCATATAGAGTAATGAAAAATGTCCAAAATAGCTTTCTACGTTTTATTTTTATGCCCCCACAAAGTGGGAGCATATAGCGTTGCACTTGTCCGTCAGTCCGTACGATAATACGACCGTACGTACGTCCCGAAATTTTGTGAACGCAACTCCTCTTAAACCGGATGGCAGATTTTGCTTAAACTTTCAGGGATGAACAACCTTAATGTGTAGATGATAGTAACGGAAGGAATTTTTGCTTCGACCAAATTTAACGGAATTATGGCCCTTTGTTGATTGTACGTCTGTACGTACGTCCCGAAATTTTGTGAATGCAACTCCTCTTAAACCGGATGGCAGATTTTGCTTTAACTTTCAGGGAAGAACAACCCTTAATGTGTAGATGATAGTAAAGGAAGGAATTTTTGCTTCGACCAAATTTAACGGAATTATGGCCCTTTGTTGATTTTTTCCCTATATACCATATAGCCAAATTAATTTGTGAACGCAACTCCTCATAAACCGGATGGCAGATTTTGCTTAAACTTTCAGGAATGAACAACCTTAATGTGTAGATTATAGTAAAGAAAGAATTTTTGCTGCGTTTTATTTTCGCTTGGCAGAAAAGCATCTGTTTAGTCAAATAATAAACATTTTGGTTACTGAGCACATTAAAACAGGTTTACAAATTAAAGTACACCTTAGCTATGTAGGAACTCTAACGTGTACTGTTAATATG
Source organism: Cyclina sinensis (assembly GCA_012932295.1). Lineage (NCBI taxonomy): Eukaryota > Metazoa > Mollusca > Bivalvia > Venerida > Veneridae > Cyclina > Cyclina sinensis. The sequence goes on from JAAONU010000013.1 coordinate 44,828,732, forward strand.
ACTATTTCTGTGAGTAAAGTGGCAGTTTCTTACATAATGTGGGAGTCAATGACTAGTCCTTCCCAGGAATGTTTTTTGGCTCAACTACCCACTTGATATGACTTTGACTGTTATAGAATGTTTAACCAAATTAGTTTTAATGCTGGCTTATTTGTTTGTTTCAGGACCCAGCATACCTCGCTTTCTAAGATGGACATCTCGGAGGACAATGAACCAGGACTTTCTAAATTTGATGTCGTTCTCTCATTCACATTGGAGGTAAACTTTACTCCTTAATAACAAAAAATACTGTGGAAATTGTCATTGGGATACTCGCCAAGCTGAATACACATCTCACATTGTGAGATACCCTTTCAGCTGGATGCCCACTTCACATTGTGATACCCTCTGAGCTATAATACCCCTCTCACATAGTCTGTGAGATACCCTTGGAGCTGGATACCCCTCTCACATAGTCTGTGAGATACCCTCTGAGCTGGATACCCCTCTCACATAGTCTGTGAGATACCCTATGAGCTGGATACGCCTCTCACATAGTCTGTGAGATACCCTCTGAGCTATAATACACCTCTCACATTGTCTGTGAGATACCCTCGGAGCTGGATACCCCTCTCACATAGTCTGTGGGATGCCCTCGGAGCTGGATACTCCTCTCAATTAGTCTGTGAGATACCCTCTGAGCTGGATACCCCTCTCACATAGCCTTTGAGATACCCTCTGTGCTATAATACACCTCTCATATAGTCTGTGAGATACCCTCTGAGCTGGATACCCCTCTTATATAGTCTGTGACATAACCTCTGAGCTGGATACCCCTCTCATATAGTCTGTGAGATACCCTCTGAGCTGGATACCCCTCTCTTATAGTCTGTGACATAACCTCTGAGCTGGATACCCCTCTCATATAGTCTGTGAGATAACCTCTGAGCTGGATACCCCTCTCATATAGTCTGTGAGATACCCTCTGAGCTGGATACCCCTCTCATATAGTCTGTGAGATAACCTCTGAGCTGGATACCCCTCTCATATAGTCTGTGAGATAACCTCTGAGCTGGATACCCCTCTCATATAGTCTGTGACATAACCTCTGAGCTGGATACCCCTCTCATATAGTCTGTGAGATAACCTCTGAGCTGGATACCCCTCTCATATAGTCTGTGAGATACCCTCTGAGCCGGATACCCCTCTCACATAGCCTTTGAGATACCCTCTGTGCTATAATACACCTCTCTTATAGTCTGTGAGATATCCTCTGAGCTGGATACCTCTCTCATATACTATAGTCTGTGAGATACCCTCTGAGCTGGATACCCCTCTCATATAGTCTGTGAGATACCCTCTGAGCTGGATACCCCTCTCATATAGTCTGTGACATAACCTCTGAGCCGGATACCCCTCTCACATAGCCTTTGAGATACCCTCTGTGCTATAATACACCTCTCACATAGTCTGTCAGATACCCTCGGAGCTGGATACCCCTCTCACATAGTCTGTGAGATACCCTCGGAGCTGGATACCCCTTTCAAGTGGAAAGGATCCAGATGGAAGCATTGCTATAGGTTATGTTTGTTTTCACCAATTAATTATCATCTGAAATGTTCTCACAAAGTACACAGGTATCTCATCGTCTGAAATATACAGGTGGATGTACCAACTATCTTTGTTTATTTTATTCTTACTTGAGTTTGATTACTTTTTTGCTGCTCAGTTGTGATGAAAGCTTTCCAAGCTATCTCTGTTGAGACACCAAACCACATGAAGAGCTTGCATAACTGGTACCTGTTAAAGCTTGGTGAACTGAGGCAGATGTGGATTTGGTGTTTTAGCCAAAGCTCATACATCATGCACCTGCTTGGATTCAAACCCATGGACCTTACAATTTTGAAGTGAACACTTAAACTAACCTCTAAGCTTTTGATGTCCAGAACCCAGTACTCTTGTAATCCTTGTTAGAATATTAAGATGTATAAAATGATTGTAAATGATCTATGGGTGTAACTTGTCCACATGATGAGTACAATATTTAATTGTATTATGATATAAAGTTTCTTTTAAAAGTTTTATCTGGGGGAAAAAAAGAGAGAAAAATTATATGCATAGTCGTTGCTGATCATGTTGACTGATTTTTGTCAGACTGGTTATCTCTCTTTGTCCTTGAAAGTGAGACACTCTGGTTTGGATTATATTTCAGTCTGTGGGACTATTTGTATCCCAGTTACATTGGAGTATGTTTTATTTATTGGTAAACATTGTAAAGGGTAAGCAATTATGGTGGTCTCTTAGGTAAATATCACAGTCAATCAATGCTTGTCTGGGTTACTTTGATATCCATAATACATGCACTCAGATATAACAACAATTATTGATCACTGTTAACAATTATTGTTTGTTGATAAAGACTATGATAGTTATTGCCAAAATAAGGAGAGTCCCAGAAGTCTGTGAAATTTCTTTTATTTCAGTGTTTATGATACATAATATGCTATAAGAAATTGAGGAAGTAAACTAGGTTTACAGGTTTGGTTGGTTGGTTGGTTTATATATTCATCATGGAGATGACATCCTCTGCAGATTTCATGAAATAAAGACATTTATTAATCATTTCAACAGATACAAGATGACAGACTGGGCCAGATTTTATATAAAACAATACTGAGTAAAACCTCTTACATGTTTGGCACATTTATATGAGATTATGGACTGGTCTTCATCATGATGATGTATGGTACCAGGGTCTTGCAGCTGTATTGAGTAATTCTGAAGAAGTGGCATGGCAGGGGTATTAATCATGTACAGTGACAGTTCTTGTACTTAGTTTAAGCAGTTGTTATTATTTATTTATTATTTAACTTTATTTAAAGAGGGATCACAGTTGGTAAAATCAATCTTCCCTGTGGCCCTCTATTACAGTTTGAATCTGGAAAGAGATCAGATTAGAAGACCAAGTTTTGAATGACAATAAACTGTGAAGCATTATTATATTCGTGGAGAATTTTACAGTCTGCTGGTGTTGTCATGTCATATGTATCCTTCTCATTACATTCACTTAGTTGCACTTTCTCTTGTCTTGTTTTCAATTAAATAGGAATATTTAAGTAAATTTGCTGATGTTTTTCCACTCACACAGTTTTTTAAGTATTAACATGTAATAGGTGATCAGTTTAAAGAAAAGATTTCATAGTAACAGAATATTTTCCTGTCTCTTAAAAGTACTACATGTTTTAAGGTGTCTTATCATTTTGATAGCCCATTTCCTGTTTTGTGTTCATCCCGTAGCTTTAACCATTTCTTGATTGATTTTGAAGTCACTCAATTGTTCACCATAATTTAAGGGTGTGTTGCATGCAGAAACCAGGTATGTGTTCTCTAGGTCAAGGTGATAGCAGGAACACAGAAAATTTGTAGGGGTTGCTGTTAAGCTGTATCTTGTGTCTGCTCCATAACCTCCACATTCATAGATTTATTTCTGTATACCTTTCACACAGTAGTTTCCCATACAAAGAGGGTTTGTCATGTGCAAAAAAACAGGAATGTAATTTCAAGGTCAAGGTCACAGTAGGTGCTCAATTGCTGGTAATGATTCCAATTATGAAAATCAATGCTGCTTGTTATTTCAGGTCTTTAACATAAACACATTCAAGGGAGAGGTGATTTGACTGTCTGTTTGTCTGTCACCAGTTTTCTCGTGCCTGTATTTCCAAAAGTAATAAGAAGCTAAAATTTAACTGGGATGTTAAGCAGCATGTTAAGTTAAGGACTTGATTTTTTTGTATCTGTATGTCTGTTCATCTGTGAGAAACATTGTATTCTACAGTTATTTAAATATCATAGGAATGTGAAACACTTACTGAAGTTGTGCACTTGGGGGTTTAAATCCCTTTATTCACAGTAGGGTTGAATGAGATGCCATACTTTGAGACATGTCTATTCTGTAACTGTAACATGCATACATAGTCATTTCAGTAACTTTTATATTGATAGGAACTGTCAAATGCATGTGTCCAGAGATCAAGATCACAGTAGGTAGCCTATTATAAAGCTTCTATCGTTTATTCAAGATCAAAGTTTTATATTTGCATTTGAAAAGGTTAAAGGTTTACAAAGATTCATATTTCTTTCCATATCCTTACAGTTGTCTCCCTTGATGACTGAATTGTAGTTACTGCTTTTAGAGTGATTTTTTGCTTCCAGCCATGATGAGAAGAAATCTTTCAAATGTATCACATTTATATGACCCAGGAACTGATGGCAGGCAAACCACTTGGTTTTTCATAGCAACATTTTTTCTTAGTTTTATAAGATCAGAATATTTGAAGGAACATATCACCCTGCACTGCCAATATCACCCTGCACTGACCCAAAAAATCAGTCAGACTTAAGGTACTGTATGTACTGGAGTATTTTGTAAAGGTTATTGTTTTGAAAATTCATTTGCACTATGCATTTTACTGCACTAGATTTCCCAACTTTTATATGGTGAATACAGATACGGTCCAACACAGAAGTTGAATGCAAGTTATTGAGAGAAGTTTTTGAAATTTATTTTCTGATATTGTAGACAAATTGCTGTTTAATTAAAAACAAGGCAAGTTTATTAGAGAAAGGAGAAAGGTTGTATTCATTGGAGATATATTGTCTGTGACAGACTGAAATAAGGCATGCAGACATATTTGTTTATGGTAATTATGGAATCTGTGTCCATTTGCCGGATATCAGATAAATCAAATAAGAAATGAGTAATTGGATAGATTACAAATTTTGTTGCTTTATGCAGACAGATTAATATTTCTGTTGGTGGATAAATTAGATACAAAATAAATACTACTGCAATTTCTGCAATTCAGCAAAAGCTCAGTGTAGTGATACAGAGTTGACCAGTAATCACAGAAATACAGGAATCTCAGCATTTGTAGCAGTAAATTTATGGCACTCAGGCTTTTCTATGGACTTTTGAAGCAAGACTTTGAGCTGTGGTGTAGGAGGGGTTATTCATTGGTTGCATCTTTAATTTCATTCCAATTTAACAAAGCCCAATGGCAAAAGCCTTTAAAGGATCCAAAGATTCCTTCCAATACTCAACAAGAATGGTTCTCTTTTATTATTGTTATTGTTATAATGGGCAAAGGACACTCTGACAGTAGGTTATATTAAGTTAATTGTAGTAATTTTTTGTGGAGTTTCTGTGCTGTCATCATTTGCACTTAAGGTAAGCCCTTGCCATTGCCTATTGAGTTTTGTCAGATGTCTGATATCTCCTCCTAAATCAGATGGCCAGAGTTGATGAAACTTAGCAGAGATGTTCCTTGCACGGAGTTCTACCTAATGTGTTCCAAGAATTTCATTCCAGGCAGAACTCTGGTTGCCATGGCAATAAGAGTGAAAAACATAAAGTAAAACTTTCTTCGTTAAAAACCATCATCCCAAGAGCTTTGAAATTTGGTATTTAGCAATTTCTTTTGGACCTTATCAAAGTTTGTTCAAAATATTTCCCTGGGGTTACCTTTGGCCCAGCCCAGTGGGACACCCACGATGATGTTTTACATAGAAATTTATACAAAGAACTTAAAAAAACCTTCTTGACTGAAACAAGGCTTAGTTCTGAAATTTTCAATGAAGCATTTGCCTAGTGGACCTCTACCAAGATTATGAAAACTTTGCCACATGTCATTGTGATTCCATCCAAGCGGTTAGATGTTTTATGGCTTGTATGGACAAACTATTTAAAATGCTGTATAATGTAACAAAAGATCAAACAAAAGTAAATAAAAAATGAATAGAAACTAAATTTTTTCATATACCACTTAATACAAGACTTTTGTCACAACAAATCAATGAAAGGAAGTCAAAACATAAACATGTTCAGGGCCTCCTCTGGCAATTTTTTACTTGTCGCCAATCAATTCGCCAAATGGAAAAAGTTGTCGCCACCTTGGAGCCACATGTGGGCTACAAGAGCCAAGTTTGAAGGATTCAGTAATCATTTATTTTTATATAAATCAAAATAAACAAAGAATAACTTTGTAAGTGTTTATTATACATTTATCAAACATTTATCTAACATAACAAAAACTTATATAAACTTTAAAATAAAACATTATATACATTCAAACACTTCATCATGTCTGTACTTTAAAAAATTAAACTTTCACAGCACTGTCATTCAGTCCTAGCCACTTTTCTGTCTGTATTTTTTCACATAAGAATTCTGCGACTCTTTTCAGCTTTCCATTTATTAAATGCCAATTTGAAATTGAATTTATTAATTGGGGGTCCATCAACTGATATTCTCATAAGATTGTTCAGGGTAGAAATGGACAGAGAATTCCTGAGGCAGGTTTTTATTAAGTTTTGTTTACTGAACCCCCGTTCACAGTCAACTGTTGATACAGGGGCCAAGAGTAACCTCCCAGCTGCCTCAGAAGCAGCTGGGTACACATCCTTATGTTTAAGGGCAAGATTGGCCATGCCTTTGGTACAGGTAACTGACTTATTGCCATTGTCATGGCTGGCATGGGCAAAATTTAGGAAGCATGATAATTCTTCGTGATAACCTTCCATGCCTACTGTGCCTAAGAAATCTCCAACAAGATCAATGTCAGTACCTTTACAGTCTTTACTGACAGCTGGGTCAAAAAAGTTACTGAGAGCAGTCAGTGTTGCAGAATCCTCATTATCAGAAAACCTTGCATTTAGACCTTTGACCAAACCAGTTACAAACTGGTCGCACACACTGACTGCCTCAACCCTCTGTTTCTCACTATCTCTGATAGTGTGACCTTGAAACATGAAAGTAACCAAACCATCAGAATCAGTAGAAGGTTCTGATGGGACCTGACCAAGAAACTCACTCAGCTTGAAGCCATTCTTTTTAACCCGTAATTCATCAACAATGTCAATGGTGGACTTCAGTAAGGGAGTAACCTCAGTGAAAGCAATGTCTTGCTTCTGGTACATTTTGGACAGGATACTGAGTGGCTTCAAGACATCACAAAGAAAGTGCACCACATACAAAAACTTGAAACATGTAAGGGACTTATGCAAACTGAGTGCCTTGCCAGAATTCTCTTCTAGAAAGACAGAAATTAAACTGCTGTAATTGTTGACCATTGCAGAAACTGAACCTTCGAAACTGAGCCAACGAGTATGAAAAACCTCCTTAAACCTTGAACTTTGACCTGTAACTGACTGGATGGTTTCTAACATAGCCATATTCTTGGGGGAGTTATGGAAATATTTGTACACACTGTTCAGAATTTCTTGGATTTTGACCATGTAAGGTATAGCATCTGCACCTGTGCAACAACTTAATGCTAACCTGTGGGCAATACAATGAGTTGCCAAAACACCAGGGACCTCATTTTTTAACCTTGTTACAACACCTGACTTGTGACCTGTCATGACAGCTGCACCATCGGTGCTCACTCCACAAAGATTGGACAAATTTATACCCTTACTATTTAACATCTCTGTAACCTTGCAAAAGATTGACTCTGCATTGGCCCTAGCCAGACTATCAATACCTAGGAAGTAGGTTTGGGGGGTTGAAAAGCCGAGTTGATCAGACTCAAGAACCTTAATGTAAACTATGAGGTTTTGGTGGACAGACACATCTGTGCTTTCATCAAACATTAAGCTATACTTTACACTAGAGTTTACTTTTTCCTTCAGATCATCCTCGATAACACTGGCTATGCAGTTCTGAAACTCTTCTATTGAAGTGGAGTGCTCGTAGTCAGTCCTTGCATCACATCTCAAGTCTTGTAGCTGTGTCACACCCTGCAAATAAATTGAAGGAAACAAAAACATATATTTTTATACATTATGTTTTTACGATACTATTATTCATCAAAATAATTTCCTGTAATTCCTGTTACTCCACCGCTCCATCTTCTTCAGTTTATTAACTTTATTTCATTTTAAATAACATTATCTGCTTGAGACTTAACAAATATTTTCATTTGAAAGTCTTGTAATGAATAAGTGATAACTATAATATTCTAGAGTCTAATTCACTTTCTTTTAAATAATGAATTACTTGTCCTTTATATACTTACTTGGTACAATAAGAACTTGTTCAACTTAGGTACCATGCAGTTGGCAAGATCTTCTTCAGCGGCGAAGTATACATTTTTCATTGCAGTTGTTATGGCAAGTTCACTTTTGTCTAGGGCATTCTGTTGACACACTTTCATAGTCACTTGCAGTTTCACAGCAGATGTAGCATCCTCGTGTTCTGAAAAAAAGAGAAATCTGACTTTTACAATTATGACTTTGTAGGAATGATAAATAAAAATTCAGCAAAATTGAAACAATACACAAAAATATGCATATTTTAAATATTATTTCTTTACCTTTTGTTATTGCATGTTTTGTCACTGATTCTTTTTTCATAACATTGCAGCCAGTCACAAATGAATTTGAATTTTGAGTTTTAATACAGTAATCACAAAACATTTCTTTTTTAATGTTATCATAAAGTAGCCATGGTCTGCCAAGTTTCCAAGATTCTTGAAATCTTCTGACTACTGAATTTTTTTGTTTTTTGGAAGGTGGAGTGTAGCATTCATCTAAAGGTCGTTTAGAAGCCATTTTGGCAACTGATACTGTGGTAGGAAAGTGTGCCCATTTTTATCTACACTGCGAATTACTCATAATTAGTCTTTAATTTAATTGATCGATTTATCGTTAATTTCCATTTATTTATAAAATAACTTCTATTGCAAACCGACCTTATAATCTTGTTTGTGTTTGCAATCGATGCGACAAATAAGCAATCAACACTACTTGCAAACAATAAGATATAATTATTACGATTTTTCAGTGTAATTACAAAGAAGTCGGTCTTTTTCGTATTTGACATAACGCTATTTGTCTTTTTAGCGGGTGTGACAATCTAATCAGCGATCCTATTTTACCATAAAATGATGATTTCACACATCAACAATAATTAACTAAGACATACAAACCTGTTAGAATCGCTGTAGGCAACATGCTCTGAACAAATTTTGTCATCCATTGCGATATACAAATATGATTTTGAGCGGTTATCGATTTTTTTATTGTGCTCGGTTTACCATGTACCGCAAAGCGTAAACCAGTCTCTGCCGCTTATAACATTAACCAAAATTAACAAAAAAAAATGTTAGCGCCACTCATTTTCGCCAATCGGGAAAAATTGGTGCCATTTTTAAAATTTTGTCGCCATTGGCGACATTGGCGATCGACAGCGGAGGCCCTGATGTTTCAGTTTGAATTCCTATGAAGTCGGCAAACTGCAGTCAATATGTGCATTGACTTGACTGATGGACCTTAATGGCCTGATTTTTTTCTGAAGCTAAAATACTTCCACACTCTAGAACTTAGAATGCCAATGATATGTCTACATTATTTTGCTCTGGATAAAAGAGTTAGCCAATAATAGACCATTTCGAAAGAGCAGTTAAATTAAACCAAAGAAAAAAAACAACACATAATTATTACTTCCGTTCCATGCAAATAATTCACCTATCAGTGTTTTGCCTCAGAGAAGGTGTGATGCACTGACCCAGGGGAATTTGACATTTTTCCACTTTTTTAAGTCTAAATCCCAACCCTAGAGCAATGGCAATTTCTTTGCAGTTGGAGATGCTTTAAATATCAAATGACAAGGGGTCTAAAATTCGGCCAAAGTCTTTTTCCCAGGACTCAGAATCATTCTATCTGTCTAGTTCCTGCCTGTTGGGAACATCTCCTGTAAACGTCCCATGTATGCCCACTGCTCCCACTGTGGGGCAAAACATTAATAGGTGCATAATTCCACCAAATTTAAGAAAACAAAATCATTCTGAAATGGGACTTTTTTCACTTGCAATTGTTTGCAGATGTAGCAGTAAATTTTCATATGGCATCTTCAGGAATAATTAAAGAATCTTAGAAATAATAATGAGTGAAACTTACTGGGAGTTCCTGATGACAGTTAATTTTTCAAGTTGTTATTGTAAGTTATTGTTATAATCAATCATCAGAGAATCACTTTTCAAATTACTTTTTTTTCTTGAGATGCAGAAATCATGCGAAATAAAATGCTGCAAACATCTTATATTTCCAGTCTTTCTCACTTAAACAGTCCTTCTTCAGAAACCTCATTGATTTTCATGCAGAGAAATTGAAAAACAGTCAGTCACCAAATGACTGACAAATACCTTATGACAGGGATGTTGATTTACAGATGAAATCTGCATAAACGGCATTCATTGTCTGGCCCCGTCCAACTCTGCTGAGAATTTTGCTGTCTTCGCACATCTTGCTTACCTAGTAAATGATAAAACCAGTGTGTTTACTACATAGTACTTAAGGGAAAAGACATTGAGATTAGCACAGGAAGTTGCAAGAATTTTATCATTATCAAATGCAATTTAAATTTTGGAAATTACTTACATTTTACAGGTTCATGTTGTGGAAGTAAAGGGGCTGAAGTCATTGGCACCCAACAAGATTGTTTATTGTACAATGGAGGTTGAGGGAGGTGAGAAGCTACAGACAGACCAGGCAGAGGCATCTAAACCCAGCTGGGACACACAGGGTGACTTCACAACTACACACCCTCTTCCAGTTGTTAAAGTGAAACTATATACAGAAAGCTCAGGAATGTTAAGTCTTGAAGATAAGGAGTTAGGCAAGGTAAAGGTTTTAGACATAACCTAAAGACATTTTGCAACTGAAACGTATAAAGATGTTTTCATCGAACAAAGTTATAAGAAGTGTTATGAAAATATTATTTTCACCTGTTATCTGCAGTCAGTTCTGTATAATATTTGTGGGGAAAATGTTCATCTTAGAAAAATATCAGAATCGCAATTGTCTGCCTTGTAAAAAGTATAGGAGGTAGTGTTCTAGGAACAGGATTCCCTCAAACCAGTTTGATCCTTAAAATAGGTTTTCTTTAAGTAACAGGTATTGAAGCAACACTTTGGTGTTCACCAGAAGCTGAGAGGAAGTCTGGTTGGTGTAATGAATGCTACAGAATACCCTTGAAGTGCAAAGATTGTCACATGGGCAGTGTACAAAACCAGTTTTCTGCATGTAATCTTGCACAGGTTTAGACATATGAACTTGTTAACAGATTGTAGAATTATCTGTTTCATTCCAAAATATTCTCAGTATTGTGAGAAACATTGGGACACACAGATTATTAAGCATTTTTGAAGAAGTCTGTTTTTTTTCTGCTATGGATATTCTGTATAGCAAAACAGGAGTAATAAGACAGGATAAAAACAATTAAAACCTAGTTATGAATTTCTCAGTATGTTGTTTTTTTGTACCAGGCCTGTATTATCTTTTGTGTGAATTCAGACACCAGTTTACCTAACAACGTAGCTACAAAAGAGACCACTGATGATACTTGAAGAGACATTTGCTCCGTAAAAATGTCTAGTTTACATATCTCTCTTATAGAAATTGATGAACTGTTTTGTGAACTGATTTGAAAAAAATGTTCTTGTCAGTTCTGTCTCTCTCTATTGAATTTGCTTCATCAAATCATCATAGAAATTGAGATATCATCTGCCTTTTAAATGTAAAAGTAGAAGTGGGTTAATGATATTGATGTTTTTGTATAGTCACATCTTGGCTTCATGAACAGGCATACTAGCATGGATTTCATCTATTCAAAAGTCTTCTGTAGTTACAAAAGGCAAGCATTGGTCTATAAAAACTATAAGAACAACAAAATCTGTGTTTTATTACTGGTAACATCTAGATCAACAATATGATAATTCTTCATACTCTTAATTAATTTTCCTAATGTGTGTGTTTTATAGAAAATTCTTTAATTCCTAGGGATAATCACTTACTTAGAAATGTTCAGTTTCCAGTAAAAGATTATTGTAACACCTGGACATAAATCTTTGCCTGTATGTTTGACCAGCAGATTGATGTCTCTTGTAAAAACCCACTTATAGACATATTCCCATAACTGTTAAATCACAGAATTATGCGGTTGCTTAGATTTCTATAACTGTTTTATCACATATAAAGTTGCTTAGATTCTTATCACTGTTTTATCACATAAGAAGTTACTTAGATTCTTATAACAGTTACTGTTAAATCACATTTGAAGTTGCTTAGATTCTTATAACTGTTTTATCTCATAAGAAGTTGCCTATCTTCTTATAACTGTTTTATCACATATGAAGTTGCTTAGATTCCCATAACTAACTGCTTAGGTTCCTTTATCCTTTCTATCATGAAATTGCTTAGATTATATGACTGTTTCATCTTGTGAAGTTGCTTAGATTTCAAAAACTGTTCAATCATTTATGAAGATGCTTGGATTCTTTATCTATTTCATCACATCAAGGACTTGGGTGAATGACTGGACCATAAGTCTTCATAAGACTTGGAGTGCAGGCTGTCCTATAGCTGACAAATCCAGCAGTTATGACATGGCTTGATATAGATACATAGTATAGCTGAAACAATGTCAATGAACTAGAAGAATCATGGTCACAGTGGTATAACTGATAGTACAGATTACCCATGATGTGTGCCATATAGTGGAAGTGGTCACCTAGAGTAGTTAAAACAATGATATGAATTCTTTTCCAGAATTGATGCAGGATAAACAGGTCAGAAATAATTCTATCTATAAATCATCTTTATTTGAAGGTTGTTTTGCATCCCACTGGTAACAGCAGCAGGCTGGCAGAGTGGCACAAGATGAAGACAACCAAAAACTGTCCTGATGACCTGTCTATAAAGATAGCTGTCAGAATGGACAAACCACAGAACATGAAACACTGTGGGTAGGTAGCCTTCTCTTTATAGTAAACTAGTTAACTACAATCAGTATTTGACAAAATATGTAATAAATGTAGGCCATACTCTGGCATACTGTAACTGCGAATTTAAAAAAAAGTGGGAAAAAAAACCCGCTTATCAGGAAAAACCACAGTCAGAAAACACAGCCTCCCTACACAGTCAAAAAGTAGAGGATCAAGGAGCATAGATTATTAAAGTGATCAGTTAAAAAAAGAGATACCACAGACAATGAAAATGAGAACTCGTAGGGTTACCGCCTTTGAACTGTCAGTGGCAAAAACTTTTGCCACTGGGGGTTTAAACCAGGTTCTAGAGTGCACCAACCTCACACTTGCCCCAACAGGATTTCATAAGAACAAGTTGTATTGGTGAATTGACTCCAACCAACCCATCAACTCAACAATGATGCATGAAAAAGCACACAACATAATAAAACAATAAGATACAATAACACTGAACCTTTTATGAAAAATAAGCTTGACTACCTTCAACCATGTCACTATGTTCAACCATGTTACTATGTTCAACCATGTCACTATGTTAAGCCATGTCACAAAAGGCTTAAATATTTTCATTTTCTCCATATTAAACTACAAACGCAGGTGAAGCACTATTCCAGACATAAATAATTATGAAGAATCTCCCTTTTTTTTCTGTTGTAAAAGAATTTTCTTTTAACTTTTTTAACTCCAAATTCAGGATTATACTCCTTGCTGGCATATGCCTGAAAACTCATGCTAGAAATGTAACTTAAATGAGTCATGTGAAGATTTCTTCACCTACCAGGTCTAAATATTATAATTTCTGTTACTTTATGTCATCAGCGTATCATTTTGGGCTTGAAACTTTAACTTGCATGACTATAATTATATAATGGGTTCGTATATTCTGTTAGAATATCTTATGAGTTCAGCAATAGTCTTTCTTGGAAACAAAGGTAAAATAACTAACCTATCTTGATGTTAAAGCAACTCACAGATAAGTTCACAATGAATTTAAAAAAAAGAATGTTTATATATGTAAAAATTCTGGTTGTAGTTGTGAAGAACATATCTAAACTAAATAACTGTCCCAGTTTTTGTTACAGAAACATATCATAATATAAAGCTTTTCACACTTTTATCGGTAAAAAATTTACCCTGTTAGTTACAGGGTAGGTGTTTATCTTGTTAATCTTGACATTGGTAAAGATGTTGTGGCTCAGTGGTCGAGGTTGCTACTCCTAATTTTATTGACCTGAAGTGGCATGGATTGGATTCCTGCTAAAATCAGATTCTTTTTCTGCAGTTTTCGTAACATATAGAAGCATAAAATTATGTTTTTTTTCCATTGTATATTAACTATTTTAAAGAAAACAAATTTTAAGCTTAATTCTGTCAGTCAGTTGCTTTAATGAGCTTCTCTTAATAACAAATGTTCTCATAGATTGCAAAAATTGAATAAAATGGAAAGGGAATAACATAGACATCCTTAGACTAACATTATACTTCAAATATCAGTCTGACTTGAGCAATTGTCTTTACACAAACTTATCTTTAGGCTGTGTTTATACATGGAAGTATAGAAAACACCAAGGCTTCAGTACAAAACTGTTGTAACTATATATAAAATATAAAGAAAATATAATAGTTAAGCACTGACCCCTTTTTAAATACAGACAAAATACTCCTATAGGAATAACTTCAGCTGCCTCTCAGAGAATGTAAAAACATTGCAAAATCTCTTATGTGTATTATCATTAAATAGAAAATCTATCTTTAGGGTTGTGATTAGTTCTTGGTTATTTTCCTGTATTTATGGTTATTAGCAAATGTCTTATTTCCATGCTTAGGAAAATGCAAGAAGTTTATTGCGAGCAGTTTGACTTAAGTGCTCCGAGACGTTATTACAGGGTTAGAAATTAATGAGAAGGTTTCCTGACTGGATTGGATAAATAATTCTTTGTTGTTTTTTTCATTGTTCATTAGATAAAGGCAGCCTTGTAAAAGTGGGATTTGATTAATGACCCTGAGAAAAACTGAATTTAGTTTACTGTGTGTAGGAAAAGAAAGAACAGGAAATCTAATTATAGACTGGTCTATTTATATATAGTTCTAGGTCAGTGTGAATTCTGTTTTTAGCTCACCTGTCACGTAGTGACAGAGTGAGCTTTTCTGATCACCTTTTGTCCGTCGTCCGTCCGTCCGTCCGTCCGTCCGTCCGTCCGTCCACAATTAGTTTGTTAACACTCTAGTGGTCACATTTTTGCCTCAATTGTCATGAAACTTGGTCAGGATGTTTGTCTCATTGATATCTCGAACGAGTTCGAACATGGGTTATCAGGGTTGGAAAACTAGGTCACAGAGCCCAAATATAGAAAAACCTTGTTAACACTCTAGAGGCTACTTTTTCAGTCCAAATATCCTGGAAATTTGTCAGAAAGGTTGTTTTGATGATTTGTAGCTCAAGTTCAAATATGGGTCATCTGGGTTCAAAAACTAGGTCACAGAGCCCAAAAATAGAAAAATCTTGTTAACACTCTAGAGGTTACATTTTCAGCCCAAATAATCTGGAAATTTGTCAGAAAGGTTGCTTTGACAATTTCTAGGTCAAGTTCAAATATGGGTCATCTGGGGTCAAAAACTAGGTCACAGAGCCCAAATATTGAAAAACCTTGATTACACTCTAGAGGTTACATTTTCAGCCCAAATAATCTGGAAATTTGTCAGAAAAGTTGCCTTGAGGATTTCTAGATCAAGTTCGAATATGGGTCATCTGGGGTCACAAACTCGGTCACAGAGCCCAAATATTGAAAAACCTTGATTACACTCTAGAGGTTACATTTTCAGCCCAAATAATCTGGAAATTTGTCAGAAAAGTTGCCTTGAGGATTTCTAGATCAAGTTCGAATATGGGTCATCTGGGGTCACAAACTAGGTCACAGAGTCCAAATATGGAAAAACCTTGTTAACATTCTAAAGGTAGCATTTTCAGTCCAAATAACCTGGAAATTTGTCAGAATGGTTCTATTGATGATTTCTAGCTCAGTTTTGAATATAGGTTTTCTTGGGTCAAAAACTAGGTCACAGAGCCCGAAAGTAGAAAAACCTTGTTAATGCTCTGGAGGTTACATTTTTAGTCCAAATGTCCTTGAAATTTGTCAGAAAGATTGTTTCAATGATTTCTAGCACAGATTTGGATATGGGTCATCTGGGATCAAAAACTAGGTCACATGGTCCAAATATGTAAAAAACTTTTTAACACTCCAGAGATAACATTTTAATTCCAAATAACCTGGAAATTTGTCAGAAAGCTTAATTCTATGGTTTCTAGGTCAAGTTTGAATATGGGTCATCTGGAGTCAAAACATCTAGGTCACAGAGCCCAAATATCGAAAAACTTTGTAAACACTCTAGTGGCTACATTTTCAGTCCAAATATCCTGGAAATTTGTCAGAAATGTTCTAATGATGATTTCTAGCTCAAGTTCAAATATGGGTCATCTGGGTTCAAAAACTAGGTCATAGAGCCCAAATATGGAAAAACCTTGTTAACACTCTAGAGGTAACATTTTCAGTACAAATAACCTTGAAATTTGTCAAAGAGATTGTTTTAGTAATTTCTAGGTCAAGTTCGAATATGGGTCATCTGGGGTCAAATAACCAGGTCCATAGCAACTTTGTTTAAAGCAGTCATACCCAGGTGAGCGATACAGGGCCATCATGGCCCTCTTGTTGTTTGTTTGTTGATTTTTAACCAGGTTTTCAATTTTGAAAATCCTGGTTATTAGATTGGGGTATGGCGGGCGGATGGGCGGATGGGCGGGCGGGCGTCAAACGAAATTGTGTCCGCTCTGTAACTCTTCAACCCTTTGAAGAATTTTGATGAAACTTCAGACAAATGTTTACCACATCAAGATGACGTGCAGAACGCATGTTCCGCATGGCTGGCTCCAAGGTCAAGGTCACAGTGACATTAACATTGAAAATCCTGTCCGCTCTGTAACTCTTCAACCCTTTGAAGAATTTTGATGAAACTTCAGACAAATGTTTACCACATCAAGATGACGTGCAGAACGCATGTTCCGCATGGCTGGCTCCAAGGTCAAGGTCACAGTGACATTAACATTGAAAATCCTGTCCGCTCTGTAACTCTTCAACCCTTTGAAGAATTTTGATGAAACTTCAGACAAATGTTTACCACATCAAGATGACGTGCAGAACGCATGTTCCGCATGGCTGGCTCCAAGGTCAAGGTCACAGTGACATTAACATTGAAAATCCTGTCCGCTCTGTAACTCTTCAACCCTTTGAAGAATTTTGATGAAACTTCAGACAAATGTTTACCACATCAAGATGACGTGCAGAACGCATGTTCCGCATGGCTGGCTCCAAGGTCAAGGTCACAGTGACATTAACATTGAAAATCCTGTCCGCTCTGTAACTCTTCAACCCTTTGAAGAATTTTGATGGCTCCAAGGTCAAGGTCACAGTGACATTAACATTGAAAATCCTGTCCGCTCTGTAACTCTTCAACCCTTTGAAGAATTTTGATGAAACTTCAGACAAATGTTTACCACATCAAGATGACGTGCAGAAATTGTTGTCTCATTATTAAGTATACTCCTTGCAGACAGTATTGTTAGCCGAAATTTACATCCTACTCATTATCATGTATTCTCATGAATATTATCTTTTCCTTCATGTCATGTTATAATCTTTTGAATATTCATAGCAATCTTCATTCCAAAATTCATACTATAGTATAGAATCAGAACAACATTTTTGAAAACCTGGTTTCGTGGCATTGCCATGTTTCTTGTATTGTTTGTTTAAATGAGATGACTGAATCTAGTTAACACTTTATAATAATAGTGAATTCCAATTTAATTAATACTGGGAAAATAACAGTTAATTCTAGTTTGATTAATACTTGGGGAAACAATGTTTAATTCCAAATGCAGATTTGTCTGTACATGTAAGGGTTTTTTGTTGTTGTTTTTTTCATGAAGATGGCAGAGTTTAGTTACAGTTGGTTATATATAATATTACATCTGAATATAGCTTGGTCTATAAATATTTGATTTCATGGTCATTGCAAAACCAAATGATGGCAAATCAGGCCCTGTGGTGGTACATTCAGCTCTGTGATTATAAATCATTTAGAACATGCTCATACTCATGCTCCATTCTAAGATAGGCTATAAAACACTTACAGTCTCCAGTAACAAGACGAGAATTTTCATTTTTAGTGCTGATACCTTAACATTTAGTAAACTAGTTTTATTCTTAGAGTGTGGGCCTCAATAGCTCAGTGGATAAAGCATTAAACTCAAGTTTGGTAGATCCTAAGTCTGAATCCTAGCAAGAGAACAAGCTTTGTCCTTGGACAAAGACAACTAAGTCACTCATGCCTCAGTTAACCCAGTTGTGAATGGATACCAGTAATGGTTGTTATTGGCTCTTCTCAAAAAGCTTTGTCCTCAACAAGCCTTAAAACACATGCTTGAGTGTTCAGGTCCAGTGTAAGGTTAGACCTTAGAAGTTATTTTTTTACATATAATATTTATGTATTTCTGTTGGAACTTTTTACAGGTATCTCTATGCAATTGGGAAGAATGTCTGGAAGAAATGGAAGAAACGCTACTTTGTTCTAGTCCAGGTGTGTTCATTTAACAATTTTCAGTTTAGTCAAGTGCCAAACTTACTGATAAAAAAAGATATTTTCTTGTACTGCACATTTGACTTAAATCAGATTATGGGTCATAGATTTTAGTTTCAAGAAGCCCGATTCCTGTTGAAATCCAATATAAAACATATTTAGACTGTTTGTACAAGTGCTTCAAGATCCTCATGATACATCACTTCCAAATGTTGAATAATGATATTTAGAAGACACTGGCTTTTTGTCTGGCATTACCAAGAAGAAAAGTGAATAATAAACTGCATTTTCTTATCAGTGAGTGTGCATAGTGAAAACTTCTTTGATTTATCGGTGCATTAAACATTTTTTCAGCTTATATAATAAATAACATTGCATCTTCTGCAGAGGTTTTATATTTGAAAGTTGTCAGATAAATGCTAGAGGAAGTTATTAGAATTTTAAGCTAGACAGTCAAGAGCTGTGTTTAAGGTAATAGACTGTCTGTATGTAATGAAGATAATCGTCTGTCTGCTGAAAATCAGATGGTACTGACACAAGAGCTAAAATCCTGATCTGAAGATATGCTGCACTCTTAGACTTTTGTAATAATGTTTTCTAAATGTTCACACTCTTGTGGAACCCCCAATGATTTCCCATGATGTAACCTTTCTAAGGATTTTTTCCCTTTTAGTTGCAGTAATTTTCTGCAGAAAATAATGCTGAATTTTATCCCATTTTAGCCAGAAAAAATTTATTCCATTTAATTACCAACCTTTCTCAAGAATTGCTACATTTCCACTTCAGTTTTTAGTTTTGTTTGAAGAAAGTCTTTTTTATATACACCCAAAGGGACATATTATGTTATGCCCCTGGTTGTCCGTCCGTCTGTCCATCTGTCCATACATACTAATAGATACTTAGGTGGCTGTTGGTAACTGTGAATTTTCTTTCATTATATTCACTTCATAAACTCATAGGTGGCTATAAATGCTCTTACATGGCTAAAAGAACAGTGGGGAGAACAATAGACAAACCACTTAAGTACGAGTTTGTTAAGATGTCCATCCGTCTGTTATCAATTTTGTGTCCATCCTGTATCTTTTGAACTGATTTAATCAAATTGAATCTGCTTGGCAGAAATATTAACCATAATGAGATGACATGCAGAGTGCAGGTTCCAGCTTTCTCAGAACCAGGTCAAGGTTACACTTAGTCATAATGATTGTGTCAAATTTTGTGTCTGCTCTGTATCTTTTGAACCAATTTAATCAAATTGAACTTACAAGGCAGAAATGTTCACCATGACAAGGTGATGTGCAGAGTGCAAATTCTGGCTTTCTCAGTTCATGGTCAAGGTCACACTTAGTCATATGATTAAATGTGTCAAATTTTGTGTGCACTCTGCATCTCTTGAAATGATTTAAGGAAATCGAAACTGCTTGGCAGAAAATGTTAACCATTATAAAATGATGATGTGCAGAGCACAGGTTACAGCTTGCTGGGATCAAGGTCAATGTTACACTTACTCAAAATTATTAAATATGTCAAATTTTATGTCCATTCTGTATCTCTTGAACTGATTGAAGGAGATAGGCATAGGTGTTGACTGGTTGGCCTCAAGGTCAGGGTCATACAGTACTCTTTTTTTGTATAATTTGTGAAAATTTATGTCTGCTCTGTATCTCTTGAATTGATTGGAGGAAATTTAAATTGTACGGCCAAAAAGTTTATAAGCCTGAAGGGACATATTATGTTATGCCCCAGGTTGTCCATCTGTCTGTAAGGTTGTCTGTTAACAGTTTCTATTTGGCAGAAATGTTAGAAAACTGCTTTAAGGTTCCAATTATTTAAATATAATAGATGTTATACCATAATGAGATAATGGCAGACATGAGTCATGGTGAAAGATAATTACAAGCCACTTGGCATACTTAAAGTGAACTGTCTGTTTAATTATCTGTGAAACCTTTGAAGCATACTACACTAACCATAAAATCTGCTGGATTGGCTGTAAGTAAAACATAAAGAACTTACCAGTAAACAATAAACATTTTGAACTTATTTGCAGACATTGTTATAATATTGTCCTTATGAATAAAAAAGATCTTACTGTGTTTCCTGTAAATCAGTGTTTATCAGTTGTAAAAAAAGGTCTTCAGTCTGATTAAAATCAGCTCCTAATTAACGCTTTGCTATAAGGATCTGAACGCCACCAAAAGAAGGTCACCTTCTCATGACTTTTCAATCTACCAATCAGTGCCTAGCTTTCAAGTTTTTGAAGACGAATCAGTTTCTATTTTTAGGTGAAAATCTTTTTTTATCTGGGATCCAGAATTACTTAGTCGTTTTCTGCCATAAACATATAGTCACTCTAGTCAAAGTTAATATTGAGGAAATCTTGTAAAATGTTGAGATAATTGTATGTGTGTGAAAATTTCCAAGAGCTTTTGACATTTGATAAATACTGCATGAATACCAAAATAAACAGGCCAGTTTACTTGAATATTTTTGTCACCATGCTCATACACTGAATAATATTCATTTAGTAAATACAAAACAAAACTTTGATAAACTTATATTAATCAAGGAGAATTCATTTATCTTAGGAAACACAAATATTTTCAAAATATTTACATGATTTAAACATGCTGTAGAAGTTTACACTCTTAACATAAACTCACCGTGTGTAGAGGTAAACCATAAAGTCATAGTCCTGATGCAGTCTCATTAGCTAGGATATAAAAGACAATACTGGAAATCTGTATTATCCAAAAGATAGAAATGAATGGGTTGCCTTCAGTTCAGTAGTTAGGTCATGTACTTCAGTCAGATTGAAAAGGTCTTCTACTGTCTGTAGCATTCTTCAGGTGTATATTGCCCTGCTGCAGCAGAGCTCTTGTTTTTATCTCACCTGTGCACAACTTGGCCAAAGTTAATAAAACTTGGCAGGGATGTTCCCTGCATGAAGCTCTACCAAAGTTGTTCAAAGAATTCAGTGTCATGCAGAACTCTGATTGCTATGGCAACCAAAAGAAAATTCTTTAAATATCTTCTTGTCTGAAACCACAAGACCTAGAGCTTAGATATTTTGCATGGTGTATCATCTAGAGGTCCTCTACCAAATTTGTTCAAATTATGTCCCTTGGGTCTAAATTAGTCATGCCCTAGGGGTCTCATGCTTAAGATAGAAATGTATAGGAAAAATTTTAGGAATCTTTTTCTCTGAAACCACAAGACCCTTAGTTCTAAAATATTGCACGAAGTATTGTCTAGTGGACTTCTACCAAGATTGTTCAAATTTTTCCGTGGGGTCAAAATTGACCCCGCCCTAGTGGTCACTTGTTTGTATAGAGGCATATATAGGGAAAACTTAAAAAATCTCCTTGTCTGAAACTACTATGCTTTTGGATTTGATATTTGGCATACAGATTTACCTAGAGCTCCTCTACAAAGATTGTTCAAATTATGCCCTTGGGGTCATAAATGGCTCAGCCCTGGGGGTCACTTGATTTAATAAAAGCTTATATAGGGGAAATTTTGAAAATCATCTACTATGAAACCAGAAGGCCTAGAGCTTAGATATTTTGCGTGGAGCATCATATAGAAGTACTCTACCAAGGTTGTTCAAATGGTGCTCTTGAGATCAAAACTGACCCCATTCCAGGGGTCACTTGATTTTTGTAAAGACTTGCATAAAAAATTCTTTAAAAATCTTCTTAACATAACAACAACAAGGGGTAGGACCTAAATCATGTAGCTCGGTGCTTTAAGCGAGAAAAACGTGTAGTCTATGACTAATGTCGTCAGTTTTCGCGTAAATATTCAGGAATTTGGATAAATTATCAACAGCTATGGGGATGTTCTTGGAATATTTGTATAATGTATACGACTAGTACCTAGCCATATATATATGCTAACTGTAACTGCTATTTGACAGAAGGAGAAATGTGTTACAAAAAAGTTATTGAAGGGATGCCAACAAAGGTGTCCCATTTTTTGTGTGATTCTGCAATATTTTGCTTCGTTTTTTCAGCTTTACCAACAATTTTGCGCCATCAAAATGATATTTTAAGTAAACAGGAACAGAATTAAACATTTACAACCAGTTAGGAACATACATAATGCATCAATGTTCGATTTGTTTAACTTGAAGACAATAAATGTGTAGTTTGAGTCACTTTAAGGCCATATTGTGTAACCTCGGTTCTTTCATAACTACATACCGGTATTCTAATACATAAAATATCTTTCTGTCACTAGCATATTGGTTAAATTTAACACTTATTTTGAACTATAATCATACTCAAAACCAGTGTTTGTCCAATTTAAAGGCATTACATTAACTACACATGGTGATTTTATAAAGTGAAAGCAATCGAATGTCTTTTGATACAACCGAAGTTAACGTTCAATGTATGTATTCGTTCAAGATTGTTTCACAGCTAAATAAATGTTAACAATAAACAATTCTTACAGTTGTGAGTTGAAGCAATAATTTAATATCATAATCAGATTTTGTTTGATTTCCAGCGAGAATTAAAAGATTAAAAAGATTAGAATATTTTAGCACATATTCACCTTGGAATTGTAGATGCCAGAATGATAAACTCTATACACTGTAACTTGGGGCAACAGCTTATAATAAAATATCATAGCAAAATAGCATTATGACATATACTTACAAGCTATTCATACATACCATACATGAGAAGTAAATAGATCCTCCAAAGATAACTTACTTTTTTTTACAAATACAGAATTAAGTCTCGGATGTATTAAGATACCAGACGGCTTGGAGATAAGGGAGGTTAGAAAGTCCTTTTTGATTTTATAAATATAATGTTTGCATGTATGTAATATCTACAAAATTGTCAATTTTGATTTTTTTAAATAAAATCTGCAGACTTGTGGTCAAGTCATAACCTTTCATATTTCAAAATTTACTTGTAATATTGTATTTGTATCTGACAATGAAAAGCACCACATAACCTTCCAGCCTTAAAATCTCAAGTGTTCAAATTCATAATCATCTTAGCTTAAAAAAGGAAATATTTCTTCTTTTTTTTTATCAGAAACATAAAGTTTAATATACAAACAGAACTCTTTGTAAAAATTTTAAACATGCTTAACTTTAACATAAAAAAGAACCGAGGTTACACAATATGGTCTTAAAGTGACCCAAACAACACGTTTATTGTCTTCAAGTTAAACAAATCGAACATAGATGCATTATGTATGTTCCTAACTGGTTGTAAATGTTTAATTCTGTTCTTGTTCACTTAAAATATCAAATTGTTGGTAAAGCTGAAAAAACGAAGCAAAATATTGCAGATTCACACAAAAAATGGGACACCTTTGTTGGCATCCCTTCAATAACTTTTTTGTAACACATTTCTTCTTCTGTCAAATAGCAGCTACAGTTAGAATACATATATGGCTAGGTACTAGTCGTATACATTATACAAATATTCCAAGAACATCTCCATAGCTGTTGATAATTTATCCAAATTCCTGAATATTTATGCGAAAACTGACGACCTTAGTCATAGACTACACGTTTTTCTCGCTTAAAGCACCGAGCTACATGATTTAGGTCCTACCCCTTGAACAAGGCCTCATATGTTAAGATATTTGATGAGTAAAATAGAATTTTCTCCTTTTTGTTGTATAGCCTTTATCTATTGATTGATATTTTAAATATATCTTTGGTATTTGGTTTGTAGGTTCCTTGCATGGACCTTTACCCTTAGATGGGGTTTTAGGTCACTAGGTCAAGGTCAAGGTCACTGCAGCTAATGATAGATTTTTCTACTTCCTGTCATTGAGACTTTATTTATTGACTGATATTTTAGATATTTGGTTTGTAGGCACTTAAAAATCTTCAATTAGAAAATGTAATACTGCTTCTTATGTTTGCATCACGGCAAACCCACATACAAAGTACTCATGTGAGCGATCCAAAGCCATCATGGACCTCTTGTTCAAATTATTGAATTCTGAGGTATTCCATTTATTTAAGAATGTCTTTATTGTAACATACTAGTAACACATAATTATTTCTGACAGATATGAAATAATACAACTGTCTTGGATCTGTTGGTTGTGTATTTAATTGAGAGAATTAAAATTAAATTAAGAGAAAGCAAGGACTGGAGTTCTGTCAATAAAATACACAACTGATGAGACTGATCAGGGCCAATAGATAAGCACGTTGTTTTATTGTTTTCCTTTTACTGGACACTTTCCAGATCCTAATTGCAAATATTTGTACCACTTTTTGTAGCTAGCAATATGTGAATATGCCTTATATATTCTATGATGCTGTCATGCCCTACTCAATGAACAGATTGGTTACTCATGGTTTCATCCTTTGATATTTCTTGATATATCATTCTAAGGTATATAATCCAGAGAGATGTATTTTCAGACAGATTTTCTCAGGTATTTCTTCACAATACATGTTATATAATCTGTATATTCAATATACTTGCAGGTATCTCAGTACACATTTGCCATGTGCAGTTACCGTGAAAGAAAACCAGATCCTACAGAGATGATGCAACTGGATGGTTTTACTGTTGACTACTGTGAACCTGTCCCAGGTATATTTATCTTACCTTAACAAGCTTATTAAGTTATGCCACCTGAAGACATGAGGGTGTCGGTTTATCTTGTGGGCTTTTGAGGTGACATTTGTCAAATCTTGTCAGCAGTGTTGACTTTAGGTGACTTTCAAAACAGGAGTCTGCTTCTGGAATATTAGTGAATCTTAAACTGTGACTTTCTTGAAAAAAAAATGAGAAGAGAATGATTTCTTTCAGCAGCCTTTTATTCTGTTTGGTAATTTCAAACACAGAATAAGTCATTTTAAGAAGTGTTTGACCAAAATTTTGTTATACAAGAACCAGAATATTTCATATTAAAATTCTTAATTGATAACAATTTCAGAATTAGAGGGTGGTAAACATTTTTTCAACACTGTAAAGGAAGGTGACAATGTGACATTTGCATCTGATGATGAGAATGAAAGAGCACTCTGGGTGCAGGCAATATACCGAGCCACGGGACAAACTCACAAACCAGTCCCGCCAGTCGTACAGACCAACAAAATCAGCAACACACAGATTTCACGCATGCAGGGAGGTATGAGTTTAATGGGATGTTTAATTTAAATCTGCATTTATACCGTAAATTTGCTATTATCCAAGAGGCGTGGGGACTTGATCATTTGCTTGGATAATTGCCATCAAATTAATACACCTACCTTATTGATTTCAGTACATGTTTCATTTGCTATAATCCCTGTACAGCCTATTAAAATGTCATTGCATTATTATTATACCCCCAAAACGAAGTTTGGGGGGGGGTATAAAGGAGTCACCCGGTGGTTGGTCGGTCGGTCGGGCGGGCGGTCAGTTGGGGTTTACCTTGTCCGGAGCATAACTTGAAAACTACTGGTTGGAATTCAATGCAACTTCATACAATGGTCAAGCACAATGAGAGGAAGTGCAGTGTCCAAGAATCATAACTCCATCTTCACTATTTTCAGAGTAATTGCCCTTTATTGGTTTTCCTTGTCTGGAGCATAACTAAAAAACTACTGGTTTGAATTCAGTGCAACTTCATACAATGGTCATGCACAATGAGAGGAAGTGCAATGTCCAAGAATCATAACTCCATGTTCTTTATTTGCAGAGTAATTGCCCTTTGTTGGTTTTCCTTTGTATGGAGCAAAACTTGAAAACTACTAGTTGGAATTCATTGCAACATCACACAGTGGTCAATCACAATGAGAAGAAGTGCAGTGTCCAAGAATCATAACTCCATCTTCACTATTTTTAGAGTTATTGCCCTTTATTTGTTTTCTTTGTCCGGAGCATAACTTGAAAACTACTGGTTGGAATTAATTGCAACTACATACAATGGTCAAGCACAATGAGGGGAAGCGCAGTGTCCAAGAGTCATAACTGCATCTTCACTATTTTCAGAGTAATTGCCCTTTGTTGGTTTTCCATTTTATGGAGGATAACTTGAAAACTACGGTTTGGAATTCAATGCAAGTTCATACAATGTTCAAGCACAATGAGTGGAAGTGCAGTGTCCAAGAATCATAACTCCATCTTCTCTATTTGCAGAGTTATTACCCTTTGTTTTCTTTATTTGGAGCATAGGTTGAAAACTACTGGTTAGAATTCAATGCAACTTCATACAATGATCAAGCACAATGAGAGAAAGTGCATTGTATAAGAGCTATAACTCCATCTTCACTATTTGTAGAGTTATTGCCCTTCCTTGGATTTCCTTTTCCAGAATATAATTTGGAAACTCGTTGTTGGAATTCAATGCAACTTCATACAATGGTCAAGCACATTGAGTGGATGTGCAGTGTACAAGAGCTATAACTCTGTCTTCACTGTTTGCACAGTTATTGCCCTTTGTTAGTTTTCTTTGTCTGGAGAATAACTTGAAAACTATTTTTTTGGAATTCAATGCAACTTCATACAATGGTCATGCACAGTGAGAGGAAATGCAATGTACAAAAACCACAACTATCTTTAATTGCCCACAACCATAACTCTTTTCAATTTTTTTATGAAGTATTCTGTTACTAAATTGATAACTTCTTCTGTTCTGTAGCGGTTTTTTGGGGGTATTAATCACATTTAGTGATAGCTCTAGTTTATAATATTGTTAAGGTTATTTTGAGCATTCAGCAGATGTAAATAACTACTAATTAAAAGTAATAGTAGAAACAAAACAAAAAAAGTAAAAATTAAACTCTAGAAAATGATTCATTTGAAACTTGGTTTCTTTCTCTTTTTTTACTTTTTTTTAACAGTACCACAACTCCTCTATGTAGTTAATTTCTCAATTAATTACTTTGTCATTTAATTAAAGTATTTTGATAATTTTTTGTCAACACTTCAATATTAACTTCTCATTGTCATAAAATATTTTCTTCATTTAGTGCTTAATTTGTTATCTTGTAGTTAGCATCTTTGATAGCAATTTATACACTATGTTGAATTAACACCTCTTTGGAACCTCTGTAAATTTTATCTTTAAAAAGATATTGACATCCATAGTGGGGATGTGAAAATGTGGTCCTCAGATGTAACGATCTATTAAGTGAAAGAATGTGAAGAAAGGGACTGACATGCATGCTTGAATAAACAGATTATCGAGATTTGAAATATCGTAAGAAACACTGGTGAAGTAAAAATTATTGAGTAGGGACCTTTCAAAATGCTTGGATTACAGCAGATATTCAGAAAATATATCTTCGTATGATTGCTATTTTACTGTATGTTTTATGAATGGCTTCTCTTTAAATATGATTATGTTACTTCAGTAGATTAATGTTGTCCTTAACAATGTAAAAAGTCAGTGAATTTTCAGCTTTTATTTAAGATAGAGATTTTGTTGAAGCTTCTGGACATTAAGGTTGTTATCAAGCCAAATGTTTATTTAAGGAAATATAAATCAGGATCCTGTCAGTTTATTTCTTAATTGAATGGTACTTTAGAATTTGCTTTGATTTGAGTTTGAAAGAATTAACTGACAAGATGGGTAGGGAAGCAAGTTAGGCTTAAGTTTGAAATCACTAGATTTCAGATGTCAGATTGAGGTGGTTTTGCAATGAATCAAAGGAAATGTAACTGCAATAGCTTACGACTTCTTCCTCAGAATGGTAGAAAGCGGGCAAAAAACTTGTTTCCATTTTGGACTGTGCCTATGAGAACTCTCTAGATTTTTAGTAGGAGAAATCTCTGAAAGAGTTTAATTGGTAAAGTGTGTAGACATTAAAATGTTCCTCTTGTCCTTACTTTAGTTTGCCGCTGGTTTAATTGGAATTTCATTGTAAGTGAATAATCACTTTAAGGAGACAATAAACCAGTGGCATTAAGGTAGATGCAAGGTTTCTATGCATTTTGTTTAAGCACATCCTCAATTTAATTGCCTGTCTGTGAAAACCTTTTATGACAAGGTTTTATAGCATAGACTTGTACTGAGACAGAATTAGCATTACTTAATCTTGGATGACTTACTTATCCTTACATAAAAGCCTAAACAAAAGGTCTAGACTGTTCTGGTGTATACACCCACATTGACAAGATGTTTGTTCCTTAAGATCCAGTTCTTGCAGAAACTGAATGCTGAAACAACAAAGTGATTTTGTTCATGTATTCATATGCTTGCAAAGTCAGTTGATACAGATAGGGTGAAGGTCATTAACTCTTGAATATAGGTCACGCAGTTGAACTGTTAACTGTAGTGGATGCATTTATTTACATGATGAATTTCTTTTGCATGTTTTAAACTTCAGTGATGTATGTTTAACAGTACTAACATTTTTATGCTAGAACAAGTTGAAAACATTTAATTTTGTATTGGGATGTCAACAAAATACCAAATTTAGTATTTGAGTATTCAAAACTTTTTTTCAGTGGTTAACTTGTACTGGTTCGATTTTTATATGTTGGAAAACAAATACATGCAATATTTGCATGGGAATAGAAATAATAGACTAAAATGAGATTACAACGATGATAAATGCATGTGTTGCATTAATGTAACAATTAGTTTGTGAACTAAAGTTTTCATATTATAGCACATTTTACCTGTCAAGTGTGTAAGTGTTTTAGTTCAAATAATTCATTAAAAACAAATGAAACTTTGGAGAATTATTGAAAACTGACCTCCTTTTTATGCAGATAGCCAAAATTTTCACAAGTTATGGTCTGTATTAAAGTTAATTGAGGAGGAAATGTCAGCTGTCTATTTATTTTGTGCTTTTAAATGCTTCGTTCAGCTGAAATGAATATTTCAGTACAACTATTTATAGATATTTTTTTAGCTCACCTGTCACATAGTGACAAGGTGAGCTTTTGTGATCGCAATTTGTCTGGCGTCCGTCCGTCCATCATCCGTCCGTAAACTTTTACTTTAAACAACATCTTCTCATATACCGCTAAGCCAATTTCAACCAAACTTCCCATGAATGTTTCTTAGGTGGTCCCCTTTGAAAATTGTTCAAAGAATTGAATTCCATGCAGAACTCTGGTTGCTATGGCAATTTAAAGGAAAAACTTTGAAAATCTTCTTGTCTGAAACCACAAGGCATTTATTTGGCATTTAGCACTCTCTAATGGAACTCTACAAAAATTGTTTAAATTATTTCCCTGGGGTCAAAATTGGCCCGTCCCAGGGGTCACTTCCTTTTACATAGACTTATTTAGGAAATCTTTAAAAATCTTCTTCTCAGAAACCACAGTGCCTACAGCTTTGATATTTGGTATATTATGTCCCCTGGGTCAAAATTGGCCACACCCCAGGGTTCTCTTGGTTTACATACAATCATTTTTCTCCAAAACTAATAGGACTAGACCTTAGATATTTGGTGTGGGGTATTGTGTAGATAACCTTTACCAGTATTGTTTATATGTTGGCCCTGGGGTAAAAATTGGCCCTGCTCTGGGGGCCCTTAATATGTAAAAAAGGAAATCTTGAAAAATCTTCTTCTCAGAAACCACAATGCCTACAGCTTTGATATTTGGTATGTAGTATACCCCGTCACAGGGGTCACTTCCTTTTACATAGACTTATATTAGAAATCTTTAAAAATCTTCTTCTCAGAAACCACAATGCCTACAGCTTTGATATTTGGTATGTACATGTAGCATTGTCTAGTGGATGTCTACCAAGTTTGTTCAAATTATGTCCCCTGGGTCAAAATTGGCCAAGCCCCAGGGTTCTCTTGGTTTACATATAGTTATAAAGGAAAAAATGAAAAATCATTTTTCTCCAAAACTAATAGGACTAGGCCTTAGATATTTGGTGTGGAGTATTGTGTAAAGAACCTTTACCAGTATTGTTTATATGTTGGCCCTGGGGTCAAAATTGGCCCCGCCCCAGGGGCCCTTAATATGTAAAAAAGGCAATCTTTAAAAATCTTCTTTAAATACTGGAAACCTCAATGCCTACAGATTAGATATTTGGTATGTAGCATTGTCTAGTGGATGTCTACCAAGTTTGTTCAAATTAATGTCCCCAGGGTCAAAATTGGCCATGCCCCAGGGTTCTCTTGGTTTACATATAGTTATATAGGAAAAACATGAAAAATCATTTTTCTCCAAAACTAGTAGGACTAGACCTTAGATATTTGGTGTGGAGTATTGTGTAAAGAACCTTTACCAGTATTGTTTATATGTTGGCCATGGGGTAAATATTGGCCCCGCCCCGGGGGCCCTTAAAATGTAAAAAAGGCAATCTTTAAAAATTTTTTACTGGAAACCTCAATGCCTACAGCTTTGATATTTGGTATGTAGCAATGTCTCGTGATTGTCTACCAAGTTTGTTCAAATTATGTTCCCTGGGTCAAAATTGGCCACGCCCCAGGGTTTTCTCTTGGTTTACATATAGTTATATAGGAAAAACATTAAAAGTCATTTTTCTCCAAAACTAATAGGACTAGACCTTAGATATTTGGTGTGGAGTATTGTGTAAAGAACCTTTACCAGTATTGTTTATATGTTGGCCCTGGGGTCAAAATTGGCCCTGCCCCGGGGGCCCTTAATATGTAAAAAAGGCAATCTTTAAAAATCTTCTTACTGGAAATCCCAATGCCTACAGCTTAGATATTTGGTATGTAGCATTGTCTAGTGGATTTTTACCATGGTTGTTCAAATTATGTCCCCTGGGTCAAAATTGGGCACGCCCCAGGGTTCTTGTTTTACATTGATTTATATAGGAAAAACATGAAAAATAATTTTTCTCCAAAACAAATAGGTGTAGACCTTAGATATTTGGTGTTGAGTATTGTGTGAAGAACCTTTACCAATATTGTTTAAATGTTGGCCCTTGGGTCAAAATTTGCCCCGCCCCGGGGGCCCTTAATATGTTAAAAAGGAAATCTTTAAAAATCTTCTTGTCTGAAACCACAAGGCCTTGAATTTTAAAATTTGGCATGAAGCAAGCTTTATCAAGCTTTTTCAAATTATTGGATTAGGTTAAAGGTCACGGAGGCTAAAAATAGATTTATCTACTGTACCTCATAAAGCCTTCGGTTATAGACCAATATCTTTGATATTCATTATATAGGTTCCTTGCATGGACCTCTACCCATGGGTAGGGTTTGAGGTCACTGGGTCAAGGTCAAGGTCACCATAGCTTATAATAGATATTTCTACTTTCTGTCATAGAGCCTTTATTTATTGACTGATATTTTACATATTTGGTTTGTAGGCACTTATATATTTTCAATTTAAAAATGAAATACTGCTTAACAGCAAACCTACAGCCAAAGTACTCAGGTGAGCGATCCAGGGCCATCATGGCCCTCTTGTTTATATTTTACATGATTTTTCAAGTAATAGAATACTTAGTCTTGTAACCAATTATTATTGCACCATTCAAGTATTAGGATTAACTGGTTATTCATTGTCGTCCCTGATTTTTACCAGTTAAGATAATTGTTAATTACATTTTTTCTAAATCTCTTCACTCATGAGAAAACAGTTCAGACTTCTTTTCTGGAATAAAATTTGACTTATATAGATTTTAGCCATATTATTTCCAGTTACATACCTACAGATTTGTTAAGCTGTCATACAGATCATACAGTTATGGTTTAGTCATGTCTAAATACTACTAATTAAGAAATTAATTAATTCAACATTGATACAGTGTATGGTTTGCTATGAGTAATGAAACTTTGATGAATACAGTATATAGATTGCATTTTCTTGCAAGGACAACAGAATCTGTAAAAAAAAAAAATTATATTACTCAATGTTGTTGATAAGAATGTATATTTCCTAACATCTGCTACATTGCATGTTGTATTATTAACAGATGCAGATCGTGCCAGGAAGCATGGCCTGGATGAATTTGTACAGGCATATCCTTGTGATTTCGACCACCATGATTTCTTTAAAATGTTACAAACTCTAACACTTGACTACAGACTGAATGATGCCTATACCTGCCTGGTAAGATATATGTGATATACAGTACATGCAGCGCGGACTTTGACAACGAACACTCGTCCCCTCGATTTTACTGTCCGCGTTGAGGACTAAAATGACCACCGCATCGAGTGTTCAGTCGTATAAAACACGGTGGTCAGCGCGGCTGTTCGCGGTGTTCAGTACCGCGGCATGTCGCGGCGTCGGATCGCGGGGTTTGCAGTGTCAGAAAAAATGAAGCCACAACTTAATTTTACTTTCCCAAATTTTTTTTTTTTTTTTTTTTTTTTTTTTTTTTCAAAATAGTTACAAAGTACACGTAATTATTACCAGTTGAAGTTGTTTCTTTTTTTTTAATACCCCATCCGGTTTAATTTTTGTTTGTTGACGATCGATGTTTGGTTGTATAATTGAGGGTATTTGTAGAAAAGTAACAGCCGATAATGAATAGATTTACACACCTACATGACATCTTGTTAATAAACTTTAATTGCTGCAATTAATATATTTCAAGTCTTTAATCGGTACCGTGTTTGCGTTAATCCACTCGCAATTAAATTACAAACGATAACCAAACTGCGAAAAGTTAATAGATCTAATTTAAACAGTCAAAATTCGAACAAATCCTCTCTAATTCCGATGCATTTGTGTACAAACGCTCCTATCTGTTACACAAAAAAGACAATTCAAAGCAGTTATTTCCAGAAAAAGTTGATCGTATTTTCAGAAAATGAATCAACACGTGTTTAACTGCTTTCAACTTCTGTATCGTCTAGGCGCTTGGCAAAATTATTGATCGATTTGGCTATATAATAACAAGCGTTTTTCAATTCCAAAAACGAAAGTACTCAGTAAACATACACCGGAACTGTATTTGAAATTTACACGCGGTGTTCATACCCCTCGGCGGTTGTCGCGGTGGTCATTTTAGCGGACACCCGAAATTTCGGGTGTTCAGTCCACCGCGACTGGCCACCCGGAGACGATACCGGCCCCCGCGACAATGTTAACAACGTCAAAGTCCGCGCTGCGTGTACTGTAATTAGTCTTATATCAGGCCTTAGGTGATTGGTTCTTAAAACAATCAGTGCCTAAGGCAGCAAAAACTTTGCTTGCTTAACAGTTATTCCCTACCAACTGTTCCTCGGCTGACTGCTTAGAGATTGATTGTATGTTCATATTTATTTCATGAACTAATTTACTGTTTTCCTTTCTTTCATTTCTTTAACATTTCAGAGGAGATACTGTATTTGAGAATAAAAAAATGATTTCATTTAAAATTGCATGTCATCTCACAACAATGAACACGATATGTGAGCTGAGCATGTACTCTTGGTGTGTTTAGTGCCTTTGCAAGATTTATATGACTGTTAATAAGCAACCTGATCACTGCTTGCCTGTTGTTGAAGTAGACAGCAGTCTCTGCCATAATGATGCATGACCTCATAATTACACTGATCGTAATCCTCATGGCTCCAAATGCTCTTAGTTCTAAAATTTGAAATTTTGGATTGAGATCCCATTGTGCTTGTTTGCAGCCTGTGAACCTTTGACGAAAAAACAACCAGTTTGTGTTGAAATAATTTCATGCTAAGAAATTTGACAAGAAGTATGATTTCGGAAATTTACATGTATAACATAAACACATGGCATTTCTGTTTCTGTTATGTGAATTGTATCAATTATTGTCTCTAAAATTATTTGTAATTACCCTGTTTTAAAATCTTCCATTTCTTATCAAAAACCTTTATGTATGATTGTTTTCTAAAAATCAGTTTGTATGAAAACGGGAATCTCGCCACCACTGCATTTCTTTAACTGTTTATAATGACTAACTTTATTGCCATAATGATGAAATTTACCTAAACAACTTGTGACATCATTTTGACATTCTGAGATGAAAATTTGTTGGAATTTTGTGAATTTAGAAAATATAAATGTATTTTATGCTTGCATTTCCCCTGAGATAATTTTCCCTAAATTGTTTCTGAGTGTGTGATACAAAGTTTTATTGCAAGCAGAGCAGTTGAATCTTGCAGAGAGCTACAAAAGTTGCCTGAAGAAATTAAAATCAGAAGAAATCAAAAGTTGAAAGAAATGTCTGTTAAATTGTAGGGTTGGTTCAGTCCTGGTCAGGTGTTTGTCCTTGATGAGTACTGTGCTAGGTATGGTGTGCGAGGTTGCCATCGGCACCTGTGTTACCTCAATGACCTGTTGGAGCGTGCGGAAAATGGCATTATGATTGACCCAACACTCATACACTACAGCTTTGCCTTCTGTGCATCACATGTACATGGAAACAGGTACATTTACTGTTTCTAAGTTGATGTTTTCGTGTATTTCTAAAATATATTATCTTTATAATGTAGTTTTACATTTTTATATCCCCTAAACGAAGTTTGGGGGGGGTATATAGGAGTCACTCAGTGGTTGGTTGGTCGGGTGATCTGTTACAATTTAAACAGTACACAGCTGAGAGCATCCTGGCGTTACAGTGACCAATTCTTCATTCTGTTCAATGACTTGGGCTGATTTCGAGATAACTATAATGCTAGGAGGTCCGAAGTAGTGTGTTCCATATCTTATATTATACCACATATCTGTAGCTTTTAGTGCGCTACCTTCAAACTAAATATAGAATAGTGAGAACAATATGTCAAACATGTTAACACATGGTTTAAAACTTAAAACAGAAATTTTTAGGTCACAAGCACTTAAATATCAGGGGACCACTGTGCTTAAACAGTGACCAGTTGTGTGGGTCATTGAGAGATAGCCCATTCACCACAGTGAATTAGGGACCGCTTTTTCTTATATGCAAATAAGGAACAAATTTATGTAAGATATGATATAATGAAATAGTTTTTGTTGAAAAAAAAGGAACTTCTATAACCATGACACAGATACAAGAAGAGGAATGATCTTTTGGAATTGTTGTAAGAACAGCAGATTAGTCTAGTGTTGTCAGCCTTTAAGTTAGTGGCCGAGAGAAGAAAGTTGAATGCTTAAAATCAAAACCTTAAAGAGGCATACCCTAAAAATCTAAAGTATTCCGTGTTTTTTAAAACCATTTTATTTCATGATTTTGAATGAATAATTACTAGGGATGTAAGTGAATGTTCAAATTCTCGGACCCGATGCCGAATGTTCAAATGTATTTTTGGCATTCGAATGCTCAGATTTTGTATTCATAAAAAAATAAAATCACAAATAGTTGGAGAAGTAAGAAAGGCGTTGTAACCAGGTGAATTCAAACTTATAGTTGCTTTAACACGTCTGTTAACACCCGTAAACATATGTTGTCTAATGTTGATGGTCTGTGTAAGACAAAAGGTACTGGTATGTCTGTGTCAGAGTGTCGAGTTAGAGGTCAAACTGAAGACAGAATGATTGTGTCACAGGAAGGAACGAAATACACGAATGTGTCAGACAGTTATTGTCACTAACCCCCATTTTACTTTATACTGGCCTGATTTTTGGTTTGTTTTATTCTCTCGAAAAATTCTCTAACAGTTCACAGTTATTCGAACATTCAAATGCAAAATGATACAAACATTTGAATGCTAAAATAAACAAATTTTGCCGTCCCTAATAATTACAAAATGTCTAGATGTCAACAGGTCAACTAAATACATTAATATTTGTCTTTATATTGTTGTACTATTTTTGGACGGATAGCCATTTATTCTAACTGAACACTTTCTAATTGTCTTAAAACTTAAAGAATTATGTCTCCCCCCAAAAATGGGGGAGACATATTGTTTTTCCCCCGGTTGTCCGTCCGTCCGTCCGTCTGTCCGTCACAAAATCGTGTCCGCTCTGTATCTTCCAAAGCCCTTGAAGGATTTTTATGAAACTTGTGTCAGATGTTCACTTCATCAAGGCGACGTGCAGAACCCACTTTGCGGGTGTGGTGTCTCAAGGTCAAGGTCACACTTGGAGGATAAATGTCAAATGCCACAAAATCGTGTCCGCTCTGTATCTTCAAAAGCCCTTGAAGGATTTTTATGAAACTTGGGTCAGATGTTCACCTCATCAAGGTGACGTGCAGAACCCACTTTGCGGGTGTGGTGTCCCAAGGTCAAGGTCACACTTGGAGGCTAAATGTCAAATGCCACAAAATCGTGTCTGCTTTGTATCTTCAAAAGCCCTTGAAGGATTTTTATGAAATTTGGGTCAGATGTTCACCTCATCGGCGGAGACATATTGTTTTTCTTGGTTGTCTGTCCGTCCGTCTGTCCGTCACAAAATTGTGTCCGCTCTGTATCTTCCAAAGCCCTTGAAGGATTTTTATGAAACTTGGGTCAGATGTTCACCTCATCGAGGCGACATGCGGAACCCACTTTGCGGGTGTGGTGTCTCAAGGTCAAGGTCACACTTGGAGGTTTAATGTCAAATTTTACAATCGTCTGATTCAATACTGCCTGCAGCAACTGGCTGGGGGGAGACATATGTTTTTGTTCAATCAAAAACCATTTCTAGTTTTTTTTTGTCTTTGAATTATCAGGTTTTTTTTCATTCAATAAATAAGCAAATAAAATAGGTATGTTGTATAAATTATGGTCAGTTAATTGTGGGGCATGTCCCTTAATATCTCACTAATGAGCTTATTTCACTTTGTTTTGAAGTTATTGGTAGATTCTATCAGAAGAAGAAAATGTTGCAGTGATACATAACAGTAACAATGGTAAAGTAAAATGCTCACTGCCAAGACTGGTTGTTCAACAGAAAAAACACCAATGTTATGACACAAACATAAAAGTCTAATGTTTTTTTCCAGACCAGATTGTATAGGAACAGTGTTGTGGGCAGAGAGAGATAAGTTTGATGAAATCAAGGAAAGATTGAGAATTCTGCTGGAAAATCAAATTACACATTTCAGGTAAAACTTCTATTTGCTCTTTTATTCCTGTATGCACAGATACAATTCGATGAACTTTTTGCATGGACTGTAGTGATGTGACTCAGTCTATATGGAAACTTTGGATACAAAATATGTTCAGGAAAGTAAATGTTTGTTGGGCAAACAAAAAGTATATATATGCTTTCTTAGTTAAAAATGTTTAACATAAAATGATTAAATTTGTTTTATTCACATTTTGAAGTTTTCTAACATGTCTTGACTTAGGCTAGAGACTTTCTGATTTGCTAGACTGGTTTCTATCTATCTAATTGTATGAGTTTATTTATTGTCAGTACCAGTTGCCCATATGACCGAAGCCACTTGCATATTATAAGTTGTGTGGGATAATGCAAGATACAGAAAAAATCCCATTTGAGAGACATCCTTTGGATCTTTTTCATTCTCATTGTTTAGCTCTGAAACATGGGACCTCGGTTTAATGTCTCATCTGAAAGACAATTGGTAATGGTATTGGAGGAATAGAGGATGGAACTCACAATTACCAGTCCAGCGCATTACCACTTGACCACTGGCACTGGTTTCTTTCAATTAGTTAACCTTTAATAGGAATCAGCATGTTGTAAAGAGTAGTTTATAAATAACTAAATGCTTGCATTTCTCTGCAAAAACCCATTCAGGTAAGAATATACATGACTGTTATTTGAAACAATGTATTTCCAGGTACTGTTTCCCATTTGGTCGGCCAGAGGGAGCCTTGAAAGCCACTCTGTCACTGCTAGAAAGGGTAAGCTCTTCATTGGTAATAGATATAAGCTTTTGATAGTCATATGTATGTACACTGAGATATAATTATATTGTACACAAGGAGATACATATTATAGAATGAGAAATGTATACTGTAGACTAGCAGAAATATACCATAGACCTAGCTTTCAGAATGAAGTGAAGATGTGAAGTCAAAATGGCATAGTTGTGATATTTTTGAAAAACTGCATCAAGTCTTAGTCAAAAATAACTTAGGTCTTTTTATTGAAGTCCAGAGTTTACTTGTGAATATTTGAGACATAGTCATGTAGTTCTTGGAATTTGTCTCAAATGTTGTTTTGAAAACAAGAATTTGAAGTAATTTTCAAAGAAACATTTATAATTTAAGTATTTACTTTTTTTCAAGGTGTTAATGAAGGATATTGTGACACCTGTGCCCCCTGAGGAGGTACGCTCTGTGATAAAGAAATGTTTGGAGAATGCCGCCCTTGTCAACTATACAAGAATCTCTGAGTATGCTAAAATAGAAGGTATTTAACAATACTGATTTTGATATTTCTTTCAGTCAAGAGATAAATGATTTAGCAGTCCTTGAGCTCAAGCTCATTCATAACTGAATTATATACTACACATAATTCAGTTCAGTTAAAGAGATAAATGATTCAGCAGTCCTTGAGCTCATTCATAACTGAATTATATACTACACATAATTCAATTCAGTTAAGGAGATATATAATTTAAAGGTCTTTTAACACAAAGTCTTTCATGAATAATACTCTTCACATAATTAAAATCAGTTAAAGAGATATATAATTTAACATTCTTTTAACTCAGAAAGTCGTTAAGAATTGTATAATACAGATAATTTAAGTGTACTGATATTTTTGTAGAATTGAAAAAGTGCTTTCAGATTGCCTCATATAAGCTAACAAAAGTTACATTTTTTGGCCATATTGATAATTTTTATAAGATTATGATATAATGTGACTGTACTGGATCAGAAAATTCCTCTTCCAAGCATTAACCTGAAAGGAGAAACTGAATAAAGCTTTATGAGATAATTATCAATTTTGAATCAGATCTTGTCTCAAAAACTGGTGGTAAGCTTTTTAAAATTGTTATTTATGGTGGAGGGTGTGGAAACTAAAAATGGTTGTAATGTTAACCCCACTTGTTTACCTGATAGTTTAGTTACACTTGTACCATTAAACGACCTAGGATCTCTATCTCTCTCAATCTGTTTGAGTTTATTTATCGTCAGTATCAGTTGCTGATATGACAGATGCCCCCATCAGAGGTTAGTTATTTTAGATTGTGTGGGATAGTTCAAGATTCCAGAGACATCCCTGTTCTTTTGCATGCTCAGTGTAGCACTGATACATGGGACCTCGGTTTAACATCTCATGTGAAAGACATTTAGTGATGTAAGTGGAGGAGTGGGATATTGAACTCATGACCCCTGGATTTCCAGTCAAGGTCATTACCATTAGACTGATGACACTCTGCATACATAACTAAACCAAGAGCCTTTCAGTGTAGAGATGTTACATAATAAAACACTGATTTCAAGAATGTTCAACAGCCATTTAGCTGATTGAGTTGAATGATTGAGTCAAGTTACAAATGTTTTATGTTCAGTAATTTTATTTGAATGCTTTGACTGAAGATCATTTAACTCTGAATTTATCAGTAACTTTGGTAATAGAAGGTCATAATTTGTATTTAAGGGTCACTGAATGAAAAGGCTTTTTCATACTGATTTTAATCCTACAAAGTATGTCAACCTTAAGAACTTAATAGTATTTTCTCCTGGGCATGATTGTTTATGTCAGGATAAACATTTTCAGCAGTAAAATTAATATTCATTCTAACAAAGGTAAAGAACACAGGAACTTGGTTCTTTAAGAATGGCTTCTGAGTAAGTTGTACCTGATACAACCCTGGAGCTGGAGTTAAATAAAGAATATGTTCTTCATTTATATACAAGTTTATTATGTCTGTGGTCAGATGATGAAGGGCAGGAGTCAAGTTAAAAACAGTTTCTATGCAGTAACTCAAAAAGGCCAGGACCTAGTAGCCTTGAATTTTACCTAGATGATTGACTAAGAGATAGATGTTTCAATTTTTTTTTAAATTTTCAAAGTATCAGAGATATCTTCCATCCAGAGCAGCCGTGTTTGATGACATTAATTTCTACACACCTGTCAAAATATGGAAAATGTTATGGGAACATCCACAGCAGGTGTGTAGGTTCATCAAACTTGGTGATAATGTTTGTGGTTATAATATCTCTTCCATTTTCAGTAAAAAGTCAAATCTCTTCTGGTGATTTAGAGATATTACCTGAGAATTTACCAAAAGTGGTGAAATTAGCCTTGTGTTCCCTCTAAGCCAGAGTGTTCATCTGAGCTTCACAAAAGTTGCTGATAATGTTTGTGTTCATTTTATTACGACCAAGCACGATAACCAGTCCTATCCCTTCTGTCACTGTAGAGTTATGGCCCTTGAATTACAGAAAAAAATGCCATGTTAGCCTTGTCTGTTCACAAAGTGGAAGTGTTCATCACATGAACTTGAAACATATACATTTTTGTTGATATTTTATAAGAGGTTGAATAGAACTAAAACGATTTGCATACTTGCTTCAAATGACAGTTTGATGCCATAACCATAGGATGGGAGTATTTTGTGATAGTTAGAACTTTTGTTGTATTAAGCTTTAGATTAACTAAATACTTAGAACTTTGTTGTTTAATTAGTTTTACTGTAAACCAAGAAACTTATCCAAATTCTATATTTTACAATGACATAATTTTGTGGAAACATACCAGCCACCAATTACAAGAAATAAAATACATACAGCAGTTTTTTTCCTCCGAATTGAGTCAAAATAATGCTGCTCGCGATAGCTTAAATGACATCATATACCACGTGGTATGGCCACCTTGTAACACTTATATAAAAAAGTCTTTAACGACTCTAATAGATAAATAATATAAAAGTATTAGCAACTTTCTGATTGTTTGGGTCTTAGTATGTTTTTGCAAATTAAGTTTGTTTTATGTCTTATATTTCTAGCTAAACATGGGAAGTCAGGTGATTTTCAGTGTTGTGAAGTAATTCTGGTTGTTTATTTTTGTGTCTTTGGCTAGGCACAAGTATATTACAGCTTCAGTCATAGTTTTTAGCAAAAAATCTTCATTAAAGATTTCTTGTATATACTCAACTATTTTATATCAGCAGTATTATTTATGGGACCAAATACTGTCGAACCAAAATGGGTTTTTGTGGTTGTTTTTTTTTGTGAACTATTTCATGTCACTAAGTGCAAATGTTCAAAAATAAGGCAAGTTAATGATATTGTATGTTATTTGCATGGAATAAATACATACAAACTCACCTATATTAAATAATGTTAAGCCATTTTTGACTTCTATGAAAATTTTACCCCATTTGCATCAATACAGTGAGAACATGGTTCTTTGATTTCCAGTTGCTAGTAATCTAGAAAAATCAAATTTCCTGTTGTATTGTCTCTGTCCCTAGAGTCAAAAGTGCAGATGGGACCAAAAAATATTTTAGTAGTACACCCTAAACTAATTCTATAGCAGTTACTTGGATAGTTGTATGTCTACATATTTTGTCCTATATAATAGTTTTTGCTATGCTGAACAGAATCTCAGCTGGAAGAAGGAAGCCAGAAGAAGCGTCTTGAGGATGTAATGCACCTGGCAGAGCTGTGTATAGAGGTGTTACAACAAAACGAGGAACATCACGCTGAGGTAGTTATATATGTTTATGTCATGTTTGTATTCTGTGTCCATAGTAACAGTTGATCCTGATTCCAGACTTTATGCATGTTGCTCCTGCTTTGCTGAACAGTTTTGTTTTCCTGCAGGTTTTGAAATTGTGTATGTGTTATTGGCCAAGGTAAAAACATGCAACAACTTTGAGTAACTTTAAATGAATGAAGATTTCAAGAAACTAAGATGTACATGTATATGGAAACTAGATTTTGGTAAAAATAATTCCGAAACTTTAGTCAAGTGTCCATATCTTCATCTCCTACCTGAGTATTGTCCAGTACATTTTGCAGTATATTCTGTACAGTGGTAGGCTTATTAAAGTGATATAATGTTTAGTTCCTAGTACCCATTTTTGCTTTATTGTGGTATATTATATTCTACATGTAGAGTGTAGGCTTGGTGAGTATAACTCGGCTAATTGTGTCACATGACTGTTGAAACATCTCAAGATCATTGCAGAGATTTTAGAACTTTGGTAAAACATCGAAAAATATCAGTGTGTTATGACCATTCAGAGGAGATGAAGGCTTCTCTAATTCTGTTTTTCTTCATTCAGACATTTTGTAAAAAAAAAAAAAACAGTAATAATACAAAAAAAGTTGCCCCAGAGAATGAAGCTTCATTGATACTAAGAAAAAAAAGTCAAGGAATTTTACTTGGAAATTATCCAAAAAAAGTTTGGAAAAAATGAGTCATTTGAAGAATGGTTAGTAATTTAATAGAATTTTGTAAACTGCAATGTAAATAATAGTTATTTCATTCAGAATGGGACATTCATTTTCCACTGAAAATATCAGGCTCAAAGTTTTTCATTTTGAGTAAAATTTCTGATCATTTTGAGTCATGTGTTGTTCGTTTCAGTAAATGCATCTGTTGTTGGTCATCTTCTGTCTGATGGCTTGTTCTTTATAATTTGCTTAATTGTTTCGGTCTTAAAAACATCTTCTCATACATGTTTATGTATATCTTCTACCGCAGAAAGTTGACAAGGTAATTTTTATCTCTCAGACAGCTTGTACATATTTCACATGTTTCATAACAGCATTTGACAGCTTTTCATTCGAGCCTCAGAATATTCACTAGAAGTAAATTAAGTACAGTTACAGTCACAAAATTTTCAGAAGAGGAAAGTCACAATAGTTCTTGGACAATTTCTTTAATTGTTTTCACAGTATCTGTAACCTATGATAATAGACATTTAGTTAATGACATCCTTCAAGGTATGAATCAGTCAGTCAGAAACCTTACAATGGTAAAGTTTAAGTGTGGTCCAAATTGAGAATTTGCATGATCAGTTTCGAATTTCTGTACCATTATTTTGGTCATCATTTCTTATTTTATTCTACGTACATTACCACCTTACTCCTCGCAAACATTTAAGGTAAGTTTTAAAAAAGTAACTGGTGACAATATGTTATATGACTAATAATTAGCAGGAAACAAGAGGATTGTGGGAAGGGTTTCTGAAAAGTTTATTATGTGAAATAAGTGCTGTTATGAAAGATATGAATTAAGTTTTAGAAATGGACTCCAAGACTTTTTTTTATGTCATTATGCACTTCTAGCATCTCATAACCATCGTATTTTGATTTCTAAGTACAAGCTGTGATTAGAGTGAATATTTTTGGGTTTATTTCTTGCACTGAATTATTTGTTATTGATAGTTACTTTATGAGTTAAAAATCTTGCACTGCCCATTTCAATTATATGTAGAAATTTGAGTTTGTAAGACAAAGACTTTGATCTTCAGTAAATATAAATTTCTGTTTGCATTGTTTGATAAATTATTTTGTTCCTTTATATAAAAAATATATTAAATGTTTCACATATTTTTCAGCATTATTTTTTAAATTTTTGGGTGTTGTCTTTTTTCTAATATTGTAAGGATTATTTTTAAAAGGTTCTCTTGAAACATGTTTAATTTTTGCCACTCATTATTTCATAAATAATTACAGTGAATATTTCTGCTGTCTGAAGAATATTTCCTGTCTTTCTATCTTGTCCTCTAATTCTAGTTTGGAAGCAGCTGGTCACTTGTGGAGAAACTGGTTGGATACCCAGGGAAACTTGCTAGATTGACTGACCACTTGGATATGACTAAAAACTGGTTGAAACTGGCATTAAACCCCTATAAAAACAAGCAAAAATTCTGTCTTACCATCATTGTTTAGATTTCTGACCTTAGAATATAAAAGTAGAACATTTCCTTATTAATACAAAATTTCTTAGGAGCACACTTGTTTTGTAGTAAATCACCATATGGTGCATATATACATGTGTAATTAATTGAAACAAACTGTGAACAGTGCTTGCACTATTTTCTGTGTTCAAATACCATTATTTTTGTCATTGGCTTTAGAGCCCAACATTCCGGTTCTTTAAAATGGCCAGTGTTTTGCACAATATTAAGACTGTAGCTAAATGTCGCTATCAAAGATCATAATATTGTTTGTTGACCCAGCTAGTACTTAAAATATAACCTGCAACCTGTGTAATAATCAGACCAATACATGACAGATCTGTTTCATCTTACAATATGACTTATCAAAAATCATTAAAATTTTGTTTTCTCCTAGGGCAGGAGAAAAGTATGTATTACTTTACTTGTTTCAGTTAAAAGAAATGACCTGTTCATGTTGAAAAGTAATATGTTTCTGTTCAAAAGTTATAACTTGTTCCTGTATTAACATCTAACCCATTTCAATTAATTAGTTACAAGTGTCTGTGAGAGAGTTATGACTTTTTAAAGAGACATACCCTACAATGAACTGATAATATACAGTCTATTTTATTTTATTGGCTCATTTGCTTTAAATTGAAAAATATTTGATGATATAAAGAAGAGCATATGTTCCAAATCTTTTCCTGTAGACTAAGTTAGTGATTTAGAAAAAACGGCTATCCACCCAAAAATGGTGCAACAATTACCGATATAAAGACTAATAATATTAATACATTTAGTTTACCTGTTGTACTAAATTGTGTCTGATACCTTGATATTGGGTATTAATTTATTCAATATCATTTTTAG
The DNA here is from genome assembly GCA_012932295.1 of Cyclina sinensis. Taxonomy (NCBI): domain Eukaryota; kingdom Metazoa; phylum Mollusca; class Bivalvia; order Venerida; family Veneridae; genus Cyclina; species Cyclina sinensis. Next base: position 44,873,584 of record JAAONU010000013.1, read on the forward strand.
ATATTAATGATTTTAAAGAAAATGGAATACTGTAGGTTTTAGGGTATGCCTCTTTAAAGTTATGACATGTGCCTGTTTAAAATTTATGATCTGTTTCTGTTGTATAGTTCTGGTTTTTGTTCAGAGGTTATGATATGTTTCTATTCAATTCTAATCAAAAGTGATGTTACGCTTCTATAAAGAAACTGTGGCCTATATCTGAAAGATATGATATGTTTCTGTTTAAAAGCTCTAACATGTTTTCATTCAAAAATTGTATGTGTCTTTTTTAACAGAATATGACCTGTTTCTGTTTAAAAGGTCATGACCTGTTTCTCTAAAGAGACCATGACCTGCTTTCATTTAAAAGGTCATAGCCTGTTTCTGTTTAAAAGATCATGACCTGTTCTTGTTTATAAGATCATGACCTGTTTCTGTTAAGAGAACATGTCATGTATTTTTTTCCAGATCATGACCTTTTTCTGTTAAAAGATCATGACCTGCTTCTGTTAAAAGATGTTTAAAGATCATGACCTGTTACTGTTATTTTGTTCAGAAGTTATAACCTGTTTCTTTTCTGTTTCTATTTTAAGTTGTGGCTTTTGAAAAATATCTTTATTACTAGGCTTGATATGACTTACCCATAGACATTTTCTAGCTTCTGTGATCTTGCATCTTAAATAATCTCCCTGTCCTGTTCATTAGGTCAACATCAGTTGTGTCGGGTCAGGTGAGTGATTTTGACCCAAATTTGCAATCTTGTCTGTATTATAACAACCACTGACATATTTTTGTTAGCACTTACTATTAACATAATGCAGAAAGGATTATTTTTTGTGTATAGAAAGTTTTACTTACTATGGTGATAATGTGTCTGAGTATGTGTTTTGATGCTTACTAATATCAGGTTCAAATGAACTTTGCCCAGAATGAATCCCATACTTGTGTCTCCTTCAATACATTGGTCACTGTCAGCCTGCATAAAACACATCATGTGATAACATAAGTATTTGGGTAATGTGCACATGCATATGTTTACAGGTTAAGTCATCTGAACTACAAACTTTATTAGAAAAAAACAACAACCAAAAACATCTTTACATTTGTCTCACAAGTTTTTGTAACAAACTGTTTTTAAACTGTGTTCATGGAAGTTGGTATGTTGATAGATATCAGTGTGTACATAAGCATTTAGGTTTTGATTTTTTCCCTGCATTTGTGTAAGATAGAAAAATCAAATCTGATCTTGCAAGAACTATAAAAGTACTGAGACTAGATCCATGATACAACTAGATTGAAATACAAAGATTATGCATGGAAGTTTAAAATGTATTCTTTGTCTGTTCATTCCATCGTAGGATACCTACAGCTGATCCATTAACATTTATCAGCTGTGGGATTTATGGACAATATCTAGTAGATTAGAGGTGTGTCAAAGACAGCTATTTCATTGGTTCCCTCATGATTTCATGAGGCAATTAAAACCAATCAAAACGCTCGTTCTGTACGACGTTTGCTATTACAGACAAGATGGCAGCAACTGCGGACTACATGTTTTATTCAGTTTGTGAAAAGTTCATGAGTGTAGCCATTTTGTTTCTGATAGTTTTCTATCCTCTCCATTGAAGAGTATCAGTTTTGTTAAATGCAGTTTCATTGGTCAGTATTTTATGCACTTGTTGCTATATATGGATGCAAATCTATTAATTTTTCCCATGGTTTGATTACATGTAATTATCAACCGTGGGTATCCGACGATGATTTATTCATCCACCTGTCTGTCCATCCATGAATTCTACTGAAGTTAATTGATTGTAAAACTGTAAAATGTCACATAGCAATAAATGATTAAAATTCATTTTTCTCTATGAATTTGTCCATCTTTCAGTCTATCTATAAGGTATTAAGTTAGAGTGCTTAGTTTATATAAAGGAAGATTATGACCTTGCAACTGTCTTTCTACACTTTCTGACAAGGCTTTCACAGGTATATAATATTTGACAACTTTATAACATGTTATTTTTACAATAAATAATTGATATGTCAAGGTGATATGCCATTTCATTAGTACTTGTAATTAATTAAAAAACAGTTTTGTTTTGAATTCAACTAAACTTTTAGTGAAGCTTCAAAGAGGAGAAATATTTGGTTGGATAAATTTCACATAAATAGAGCAGTTTTGTTTCTGTGCAATTTCTCAGGAACCTGTTGCTGGAATTCAGCCTGACAGCATATGAAGCTTCTGTATTAAAAGGTCAGATTTGAACATTAATTGCATGTTTATGGATAAATGAATGAAGCATTGTTTCCCCTTAACAAATTAACCCAAATATAAAAAAGTACATTTGAAGTCCAGCTATCTTTGTCACTGAAATTCTTTGTTTCGTTGACTTTGTTTTTCATAAATTCTTTGAATAAAATAGATTTTCTGACTTTAGGAATACAATGTATACATAAAATGCTGTGTAAAATTTAGTTACACAAATATTTCATTTAGTTCCTGTTGTATATGCATTTCAGAGATGTTTTTTTTCTGCAGTGTATCTTGAGGTCAGTTAACCCTTACTGTACTTAATTTCTAAAATGGACTTGTCCATCTTTCTGTTTGGGCTGTCCCATTGATCATTTATGGGGAGTATTTTGTGGAAACTTACTTATTGAGAAAGGAACATTGCAGACCATAATCAGACGGCTGGCTATTGTATGCATTTGTCACTAAGGCAAAAACATAATCACCACCAGCAGGGTAAAGATCAAGTAGAGCACATTTGCTTTCCCTGGAAATTTGCTTACTTTCAGTCACTTTGTCATTTGGTTTTAATTGTGGTTTTGTTTTTAGTAACGATTTCCAAATATAAAAGTTTGTCTAGACAATAAAATGAGCCATTCAGTACTGTTAATTATAAAATAATCTTTATTTAATTAAATATTAAAAAAAAAAATTATGTGGAATTACAAAATGTCTATGTAATAACTAAATGAGTATCAGACTGTTTTGAAATGTTGAAATATGATCAATGTTTTCAGCATCATGTGGAACAGACAGAATGTGTCATAGATGATGTAAATATTAAAGCACTGTGTACACAGAAACCTTTTGAAAAGCTTTCATCTCAGCTTCACTTTTTAGCTCACCTGAGCATATGCTGAAGGTGAGCCATTGGGATCAGCCTGTGTCCGGCATCAGTCATCCATCATCAACATTTTATTTCCAATAACGTCTCCTTCAAAACCATCAGGCCATTTTCAACAAAACATAAAAGAAAGGTTCCTTATATTGCCCTTCTCTGAAATTGCTCAAACCATTCAGGTCCATTGCAAATAAGGACTGCAAAAGCACATCTGCTTCTAAACTTCAAGAATGTTTTTAAGGTGCTCAAAAGATGCCACTCCACTGCAAATAGGGGCTACCAGAACATAGAATAAAAAATATACAAATGACATTTGAACTTTAAACCAAAATATCTTTTCCCACCTAATTTCACGAGAATGTAACTTATACAATGTCATTCATGATTTAAAATTGTTCAAATGGTTCCACTTCATTGCACAAAATGGAAGCCATAGCTGAAAAGAGATTTTTGTCAAAATTTTCCTTAAACTGACATCTCCCCACAAACTGCTAGTTCAAATTATGTCCTTGGAGTCAAAATTGGATATCCCCACCCCTATGGGTTCTGTTTGTGTAAGATGTAAGATGTTTGAAAATCTTCAATTCAGAAACTGTGATATTGCTTCTGATGTTTGCTCATCAACAGCCCCCATGACTAAAGTACTTTGGTGAGTGATCCAGGGCCATCATGGCCCTCTAGTTGTCTTATACAGTGCTATATATAGCTTAAGCTGATGCCAGATATTGATAATTTTCTATAAACTGCTGATGAGTAGTTCAATTAAAAACAGATATTTTGTGTATATTTTATTTCGTTATTCAGTTTAACATTTCTGCTAAAGCAGCATACATTCAGCGCAAGCAGATTTGATGCTGACTTGCTATTGCATACATTCTGCGCAAGCAGATCTGATGCTGACTTGCTATTGCATACATTCTGTGCAAGCAGATCTGATGCTGACTTGCTATTGCATATATTCAGCGCAAGCTATTGCATACATTCAGCGCAAGCAGATCTGATGCTGACTTGCTATTGCATACATTCAGCGCAAGCAGATCTGATGCTGACTTGCTATTGCATACATTCAGTGCAAGCAGATCTGATGCTCAGAATGTTTTAACTGTATCAAAAAAGTGCTTGTTTTGACAAATTATACTTTCAGCAAAAATAATACTTTGGTTAATTTACATGTCATTGAAATCTTCAGTCAAAAGCTTGATGATTAATGCTGACTTGCTGTTGCATACTTGGGTATATTGTTATAATGTTTTTAAAACAACCAATGTTTTCAAGTGTTTTGATATATAAGCCTTGGCATTTAAGGTTATTTTTTTATTGTAATAATGTTTTTTCAGTGTGGCCTTTCAGCTCTCAAATTTAATAAGATTGGTGCCAAAATGCATATGAGAAATTGTGTCTGTTTTTAAGTCATTTTTACAGATTAGGTTCAAGAATAGGAACTACAGAGTTTTACTATCTGTTAGATGGTCAGTCACTGAGCCTGACCAATTTGGCATTATATCTGTGGGATATCACTTGTAATTCATGGAAATGCTTCATGTAAACTGCTTCTGCTTGTAAGCTCAAAAGTTTCTTGACAGCTGATAAAATTGAAATTTAACTATTTTGATATCCAGATTACCTGTGAAGAGTTGAAAAAAATAAATAGATTTAAGCTTACTTGAGCATAAATTATATATTTGTTGACATTCTGAACAGTTATAAACAGAAGTTTTCCACAGTCATCATGGCTTTCTTGTTGTTATTTCCAGAAAAGATTCAATAAAAACAATGAGGTAATACTTTCCAAAGATGCTGTATTCTTTTTATTTATGTGATGTAACATCACATAATACATTGTCGGCTGATTATATCTTGTTTAAGGAAATGATTGACATTATAATGTGTGTATTTCAGGCATTTGCCTGGTTCAGTGATTTGCTGGTTGAGCATGCAGAGATATTCTGGTCCTTATTTGCGGTGGACATGGACGCCACACTTGAGGCTCAGCCACCTGATACATGGGACAGTTTTCCACTGTTTCAGCTGTTAAATGATTACTTGCGGACTGATGGTAAGCCTAGTGTTATTTCCCCTGCTGGTTCTGAGATTTCTGTTTTTGCATGAATCAGTTTGGCTTTTTGTTCAAATTTGTAGGAAAAATATGATGACTTTTATCAGAATTATCAGCTTTCAATTATGGAAACTACCATTGCAGTAAGAAAGTGTTTGATGTTACACACTGTACTGATGTAAAAGTCATATAGGTAAAAGACAATTGCCTGAGGAAATATGTTTCACAGCATACGAGGGGTGATTCAAAAGTTCGCGGAATTTATCTCTAAATCATTTATTTTTTCACCGAATCACATTAAATTTCGCATAAATATAATTCAACGTATTTTAACTAACATTTTCGTTTAGTTTATGGAATATGTGTAACCGGAAGAATATAAATGGTCTCCATAGCAACCACGGTTAGGTGACTTGAAGCAGGCCAAAATATTTCGTTTTACTAATTCACTTCAGACGATAGTATGTTTTCAAATGTTGCTTAATTTTGGCGCGAACGTAACTGACGTTAGAATGACGTGTTGACGTCATTTCCTATAATTTTGATTACATTACGTTGAACCGTTACTCCACAGCAGCGAGTTGTCGCCATGTCTTCAACTTCTTCCGCGACGTCAACAAGTGAATTGGAGCTACGCGCAGTTGTGAAATTTTGTGTTGGACTCAAACTTACACCAGTTGAGACGTTGAATCAAATTAAAAACTCGCATACATTACAACCTTGTGGTAAATCGTTTGTCTACAAATGGCATGAGCGATTTCGGAACGGCAGAAAATCGGTACTTGATGACGATAGAGCAGGTAGACCAGCATCCGCTATGACGACGAGCAACGCAACGTTAGTGAGAGAGCTTTTGGACAACGACCGGCGCTTAACGGTTAGGGGTATTGCAGAGGAACTCTCCCTATCGTATTCTACTGTGCAACGAATTCTTACAGAAGAGCTAAATATGTCCAAAGTATCTGCGCGTTGGGTGCCCAGACTTCTGACTGATGAAAACAAGCAGCGGAGGTTAGAATGTTCTCAGCAATTTCTGGATCTGTACGACGCACAGGGTGACGAGTTTTTGGACAAAATCATCACGACAGACGAGACATGGTTATACCATTATGATCCAGAGTCGAAACAGCAGTCGTCCGTCTGGAAGTCACCAGACACACCTCCACCAAAAAAGGCCAGGACAACACGCAGCTGCAAAAAGGAAATGTTCATCTTCTTCATGGATAGACAAGGGCTTTTGCTTCAACACAAGGTGCGCGACGGATGTACCGTAAATGCCGACTATTATTCAAAGGTATGCCGCATTTTAGTCATACAAACGATCAACACTTATATATTATTTTTATAACAAACTAATATTTTACAGTATGTATTGTTTCAAATAACAAAATATATAAAAATATTATTTAAAATGTGCCGCTTTTTACTTTCTTAAACTTAAATTATTTCATGTTTTCCCGTTTGTTTGTTTGACTTCAGGTGCTTAGACGCGATCTGATACAGGCTCTGCGCCGCAAGCGCCCCCTGTTGGTACTGGATGATGTTATACTCCATCATGACAACGCTCCAGCACATCGGGCACAGAGTACAGAGTTAGAGATTTCACTGCTTGGTTTCAGTCTCTTACCACATCCGCCGTACAGCCCGGATCTAGCACCGATGGACTTTCGTCTGTTTCCAGATATGAAGAGGGAACTCAGAGGCCAGAGATTTGAAACAACATTAGAGCTACGCAATAAGGCTCGTGAAGTAATCTCTTCATTCAGTCAGGATTGGTTTAAGGTAACATTTATGCAATGGGTACAAAGGCATAGGAAGTGTGTAGCGACGGGCGGCGATTACGTCGAGAAGGTGAATCGTACGCTAGAATTTGACCGTTAGTGACGTCGACGTCGTGATGGCGTGCGTCAAGTGCCGGTCATGTATACAATTCAAATATGTACAAACGATTTATTAGTAAATGTATTTCAATGAGATTACGGCTCTGCTTTAGTATTGAGTAAACGTATCGAGTGATGTAATTTTTGTGTTTGTATTGTCTTTTCCGTTCTAGTAATAAAGCAATTCCGCGAACTTTTGAATCACCCCTCGTACATGATCAACTTGGTCATGTTGGAGTGAACAATTTCAACATTACAGAATAAGTATGTTCAAATGAAGTAATTGATTTGCATGTCACCATAAGAGTTATTTACACGTATCGTCTATCCTTTATAATAAAGTAGCAGATGGTACTTACTCACATTCACGCCTTGTTTTGCAAATTGTTTGCATGTCGTGCAAATGAATAAGCTGCTCGTTATACCTATATACAACAACAACAACAACCAATAATATACCTTTAACCATATGTTACCAGATAACATTTCTTCGCTGTGTGTAGTAAATTCCTTTCTTATAGTAAATCTATAATGTTAACATATTCTGCAAAGAGAAAGAGCGATGATGTATTGTTATAAGCATCTTAAAGTTGTCAAAACAGCTGTTACTGTTTCACACAGCTAATACAATGAAAATATATTTGCTACAAATTTTTCAAAGATGTTACAAAGTACAATTTGCTCATGTATGGTTTATATTTCATGCCCATGTAAATCAACATAATACTATCATCATGCTTTTTGCCTTTAATTATTGCACAAAGAATTCATTTGAATACTTATATTCTTCTTAATACAGTATCAATGTTTTTGTTTTCCTCAGAGAATTTATGCAATGGAAAGTTTCATCTTCATTTACGGGACATGTTTGCTCCACAAGTTGTACGCTACGTAGACCTCATGGAGTCCTCAATAGCTCAGTCAATACACAGGGGCTTTGAGAAGGAACGGTGGGAAACACAGGGGTAATCTAATCTTTTTTTATTAAAGTAAATCATTAACTTCTGTAAAGAAAATGTAGTTACAGTAAACACCTATTCAAACAGAGAAATTGAAGTAGAATCATAGAATTATGATACACATGATACATTGTCTCTCTGCAGTGAGGATTGTAGTGTGTAATAGTAGTGTCTGCCAGTGATATCTGTCAGTCAGATTGTGAAATGATATTTCAGAGAACAGTTTGCAGGAGCTGGGTAGAAAGAACATGACTGTGTGTTGTGCAAAAGTCACATAACCTGGCCATTGAGTTCACATAGCTAGGTCAAGGTCAAGGTTAAGGTCACTGTTGTCAAAATGTGATTGAGTTACAGTGCAACAAAACTTGCAACAAAACTTTAGCATATGAATATATTTGTTTTATCTTTTCAGTGTATTTTGTTAGAAAACTAAGTTGTAATAGTCTGAAAGATGTGAATATACAAAAGAAACTACCTGGTCTGTTGCTGATTAGAAGTATTGCATTTCGACTATATTTTGAAAGGAACAACATGTCACTAAGATTTTTCTTTTGTACAGGACACTTTCTGGGGTATTTATGTTTGCCTGAAATTAGCATAGTATTACATGCATTCTGATCTTTTGTTTTTAGTAATGGTTGTTCTACATCTGAGGACATGCTGTGGAAGCTTGATGCCCTGCAGTCATTCATCCGTGACCTTCACTGGCCAGAGGAGGTATTTGCAGAACATCTCGACCACAGGCTCAAACTTATGGCAGCTGATATGATAGAAGCTGCAGCCAAGAGGTCAGTTAGTCATTGAAGTTGTCCTTTTGTGTCTGGACTGTCAACAACACATGTACATCCAAACACATGTACATCCAAACACATGTACATCCAAACACATGTACATCCAAACAGATGTACATCCAAACACATGTACATCCAAACACATGTACATCCAAACACATGTACATCCAAACAGATGGATGATTACAAAAGCAAAATGTGTGCTTGGCACAAAACCTTCGTTTCCTGTCCAGCCGATAATCTTTCAGCACTTTAAACACTGATTATTCATCTGGCTTAAGAATGATTGATGACTTAAATAGAAAATCTGAAATTAACTGCTTTTGAACAAAAGCCATTAGTCTGCAGATCCATTTGTTTTGCTTTTTCTTAGGATTGGACAGTGACAAAATCTGCTGAGTAGGTAGCTTGATTTCTCTGTTGACAAATTACAGACCTTCAGAATTCCATTTTAGGAACAGGGTACATTATATTAGGGCACTTGTAAGACACAAATATTCAATTGTAATTTATGTCTGTTTTTAGAACATTGAAATCATTTGAGATGTATCTGAGAAAAGGTGGGAAGAGTACAGACTATTTTGTTCCACCAGAAGTCTGTGTAATGATGAACACAATCATAGACTGTAAAAACAAGGTAAATGTAGGAACTCACACTGTATTCATTATTATGAACCAAGGCAATAATGCTCAGCTGAAATTTGTGTAACTATAAAAAAATAGATCTGTGTACTGTAAATAAAAGCAGTTGTTTGTCTGAATATTACATTTGTTTTTTTGACTGAGATTTTTTTTTCAGGTTCCATGTTGTTTGTCTAAGAATTATATATATAATAAATATTGATTTATTTATAATTAAATATATACATTGCTAATAAATTTTAGCTAGATATATAACAAGAATTATGATGTAAGGGAACCCATTGTATGAACACCAATGTTTTACCTTTTGTAATTTGACTTGTTAAAATTAAATGAGTATTAAAAAATTAATGCAAGTAATGATGTTCTGAATGGAATTTATCAAAGCAGCTTTGTAAGAAAATTATGATACATAAAACATTACACAAATGACATTTCTGTACTGGATCGTGATTATTATGCTCAGTGGTGGACCTAAAGTGAACAGGCACACCATGATTCACCCATAAGATCTACTATGTCAATATTTGTAACAGTGTAAATATTAAAGTATTGTCTAGCCATACAGTTAAACAGTTATGTGTTTGCAACATGCTTCAAACACATATACACATTAGGAAGAAAAATGTCAGTGCAGTTTAAAAATCTGAGCATAAATTTCTCTTCCATAAAGCTTTATGTATATACTACACAGAAGGTCAGGTTTGCCTCTGAGTTCATAAGAGGATGTATTCAATGAATATTGAACATAAAATATTAACATATTATATCCAAAAATGAATTCCTAGAAAGTGGACATTACTTAAAAAATACTTTACATGTTGAAGATTTTCCTTTACCCTGCTGGACGCAGTTGACTCTGCCTTTGTGACTATTGCAGACCAAGATCAGCCTGCATATCCGTGCATTCTAATCATGGTTTGCACTATTCACTATTCAGTAAATTTTCATTAAGCAGCCCTGTAAACAATTAATGGATCTGTCCAAATTGAAAAATGGAGAAGATCATTTTAGATATTTAGCATGGTAAGGGCTAATAAACAAGCCTCTGTTGGTCTAAAATACTGCAGAATGATCAAGGGAAAGGGTTCAACTTGTACAGTCTCTTCTAACTAAATCACACATATATATATGAAACATTATATGAATCATTGTAAATGTTGTTTCAGGCATTACATCTGTGTGCTTTGGATAGTGGGGATATGGTATCTATCTTGATATTTATATTTGGGTTGGTTGTTGTTGTAGTTGTTGTTTTGGTGATGCATGGTTAGCTAGATTTTTTTTTAGATTTTTTAAGAGAAGATGATTTGAAGAAGAGAAATAACGTTTACAACATCATGAATATTTTCTGAATGCAGTATAACCTGTTTTCACCTGTAGAACCTAAACCACATTTTTGTTTTTCACACCATACAGATTCTGTTTGTTTTAATAGCTGATTAAATATGCTGCTTTCAAAAAATTAGTCTTTGTTGCATATCTTTTAAAGCACAGCCATGTTCAAGCCTTTCAAGTTTGATATCTTATAAAGCTCAGCCATGTTCAACCCTCACATGTTTTAGATATCACAAAGCTCAACAATGTTCAACCATCACAAGTTTCATATCTTATAAATCTCAGTCATGTTTAAGCCTCACAACACTTATATCTTACAAAGCTCAGCTATGTTCAAGTCTTACAAGTCTGAAAGCTCAGCTATGTTCAAGCTTTACATGTTTGATATCTTATTAAGCTCTGTCATGTTCAAACCTTACGAGTTTGATATCTTATAAAGCTCAGCTGTGTTCATGCCTTTCAAGTTTTATATCTTGTAAAGCTTAGCCATGTTCAGGCCTTACAAAACTGGTAACTTATAAAGCTCAGCTATATTGAAGTCTGAAAGCTCAGCTATGATTAAGCATTACATGTCTATGTTTTATAAAGCTCAGGTCTTACAAGTCTCAAAAAAGTATGTCAGATTATAAAGTTCAGCAATGTTCATGCCTAACAGGTATGTCAAATTATAAAGTTCAGCCATGTTCATGCATTACAAGTCTTATACTGTATAAAGCTCTGCTATGGTCAGCCTTACAAATCTGATATATTGTAAAGTACAGTCTCATATCTTATAAACCTCAGACATGTTCAAGCCTTTCAAGTCTTATATCTTAAAAGCTCAGCCATGGTAAGGCCTTATAAGTCTGATATTTCTTATAAAGCTCAGCCATGTTAAGGCCTTATAAGTCTGATATTTCTTTTAAAGCTCAGTCATGTTTGTTCAGGCATTTTAAGTCTGATATTTAGCTGAGACATGTTCTCTTATCTTGTACAGCAAAGCCAAAGTTTTTACTCATATTTGTGTTTCTCACTATAAAATTGTAAATCCTGATTTTGTACACATCTCTGTAATAACTTTTTAGTTCTTCAACAATTGATCTTACTAATTTAAAGAGGCATACCTTTAAATTTAGAGAACTTGATCTTCTTCAGAGTCATATAAAATTAATGTAAATGATATTGAATGAATCATTATCTGATGTCAAGGTATCAATCAGACATTCTAAATACAGCAAGTAAACTGAATGACTATTTAGGTTGTATACTTGAAGCATTTTACACAATGTTCAACTGAGTGCTGTAGTCTATAGACAGATAGAGTTGTTGCCATTCTACATTTCTTTTGTTTTGTTTTGTTTTGTTTTGTTTTGTTGTGTTGTGTTTGTATAGCCATTTATTACAAAATTAACAATTTCATGGTTGTGATATGTCATATGCCGAAAGGAAAACTTTTTGAACATGCTTCTTCCTTTAAGTTTTATTTTATCACAAAAGAGTCAAAAAAAAAAATTTGCAGTATATCATTAGCAAAGACTCATTAATGATATCCTATACTCAATGTTGACTTGACAGTTAAAATTATTTTTAAAAAAGTATGTGTTATTCAATTTACTTATAATTTACAGAGGGGAAATAGAATCCCCTTACACAATATGTCTGTGACTGTTTTAATTGGTCAAGATCATATAAATGACATGGTATTTCTGATGATGGAATGATTTGCATGAATAGTAATATCTAAAGCCTATATAATAGTAAATGTTTGCATATATATGAGTTTAAGTTTACATGTATAAATTTTGTTGACAGTATATGTTGTGTAGGTTGATATTGTTTAAAAGTGATGTTTTGTTTCCAGCATGTATATATTGTGTTGTGATTTTTTTCTCTTCAGAAACATTTAGTGCAGAATGGCCTCAAACAAATGCCAGCATCTATGGTACATTCTTGTTTATTTTGCTGTAGTAAATTTGGCTTGTATGCTTTATACTTTGCTTTGTAGATTAGCTGATATTATTGTAAAAGGCTGAATTTAAAATAATGCCATACAGAAGATAGGAGGTTTTTCATAGTGAAAGTATTAATGTACTTGTCTTTAAATACATTCAAATTCTTTAGTTTATTTTTCTATCCATTATATTCAGAAAGACCAGGTGTTGATATTTCTGAGATTAAAAGTTCTTCTCCAGGCATCCTGAAATACCAACACCTATTCTAGTGGAAGTATAAAATATGTAACTAGCACCATACCATAAGCCATTTAAGGGATCAGTACAGTACTACATAAACTAGATAAAGAATAAGGAGATACAAGAGTTTTGCACTCACACTTCTCAAATAATAGTTTAAAAAAAAAGATATGAAATACTTCTGTGTTCTTGAACATAGAAAGTAAAGTAAAAAAAAAAAGTAAAAAAAAGACAGATATTTATTTCTATGATGTTTATGTGAGACTGAGAATTACTACAATGTGACTACATGTATTATACTTACTACTTTACTACTCTATTACAGCATCAGTATCACACTCAGATAGATGAGTTCCTGGAAAGGGTACAGGTACAGATGGTCAAATGTATCATAGAAAAGGTAGGCACATAGAAAGTCAGTATGCTTGGATTTGGTTTTCTTTAGCATGTTTCAGATAAGATTGTCACTACCTTAAACATCATTGTGCACAACATCACCAGTACTGTACCCCACCTACAGTAGGAAACTGTCAGATATATTTCACATAAAAAAGGAATGTGTGACCCATGACCTTCACTGACACACCAAGATTGATGTGCTTGCAAAAATATACTAAACCAGAATGGGAAAAATAAGTTTTCATTACTAAAGTACCTTTGTAAAGTTTTACTCTAAAAGGGCTTAAATTGTTATGACCTGCTAGCATCATATCATTTGACCAGACAGTTATCTGGACACATTTGGTTTTTATGACAGTGGCAGAATCACGTATGTACTTAACATTCTTAGGAAGACTTTAATGATTCACAAGGTATTCTGTTTAAATGTTAAATAGTTCCAATTACATAGGCGTTTGTCTTTGTTACTAGGCATGCTGATTTTTTAGCTGTAAATAATATACTGGTATTTTAGGAACTCAGAAATTATGTAGACTGAAAAATGAAAAAATCCTACAAAATATTATTATTATTACTATTGAACTGATGTCTGGATTATTGATTGGACAGTGATGTATTATTGGGGCTTTACAACAGATATTTTGATTGGGCAGTGGTGTATTATTGGGGCTTTACTACAGATGTTTTGATTGGGCAGTGATGTATAATTGGGGCTTTACTACAGATGTTTTGATTGGACTGTGATGTATTATTGGGGCTTTACTACAGATGTTTTGATTGGACAGTGATGTATTATTGGGGCTTTACTACAGATGTTTTGATTGGGCAGTGATGTATAATTGGGGCTTTACTACAGATGTTTTGATTGGACTGTGATGTATTATTGGGGCTTTACTACAGATGTTTTGATTGGACAGTGATGTATTATTGGGGCTTTACTACAGATGTTTTGATTGGGCAGTGATGTATTATTGGGGCTGTACTACAGATGTTTTGATTGGACAGTGATGTATTATTGGGGCTTTACTACAGATGTTTTGATTGGACAGTGATGTATTATTGGGGCTTTACTACAGAAGTTTTGACTGGGCAGTGAAGTATTATTGGGGCTTTACTACAGATGTTTTGATTGGTCTGTGATGTATTATTTGGGCTTTACTACAGATGTTTTGATTGGGCAGTGATGTATTATTGGGGCTTTAATACATATGTTTTGATTGGACTGTGATGTATTATTAGGGCTTTACTACAGATGTTTTGATTGGGCAGTGGTGTATTATATGGGCTTAACTACAGATGTTTTGATCCAATTTTCATTTACAATTATGTAGAATATTGTGTGTATTTTAATGTTATTTTTACTGGGAATGACGGAAAAATTCTCCTGTGAATATTTTATTTTTCTACTTGTTGTAATAATAAGATCATTGTAAACAGATACCCTTTTTCTGTAATATGAAGAAAGCCAGAATATTTTGTAAGATGAAGTTGAACTTCTCTGAAGTGTCACACAATTTAGGGAGATTTTAGTAAAATTCCTGTAACATCATTGTGGGGAAAGGACCAGTAACTCTACACCACTCAACAATGTCACTTAAAAAAATCAGAGTATAAGTAGGGAGTAGCAGTGAACAAGGGGTTAGAATGCCAGACTTCAGATCTGGAGGTCACTGGTTCAAATTTTACCAAGGATGAGATGCTAAAGTGACTCTCTGCATTCCACACTGACAGCACAAGTACTGGTTTGAGTCCAGGAAGCAGACTTTATGTTGGATTGTAAAGATTAAGGACTTGTTTTCCAATAAATGAAAAAGTAAATAGGTTTAAACTTAACTAAATGTCATAAATGTCCAATTTAATGTCCATTAGTTTTTTTATATTTTATATAAATTTATGTTTCAGTTGCTGTCAGTGTTAGAGTCAGTACTGAGTAAACTGTCAAGGTATGATGAAGGAACCTTCTTCTCTTCCATCCTTTCATTAACAGTAAGTGACTCACTAGATCAGTCCGAGAGTGTATCAGTTAACAGTAAGTGAATTACTAGATCAGTCTGAAAGTGTATCAGTTAACAGTAAGTGACGTACTAGATCGGTCTTAAAATGTCTCAATTAACAGTAAGTTTCTTGATCAGTCTGAAAGTGAATTTATTCACAGAAAGTGACTAGATCAGTTTGAAAGTATATCTATTAATGGTAAGTTACTTACTTAATCAGACTAAAAGTGTATTAATTAACAGTAAGTTATTTACTAGATCAGTCTGAAAGTGTATCAATTAACAGTAGTGACTTACTAGATCAGTCTGAAAGTGCATTTATTAACAGTAAGTGACTTACTAGATCAGTCTGAAAGTGTATCTATTAACAGTAAGTGACTTACTAGATCAGACAGAATGTGTATCTATTAACAGTAAGAGACTTACTAGATCGGTCTGAATGTGTATCTATTAACGGTAAGTTACATACTAGATCGGTCTGAATGTGTATCTATTAACAGTAAGTGACATACTAGATCGGTCTGAATGTGTATCTATCAACAGTATGTGACTTACTAGATCAGTCTGAATGTGTATCTATCAACAGTAAGTGACGTACTAGATCGTTCTGAAAGTGTATCTATTAACAGTAAGTGACTTACTAGATCGTTCTGAGAGTGTATCTATTAACAGTTAGTGACATACTAGATCAGTCTGAAAGTGTATCTATTAACAGTTAGTGACTTACTAGATCAGTCTGAAAGTGTATCTATTAACAGTTAGTGACTTACTAGATCAGTCTGGAAGTGTATCAATTAACAGTTAGTGACTAACTAGATCAGTCTGAAAGTGTATCTATTAACAGTAAGTGACTTACTAGATCAGTCTGAATGTGTATCTATTAACGGTAAGTTACATACTAGATCAGTCTGAAAGTGTATCTATCAACAGTAAGTGACTTACTAGATCGTTCTGAAAGTGTATCTATTAACAGTAAGTGACTTACTAGATCGTTCTGAGAGTGTATCTATTAACAGTTAGTGACATACTAGATCGTTCTGAATGTGTATCTATTAACAGTAAGTGACATACTAGATCAGTCTGAAAGTGTATCTATTAACGGTAAGTGACATACTAGATCAGTCTGAATGTGTATCTATTAACAGTAAGTGACATACTAGATCAGTCTGAAAGTGTATCTATTAACGGTAAGTGACATACTAGATCAGTCTGAATGTGTATCTATTAACAGTAAGTGACATACTAGATCAGTCTGAAAGTGTATTTATTAACAGTAAGTGACTTACTAGATCAGTCTGAAAGTGTATCTATTAACAGTTAGTGACTTACTAGATCAGGCTGAAAGTGTATCTATTAACAGTTAGTGACTTACTAGATCAGTCTGAAAGTGTATCTATAAACAGTAAGTGACTTACTAGATCAGTCTGAAAGTGTATCTATTAACAGTTAGTGACTAACTAGATCAGTCTGAAAGTGTATCTATTAACAGTAAGTGACTTACTAGATCAGTCTGAATGTGTATCTATTAACGGTAAGTGACATACTAGATCGGTCTGAATGTGTATCTATAACAGTAAGTGACATACTAGGTCGGTCTGAATGTGTATCTATCAACAGTATGTGACTTACTAGATCAGTCTGAATGTGTATCTATCAACAGTAAGTGACTTACTAGATCGTTCTAAAAGTGTATCTATTAACAGTAAGGGACTTACTAGATCGTTCTGAGAGTGTATCTATTAACAGTTAGTGACATACTAGATCAGTTTGAAAGTGTATCTATTAACAGTAAGTGACTTACTAGATCGTTCTGAGAGTGTATCTATTAACAGTTAGTGACATACTAGATCAGTCTGAAAGTGTATCTATTAACAGTAAGTGACTTACTAGATCAGTCTGAATGTGTATCTATTAACGGTAAGTGATATACTAGATCAGTCTGAATGTGTATCTATTAACGGTAAGTGACGTACTAGATCGGTCTGAATGTGTATCTATTAACAGTAAGTGACTTTCTAGATGAGTCTGAAAGTGTATCTATTAACAGTAAATGACTTACTAGATCAGTCTGAAAGTGTATCTATTAACAGTAAATGACTCTCTAGAACAGTCTGAAAGTGTATCTATTAACAGTAAGTGACTTACTGATTTTAAGGATAACATGTAGAAGAGTTTCAGTTCAGTTTATTGCTTTTGATCAACCCATGTAGAACTTAAATCAGAAATAGAAAAGAAAACCATGTTTGAAAACATACAGAGGAGTTTTAGTTCAGTATAGAAAAGTACATGTATTATTTATTTCATCAGTCTGTAAAACTTCAACAAGGTTTCTATTGCTTAAGTACATTGATTTTTATTTTTAGAAACCAGTAAATGAACTTGGCAAGTCTTATGTAGACTTCATGAGAGGTAACTTGGATATTCTACGTCAGAAGATAATAGACGAATTGTTTGTTCTGTCCATATTTGAGGTAAGACATATGAGGTTAGGTATTTCCAGTGTGACTTTAACTGGGTTATGTACTTGATTTGTATAATTATAATAAATTCAGCTGTTTTTTGTGAAGTCAGTAACTTGACAAGAAGGTAGTGATTGACATTC
Organism: Cyclina sinensis; assembly: GCA_012932295.1. Lineage (NCBI taxonomy): Eukaryota > Metazoa > Mollusca > Bivalvia > Venerida > Veneridae > Cyclina > Cyclina sinensis. The sequence goes on from JAAONU010000013.1 coordinate 44,891,526, forward strand.
TTAGGAACTTCACTATGTAGACTGAAATGTTATTTTGCTGATTTTACTGCAATTAACCATCTAAAGGATTTATCTGTACAATCTTATTATTATGCCCCCTCTTCAAAGAAGTGGGGGTATATTGCTTTGCATTTGTCTGTCGGTCGGTCCGTCGGTCCGTAGACCAAATGGTTTCTGACCAATAACTAAAGAATGCTTAGGCCTAGGAACTTCAAACTTGGTAGAATGATTGTCCATCACCAGTAGATGACCCCTATTGATTTTGGGGTCAAGGGGTCAAAGGTCAAGGTTACATTGACCTTGTAGGTAGAAACGGTTTCCGACCAATAACTAAAGAACGCTTAGGCCTAGGAACTTCAAACTTGGTAGGATGATTGTCCATCACCAGTAGATGACCCCTATTGATTTTGGGGTCAAGGGGTCAAAGGTCAAGGTCACATTGACCTTGTAGGTAGAAACGGTTTCCGACCAATAACTAGAGAACGCTTTGACCTAGACTCACCAAACTTGGTGTGCTGGTTGGTCATGACCAGTAAATGACCCCTATTGATTTTGAGGTCATTAGGTCAAAGGTCAAGGCCACAGGGACCTTGATTCTAAAAACGGTTTCTGATCAATAACTAGAGAACGCTTTGGCCCAACCACAAGCAATTAGGTGCTGCCGGGGGGCATTTATGTTTTACAAACATTTCTTGTTAATATTTTTTTTTAATTGAAAATAATATTGTTTAATTGTTTCTAATATTAGCTTAAAGATTAACTTACCGGTACTAATATCATATACAAAAAAAGCTAAAAAATTTGTACGTTAATTTTTGTCAAAGAATTTGCTGAAAAGTGAAAACATCAAACACTGTTCATGAGATATCTGCAGTCTGTTAATGATAACTGGAAAGATGATGTTTGACAAGGAGGAGTCAAGTTTGGAAGGCTTTTCAAATATTTCTGGGCATAATTGCTCTAAGTCTTGGCTGGATCCTAGCTTTGTCTTGCAATTCTATAAACTGATGTTTTTCAGCAATGGTACCATGACCAGATGAAGATGTTATGTGATTGGTTAACAGACAGACTGGACCTGTCACTTCATCCCTACCAGCTCACATGTATCATGGCAATAACCAGGGTATGACTGTCTTATGGTTCACTTTCCTATTGAACAAAGTAAATACTCAGAAATGCATGTTAGATATTGGATAAATTTTCATGTTACACAAGTGCTGACTGAACAAAAATGAATGCTTAAAAGAAAATGCTTATAAAAATAGTTTCAAAAAATAGTCCTGAGCTAAGTAGTAAGATTGAAATTGAGTACCAAGTTTTGACTTGAGTACAGGCCTGAAAATGAGCACTGAGTATTTTAGTCGAGTAATATCTTGTAATAAGTACTTGATATTGACTAAAGTACTAATTTGGAGCGATGTACTAACATTAAAAGTGAACTGGCCAAAGCATTGAGTTGAATATCAGGTCTTAAAATCTTCTTCAGTATGAGTTCCGAGTATTATCTGGTGTACTTATTGTCCAACATACAATTCTCAGTACTGACTGGGGTATTCCTTGTCTAACAAACATTCCTTTGTACTGACTTGGTTACACTTTGTCATACTACCTATTATCAGTTATGACTGGGGTACACTTTGTCAAACCACCTATTCTCAGATATGACTGGGGTACACTTTGTCAAACTACCTATTCTCTGTTATGACTGGGGTACACTTTGTCAAACTACCTATTCTCTGTTATTACTGGGGTACACTTTGTCAAACTACCTATTCTCTGTTATGACTTGTGTACACTTTGTCAAACTACCTATTCTCAGTAATGACTGGGGTACACTTTGTCAAACTACCTATTCTCAGATATGACTGGTGTACACTTTGTCAAACTACCTATTCTCTGTTATGACTGGTGTACACTTTGTCAAACTACCTATTCTCAGTAATGACTGGGGTACACTTTGTAAAACAACCTATTCACAGTAATGACTGGGGTACACTTTGTCAAACAACCTATTCTCAGTACTGACTGGGGTACACTTTGTCAAACAACCTATTCTCAGTAATGACTGGGGTACACTTTGTCGAACAACATATTCTTGGTAATGACTGGTGTACTTCTTGTCCAACAACCTATTCTCAGTAATGACTGGGGTACACTTTGTCAAACAACCTATTCTCAGTACTGACTGGGGTACACTTTGTCAAACAACCTATTCTCAGTAATGACAGGGGTACACTTTGTCGAACAACATATTCTTGGTTATAACTGGTGTACTTTTTGTCCAACAACCTATTCTCAGTAGTGACTTGGGTACACTTTGTCAAACAACCTATTCCAGTACTGACTGGGGTGTACTTTCTCAGACTCCTAATTCTCAGTTATGACTGGGGTATACTTTATCAAACATCCAATTATTCTAAGTTCTGACTGTGGTACTTCTTGTTTAATTTTCTATTCTCAGTACTGACTATGGTACACTTTGTCAAACTATCTTTTCTCAGTACCATCTGGGATACACTTTGTGAAACTACCTATTCTCAGTACTAACTTGGGTACACTTCTTGAAACTACTTATTCTCAGTTATAACTGGGGTACACTTTTTCAGACAACCTATTCCCATTACCCCAATGTTTGATGGATTGATAGAAAGATATTTTTATTTAGACTGTTTCATAATATCTAGAAGTAAAGGAAAAGGTTTACATTTCCTTCATTTGTACCAGACTTTTGAACTGTATCATTTTAACATCAACTTCTATGGTTGAAACTGTTTATAGGTGTCTTGTATTTATGTTGCTGCTTGTTATTGGGGGTTATTTTTGCCTTTTTTTCCAAGTTGCCTTTTTATTTCTCTTTACAGAAATGTTATTCTGACTTCGAGCTGCAAGGTGTGCTGGAAAACACTTTGAATAGCAAGACATACCAGACAATTTGTAGTAGATTACAGGTAAAACACTGCCTTCTTCTTAACCCTTTTACCCTGCTCAGCTGGCTGTGAAAAATTGGCAGATGATAATCTTAAGTTTTAATAGAACTCATAGAATGTGAGTGGTAAGTCCACCCATGCTTAAACATGCTTTTGCAAGCATACAAAGAGTAGGATACATGAAATCAGAACTTGGTGTTAAAAATATATTACGTCTAGACTTTGCTATGATAGATTTAGGTAGACCTGAACTTAAATGGTTATCTGTCTGTGCAATAGTTATTTTTTGTAGCATGACTACTGATGACAAAATGTTTTATTTTCACACTCTGGCTCTAAATGTTTAATACAACATTAGTATCAGCAAGAAAATAAGTCAGTTATTGGTTATCTAAAAGAAAGGAATTGTTCATTGATTAAAATAATACTAATTGTTTGTATATATGTGTCTTGTCCTTTTGCAGTAGAACTGGTGTATAGGATTTATCTATTTAAGCTTATTTAACGTCGGTACCGGTTGCCCATATGACCGACGCCCCCTGAAGAGATTAGTTATTTTATGTTGTGGGGGTAGTGCAAGATACAGAAAGCATCCCATTCCAGAGACACCCCTGGTTCTTTTTCATGCTCAGTGTATAGCACTGATACATGGGACCTCAGTTTAAAGTCTCATCCGAAAGACTATTAGCAATGTTAGTGGAGGAGTAGGGGGTCGAACTCGGGACCCCTGTTTTTCCAGTCCAGCGCGTTACCAATGGACCACATCCGCTCCTTGGTGTATAGGACTAAGCTTCATTTACTTTATAAGCAGACAAATTTGTGACCTGTAAAAAGCAGTAAAAATGTTCCAGTGAAAGGCTTAAAAAGTTGTGATTAATTATGTGACAGTTGATTTCAGGAAGAAATGTTTTATTATTTGCAATTTGATCTAGAAGTGGTTGATTACATTAAAAGACATGCTTCCAACCAAACACACAATTTGTCAGGATTAAAATGTTCAAATTTTAGTTTTGAAAGTTTATGCATGGTAGGGTTCACTTTATTAGCATGATATTTTAAATCCATTGTCAGGTTGAGGCAACAAAACATTCGTTAAAACATCCAGAGAGCAATATCTCAGATTTTCTACCAGGAATGGAGGGATCAGCAAGCGAGAGTGGTAACGGGTCACAAAGCACATAATATATGTTTTGCTTCACGTCTCTTATTCTTCTTTTTTCTCATTAAACCATCTCATTAGGTTGAAGAAGCCACCCATTCAGTGACGCAGTCGGAGCACACAAGTAGAACACGGTTCCTTCCAGGCATAGGTAGTAGTGCAAGTGGAAGTGGCGATGAGTCAGACTGAAACATTCACCATTTATTATATTCATGAAATATACTTCACAATCTCAGAAACACAACCATATATACCATTAGATTTTACTGATTGGGACAGTTTAGAAATGACTCAAGTTTCTGTTTCTTGACATATTTTTATTTTTTCATATATTGTGTTGTTTTTCTTTATAAATGGAACACATTGCATACTTATGTGAGTTTCAGACGAATCTTTCAGCTGTTTGTGTAATCTTTTAGCCTGTAGCTGGGGCTTTACTTATTCCAAGTGTATTTTTGATATTGTGAAGTATAGTCTGAGCATAATATACAATGCTAATAGTGCATTTGCTTGAAGAATGTTATTGATTACTATTTATGAATGTTTGAAAATAAATCTGTATATGTGTGACTATTTATTAGACAACATGAGACAGAAATTTACAAAACCTTTCATTTGTTATTTATATATAGATGAGATATTGATTGATCACAGTGGAATGACTCATTATATGGGATATTTTTTTCCATAATGAGTATGTTTTACCATACTCTTTTGTGTATGTGTCACATACTGCTTTTGTGTATGTGTCACATACTGCTTTTTATGCACTTAATCACTTTGAAAAAAAAATGTGTTTTGCACTGCTTAAGGAGCGGACATGAATCTCACCTTTTTCTGAAAATCTCTTCTTTTTTTTCTTTTATTTGTTTTGTTTTAGTTTTTTTCAAGGGAGAAATTGCAATATTACAAATTATGTTATCACAAAAGGGAAATAATTTAAAAGGAAGTTTAAGTAATAATTTAAGATAAAATGTGTGTATCTTATCACTGATTTGCTTAGTGCTTGATCCATACCCAGAAGATTATGGTAAAAACAGAGCGATAATGCACTAGACATCAGCTTTATGTCAGTAGGAAGTTTTTAATTGTTGAAATGTGTCTTGTAAATGGTATGAAAAAATTGTTAATAGATAAAACCATATTATAATTATTCTGAATGCTACCACACATTTGTAAATATATTCACAATATGATATTTTAGTACATTTGTTGTGTATTGTGTCTGCATGTTCTTATCAAGCAGTATATATATGTATATATATCTACCATGTAATGTGTTTTCACCATATTGTATAATATTCACACATTTTCAGTTCATATGTACATTAGTTCCACCAGTGAATTAGTTTAGCATTTAGAGCTATCTGACATACAGTAGTAGTTTACACTGAAATATATCTTTTCCTATCTTTTGAGTCATTTTATACTTGTTCTGATCTGAAACATAGCTTCCTTGTATTCGTTCCCAGCTTAAATGAGAACTGGTTACTTGTAAGAGAAGGATCTGGTTCCCTGCAGAAATGATAAATGAATTTTTCCCTCCATGAATTAGCTATTTTTTGCCTCTTGACTGATTTAGATTATGGTAGACCAGCTTATTTTAGGTATATGGTTCTCTTGTTTTAAGATGCCTAAAATTTCTTTTTGTTTAAATGAAATACAGATACTGATCCATGTGTAAAATGACAACTTAACTTTTTATTATTCAAGTAATCCAAATTTTATTCTTGCTCAATGTTTCTTTAGAAATAAAGTGTGATTTTGGGGGGTTTATGACGGAACTGATTTTTTGAAAGTGTTGATATAATTATGTATTGTTTATGAAAAAAAAAATGTTAATGCAGTTTATTCATAAGTACTAGTTAGAGATTTCCCACATTATAATATTTGACTTTATAAGATAGATATCCGTAAACTTCAGATGGTGGAAGTGCAGTGTTAATACACACCCCAACTGTTAATGATGTCAAATTCAGGGCTTCTTATTTTCTGTCAGGATTCTGAAAAGTGCTGTTAACATAGAACAGATGAAATGTTTTATATAAAGACTTGTATATTGTCTTGGTAACATAAATACATTATATACAGAAAACTATTTGGTCAAGGAAAATATGCATGCTTTGCTAAAACTGATAATACAATGTATGAAAAATATATAAGAACATACAAAAATATCTTAAAAATGCCATCACAGTGATAGAAACTGACACTCCTTACAGAAATATCCTCAAAAAACCATCTTCAGTGATAGAAACTTCCCATTATTCGTATTCTATTTTATGTTTAGGAGTTTATCAAAAGTCATATTAATTCATAATTCACAGTGACATGAAATTTCGTTGCCCAGTCTGTAAATGGAAAATATAGTTTTGTGTGTCTAAAGTTCATCTCATGTGGAACAAATACATGAGTGAACTTTCCTACATTTATCAGAAGTAAGAATATTAGTGTATTTCTAAGTTGAAGAAGTATCACTTAGAAAATGCTGTGGCTTTGAAAAATATGTGAAAAATCTAGGATAATTGTTGATCTGTTTGTTGGAATTTTCAAGTTGCAATATTGTGAAGCCACACATGTTGCAGTATTGTGAAGCCACACATGTTGCAGTATTGTGAAGCCACACAGTTAGATGCTGTACACATCTTGGTAACATCTGTTCTTTATTCTTTTGCATCTTGAAATATAGCTCTTTAGTCTGTAATAGTTTGGATTACTAAAACTTTATATTTCTGCCTCTTGTACTGAAAAGGCTTATTGCCTGATAATGTTTTCTGAATTATTATTTATGTTGATAGAACATTATTTTTATAATTTTGTTGATTTTACTTACAGCAGTGGTCATAGACATTCTGAAGCCAGACATAATTGTTTAGTTTCAACTTTCAAATTTATTGGCAATTAGTTTAATATATACTGATTGTATGTGTATATATTTATAGATTGTGGTACAAAAAAATTGTTTAAGCTTTGCAGCAGCAACACCCTGCAGATATTTTAAACAGGTTAGCTCCCCTAGAGTCCTGTAAGTTAGTATACTGATAAAATATATATATTTGGATATTTCTAACCTTCTTACATCACTGAAGCTGTGTTGTTTTTTCAGTTAAGGTCAGATTCTGGTACTGTGTTGACTTGTAAAAGCTTTTCCCTTTTCTCAAAAGTTTCCAAAGATTAATTAAGTTTAGCATTATTAAGTTTAATTGTTAGTACTTCAAATTGCTTCGAATTTAGTACTGATTGAAGTGTTTAATGAGATTTTCCTTGTAAGTAATATCTTATTGATAACTTCATGAGTAAAGTGACATAATGACAGACAGTATATATAATTAGGTTGTTGCTTCATCTATTGCATGTACTTTATACACTAAACAGTGCAAAAACTGAAGGTTTTGTTTTAACTGGTAGTGATGTTATGAAAATATTACTCTTTACAGTAGGATGAATATACAGAAAGTCATGTAAATGATATTTGATTATTATGAGTTGTGAAATTCCTAAGGAAATGACCTCATATGCTCAGCAAACATGTTTAAGTTAGTACTATTGTACCATTTTATGCTATTTAGAAAACTGTCTATTGTTCTTAAAATAAGAAAGGAATAATTACGTAGGATGCAATGAAAGGTCAAAGTCTTTTAGATGTAATATTTGAAATTAATATTTTTTGCTCTAAAATCCATGTTTGTATGTTGAAGTGTTCAATATAATTTGTATCTTGAGCAGTGTTAGATGCTAGTCATTTACCTAGCAGGATGGTTGTGAATCTGTTACTTGATATGAACTGCAGTCTTATTAAAATCAGATATAAATCTTCATTTTATTCCCTATAGATGTGAAGATATACTGGTACATAAGATTTTGGGGAGATTGTCTGAACTACAGAGGTTGGCATTTTTCTGGCATGTGCAATATTTTACAAATTTTTATTCTTACTGAATGTTAAAACAGGTTACAAAAATATATCATAGGATTTTTTTCAGTGCATAGCTATAACATACCTGCATTTTTTCCAGTTAAAGGTGTTGATAATTGATAAGGGTGTAACAAATAATAACAAAAATATTAATAAATATAATGACTTTGTTCATAGAGATATGCTGTTAAAATATATCTAAACTTTTATCAGATACAATATTTACTGACAAATAATGGCACCCTTTTCTAAACCTTGAATTTTAAAGACTCTGAAAGGCCAAATTGACCATTGCTGAATAGCATCATCTACATGTAGATACATTAGCATTTCTCAGATTCTTTAAGCCTTCTAGGATTTGCTGTGATCCATCCATTCTATATATCTTTGATCCACATTTGACATGTCACTTTAGACTCCATTGAAATCCATTCTTCTTTGAAAATAAAATTATCAATACATTAATATACAGATTTTCAAGTATGCTGTATGTAAATTGCTATGTGTATTAGATAATTGATTTGATACAGGCCCTGTTATTTGTACAAGGGTAGTTGCAGTAGGGCCTGTATCAAATGAGTTATCTAATAACATATGTTATTTACTGTATTCTTGGCAGTATTTCTTCTGTACTCAGAAGCTCATGTTTATATATCAGAAATCCAGTTTTTATTAACTTTACTTATGCATAGTATTTATTCTCTTCAGATATAAGTAACAGCATGTTTAAGGATTTTTATCATTCTGTATACATAGATGTTTCTTCATAATTGAGAATAGTTCTTTTACTCTCTGTACAATGTGCTATGAATTCCCCATGATGCATGTTATTTACTACTGAACAGTTTTTAGTTTCTAGTGTAAAATTAGTCATGTAAAAAGTGATAATTTCGCCACTTTTTCTTCTTTTTATGTGTATTTATGAATTTTATTTACTGTTATAAAAGTGATGGTATCTTTTTACATCTTCATGTTGACACATATAATAGCCAATCAATGTCTAGATGAACAAATATAATTAAAAAAAATGAAAACAACCATTAGTTTTATCATCTCTCCTCTTTGCCTGTCCAAGCCATATTATTTACCTTCCTTTTCCATCTTGACCTTCCTTTTCATCATTTTAACTTTGTACCACAGGAAACAAAAGACAAGAGGGCCATGATGCCCTTGGATCGCTCACCTGAGTTCTTTGTGGGTTTGCTGTTAAGCAAAAATAAGAAGCAGTATTTCATTTTCTAATTGAAGATTTGTAGGTGCATACAAACTAAATATTTAAAATATCAGTCAATAAATAAAGGCTCTATAACAGAAAGTAGCAATATCTATTATTAGCTATGGTGACCTTGACCCAGTGACCTTAAAGCTAATTTGTTGGTAGAGGTCTGTGCAAGGAACCTACATACCAAATATCAAAGATACTGGTCTATAAATGAAGGCTCTGTGAGGCAAAGCAGATGAATCTATTTTTTGCTTCTGTGACCTTTACCCCAATCTAATAATTTGAATATGATTGGTAAAGATCCACCAGACAATGCTTCATGCCAATTTTTAAAAATCTAGGCCTTGTGGTTTCAGACTAAAAGATTTTCATCTATACTACTATATAAAACTTGTGACTACTTGAGTGGGGCCAGTAGTAACCACAGGGACATTATTTGAAGAAACTTGGTAGAGGTTCACTAGACAATGCTACACACCAAATTTCAGATCTCTGGGCTTAGCAGTTTTACATAAGAATATTTTTTAAGTTTTTCATTTTTAGCTTGTCTGTTTTAAAGAAATTCAAGCTGTTACAATCACTGCATCGTGCAGAAACTTTAATGTAGCCCATTACTCAAACAATTTAAAAGGTATCGACATGAAACTATGAACGATTGCTTATCATGACAAGAGGCATTTGTAACACAAAGGGCATTATTCTGGAAGCTATATTTTTGGAGTTATGCCCCTTTTTAACTTAAAGTTGTTGTCAAAATTGCTTATTAAGTTGAATGATCAAAGGTATCAATATGAACAATATCAAAATCATGACATGAAAGGTCAGAGGAATATAGACCTCCTTCAGGAGAAGTGCACAAGAACTATAACTATGAACCCCCCCCCCCCCCCCACCTTGTCGACATGTAAAACAGACGAGCATTGGCACCGCTCTGTGGAGCTCCTGTTGTTGCCATAGCAACCAGAGTTCATCATGGAATAGAATTCTTTGAACAACTTTGGTAAAGCTTCATGCAAGGAACATTCCTGCAAATGTTTACCTCCTTTCATCTAGTGGTTCAGGTGAGCTCAAAAGGGTTACTTTTTTAAATATTCAAGAGTCTTCATATGGCTGGTTTAGGAGAGGGAGTCTCTGGGAATATTCAAGAGTCCTCATACAGCTGGTTTTATAAAACTGTAAAAGTCCTAATACAGTTGGTTTAGAAAAAGGAGTCTGGTAATAATCAAGAGTCCTCATATGGCAGGTTTTAGAAAAGTATATTTGGGACTATTCAAGAGTGCTTGTGTAGCTGGTTTTGAAGTCAGTGTATCTGTGAATATTCAGTCCTAATACACGTGGTTTAGAAAATGAAGTCTTTAGGAATATTCAAGAGTATTCATACAGCTAGACTAGAAAAAGGAGTCTTTGGGAATATTCAAGATGCCTTATAATGCTGGATATAAAGGGAGTCTTCAGGAATATTCAAGAGTCATCATACAACTGGTATAGAAAAGGGAGTCTTCAGGAATATTCAAGAGTCGTCATACATCTTGTTTAGAAAAGAGAGTCTTTGGGAATATTCAAAAGTCCTCATACAGCTAGTATAGAAAAGGTGTCTTTGGGAATGTTCAAGAGTCGTCATACAGCTTGTTTAGGAAAGAGAGTCTTTGGGAATATTCAAAAGTCCTCATACAGCTAGTATAGAAAATGTGTCTTTGGGAATGTTCAAGAGTCGTCATACAGCTTGTTTAGGAAAGAGAGTCTTTGGGAATGTTCAATAGTCCTCATACAGCTGGTTTAGGAAAGAGAGTCTTTGGGAATGTTCAAAAGTCCTCATACAGCTGGTTTAGGAAAGAGTCTTTGGGAATGTTCAATAGTCCTCATACAGCTGGTTTAGGAAAGAGAGTCTTTGGGAATATTCAATAATCCTCATACAGCTTGTTTAGGAAAGAGTCTTTAGGAATATTCAAGAGTCCTCATACAGCTTGTTTAGGAAGGAGTCTTTGGGAATATTCAATAATCCTCATACAGCTTGTTTAGGAAAGAGTCTTTAGGAATATTCAATAATCCTCATACAGCTTGATTAGAAAAGAGTCTTTGGGAATATTCAATAGTCCTCATACAGCTTGTTTAGGAAAGAGTCTTTGGGAATATTCAATAATCCTCATACAGCTGGTTTAGGAAAGAGTCTTTGGGAATATTCAATAATCCTCATACAGCTTGTTTAGGAAAGAGAGTCTTTGGGAATGTTCAATAGTCCTCATACAGCTGGTTTAGGAAAGAGAGTCTTTGGGAATGTTCAAAAGTCCTCATACAGCTGGTTTAGGAAAGAGTCTTTGGGAATGTTCAATAGTCCTCATACAGCTGGTTTAGGAAAGAGAGTCTTTGGGAATATTCAATAATCCTCATACAGCTTGTTTAGGAAAGAGTCTTTGGGAATATTCAATAATCCTCATACAGCTTGTTTAGGAAAGAGTCTTTGGGAATATTCAAGAGTCCTCATACAGCTGGTTTAGGAAAGAGTCTTTGGGAATATTCAAGAGTCTTCATACAAGTGGTATAGAAAGGGGAGTCTGGGAATATTCAAGAGTCCTCATAGTTTTAGAAAAAGGAGCCTTTGGGAATATTTCAAAGTCCTTATACAGTTTGTTTAGAAAAAGGAGTCTTTAGAAATATTCAAAAGTCCTCATACAGTTTGTTTAGAAAAAGGAGTCTTTAGAAATATTCAAGTCCTCATACAGTATAAGAAAAAAAGAGTCTTTTGGAATATTCAAAAGTCCTCATACAGTTTGTTTAGAAAAAGGAGTCTTTAGGAATATTTAGAAGTCCTCATACAGTTTGTTTAGAGAAAGGAGTCTTTGGGAATATTCAATAATACAGCTGGTTTAGAAAAGGGAGTCTGGGAATATTCACAAGTCCCCCGTCAAGTTTGTTACAGAAGAGTCTGAAGAAATATTCAAGAGTCCTCATATAGTTTAGTAAAGGAAGATTCTGGAAATATTCAAGTGTCCTCTTACAGCTGGTTTAGAAAAGGAAGTCTTTGGAAATATTGTACACACTGTGTTCTAATGAACTAAAAACTGCTCACAGAGTTCTGACTAGCCACTGTACTGAAAAGGGGACAATGGATGGGGTTTTTAATTCCATGGAATCGGTATTTTACTTGTTACTACTGGGTTGTTGTTTTACACAGTACCCCTATGCCATGGCTACTTTTTGTATGGAAGTAACAACACAACTACATATCTAATCAAAAGACTTTATAATACAACACATACAAACATTCTTACCAGTATGCAGTCACTTAAATAAGAACAACATACACTGTATACATTACAATTCATATTGTACACAAAACAAGCACTTTAACACAGGAAGAAATAAAACTACAGGCTGATTACAAAACAAAATTTATTACTGTGATTGGTTTGACATCCATATTCAACAGTTTGGCAGGTACTTTTAACTTCCTAGTCATCCAAGGTATGGTCCACAGTTTAAAATCCAATTACCATTTACAAGGAAATTCACCAAAAACTTCACTGAATAGAGACAATACAGATCCTGATCATACTGCAAGGAAGTGTAAGCTGATCACAGTCTGAACTGGTTGGCATGGCAAAAGAAGTGAAGGTTCACAAACAAACTGCAGCCAAACATTTATAAGACCAAGAGTAGACTAAAGTGTGACAATGTAGTCCATACAGTTTGATCATGGTCAGCACTAGGTCCTATTCTGAAGTCCTTGTCTTCAGGCTTCTAATGCAAAGAATCTGACTGGGCATAAATCGAAAAACTTAAACTGCATTTTACATTTAAGTGCAAGCAGCATTATTTCCAAAACAAAATTCAGTATAAGATATTATGCAGTAACTTTTCACACAATTTGCTTCTCTTTGATTATACAAGCAGAGGAAATGAGAACACAGCAATGGGATTCATTCTTTTCATTAAACAATCAGTAAAATAATCATTCTATCCCTTATAAATAAACTTCCCTAAGTGTTAGTCACATGCACTGAATTAAAAAGTGAGACAGGATATTGCAAACATAGACATTACCAAGAATGACTTCTCTACAGAGTTCTACAATCTTAGATAAAAGACCGTAACATAAGCCGTCCAAATGACAGCAAACCTGACCAAACGATACACTTTATTATTAACACGTCAAATCCATTTATCGACTATGAGCTTGTTTTGTAACTGAGAAACTCTTAAAAAGAAAGTCATTTTTTGTTGACTCGTTATCGTGCAAAAAATTTAGAAAACTTGACACCAGAACACTACATGAATGTCAAACATAAACAGTCATGTATATAATTAGCCTTACAGGTTTAAGCCAAACATGAACCACAGAAGACATAAGTTTTAACCCAAAGTTATCTAACACAATGTCTTAAAACCAATCAAGAGTTAAAACTTTGCAAGTCAATCAAAGGCAATACTCTGAACCCAATTCAGTCATGAGTTATTTAACTTACCCTTAAAACAAAACAATGTGATTACATGCATTTTTTTGCATTCATCAAACCTCAGTGAAAACAAAGTGCAGTTTTTGTAACAAAATTTATGAGGACAGAAAAACAAACATATATTATTACATCCTAACTCAGGCATACCTAAAAAAGAAACATATCAAACATCGGTCATATATAGCAAACTTAATGTTACAGATTTTACAGACATTTCATATGAAAATAAGAACTATAATTACCAGTATTTCTTTGTCAATACAAGATCTACTAAAATCACAGGAACTGAATCATTGAGTAATTTCTTCTGTGTCTGTATATTCTTTCATAAACTGGTTAAACTATGATGCATAAGGTACAAAAATATGTACTTCAAATCTGCCTGAAAGAGCATAGGAGATACTAGAGAATAATAGATTGGTGTCGTGGATTTAGAAAGTTTATCTGGCCAGGCGTAGGAATTTATCTGGTGAGCCCATGGCCCATGAATATACAGCACCCTGTTATCGATTTGAAATCATTATTAGTGACAGGATAAATACCTTGCTGCCAGGGGTTTTGTAAATGTATTCCATCTGTTAATAAGTTGGGAGGTTCAACTCTATTTTCTGAATAAATTCTGAAAATATTAACCCATCTGTTCTGGGTGTCCATGGTCATCTGATTTTGAAGTAATCTATCTGATGTTGCAAGAATATTTGTAGAGTGTTTTGTATGAAAATCATGAAAATCAATGTTATAAATTTATTACAAGGAAATTATAGTATCTGATGACATATCTACACACTTGTCTAGATTATAATCTCAGCACAGCTAGCAATGCCTCAGTGATTTACAAATACATAGCCGATTATATACAATGTACATTGTATATACTGTCACAAGTCCAGTATGTCAGCTTCTTTAGCCTGATAATTTCATAAATTGCCAGCAACACATTCACATCATACTACCATTATTTAAAAAAAAAATCAGATTAACAAGGGTTAATAGGAGTGTCAAATCTTACATGATTTTAGATGAAAAGAAGAATTGTACAATCTGTCTACAGTAAAAGTGAACAATTTGAGGTTTTAAGCTGATCAACACATATCTCTTCTTTGTGTGACAATCAGTAAAGAGCAGATTATGTTAGTTAAATGTGGCAGTTGTGACATCATCTAAGATTCTGAGACAACAATTTAGCAATGAATCTATTTAACTAAAAGCAATGTACACTTTTAGTTTGATTATCACATTGTTCAAGAAATCAATGTTAAAATTGTTACCAAATTATAATTTAAAACAAAAAAATGAATATTTATTGCCAGAAAGAAATATTCTATATATTTTTTTGAAGTTTATAGATATCTTATCCTGAAAAAGATGTTGTTTTTTTTCTTAAAGCTAAACAATATAACGGCAGATTTACCTTAAACATCAGAAAAGTAAGTGTTCAAACTGAAAGTAAGTAATTTGAATAAATATACTCAACATGAAAAAAGTGCCTTACATATGGAAACAAAAACTACCCCATAAAATAAACAGGCTTTCAATACAGCTGTGTACTGTGACATCAGTTACAGACAATTAATACCTACAGCACTACAGACATAATTTTTTTAAACGAAACAGTCGCTACGTCCATTGAAGAGAGTGATGTAAATGCATCACTGAGCTGGTTACCATGGCAACAATGATGAGGATGTCTATGACAGATGTGGAATCACAATAATGGCGTGTCTAGTCAAGTTGTTGTCAGTTAGGGGTAGCATACCTCTTAGTCCATTCTTTAGCTGTAACGTAAAAACATATACTATTTAAAAATCTCATGGAAGTACACAATTTAAAAATTATAGTGCAGTTATTTTAGTATTGTGTAATATGCAACAAGGGGGCCATTGGCCCCAAAGCGCTCACCTGAGGACAGTCTGTTATTTGTGTGGAAGCTATCATTATTTCTTGTAAATTTTCAAAGTAAACAGGACCTAATACTTAAAAGGAAGACTTATGACCCCCTGGGGTTGGGCCAATTTTGAAACTAGGGGCATAATTTGAACAAGTTTTGTAGAAGACCTATAGATGATGTCATATACCAAATATCAAAGCTCTAGCCTCGGTCAATTCAGAGGAGAAGATTAATAAAGTTTTACTATATACATATAAAGAAAACTTCTGACCCACCTGGGGCAAACAATTTTGGCACTAGGGGAATAATTTGTACAACTTTGGTAGAGGACCTATAGATGATATCATATACCAAATATCAAAGCTCTAGCCTTTGTCATTTCAGAGGAGAACATTTTTTAAGTTTTTACTATATACATATAAGGAAAACCTGAACCCATGGGGCGGGGCCAACTTCGGCACTAAGGGCATAATTTGAACAACTTTTGTAGAGGACCTATAGATGATGTCATATACCAAATATCAAAGCTCTAGCCTTTGTCATTTCAGAGGAGAACATTTTTTAGGTTTTTACTATATACATATAAGGAAAACCTATGACCCCCTGGGGCGGGGCCAATTTTGAGACTAGGGGCATAATTTGAACAACTTTTGTAGATGACCTAAAGATGATATCATAAACCAAATATCAAATCTCTAGCCTTTGTCATTTCAGAGAAGATTTTTTAAGTTTATACTATATACATATAAGGAAAACCTAACCCCCGAGGGCGGGGCCAATTTTGACACTAGGGGCATAATTTAACAACTTTCGTAGAGGACTTATAGATAATGTCATATATCAAATATCAAAGCTCTAGCCTTTGTCATTTCAGAGAAGAAGATTTATAAAGTTTTTACTATATACATATAAGGAAAACCTGAACCCCTGGAATTGGGCCAATTTTGGCACTAGGGGCATAGTTTGAACAACCTTCCTAGAGGACCTATAGATGATGTCATATACCAAGTATCAAATCTCTAGCCTTTGTCATTTCAGAGGAGAAGATTTTTTAAAGTTTTTACTATATACATATAAGGAAAACCTGAACCCCTGGGGTGGGGCCAATTTTGGCACTAGGGGCATAGTTTGAACAACCTTCCTAAAAGACCTATAGATGATGTCATATACCAAATATCAAAGCTCAAATCTTTGTCATTTCAGAGGAGAAGGTTTTTGAAGTTTTTACTATATACATATAAGGAAAACCTATGACCCCCTGGGGCAGGGCCAATTTTGAGACTAGGGGCATACATGTAATTTCATCAACTTTGGTAGAGGACCTATAGATGATATCATATACCAAATATCAAATCTCTAGCCTTTGTCATTTCAGGAGAAGGTTTTTGAAGTTTTTACTATATACATATAAAGAAAATCAAACCTGGGGCGGGGCCAATTTTGGCACAAATTTGGACAACTTATGAAGAGGACCTATAGATGATGTCATATACCAAATATCAAAGCTCTAGTCTTTGTCATTTCAGAGGAGAAGATTTTGTAAGTTTTTTGTGTATATATATATATAAGGGGCTCTAACCCTTGCCTATCATTCAAACACAAGTTACTGTGATACCAAAGACCAAGACTGCCTGTATAAACAACAACAACAACAAACCTGTGCTTATTGCTTGTTGTTCGTTGATTTTCCACTGCTCTGCAACATCATTGGCTAGAGGATCATCAGGATTTGGAGCACTCAGTAATGCTTGTATAGATAATAATACAGTTCTTATTTGTAAAGCTGGACTCCATTTATCTACAATAACAAATATAAAACATTGTCAATGTATAACATATTCTATTAACTTGCAATCAACACAGTAAATGAAACAACAAGCAGACTTAGTGGACTGAACTGACTTTATAGGTATGTAAACTGGACATTCTGAATGCACGTTTTTTTTGTTTTTTTATGCTCTTCATTATTGCTCCTCAGCATTACTCCAGCCGTGGAGGTTGACAGTTTATCTGACTACCAAGGGATATACCAATGCTAATTTCTTACTTTCACGAAGTACTACTAACATTAGATTTGGTATCAGCACTAAAAATTCTGTGAGAATTTTCAGTGGTTTACAATTCAGCAAAAGGACTATTAAAACTGGAACTGTGCCAAGTTTTCATGTCATGTTCTACAGGAGATATGCTGAAAATGTTTTGATAACACAAAAGGTACTGTTACATTAGTCATTATGGAAGCACGCAATACATCTAACTGAACTAAAAGCTTCAAATCCCATCTGCCCAAAGTCACCTCAGATCTCAAAGAATCATTACAGAAAAAGCTTTTATAACCAGTACTTTCTACAGATACCATAATAACAGGACCAGTCTTCTACATTATACAAACCAGCTACAGGTTATATGATCAACAATGATTCAATACAAGCTCTAGAGTTAAGTCTGAAGGTGTACAATGTACTTACCTTTTAATATATCTAAACATATTCTACCCAGTTTATCAATATTGGGATGATAGATTTTGGTCATGAATCTCACTTTTGGCGCAGACATTGGGTACTCTTCAGGTAAGAACAATTCAAGCTTGAAAGTTCCTTGTTCATATGGAGACTGAAAGATCATTTACAACCATTTAGATACATTCTCAGCTATGGGTTATAAAATATCAGTGTTTACTAGTAAAAGTGTCATGCTAAAATTAAATTATCAAATGTCAAACTTTAGACAAAAAGATCTCTTGTAGCTAAACAGAAAAAAAATTTCCATTTGCTTAGATGTAACATTTTAAACTGGCCATAAAATAAGACTTTGTTGAATTCAGTTTAATTTGAATTTTAGCAACAGCCACTACAAGTCACTTTTAGTGGGGGCCATGCTCAACTTTTTTCTATTTCCAAAGGAAAACACATCAGAGGAAGCACATTGTGGTGAAAGGATTTCAAAGGCAACATCATTAGGAAATGTGATTATCAAATTCATCAATAAATAAAGTTATGGCCAATTTTAGCAACTTTTAGAAATTTGACCTTAAAGGTCAAAGTCAAGTTCAGTTTAACCTTCTTTGGAAGTATTATCTAAAAGGTAGTTATGTCCAAGCATGAAGACACTACATCCTTTAATAACAAAGATGTAGCAAAGTTAAGCAATGTCAAGGCCATTTAAAAGTCAAGGTAATACTTGAATTATTCAATATGTTCATTTTATTCTCAGTGTTGATTTGTCCCAATATGAATCAAATCCATCCATAAATCAAACATTTTTTTGCTATTTTAGCAAAATTCAATAATTTGACCTTGGTCAAGGTCATACTAGAATAATTCAAAATGTAGGTTTTGTCATGACTGCTGTTTTGTCCAAGTACATTGTATGAATCAAATCCAAATAAAATAACCTGACCTCGAGGGTCAAGGTCATTTTAAGGTAAAGGTCATACGTGAATTATTCAACCTGTCAGTTCATAAGTGTTGTTTTGTCCAAATATGAATCAAGCCCTTAACTTGAAAAAGTTATCACGATTTCAGCAAAATTCATTATCTGACCTTGACAGCCTAGGTCTTTTAAGGTCAAGGTCATATATAAATAATTTAACATGTAGGCTTTGTCAAAAGTGTTGTTTTGTCCAAGTATTAAACAAAAAAGAACTAAAAATAAAGTTAAGGCCAATTTTAGCAAAATTCAATAACTTGACCTTGAATGCCAAGGTCATTTAAAGGTCAAGGTCAAACTTGAATGATTCAATGTCAGTTTTGTCATAGGTATTGTTTTGTCCAAGCATGAATCGAATCCAATCATAAATAACAAAGTTACGGCCAATTTTAGCAAAAATCACTAATTTGACCTTGACTGTCCAGGACATTTTGTTAGGTCAAGGTCATACTTGAAAGAATCAAAATGTTAGATTTGTCATAAGTGTTGTTTTGTCAAAGTATGAATCCTTAAAAAATGACAAAGTTACAAATGTATGACAATTTAAGCAAAATTCAATCATCTGACCTTGACAGGCAAGGTCATTTTAAGGTCATGGTAATACCTGAGTTATTCAACATGTCAGTTTTGTCATAAGTGTTGTTTTGTCCAGGTATTTGACCTTGACAAGGTTATTAAAGGTCAAGGTCACACCTGAATTATTGAACATGTCGTTTGCTTTGTTAGTGTTGTTTTGTCCAAGTATGAGTGGAATCAAACCATAAATGACAAAGTTACAGCCAATTTTGGCAAAATTTAATATTTTGACTTTGACTGTCAAGGTCATTTAAAGGTCAAGATCAAACTTGAAAGAATCAAAATGTGGGATTTGTCATAAGTGTTGTTTTGACTATGTATGAATCAAATCCATAAATAAATGACAAAGTTATGACAATTCAAGCAAAGTTCAATCATCTGACCTTAATGGTCAAGTTCATTTAAGGTCAAGGTCAAACTTGAATTATTCAACATGTCGATTTTGTTATAAGTGTTGTTTCGTCCAAGTATGAGTCAAATGCAATAATTAATAACACAGTTATGGCCAATTTTAGCAAAATTCAATAATTTGACCTTGACAGTCAAGGTTGAATTATTCAACATGTCAGTTTTGTCATAAAAGTTGTTTTGTCCAAGTATGAATTAAATCCAACAATAAATAACTAAGTTATAGCTAATTTTAGCAATAATTTGACCTTGAAGGTGAAGGTCATTTATCAGCCATGGTCAAGTTCAGTTTGGTCTACTTGAAGGTCTTGTCCAAAGGGTTACATTGTGTATTGTGTCCAATTAAGAAGACAATCCATTAAGAAATAAACTAGAACTGTGTCCATAGGACACGGATGCCCCCACTATGCATAAGTGCTCATTAACAAGAGCATGTATATCCTGTATGTAAGATTTTTTCTGTACATATACCTAAAATGAACTACAGGTAACCTTATGTACATGTTAAATTAAATTACAAATGTAAAATTTATATGTTCAATCATTTATATGGTATATAGTGAAAAAATCAACAAAGGGCCATAATTCTGTTAAATATGGTCACAGCAAAAATTCCTTCCTTTACTACCATCTACACATTAAAGCTGTTCATCCCTGGAAGTTTAAGCAAAATCTGCCATCCGGTTTAAGAGGAGTTGCGTTCACAAAATTTCTATATGGTATATAGTGAAAAAATCAACAAAGGGCCATAATTCTGTTAAATTTGGTCTGCAAAAATTCCTTCCTTTACTTCCATCTACACATTAAGGTTGTTCATCCCTGGAAGTTTAAGCAAAATCTGCCATCCGGTTTCAGAGGAGTTGCGTTCACAAAATTTCTATATGGTATATAGTGAAAAAATCAACAAAGGGCCATAATTCTGTTAAATTTGGTTGCAGCAAAAATTCCTTCCTATACTACCATCTACACATTAAAGTTGTTCATCCCTGGAAGTTTAAGCAAAATCTGCCATCCGGTTTAAGAGGAGTTGCGTTCACAAGATTTCGGGACTTACGGACGGACAGACGTACGGACAAGTGCAACGCTATATGCTCCCCACTTTGTGGGGGCATAAAAAGTTATGATCAATATTAAAGTTTTCAGACGGGAACGGCAATGGCAACAGCAACGTCACCATGACTGTAGCAATAGCTCTATTTTTTCTTCGAATAAGTCAAGCTTAACTAGAACTCTGCAAGTAAGACATGTCGCCTGACAATAACATACCAGTTATTTAACTGGGGAATTTATAGGCCAGGACAAGAATAAAATATGTAAGATTAGAAAGGGCAATAACTAAAAAATTACGCGAAAGAGTTATGGTTCTTGGGCATTGCACCTCTCCACAGTGAGATCTATTCACCTATGAAGTTTCAAGTTGTCATCTTCAATACCTTTCAAGTTATGCCCAAGACAAGAATTATGTACATGTATGAAAAATACAAAGGGCAATAACTAAAAAATTATGCAAAAGAGTTACGGTTCTTGGGCACTGCACCTCTCCACAATGAGATCTATTCACCTATGAAGATTCAAGTTTAGATCTTCAATACCTTTCAAGTCAAGCGCCGGACAAGAATTAAGTATGAAAAATTAAAAAGGACAAAAACTCAAAAACTGTGAGAAATAGAGTTGTGGTTCTTGGGCTTTGCACCTCCCCACAATGTGATCTATTCACCTATGAAGTTTCAAGTTGATATCTCCAGTAATTATGCCCTGGACAAGCAAAATGGGACACCGCCACGGACACCGCAAGTAACACCTATATATAAGAAAGCTCCAAACTACATTAAACTTACATTAACTTATAAATGTTAAGCTCACTTGAAAATATTTAGCTCAGTAAAAGTAAAAACAACAGTTTCAGTTCATACTTCAAAACAATGCATTCCACAACATTTATAGCTAATAAAAATCTACATACTTCCTCAGGTCCATTAACTACAACATGGAAATATCTAGCATTCTGCTCATCTGGTACAGCCTGAATGCCTGGAACTGGCTCTGCCATGAGACGCTGGGTCTCCTGAAATGTACAAAATACAGGATGAGTCATACATGTAGCTACAGGTATGCTTCTACCTTTTGGAATTTCATTTCAAACAAACTTCAATAATGCAAGCAGCATAAGACATGCAAATATACATGAAGATGTATCATTTCAGTTTGCAATTTTTTGCTGCGATCTGGCATTTTTACAGAAGAGCAAAATGACGTAAATCAGCACAGCTATGACCAAGTCTGTTCATTCAAATTTTTAACAACATAATCAGTAATAATGTTTGATTTCTTTGAATGATTAAGCCATTTGATTATTTAAAAATGATTATATTTTTTTTGGTAACGCAAGTAATTCATACATAATATATTTTGATGACGACTATATTTGGATCTAACACCGTTGATAGCTCTGCAATATGGTATTTGTTTACTTCCAGATTTAGCTATTTAGCCCTCATAAAACTCATATGCAAATCATTGTTTAAATTTACCTTTCAACTTGTTTTCCTTGATCACTGAGTAAAAAACTACATGTTCAAGTTAAAAAAAGTGACAAATATTCGTACTCAATTTTCTGGTTGGATTCATGATTATCCGAGTACTCGAATACTTACAGCAGCTCTACACTGTAAGTTTTCACCAACACTAATAAAAACTGGCAAAAAATTTCGGCTAATACTCTACCAAATTGTCTACAATCTTTTTCATTTGTTTTATTGCTTGGTTACAAGAAATTTTATCCCTGCGCAAGCCCTGCATAAGCCAGCTGACAGGTAATTTTGCAGGTATAAATTAAGTTATTATTTTCCTGTATCGACAAAGTTCTAAACTTGATTTAAGTAAATAAATTGCCAAGGATAATACAAATGTTAAACTTAGTATTCAATTAACCAGTATACAAATTTAACTGAAATAACTTGTGCTGTCAGTCACCATAGTCACCATTTGCGATTATTTTATGAAATTGGCGAATTTTTTTTCTTTTTGGCTACAGCATCTAGCGATTATTTTAATAACATTCGCAGAATTTTATTTACCTGCTGTCATAATAATATTAGAGAGGTGTGAAAATCAATAAAGGCTGTTTATCACTATGTTTATTGCAAGCACGCCATTTTGCTGTGCTGATAACTGGCATTGCCAGAGGTGGTGATTATGGATAGGAAAAAAAAATTATATCAGCACTTCCGGAAACCGAAATTATTGGTGCTGATAAAGAACATATCCAGTTTACAGTACAGCTCAAGCAATTTTTCCAAAGTCCGCCGATCCCCGGGATTTTTTTACGGGTGGATTGTCACCGCGATGTCCCTGCGACAGTTGTGACTTTCCGCTCGTCCACTCGATCGGGTGAAATTTGCTCTGCGGGATATCGTCACCGCGGATCACTGTGAAATATTGCAGCGGTATTTCGCTCTCTCGGGTGACCATTAATTTATTTATTACACGGGGACATTAATTTCTATTACTGTACGTCTGTAAAGTATAACGATCTCAAACATATTTTTTTAAGAAGAAAATCTTTATGTGAATTATGGTCGTTTCGTCAAACCGTCATTTCGTCAAACTTATTTTATATATCAAGCAAAAAGTCGTTTCATCAAATTAAAAATATGTAGTATTTCACACCTATTGAAATCAAATTATAACTAATTGCTGAAGTGTGTTTGTGATTCATTAAAATGAATGTGCAATCAACCTAATTAGCGGGATAATCATCTAATTTGTATAATTACCGATAAGACAAACAATTAATCAGCGGTACCTTTGCGCGACGTTTAATGTGAACAGCTTTAACGTTAATAGTCTGTTTGCATGTAATTGCATCTGTTTGACACTTCGGTAAAATTGGTAATTATCTACTCTAAAAATTAAGTTTGACGAACAAACTACCTGTTTTGTACAGAAAAATAAGTTTGACGAAACGACGGTTTGACGAAACGACCAACACCCCTTTATGTTATGTATTTAAACGACGTAACACCTGTCGTATGTAAATAATTACAAAATTTAAAGATTTGCGTGTGAAATTTCCTCAACTGCTATATCATGTTTATTCACCTCAATAAACATATTGATCATGACTGTTACAGGGTTCCCGCTGTCGCTCGCCAAAATTTTAATTCTGGCGCATAAAATCTTTAATTGGTTAATTTTACTGGCGCCAACGTAAGATTGACCCTAGAACTTTAGTCATTAACATTTGAAATGACAAAGGTGCATTTTTGAGACCAAAAGGCATTATATTGAACTCATAGATTCCGGACGGAACACAAAAAGCTGCCTTGTGACGTGTTTTGGATCGTTTTTCCGTTTTCTTGAAACTTTTTTTTATTGAACTGTTTTGTGATGTGATTCTCCCCGGTAAATGTACATTAATATCGCCGAGCTAATTAAATAATTTTATTGATTAAAATCAACAGTAAAATTGTAAGTCTTATTGATTTTTTAAAAGAAGACTACGTTGTACATTTAGGTGAACATTTACATGTATATCCAAATTAATCACGGCAAATCTCTGTGATTTTTCACCGCGGATTGCGGGGTTTTTTTACTACCCGTCCGCGGTGATTTGTCACCGCGGCTGACTATAGTATGTCCCCCGCAATTTTCCGCTCGCCGTTAAAGGTGTCCGCGGTGACAGAGCGGAAAGTGGAAAAATTGCTTGAGCTGTACTGTAGTTCCATATTGCACATTACAACAGTGTTATAAGAAGTACTCCAAATGCAGTGTTTACACATAACACAATTTTGCAACTTCATGCAGTTTCTGAAATTTTTTGTTTACAATTAGCCGTAGGACATTTGCACATTTGATGGGAATAATAGTGGGATTTTTTTAATATCTATGCCTGTATTGGACACTGCGCATGACCTTCCATATCACTGGAACAATTAAGTTTTTCCAGAAAGGTAAAAAATCCTTAGGATCAGCAGCTTTAGCTAGGTAGGGTCAAGCTACCCGAAACAAACTTAATTTCTTTTTAGGTCTGATGGTGAACATTTGTGATAGAATCTACATGTATTAATTCATGATCTCTACTGACCTTGACCTTGCATGAATATGGAACTTGATTATGCATGTAATGCTCAGTCTCATGTTGGTGAACATATGTAATACAACTGCTAAATTCATGATGACTAAAACACATTTTCATATTTTTATCTGACCTTTTACCTCTATGTGTGACCTTGAGCACAGGGACCTTAAATCTCTGCCTCACAAAGGTGAACATTTGTGCCAAGTTATATTAAAATAACCCAATGCATGTAGAAGTTTTTCTCTGGACAAGCATTTTCCTCTGACCTCTTAAGTGTGACCTTGACCTCTGACCTTGCGACCTCTTTCATGTGCGCAACACTACATCTTATGGTGGTGCAGATTTGTATCAGGTAATAATAAAATCTCTCCATGTATGTTGAAGATATGCTCAAGACAAAACCTGGACATTTCATCATCTCTAATAACTTTGACCTTGCATGGAACAGGATATGCATGTAATGCTCAGTCTCATGTTGGTGAACATATCTAATGGAATTGCTACATGTAAATTCAAGATGACTAGATTGTCCATACAAACATTTTCATATCTTTATCTGACCTTTGACCTCCAAGTATGACCTTGACCACCTTGACCTGAATTTTGCATGCGACACTTCACTTCACAATGATGAACATTTGTGCCAAGTTATATTAAAATCCCTCAATGCATGTGGAAGTTTTGCTCCAGACAAGCATTTCCCTCTGACTGCAAGTGTGACCTTGACCTTTGACCAAGAGACCTGGTTCATACCCATGACACTACATCTCATGATGGGGAACATTTGTATCATGTAATACTAAAATCCCTCCATGCCTGTAAAAAATATGCTCCAGACAAAATCTGGACATTTCATTATCTCTAATGACCTTGACCTTGTATATCTGGAACTGGAGTATGCGTGTCTATGCAGTCTCATGATGGTGAACACGTGATAGAATCACTCAATTCATGATGACTAAATGGTCTGTACACACATTTTCATACTTTTATCTGACCTTTGACCTCTATGTGTGGCCTTGACCTTGGCAACAGGGACAAGAATTCTGCATGCTACACTCTGCTTTACAATAATTAACATATGTCCAAGTTTATAAAAAATTCCTCAATGCATTTAGGAGTTTTGCTCCAGACAAGCATTTTCATCTGACCTCTAAGCTAAGTGTGACCTTGACCTTTGACCTAGAGACCTGGTTCATGTGCGCAACACTTGGTCTTATGATGCTGACCATTTGTATAAAGAAATACTAAAATCCCACCATGCATGTAGAAGATATGCTCCGGACAGAACTGGATGCCACCTTCCTGCCAGCCAGTCTGCCATGGGCATTCCTATAATATGACCTGTTTTTTTCAAAAGGGCATATAAAAATAATCAGGGAAATCAGAACAAAATGGAAACAAACAAGAGTCTGGCTTCAATAAGATGCAAAAGATAATGTTTTGCGCCATGTGTAAAAAATGCTAAGAGTAAGATGGAAAAATCTTTTGTTATTTGGTGTTCCAGTCTGAAAAAATAAGTGTTTTATTGAAAACTTGGCACATGAACATTTCTGCCAAAAACTGGTAATTTATCTGTTTGACATTATTTCGCTATACAAATTTTCAGGAAAATTTTTAAACAGAAAAAAATCTACATTCTGTTTAAAGGACTAACACAAACATTTGATCAAAATGCATGAATCACAAGCATGTTTATAAATATTGAGATATGTTATAATGATGAATAATGTAAAATTAAGCTCACTATAAAAAAAAACCTGAAAACAATGTTATCAGCTCTGTGTAAGGTAAATGCAAGTTATTGTTGTATGAGTTTAAATACAGTGAAAAATTAATAAAGAACATATTAAAAAAAAAAATAGAACATATTAAAAAATTAAATTGCATTTGCAGTTAATTACAGAATCGTGAAAAAGTCCGCTGAAGTTTTGGCAACTAATTTCTTAAAGGTTAAAATGATGGCTATTATTTTTTCAAAGCCATTCTGCCTATGAGTGAAAGTTACCGTATACACATGAAAATTCCATGGTGGTAAATTCAATCAACCAGTATTTGCTGGCATTTACCAGTAAATACCACCGGCATGGAAAAAAGTCATATTTGCCAACATTTTGCCAACCCTGCCCTGTAGAGATTTGGTGACATTAAGCCTAGCATTCTAGCGACATGTTTAGAGTGTCTGACTGTCACCCAGGAGACCTGGGTTCCATCCTCAATGGAGACTGTATGATTTTTCTACATTGGCGACGAGGATGGAATAACTCAGTGTGCAGATTCAAATCACCAGTTGAGAGTGCAGGCAGAGCTGCCTGGCTCCAGAATCTCAGTGAGGGGTTGGGATAAGAGCTACACTCCGTTGGAAGCTGTACAGTTGAGGCCCAGCTCTGAAAGGATAGAGGGGAGGTGTGTGGTGACTGGGTGACATCAGGCCACTTCAAACAGCATTGCTGGTGGGCTAGCATTTTAGCGACATGTTTAGAGTGTCTGACTGTCACCCAGGAGACCTGTGTTCAATCCTTAATGGAGACTGTAGGATTTTTCTACAACCTGCAGTTGGATTCGAACAAACGAACATGGAGACACTAGTCCATAACTCTTCCAACTGAATGAGCCGGGCGCTTGGTTCTACTAAACGTCGGCACTTCAAAAACCACATCCCCTGTAATAAGCTGTATTTTCTACAGGAAGAACTGAAACTGAATGCAACGGGACTAAAATGTCCTTCACATTTGGTTGATTTAAAGGTTACTTCACGTTGAAGATGTATTTATATGGTTTAAATCATTTTCATTTATTCAATACCTTTATTATCCGTCTCGGTAGGTTAGCCATGGACAACACTGTACACTTTTTGAATGACAAAATCCACAGAAATACTCGGCACTATGGCGGAAATCAATGCCAGAGTTATCTTTCGTGAAATATTTGAATCATTTAGACGAATATCATATGTTTCGTTGTCATCGACTGGCAAAAAAACTGGACTAGGGAATGTGAGAAAGCGAGAGTCTTGCAATGCAGATTACGGAATTACTGGTTACTGAAATAAGGAGGAAAATGTGAAGAATAAACTGTGTTTGACTGGTACGTGTAGGCCTACATGGGGAAAGCTCGAGGTTCATGTCACCTACGAATGATTTTAACTTTAGGACGTAAGAGGTACCAGTCGTCCGACAGGTAAATGATGAAATAATGAATGCCATTGCGACATAATACTGACATAACAGACTCTATGTCTGAAAATAATGTACAACTTCAGATAAAGAGTGTAGTGTCTATAACTCTGTAATTTTATACCTGTCATTTATTTTTAGTCCTACTTATAATGCAGCATCTTTGTACTCTATGATAGCAGCAGAATGAGTCTAGTAGTCACCAGGGCTTTAATTTACAGGGAATGGACACTCCAAAATTGCGATAATATGGTGTCGCGCGCATGCGCGGCCGGATCTCAATAAAACACCTCAATGGCGGATGGTACATGTTGCTGCTTTCACGATTATATACTCAAATGTTGAAAAGAACTTACATTAAGAAATTTCAGAACGAATTGTAAATTAAATATTGTGAAATAAATATTTTGACTATCTTGTTTGTTATTTTTCGAAGCAGCTTTTACTTGAATAACAATGAAATCAATACTAAAATGTAATCGTTGTTTTCCAAAATGGCGGAAAGTATGTACAAATTCGTGTTTTCTTGTCATTTTTCGGGGGCATTAGACAAAAATGGAGTTATGAAATGAGTTGACATAAGATGGAAGTTAATCAGTGGACATAGGATTGAGCATTACTATGCATTTTATTGCTGTATCTGTGTTTGTTAATGAAATAAAGCAACGTAAATTACAGCAATTTTGTCGAAAAAAGTGTTATTCGGTGATCAACACCTTAACGAATTTCGGGTGGTATCAGTGCAAACAGACTCGATTAAAACATTAAAGCCCTGTAGTCACACAGTTTGGATTAAGATAGTAACCAGTTTAGATATAATGTAGTATTAGTGAATATGTATAAGAAATAAATGTAATCTAAGAACATGTTGTTTTATTAAGTCCTTACCACTCATCAGTCATATATAAAACACAAAACAGTACAATGACGACGAGATAATAAATGGGTTTTAAGTGTTAATGGATTATATAGATTTCTTTGGAATTTACTGCAAAAACTGACAAATACACGTTGGAATTAAAAGTTTAAAACAGTTTTCTCGATAATTAAAAGTTTAAAACACTTTTCTGGATAATACAGTACCATAATAACTCGATAAATTCATTAAGAATACCGATGTTTCAATGATAAAATGGCACAAGGATTACAAGCGTTTCCAAACTTCAGTGATAGTGAGGCAGCAGTTGACACTCGTTGGGGAAAAAAAAGTGGTGCAGTAGGGTAGATTACCTTCTTATAGGGCTTGACATTAAAAGCACAAAGTGACAACACGCGTTGCTTTTACGTTATGCTGGCGAAGAAATCAAAGACATATTCGACACACTCCCAGACACAGGGAATGACTACACAACAGCTGTAGAAAATCTCACCTAGTACTTCAGTCCAAAGAAATGTATAGAATATGAAGTCTACAAATTCAGACAAACCAAGCAAAACAGAGACGAATCTATGGACAGTTTCTATACCCGTTTAAGAAAACTGTCCGAGAACTGTGAATTCTGTGACAGAAACAGAGACACCAAGACGCAAATAATAAAAGGCTGCAAATCAACAAGACTAATTATCTGACAAGCAAGCATCAGAAATAGAAAATCAAAAAACAAAAAAAAGAATCATATGCATTGAGGTCTACAGGAATGGTTACATCAAAACAGACTACCAAGACACATCAACATAGGCAAACAATCAATACGCCTAGAAGAAGGCAAATACAATGTAGATACTGTGGATATGACTTTCCAACAGTCACTAGATGCCCAGCAGCAGGAAAAACGTACCTACTGCAATAAGAAAACCCACTTTGAAAGGGTTTGTCTTTCGAAAAAGATGAACAAAGCGGTTAATAATCTAAACAGTGATGACAGCAGTCAAATCGAAAACGAAAATGAAAATATGCAAGCAGAAAGCAACTATTCATTTATAATGTCGTATGAAAACATAAATTCAGTTCAATCACGGAGACCAAAAATTCAAATTCACGTAAATAGTCATCCATTGAAGGTTTTCATCATAAATGTCATAGATGAACATACATACAATAAGCTCAAAAGCAAAATCAAACTCAGTAAAACAGACACAAAAGTTTATGTATATGGTGCAACTTCAGTAAAATATTGGTAAAAATCAAGCAACAATAGAAACAGAAAACAAGACTGTAACAGCACCTATATTCGTAGCTCAAGGTCACGGTGAAAACTTATTGCTCTATTTAACATCTGCAGATCTTCAAGTAATACCCGAAATCAACACTCTCAACACAAGCAAGGTAAATGGACTCTGCGACAAGTACAAATCAGTATTCACTGGAACTGACAAATTGAAGGACACCTAGGTGGAATCGCACATTGGCCCAAACATACAACCTGTGACACAACCACAAAGACGCATACCATTTCATCTTAGACAACAAGCTGAGGATGAACTGGCTCGTTTACAGAGACTAAATATCATCGAAAAGGTAGAAAGACCTAGAGACTGGGTTTTACCTATAGATATCGCACCTAAACCTAAAAGCAAAACCAATGAAATAAGAATCTGTGTGGACATGAGACAACCAAATCAAGCCATAAAAAGAACTCAACACATAATACCAACCGGCGATATGATAGTTGATCTGAATGGAAATCACGAAACACCACTACTTTCACAACGCATGTAGGGCTTCGCAGATACAAACGTCTAAGCTTTGGCATCAAAAGTGCAGCAGGAATCTTCTAGAATACACTTCGTACAACACTCGAAGGGTTAGAAGGCGTAAGAAACATAAACGATGATCATGGTAATCGTGTATGCAAAGACACAAGACGAGCACAACAAAAGACTCGAAGCAGTTTCACAAAGACTTCAGCAGAAGAATCTCATGCTAAATAAAATAAACAGAAATGCGAATTCAACAAGAGAAAGCTAGAATTTTTCGGTCACATATTTGGCGAATCAGGCATGTCAGCAGATCTAAAGAAGCAAACAAAAGCATACAAGCGCCTAAAATGTATCGGAAGTCAGAAGTTTTCTTGCCATGTCGCCTTTTTGCGGATGACTGTGTTATTTAAAGAGTGATCAACTCTGTAGGTGATACTGTTAAACTCCAACAGGATCTAAACAGGCTAGCTGAATGGGAGCAGAAATGGAAGATGGCCTTCAACATTGACAAGTGTCATATCATGCATATCAATGGCCGCTCAAAGAAATCTCTTAAGACAAAATACACCTTGCATAATCAACCTCTCCAATCTGTCAATCAAGCTACTTAATTAGGGACTGAGATTACATCTGATTTATCATGGTCTGCTCACACTAACAAAACCACATCTAAAGCTAGCCAAACATTGGGCTTTTTAAAACGCAACCTACATTCAGCTTCTAAAGAAACCAAGACTGCAGCATACAACTTAATTGTACGTCCAGCATTAGAATATTCGTCTGCTGCCTGGGATCCTTACCTAAAGAAAGATATCGATAAGATAGAAACTATACAGAGGCGAGCAGCTCGATTTGTTGCTAATGACTATTCTAAGGCACCAGGCTCAATGACAAACATTCTAACATCATTAAATTGGCCATCCCTAGAAAGTAGGCGTACTAATAACAGGCTTGTACTCTTCTATAAAATAGCTAATAATTTAGTAGCAATGGACATGAACCAGTATTTACAACCATATACAAGACAATCAAGACATCACCATAACCAAGCTTACCACCTAGTACAATCATCTAATGATATATTCAAGTATTCATTCTTTCCACGGACAGTCTACCTGTGGAATATGCTTCCACAAAATGTAGTCAGCGCTGACAAAGTCTCCGGATTTAAATAAGCGCTGGCTACATGGACTGCATCATAAATAACAAGCTATTGTTTTTATTTTTAACCTTACTAACTTCATCTTCTGCACAAAACCATGTACGTATTGTAGTATACTGGGGCTTTTAATGTTTTTTAAGGTGTTAGGTCTTGCACCTTTTTTATGCACGTTGTTAGGTTACTCCTGGGAGGACTGAGTAGCTCTGGAGCCCTAACACCTATCTCTTTCACTAACCCCCCACGCATTGCCATAATATATCAGTAAATGAATGTTAGCCATTACAACAGAAGAAGAAGAACTATGTATCGCGCTTTATACTAAATTACTCGGCTATAACAGAGTTTTTGCGAAGACTGACCAAGTAAAATGCTAAATGGTCATGGGAGAGCGAACAAGCAGCTTTGTCTCAAAAACTGAAAACTGTACTTAGCAGTGACACAGTAATGACATACTTGTGTGCTATGCAAGTAAATCGTTGACGGACGTCAAAACAAGATACTCACAAACTGAAAAGAAAATCTAGCAATCGTGTGGGCTATAGAACAAGGCATATTTATTTATTTGGACACGAATTTATGCTGATTAGTGATGCAAAAGCTCTTGAACATATCGACAACAATCCAAGGTCAAGGCCACTCTCAAGGCTAGAACGTTGGAGAATGCGCTTATTGACATGTGATTTCAAGTTCATATACAAGCCAGGTGAATCAAACATGTCTGATTACTTAAGCAGACATCCACAACTTGGAAAATGTAATGTCAACTATTGCTGAGGAATATGTGCCATTCTTAGCAAATCATGATGTTCCAATGCATGACTATGCAAGAAATAATTCAAACAACAGACAAGGACACTGAACTTCAAAACGTCATAAATAACGTCATATCAGGCAAATGGAGCTATTCGAACATTAGCAATTCCCTAGACACATTTTCGCGTTGTAAGAAAAATCTTACCGTAGTTACTCTAGGTGATGGTGAAATTTTACTGCATAAAACAAAAATCGTCATTCCGAAGACATTGCAACATAAGGTAATTGAAATTGCATATGAGGGACATCAGGGTATTGTTCGTACGAAACAACTCCTCAGGGAAAAAGTGTATTTCCCAGGGAT
Organism: Cyclina sinensis; assembly: GCA_012932295.1. NCBI lineage: Eukaryota > Metazoa > Mollusca > Bivalvia > Venerida > Veneridae > Cyclina > Cyclina sinensis. The sequence continues at coordinate 44,924,680 of JAAONU010000013.1, forward strand.
AGCCAAGATGGTCGAAGAAACATGTAAAAGTTGCATACCGTGTTTAGTAGCAAAACAAAACAAAACAAAAACAAGAACCTTTGAGAATGAGCAAAATGCCAGAATACGCGTTACAGCAAATTAGTATAGATTTTTCAGATGGAAAATATCTACTTGTGCTTATTGATGAATACCCAAGATTCCCATTTGTCGAAGTCATGAGCACAATTTGTGGCAGAACCGTCATACCCATACTTGACAAAATTTTCTCAGAAGCTGGAATACCAAAGACGCTTAAATCTGACAATGGCAGTCCAATAAATTCACATGAATTTAAGCAATTTGGAGACGACATAGGATTTAAACATCGGAAAATTACTCCGATATGGCCACAAGCTAATGCTGAATGCGAACGTTTCATGAGGTCCATAGGAAATGTCATTAGAGCTGCGCATACGCAATAAGAAGTTATGTATGCCAGCACAGGTTAGACTCCTGCAGAACTTTTCTACGGAAAAACAATAAACATAAAAATACCCAGCATACCAGCAAAGCAGAAAAAATCGACACAGAAGCTTATGAAAACAAGAGCCACCGCACGCGGGGGCCACGGTCGCCTTTTTCCATGGGCAAACACATAAGAGGAAGCACATTGTGGTCAAGGGATTTCAAATGAAACATCATTTGAAAATATAATTATCAAATTCATCCACATATAACAAAGTTATGGCCAATTTTAGCAACATTCAGAAATTTGACCTTAAAGGTCAAGGTCGAGTTAAGTTTAACCGTCTTTGGAGGTATTGTCTAAAAGGTAGCCATGTCTAAGCACGAAGACACTACATCCATTAATAATAATGATATAGCAAACTTTAGCAATGTTGATTTGTCCCAGTATAGACCAAATCCGTCCATAAATAACAAAAAAATTGGCTTTTTTAGCAAAATTCAATAATTTGACCTTGACAGTCAAGGTCATTTTAAGTTCAAGGTCATACCTGAATAATTTAACATGTAGGTTTTGTCATAAGTGTCGTTTTGTCCAAGTATAAATTAAATCCAAATAAAATAACTTGACTTTGGTCCAGGTCATTTTAAGGTCAAAGTTGTACTTGTATTATTCAACGTGTCAGTTTTGTTATATGAGTTGTTTTGTCCAAGTATGAATCAAATCTGTAAATTGATAAAGTTATTACAATATAAGTAAAATTTAATAAATTGACATTGTCTGTCAAGGTCATTTTAAGGTCAAGGTCATACTTGAATAATTTAACATGTAGGTTTTGTCTTGAGTGTTGTTTTATCCAAGTATTAATAAAAAAACTAAAAGTGATGTTATGGCCAATTTTAGCAAAATTCAATAAGTTGACCTAGACGGTCATGGTAAAATAAAGGTCAAGGTCATTCTTGAATGATTCAACGTGTCAGTTTTGTCATATGTGTTGTTTTGTCACAGTATGAACCAAATCAATGTATGATCAATGTTAAAGTTTTCGGACTACAACGGAAACGACACAATGACTATATAGCAATAATCTTACAACTCCTTTTGATCCAGTATCATATGAAGTAACCTCTAAAAATGGAACGATGGTAAATGCAAGACTTGATGATTAACAAATAACTCGAAATTCTTCGCACTTCAAACAAATACCTGAACCAAACACTACACCAGAGATCAGGCCGGCTAACATAACATCACCAATGACTGAAAATAAACAAGCACAATCAAAAACAGAAAAAAACAACACAATCAGATACTTCTACAGAACAAGAAGTTACTATAATGCCGCGCAGATCTACAAGAAGTAGAAAACCACCGGAATATTTGAAAGATTTTGTGTGTTAGAGTACTCATAAATAATGGTATTAATAAGGGGCAAATTTCGTTAACAAGTTGCATAATACCCATTCAAACAAACAATACAAAGAAAAATTTATTTGTGAAATTTCTTCTAAAAATAGTAATAATATGCATAATAACATCTGTGTAGTGAAATCAGTGTCATAATAACATACTGCAAAAAAAATTTATTCTTTTCAAATGAAGAGGATGAAACATTGTGAATGCTTATCTACTCATGGATTTATACATGTGCAGGGATGAATCACCTAGAAATTTATAATCATGTCCTATTGTAAATACTGTGTTATTCGAACGGATAATTTCTTTGTACCCTACGTACTATTATCAAACATTCATTGATCTATGAATCTACAGGGATTTTTTATGCACAATGGTCTGTGGATTTTCATTCAAGACTTTAACTGACATTTATATACCAGATCATGAGAATTTGAATGAGCAGTTAATTAATCTATTTCTCTTGGGACTTTTGTTGTTACAATTGATAGCCATTAAGACTTTATCAAGCACTCGTTAATTCTCGACCTGTTTGTCCAAGTGTAAATGCAGTTGAACTTTTCTGGGGACAAATATTAAACACTCATGACAGTTTGTGCTAAGCAGAGAAGATTGTAAACTTTGTTCACTGACAGAAAATGCCTTTGATTTTGTAATCTTGAAAACTATTCATTTTCAGTCTGAGTTGAGAGGGGATGTAGTGTCTAAAACTTTGTATTTTTATACCTGTCATTTATTATAATGCAGCATCTTTGTACTCTATGACAGCAGCAGAATGAGTCTAGGAGTCACACAGTTTGGATTAAGATATTAACCAGTTTAGATATAATGTAATACTAGTAAATATGTATATAAAATAAATGTAATCTTAGAGCATGTTGTTTTATTAAGTCCTTACCACTCACCAATCATATAAAAACACAAAACAGTACAAAGAGTTACATAGTACTGAGACGGGAGAGACCATAAATTAATTTCTTTGACATCCATTTCAAAGACGACTGGCTTACTGAACTTATTTTCAAAACTAAAACTTCTTGAGTTGACTGTTACCATAAAATATATATACAAGAAGGCTACCATAAAATATAGGCAATTGCAAACCTTTCCCCGTGATCAATTTTCTTTTAAAAATCTGACACTACTGTTGTTATCACATGGTATTAAATGGGTACGATGCCTCACATGTGATCGAACTGACTTCGATCAGATTCAGGCGTAGAAAGGACATCCCTTGCTGATATTTGTATCTCGCTTGTCCGTTGAAATTAATATAGATTTGTTTCAAGATGTACTATAGCTAGAAAGGTTGCTTTGGGATTATCCCTACCATTTGCAAAAAATAACACGTTAGGATATACATGTACTAAAATGCCATTCCAAAACCAAACACTTAAATGAAAAGTACAGTCATAGCCATGTGGTAGGTCAATTTAACTTAATTCAAGTTTAATGATTCCAATTCAAAATCAATGTTATCTCATTATACAGACTACAAATTTACTTGAATTTGGTAATCTGGATAAAAAAGGTCAAAGCTCCTGAGAATTAGTCTAGCTGGTAAGGCTCAGAACAAAAGACTGGTAGACAAAAGTGTTTACTGTGTATAAGAACATAATAAAAGTACAGTCTTTATGTCGAATTACTCTAGTTTTTACGAGTGTCTTAAGCGGTTCGATTTGTTGCTTACATTCCATGTACGGGACAACGTTTAACGTCCAAGACTTACACACGTTTAATGCATAATTTGAAAGTGATCACACCCACGTATTTACTTTTATATCTTTTAAAGCAACTATATTCAGAACAGCCCTGCTATCTGGAAACAATGCACGGTTTTAGGATGTATGGCATCTTGGTAGCAATATTTATTAGGATTATAGGTAATTTCATTCATTCATTCATTCATTCATTCATTCATTCATTCGTTCGTTCGTTCGTTCGTTCGTTCGTTCGTTCGTTCGTTCGTTCATTCATTCATTCATTCATTCATTGCCGTTCTTGTATATTTCTTTATGTGTAAGTTTGATTGCATTTTTATTTTTTTAATATGTCTATATTTATCTAACTTATTTACATTCTTGTTCCTTAACAAAAAGTCATTTTCTTGTAAGGTATAGCAGAGTAATCATGTTTTACTAATTAACATTATCTTTGTTTCTGTGTTTTCTTGAAAGCAGATGCATCTCCAATTTGCGAGGAATCTTACGGTTACGCAGAAGTTGCCGAAGATACTGCCGTCGGAACAGTTGTCAAGGAGATAAAATGTCAATCAAGTGTGACAGAACAGGGGAAATTGAGTTACGTCATCAAAGATGGTAATACGCACGGGAAGTTTGGGGTTAACACGTCCGATGATACCGGGAAGGTGTTTGTTTACCAGTCGATCAGTTTTGAATCAAGGACTACTAACTTCCAGGTCAATATTTCTTAATATAATTCTGTCAGAATGAAAACAATGATTAAATTGTTATTTAAAGCATTTTCAGAATTTACTAAACTGCAAACACCTGTAGTTTAAACCTTTTGACATTTTCTTATATGGTGTGTAAGTTTGAAATTGATATGTATAGAATAATGAGCGACAGAATATAATAAAACCAATCAGCATTTTTGTCAATCGTCCCCAGCCAGTTTTAATCACATTAGTCATGCAGTAGTTAAACAAGTTCATTTAACTGCCTGGTATTAGAAACGGACGTCCTTCTCTTTCGCATAAACCCCTTTAACGAGATCTTCAAGAACTTTGAAGGTTGTAGAAGACATACTCATGTCATAATCAGAATCTGTACATTTTTAAAGTTATCAATCGAGGTGACAGAGAACGGACCAATCAGGTCAACCACAAACTACGTCCTTGACATACAGATCACGGGGATCAATGACTACGCTCCCTTGTTCCTCTTCTCACCATACACAGTCTACATCAACGAGGACAAGCAGCCGGGCTCCATCATCTTCAACCCCATACCTTACGACTTCGACAAGGGCGCTGATGGCGCGACCACCTCAATGATACTTGGTGAGTTGTTGAGTTTGTTACATATTTTTATCTAAGTTTACAAAAACTGACTGATCGATTGTCTTTGAATCCACATTAAAGTTTCTCGTGTCGCACTTGATTTTCATACTGAATAATCTCGTTATTGCAACCTTGGCCACGTTTTGTCAGTCCGCTCTAGAGATTACAAGTGTAAACAGATAGCTGAAAAATACTAAGTAAGTATAACTAGATAAATCAAATATTAAGAATATAACACAGACTTAAAAATAGAAAATCAAAAACAACTCTTCCAAACCAAGGTGTTAAGAAATATATTGAATTAGATAATTTATATATTACTTAATTATCACTGAACTTCTAAGTAGGTAAATGTTACTCTAAATGTTTGCATCGACAGAAGTATTTGTTTCGGTGGTAGGTAGAAAACTCTGGATGCTGATAGGTGATTTGCAATAAGCGAGGCGTCCTTAGTAACACTGGATCGATTGTGTGACAATCGATCTAAAAAGGCGCTTTGTTTTTGACAAAAATGTTTTTGATTCTACAATTCCATGTTCGGAGTAGTGCAGTATTGCTTTCTTTCTGGGAATATTTTGCACTATACGAGTATAACACTGTATTGCACGTTATGTGTTTAGTTAAATGAATAAAGTATCAAATAAGCTGAAAGAGTATTGGTATGTTAGACTAAATATATTTTTCAGCTTTTTTTTCAAAGACCTTCGCCACTGATTTGAAACGAATACACTGTTTAGTCACGTGGCAAGTCAACATTTTGTACAAAAGATAAATGACCTGTAAAATTCCTAACTAGAAGTCAATACCATATTAAAAGTGTCCATTTCAGTGTAAGAAAAACGTTTTACTTTTGAATGTTTTTTTCTTCTTTTTTTTGGATAGAGTGAAGAAATTATGATTTTTAGGTAGTCCAGATGCAGATAAGCTGATATCCTAATACTCCTGACAACACAGTTGGTTTTCTTCTTTGCATAAAACTTTATCACTTCTGGTTCAATTTTGTTAAATAAGGTATCATTTTGTAGACGAATGAATGCTCTATTGCAGTATGCAATTTGTTTTCAACATAATTAAATTTTTTAATGATGTTTAAGGTATAAAAAAAATAAGATTTTGCCAGATCTTATCTAGCTGCCATGAGATTTTGAGAGATTTACACAAGTAGCTATTTAGGTCTTTGTTTTTTTCTCTTCCCCCACCCCACCCCCAAGGAATGATCATTCGTATATGAAATAAAAGAACATTGTTAAAATCCATGTTTGCAGTTCAAGGACACCGATAAACCCATAGCTATATTAGCAACATCCTTCTAAACTTATGACACATACACGATTCTAGTCATTCATTAACATTATAATTGTGTATGCAGATGGTGATGACAACCTGTTCTATATGGATCCACAAACCGCTAAAGTTTACCTGAGGTCTTACCTGGATTATGAACGCAAAACTCAGTATGTGTTAACCATACAGGTAACCGACAACGGGTTGCCAGAGCGACGATCGTCAACCACACTCCTAAGCATCAATGTCAAGGACATTAATGATAATCCACCGGTAATTTTTTTCAAAAAAAGAATAGTTAAGGCAACTCGGAGTTGTATTTTTTACTCATGAATTTCAAGATCAATATAATGTACTTTTTTCACAATTTATAAAACGACGTCTTTGGACTATCTTGGCTGGCTTTTTTCCTGCAATTTCAAGAAATGACATACATTTTGCCAAGTGCTAAAGACTTAATATTTTCAAAGCATCTGAGCCTGTTTTCCACCTAAGTAATTTAACTAATGTGCTAAATTTATTCATGTGCCTCTTTCCACAAGGTTTGTGAGGAGTCTTATATTGCCGAGACATTTGACGAGACAAAAGAAGCGGGTTCTGTAATCAAGTTCCTGAAGTGTACGGACGCCGATGCGGGGTACAATGGAAGACTTTCATATTCTATTACAGAAGGTACAATGTAGGTGAAAAAAGTTAAAGAGTTGTTAACAAATGTAGATGATATTATTGACATTATTTAAAAAGAACTGTGAGATTCTAGAATAACAAATCTCTGAGGTCGATGAGACTAATGAAAGAAAGGACTGCATAGTGAAACATCTGTAAATATTGATTTGACGGCTCTCACCAAATTGAAAAGTACATTTGATGCATTTCGCCTTTGCTCACTCATGTAAAACGTTTTCACTTGCTGCAGGTGACTACACGAAATTCAGACTACAGGGACCGTACCTGGTATTGTCAAAAGAAATAGATGTGGATACAGAACCCAATGTGTGGAGTCTTACTGTGATGGTCCGGGACAGAGGAAACCCAAGATTGTCCACGTTAATTGACATTGTCGTTTATGTGGAGGGCGTTGATGACAACGCACCTGTATGGGCGCCTCCTGAAAATGGGAACTATGAAATCAGTATGTGAATGTTTGCAAGTGTGAGCAACAAATAGTAAATACACTATGTCAGGGAAGGGCCATTGAGAAATATATACATAATATTCTGTAGGTTTCTGTGTTTGTTTATTGTTATTACATGCAATAAATTTTATTTAGCTAGGTACAGTTTTTTTGCTTAAGCAGCCACGGGCAAGTATCTTCTACGTTGGATTGCGCAGTCGACTCCGTTATTATGAAAGATTGTGCAATCGACTCCCCCATTATGAAGGAATGTGCAGTCAACTCCGATTTTATGCAAGACTGCGCAATCCAACGCCAAATCAGGGAATTTTAAAGAAAGATATAAGTAAAAGATGTATGCTAAGATTTCTAAGTGTTTCTTAACGCTGAGGTTGCCGCTGTTTATGACGACTGAAAATAAATATCAATTACATCACCTGTCTGTGAGCACTATGATCAATGTCAGGTAATACGAAAAAATGCCATTTGTTGATACATGTGTATGTAATCATTAATACATTTATATAAATACTGGACCTGTGCACGAACTTTTCAGACAACCTTCGTTGAAATGCTGTGGCCTAGTGCAAAGCTGCCTTCATATATTTATTCCATTGCAGACATTGAAGAACATTCTCCTGTCGGCAAGCTTGTGGTGCGCCTGTCAGCAGATGACCTGGACGCTGATGATACTGACAGTGTTGTTGTGTATTACTTGGACGACTATAGCAGTATATTTACTATTAAACCGACAACAGGTGAAAACAATATAAAAACCTTCTAGCTGTATTAAGAACGTCACATATTATTTTCTATTATTTCATATATTTCTATGTCACACGTCCCGCAATGTATGTCGGAGCATGGTATTAGGTAATATCAGTGTCATTCGTCTGTCAGTCCGCATTCTATCTTTTGCTACGTTTCTTTGAATTCTCTCTCTCTCTCTCTCTCTCTCAAAGAATCACAACTTTTAAACTATCTAGTCCGCATATAATACAACCTCAGAAGACACTGAGACAAAGTACAAGAAACAGAATCCTGTGTTAAACTAACTCATGAGAATTTTGTTTTTAAAGTGCCGACGCTTGAACCATAACTCTCCTATGACTCCTATTTGACCTGCCTGTTTATTCTTACGTTTTGCAGGGGAAATTTATCTACGACAAGAGCTTGACCACGAAAAAGGGGATTCATACACACTTCCCGTTTCGGCAGTGTCGCACAATAACCCACTAGACCGAGTAAGCACGAATGTGATAATTAATGTTGTCGACATCAACGACAACATGCCAGAGTTTGAAAAGGTTTGTATATCATAGAATTAGAATTTTTTAATAAAAAGCGCAAACATTTGTAAAACTGAGTAAATATCAAAGATTCGTTTCCTGTGTTAGGGTAAGAGTATATATATATATGTAGAAGTTCTGAGATAAGAGATAAGACTTCAGTTTTCAAGACGTTTATTTTTGAAATATAGGCCGACACAAAAAACATATTAAGTTACATAAGTTATATAAGGACGTAATTAAAAAAAATGTTGTTATATTCAAGGATGTTTATCAAGTGTCAGTATCAGAAGCATTACAAGCTAAAGCCGAAATAGCAGAGGTTACAGCTATCGATAAAGACAATGGACAAAATGGAGCAATCCAGTACAAAATAGTTGGTAAGTTTTTAATTGGCATGTACACGTTTTATAAAGGAGTTTCTTCCTTTGACTTTGCCCTTGTTAATAATGGACACGTTAGAGTTATTCAATGATTTATTAGGTTAAAGAGATTTTTTCCCTTTCTTAGGTACAATTATCTACATACAATTTACATGGACATAATTTAACTTGTTTTTCTTATGTAGGTGGCAATACCGATTCATTGTTTGACATACATTCCAAGACAGGGATAATTTCATTGATGGTGAATCTTGATTTTGAAGCAGAAACCAGACACACTTTTTACGTGCGTGCCTCTGACCGAGGGCGTCCGTCAAGGTGGTCCACTTGCACCGTTATCGTCTCTGTTGTGCCTGATAATGAATTTGTACCGATATTTGAGGAGATGGAAACTGTCATAATTCCGGAAGATACCAATACAGGTATATGTATCGATGTAAAAATATTGATAAAAACGAAGTTTAAGGAAAACGTCAAAGAATGTTTTTTTATAGTCATAATTTCTTATATATATTTTTTAAAAATGCAAACAAATGCAATGATATAGAATTTCTCAAAAAGGTACACATCTAAGCTTACTGACATAGGTTGAAAAAGTCTTAATGCAAAATATATGGGTTCTACAGTAATAGCTGTATAAAGCTTGTTGGATGCTTTGTATTAACGCATATAGTTTCCTCGCCTTATACTTAATAAAAATGAATGTTTTGACAGGTGACTCAGTGTTCACAGTTCAAGCGACGGACTATGACGCTGGAGCTGATGGAGTGTTGTCCTTTGAACTTGAACCAAATGAAGAGCTATTTGCCATTGAATCTCGAACTGGTGTAGTCAGGCTTTTAGGAAAACTCGACAGGGAAACGGTAGAAGATTTAGAATTAAAAATATTTGCAACGGACATGTCCGAATCTGTGAGGAAATCTAGTTCCATTATTGTTCAAATACAAATTTTAGACAGAAATGACAATGTACCCGTTTGTGAGAAGAACTTTTACACACGAAACCTTATCCCGCCAACGAACAGTGGTGATGTTATACTGTCGCTTAATTGTTCGGACGATGATATTGGCGGAAACAGCAAACTTTCTTATTCTATTGTATCTGGTAACTCTAACTCTGATTTCTCAATGTCTGCAGACGGTAATCTTGTGGTAATGCAAAAACCAAAGTCTCCTATATATCGTTTAGAAGTTAAAGTAACTGACAATGGCAGCCCTTCCCTTGATAATTTAGTTTTGATTGTGATACACGTTGGTGGTACCCCAAAAATACAGAATTTGCCCACAGAATTATTTGTTCCTGAAGGAGCAAACCTCGGATTTCAGATATATCAAGTGAAGGCTACAAGTGTCTCGCAACAACTCGAGTACTTCATACAAAATATAACATCAAATGTCAAAGAAAATATCAATTCATTACCTGTTGTTCAAATTGATAAATCTTCGGGAAGGATATTTATTTGGCATGATCTTGATAGGGAGGAAAATAGTCATTACACCATTGTTATAGGAGTAACAGAGAAAATCAGCAGTAAAGAAGCTGAGGGATCTATAGAACTGGTTATTCTAGACGAGAATGATAATGCTCCGAAGTTTGAAAAATCTCTTTATAATATCTCAGTGATGGAAAATATAAAAATTGGAACTGAAATTACGAGTGTCGTTGCCAGTGATCTAGACTTGAATGAGAATGCTGATCTTACTTTTGATATTGTTAAAGGCAATGCAGGGAACTCATTTGTTATCGATAAACTAGGCGTAATAAAATCAAGGACAGTTGTTGACCGAGAGAAAACTGACGTGTTTACATTAATTGTCACTGCTTCGGATAATGGCAAAAACAAGAGACTTACTGGTTCAACAACTGTACTTATATCGATTTTAGATGCGGATGAATACATTCCAGAATTTGTCAACGTTGAATCCGAAATGAGAACGACTTTACCTGAAGACACACCTTTGGCAGCAAAGGTGTTTACAGTTAAAGCAAGGGATCTTGATGTTCATCACGATTTGACTTACAATATTGATAACACTTCAAAGGAACATTTCATTATTGAGAGAGAGTCTGGGGAAATATTTCTATCGAGATTTCTTGACAGGGAAAAACAAGATTTGCATCTATTGATAGTAACAGCAGAGGGTCATGGCAGGGTTATTACAGCCACTGTCACGCTAAGCGTATTAGATGTTAATGATAATGACCCTGTCTTTAGTTCCAATATATACAAATTTGATGTGTATGAACGCTCTAAAATTGGCGAAGTTGTAGGAGCTATAAACGTTACGGACGCTGACAATGGAGAAAATGCCCGTCTTGGTCTTTTGATAACAAAAGGGAACATCGCAAACATCTTTTCATTTGAGGAAAATAAATTATATGTTAATGGTAATTTGAATTACGATAATTTAAATGAATATCTGTTGGAAGTGGAAGCCAGGGACAATGGGTTTCCACAAAGAACATCGACATCATCCGTAATAATAAAAGTTACCCCGGAATACAGGATTCCAAAATTTACAATAGACCTTGAATTAATTCATCTCGCAGAAAACGAACATGTTGGAAGTTTCGTTTATGATGCTGACGCAACATTTGGGAGAGCAAGGGAAGGCCATGGAAAAGACCTCATGTATTCTATTGAAAGTGGTAATGAAAGTGGCTTTTTTTCTATCAGTCGTTATACTGGAGAAATATCTGTAGCTCGAAAACTTGACAAAAACTTAGACAAAGATGTGTTCATGCTTCTTTTAAAGGCAAAGAATATTTATAAAACGTCTTTAACTGATGAAATGGCATTAAAAATTGAAATAGATGACATAAATGATAATAGTCCAGTATTTGCCAAAGAGTTGTACTCGTTCAGTGTGAATGAGAATACCAAGATTGGGATAAACGTTGGTAGTGTATCGGCATCAGATAGAGACAGAGGACAAAATGCATTTATAACGTACGAACTTGTTGGAAATGAGGATGCGGAGTCATTTAGAATAGATCCTTTTGTTGGAATGTTGAGTTTGAAGAAAGAGCTCAATTTCATGTACGTTACAAGATATCAATTAACCGTTGTTGCTACTGATAATGGATCACCTAGACTTACAGGCAGCACATACGTAACGATTAACATCATTGACGTGAATGACAAGCCACCATCATTTGAACTGATACAACAGAAAATCACCGTTCGAGAGAATTACGTTGTCGGAAGAACCATTTATCAGATAAGAGCCCACGATGGAGATACTGGTGTCGGCGGTGAACTCTTATACAAGATTACCACTGGAAATGAAAACGGGACGTTTGATTTGGATTCAGAGAGTGGAGAACTTACTTTAGCTAAGAAATTAGACAGAGAATCAGTTGAGAGGTACGTTTTAATTGTAGAGGCTGAGGACAAAGGGACTCCATCACTTACAGGTACCACCACATTATCGATTGCAGTCACTGACATTAATGACAATGCTCCAGTTTTTACAGAAAATTTTTACGAGGTCTCCCTGGACAGATTTTCGCCAGTAGAAACACATGTTATAAGTCTCACGGCTATGGACATGGATACAGGAGAAAATAAACGTATAGAATATCAGATTTCTCAAGATCACGATCAACTTTTTCAGATAGATGCAAAATCTGGTCATATTTTCACATTTGCCGATTTGAATGATGTACAAGATAACATAAAACTTCTCATCACAGCTAAAGATAGAGGAATCCCAGCACTTTCAACGTCTGTAACAGTCTCTATAGAGGTTCACCCACCCCTTATTTCTGAAAGGGAAGATTTCTTATTTGCCGTTTCTGAATTTGCGTCTCCAAATACTTTTGTTGGTGCAGTTGGATCGCCTTTGTCATCATTGTCAAGCTATGAAATCGTGAGCGGAAATTACCGGAAGCATTTTCGTATCTCAGAAAATGAAGGTAATATCTTTTTAGATGATGTCCTTGACCGTGAAAACTATGAAGACTACTTTCTGCACGTGAAATCCACATCCAAGCTTAGTCAGAACATTCAAACTGATATATATGTACATATCTCAGTAATAGATGAAAATGATAATAACCCGCAGTTTGATAAACATGTGTACAACATTACGGTGCTAGAACACTCTCCTATTGGCTATAGCGTTGCCTCACTTGTTGCAACAGATCTTGATGATGGAAACAATGGAAAAATTACTTACAAGATAATAAACGGGGAAGAAGGAGACGCAAGTAAATTATTTTCGCTGGACGATAATGGTACCCTTTTTGTACGGGCGTCAATATCGTATGAAGTTATTGATCATTTACAATTTACAATAGTTGCGAAAGACAATGGACAGTTTTCCAGACAGGGGTCCTCTCAAGTTAACGTAGAAGTGATTAATATTGATGAAAATGTTGTTAAAGAAAAATCTATGCCCTCCAAAGTCATAAACTTTGAAATGCCAACCACTGCTGAAAAACATTATACTGTTGGATGTATGACACCTCAAATGTTTGGACTAAATGTGTCGGCGAATAAAGTTTATTATCTGACCCAAAAGCAGCACAAAGCTTTTGCAGTAAGAAGCGATAGTGGATGTATTGAAATGAAGGATGATACAGAACTAACAGTGGGAGTTAACTATTTCATGTGGGCTGTAGCTGTATTGAGGACTTCGGACAATCCACGAGGAGGATTAGCTCTTTTGCGAGGAGACACGTTTGATCCTAGCATGCACGTAGTTGTTCTTACACATAGTGTATCAAAAGAAGTGCTGGAACTTAACAGGTAAATAGCGGTCGTTTCCAGAGAGTATCGTTTGATATAAACATTTTTCACTACAATGCTTAATTTTCAAGATTACTTTGTTTTGACAGATGAGTTGGAACATAAAATGTAAAGAGAAGAAAAACATTGTTGTATGATAATAGTTTTGGTCTTAAACAGGTGGATGAAGTCTGTTTTACATCATTAAATGTTTCATTGTTCACTTTATCACATCAAGACTACCGCATTAATTGTTTCAGGGACTTGCTTCTAGTTCAGCTGCAGAATCTTTTCCCGTCAAATGTGCCAAAAATATGGAAGACTGAAGACGTCTTGTCGCCTGTCCGACGAAGACTTTTATTTCAAGGGTAATATAAGCTAATTAGCAGCATATACAGAACATATCTATTTGCTATTGATATGTCAGTAACATATGTGCCAAATCTTGGAAGAGAGTGGCTACATTTTAATTATTCATACCACTGCTTTAATTTCCAACACCTTAGATAGAGTTGATGTGCCTTAAACAACAATTAACTTACTTAAACTTATCGATGCAAATTGTTCAATTAACTGCTTTGCAACCACAATTATTTCTATCCAACATGATTGCAATGATGTTTAAAACAAGAGATGATATAGCACAAGATGCCAAACATGATTTTGGCGGAATTTTTCTTCAAACTAGTTGGCTTGTCATGATCTACGCTGTTTTGTAAATATGTCAATTTTGTGATGCTTAAAATTTTCAAATCGTTGTAGATCAAAGTCTTACGTCTACGTTATTCGGGACAACAGAACTTATTCTGTGTACGGAGTACAGACCAAGAAACATTTTATCTTGCAAAACGAAATCCTCGGCGTTCTTGGAAGTCCAGAAGATGGAGTATCGCATGACCTCACTTCGGAAAACTTCGACAATTTTCCTGTCGTGTCTATTCAGCCTTACAAAACTTCACAGGAGAACGAGGTTTCATGGATGCAAACAATTACTGGAAAATTGACTCTAGGGATCGCTGTATCCTTGATAATACTGGCCGTTTCTGTTGCAGTGATCGTGCTGATAAAAAAGTACAAGTGCAAGTAAGGATTGTCCAGCTCATAAAAGAAAAAATCATATTTCCACATTAAAACCACTTTTAAAGTAGTACATGTATTGATATGTTTTTTTAAATATCTGTAATGCTGCCTCCTGTCACAGTAAGTATTGTGTACACACTCAGTTTTTGATGTCATTTTCGGATAACATGGTGAGAAAAACTGTAGTAACAAAGCACTTGTTTTGAAACTTTAAAACAAATTTTGACCAACTATAAAGGATACTCACGGTCAAAATATATAACGCCACTTGAATCCATTTGTTAATTATGAGGGAAATATGAAACCTGTCCGAAAATATTACATAAGTTGGACAATAAAAATTGTAAAATCTACGTTTCTTAACTTTCTTTTTTTATGTTATTTTTTTTTTATTTTTGACGTTTTGTTTACAGATTGTTCTTTCCGTAGTACCCCGAATGTAATGTAACAGACCACGCAGTTTTTTCATATTGAACATGCAAAAGAAAGAGATGTATTAATTATTAATTTACTTTATTTCTACGATCAGGGAACTGATACATTTGAATAACTTCTGCATTTTCTTTCAGAAAAACCAGTATTTCAGGAAGGATACCAAAACCAAGCCTATCTGTTCGTATGTAGCAAAAGATGAAATATTTTATTAATAAATGCTTTCAGAGCAATTTCTTTCATGAAAGTAACGTAAAAAAAGTTAACAACGTGCTCTTAAAGTTTTCTTTTTAATATCACTACTCTACAACAAGATTTTTTTCTGCAGTAATGACGCAATTCGAAAGAGCGTTTGCCACGTAGGTTCACATGTTTATTATTGCAAGTATGCTTATTGTCATCGACGTCCTTGAATTTCACTGGTCTGAAAGTTTTCAGAATTACTAAAAACAGACTATTGATATTACTCAATTAGATATAGAATGCTTCCACAAAATTACAATAACAACGTAATGACATTTTAAAATCATAGAGTTTTCTTAAAGGAAGCACTGTTTTTTGGAGAAACTGCCATGGTGAAGAAATAATTTTCATTACTTTTAATGTGGCAATACGTAATGTCAACATTATTCAGTTCAAATTGCTGTCTTATTTTCAGCTCCAAATACTAACAAGATTAATCCCCTTAGTAACAACTTACGGCGATCGGTAAGTACATCTTATATTATCTCTATTTAAAGAATATTCTGTTATGATTCAGTTCTTTCTAAAATATGGATACGTGTTTAGATCTTGAGCATTAAGATGCACGACAGCAATCTCGTTCTGAACTTTTTTCCTTTTTTTTTGCAAGGGGCTATTTTGTTTTATTCTGTATTATTATTGCCCAATTTCATTTATAATCAAAGTAATTTAAAGGCAGCAGTATAAAGACTTCAGTTGTTACCGATTTCTAAATAAAAGTTTCTAATGTCGATCATAATTGTCATTGCATTAATCTAATATCGATCTAAGTTCCGTTCATTCATTGCTTCTTTAATTTACATGCGATCAGAGTTTAACGTTATGAATCAGAAATATATTGCCGATCTCACATTATGTACATTGCAGTCCTCTACCACCGATCTATTTCCTCTAATGAACGCCTTGAAAATACTGTGTGCGATGAGTGAGGAAGAGAGGAACAGTCTTATTGATAAAACACTCCATTCCAAGAAAACAGAAAGAGGTACTGTTGTTTGCAATACGTTCCAAACACATCCATGATGATGCTTGTTGCCAAGAAGTTTATTTAAAAAAATATTTTCCTTGAAAAATGCATGTACAATAACATTATTACAAAGTGACCAAAAAGCAGCATAAATGTTGTTGTAAGTTTTGTTGTTGCTCAGAGCAGTACCATGAAAAACTTACCGCCTACGGTATACTTAAAAAACAATATCATAATATACATAAACTCGAATTTTTGTTGCAGAGAAAGAAGAAAGTGAAAATGTGTTTAAATCAAAATTCATCAAGCAGAAGATGAAGACTGTGCCAATGATCAACGTGTCTCATGTCAACGAAACATTACGCAACCAGAAACTTTCATATGACGAGGGTGATGATAATAGTCGCAACACTGGTACAAAGAGCAAACAGCAAACGAAGGCGCCAATAGTTTCCAAACCTATTACACCATTCACCCCAAACTCCGACGATGTTGCGGCTTCCGAACAAGAGGAACAGCATATGAAAGGCACTGTGAAAGATGTGGTTGGCAAACGGGTAAATTTCTACTTGTCTAGTATTTATTGTTTACAATGAAACTAACTTTAATAGTGCCCTTGCTTTAACATCAATGAATTGTTAACTTCTTTTCATGATTTGTGTTTGACCTATTTCTTCCAGCACGGGAGTTAAACATGAATAATTGGATAAGTATGTGTCTAGTAGGAGAGATGTCAATACCACTTAGTAAAAAGTTTTTGTTTAATTCTTCGTATTTATTTTAGGATTTACTTTTCATATGATTATCTTTGACTTTTAGCCGGTAGTTCTTCTAGAAAGACCTAAACTGGTCAGCCTATCTGTTCCGGATGACACAAGCTTGTCCAGTCTTGAACTTGACTCATCCGAAGCAAATGAGAGCTCTGTTAAAGAAACAAACACAACGAAGACTGGTGGAGAACACAAAGCTATAAACAGCCCGATAGTCATCGGTGGGAAGGAATATGACGGCGTCGGCAAAGATAATACGAGTAAGTTCAGTACATTTTAGGAGAGTATATTTCATAGTAGCACATTGCTTTTGAAATGTATTTAAACGCAGAAAGCCAAGAACTAGTTCGTTTGAGATACAGTGTTTATTCCCTTCATTCAACCGAATGCATGTCTAGTCTGTTTAAAAATTGATATATATTTTCATTTTCCTTTTGCTGATCTTGTTAAACAGCTTTGAACATCATCTTAAGCAAACATCATCCATCACCATATCATTTGGTTATTACTAGTGACTGTTTGAAAGAAGTAATAACTTTGAAAGTATTACTTTAAAGAAATAAACACATTTCTTTGCTTTTACCTGTACTTTAAGGTGGGAAACAGTACTTGTACAATACTACAACAGGAGACAAGATCTATGTTACAGACGAGATATTGAAAGGAGCAATTGAACACAGAGAGAGCATTACGAAAGAAAACTTTAATGAAAGACGGGACGTCAAGATAAGCACCTTCAAAAGACCACCCATGCGAAGGAAGACAAGTAGAACAAGGTTTAGTACGACGACTATTTGGGAAATGAAAGTAGATGATGATCACAATGCTTATGGTTCTGACACTGGGGAGGGTAATGGTGTTGGATCAGAAAACAAACAAGATAATAGCGAGTCATCTGCAGACCCTCGAGCTGTGAAAAGGCGAAAAACAGGGGTGGATTATTCCAAAAATATGATGAGGCAAAGTAGTAATGTACGTCCTGATGAGTATGGGAGAAAAGAAGTTACACGAAATTCACAAACATTCAGGGGAGATGATCAGCTAGAGAAAAAAGATAGTTCTACAAGTGTTGAGAGCATTGAGTTGGATCAGCCTAATACGTATTCGGATGTATCCGGGAACAGAACTGGTGCAAAATGTGCGGATAATGACGAAAAAGAAAATAACATAGATGTGCATTATGCGTCAGCAGGTTCAAAAGCGGTCGAAAGCCCCATCTCCAAAGATAAAGATACTGACAATGAAAGAGTGGATCAAGCTTCAGATAGAAATGTTATCAATGCAGATAAATCAGAATCAGTACAACAAAAGTCTAGGTTTGCCATTCCCAAATACAAACCACTGAATCTCGAAAATGTTACTTGCAAAGTCCCAAAAGGTAAGTCTGAGAAAAAGGACTGCCTTTCAAAGGACCCCTTCTACGCAGGATGGGCAAAAATGGTTGGTCGACGAATATCGACGAAGACGTTGAAGAAGAATGACGGAACTTCAAAAACCGTGACATCAAGAGAAGGACGCTCATTACCCGCTAATCTTGTTACTCAGTTGGTTCAGAAAGCACCAGTTTACAAGCCCAAAAGACTTATGACTCTTGATATTCCATGAGGATACGAGCTATATATCAAAATGACATGCAGTGTTTGCAAGATATTTAATTGCAAAACCTTCACACTTTATTTATAGCCATGTTCAGAAATATACGCTTTTTTAAGTTTTTAGTTAGATGTGCATACGGGTATTTAGTTTGTATCAACTAAACCATAAACATACTACTGTGATAGACGTTGTAATGATATAATATAACTAGTGACGCGTCACTTAATGGATAAAAGATTGTTCTTTGCTGTTTGAAAATATTTACAATATTTTACAAGCGCACAAGTGTAGTTTAATAAAGCAGATTTACTAAGTACTGTGCTGTCACACAGCTAGTCGAAATATATTTTTTATCATGTTATTTTCGTTTTTTTCATTTTCAAAACTATTTTATGAAACATGTCCCGATTAATTGAGCTAATACTAATGCACTTATCAGCACTTATCACTTACTCTAAAAAAGAATGCGTACGAGGGCCCTTTCCCAATATAAACACTTTCCTAAATCAGTCTTTTTTTACCATCAGTTTGATTATAACGTTTCAATTAGAAAATGTAATTCTGTTAAAACTTGCCAGGACAGGAGCTGTTTAAACCTAATAAACTCTCTTAACTATATACTTTTTTCAACGGCTTCTTTGCAACTTTCATTGATTACCGTCTGTGTTTAGATGGAATCAATTACTCTTTAGAGAAAAGCCAATAGTTTTCAGAACTGATTGTTAATTCACAGCGTGGTCAGTTGTAGTATGGTAACCTGCGTCGTGTTTGGCTGCAGACGACACAGAACAATTTTGGTAAACCTAGGATGACTGGAGTACCTTTTTAGTCACAGGTCTTGTCAAAAGATATGCCTTATCCGTTCCCGTCGTGCCCGGTATTATAAATGGAGCACGGAAACCACATCAAGATGCTTAGAACTCTGTTGAGATTATAGCGTAACCCGTGTTTCACTACTTCAAGGCTACAATAAGAGTATTGCTTAAGACACCTGGATCCGTTTTAAGGCTACATAGAAAACCTATGTACTCGTATCACTTTATTTTGGCATTGACTTAAATGGTTGGTACTCTTGACAAGAATAAAGTAAAAACAATATAATTAAAGGACTATTTTAACAAAAACAATGAAATAAATACATTTATAACTGCTCTCTAAAAATGTAAAGATTACATACCAGCACATGTAGCTATACACCCAGGATAACACTAAAAAAAGATCTATCTGCTCTATAAATATGCTGAGAACCCTTGGAAATTACACCGAACAAACAAAAACTATCCTGCCGCGTAGAAAACTTACATTGATATCATTTTGAATGAACATACTTTGCCCTTTTCAGATGTGTATGATCTTTTCAGGGTTCATAAAACAGGGGTCATAAAACAAATTGTGCAGTGATAGACCCGAAAGCTCAAACTTGTGACAGCCGACTACTATGTTGAACAGAATTTTGCAGGTTAGCGACATACGGCCAGTTACAGGGCAATCTAACGCAAGGCAATAAATCAACCGATGTTTACAAAGATTTGATTTTCTTTTGGTTTTCATTTTTTATGTGATATACAGGAGAGATGAGAGACGAAAAATATTTTAAGTATTCGATAAATAGAAATGAATATCTTTGATTAGCCATGAACAGGCCATTGGGCTGCTAACTGAATTCGTTCATTTCCAGACTTTTTGTAGAAAAAGATCATAATATAAAATGTATGAGATACTGATAATGGTGATCGTGATCAACCCTGTAGTATCAACATTCTTTATTCAAAAGAATTACTCGTCCCGGGGGTCATTGCAAAATAATTGTATTTCCTCCTTATTTTATATATAGCTATACTAATTTGCGTTGACCCCTCGTCTAAGTATAATAAAAGAAAGGATTTGTTGTGTTTGTAACTCTGGAATTGTGTACCTTTCCTTTGTAATAAGTCCTGTCTTATCATAATATCGCACCACTGAACGCTGTGACAGCATCACGCAGAATTTGTATAGTAAAGAGACAGTTTGGATTCAGAGTCATTGGTTTAAATATGATGTAGCACTAGTATATATAATTATTCAGCATGGACTTCAAACCCAGGTCCTATGTTTCTGTCCTACATACCTAGCATGTAAAAGAACCAGGGTATCTCTTGAATGGGAGCATTCTGTATATTGTCCTATCTCCCACAATCTAAAATATCTTCAGTAGAAATAGTTATCATTCATACTGACACACGAAAGAAATATCAGCCGAAGGACACTGTTGATTACCATAAGATATTTATTATTTAAACATGTCTACGTTAAGCTTTCTTTTCGTGGTACGCTTTGAATTATTTTCATCAAGGTAGATCTACGTCTTGGTACTGGGTACATATTGTTCACATCCTCACTTAGTCGTCTTATTGTATAGGGTTATAATAATATTTTTTTCAATTTTATTTTGGAAGGAAAAATAAAGTGGGAAGATATTTTTTAAATTTTTTATTTCAATATCTAATGATTTAAAACTGCCCATAGTAGTTTAGGTATTTGAAATTTGAAACACCTGTATACGATTTACTAAATGAGTAAGGAATTAATTTGAATTCGATTAAGTTAGACAGGTCAAGGATAAGAACATCTTCCAAGGTGTGAAATTCAAACCTGTCTCTTGGGCGCTTCCGGAAAATAAATTAGCCTGGATTTTTTCCAGATTTTATTTTCGGAACAGGTAAACTGGTCTTGCATATTAGGTATTTTCGTCTTGCAAATTCATACATGTTTCTTTTAGAAATTATAAATTGCAAGTATTTTGTTCAGGTAAATTGTATGTTTATATTCAAACCAAAACAAGGTTGCTTCATCACTGACATCAGATCACATCAGACATGCCAAACGCTTGAACTAACTTGACACAAGATCAGTTGAAAGACACAAAAGAGATTAACCCATTTTTAGTAAAAAGACCAACCTCAGCAAACTGATCAAATTTTAAGCCGGACTTGAAACAATGACCCTAGGACACTAGGTCCCTAGCTCTACCAATACACCGATTGACACTTTGGAGTGAAAACCAATCAGCGCACGCCATAATTGAGGAAAGTTCCTGTGACGTCACCAATTAAAATTTCAAGTATTAAATACATGGAATCGCCGATACGCCATCGTTACTTGCTCCATTTAAATTGCTTTTTCTTCGCTAAATGTCAAGCAATCTTCTTGAAAAATATCTCATTTTTTTCAGGAAACATTGCTTTATTGAATTCGTTTGATTATAAAAAATCATATATTTTTAAACAACGGTTAAAATGAGTTTTAAAATGCAGAAAATTGTGATCGGAAAGCAAGTCTGTAAAATGGTTGTAAGATTAAAGGTTTGGTAAAAACGTCATAAAAATACAGTTTGATGTTTGAATGTATTTTCTCAATCATTTACACTCAAAAACATTTTTTCAAACTTTTCTAGTCAATTTGAAATTGGTTGTGTATGCTCTGTATGTATTGCGCTTGACTTTTACTCGAAGTAGGTGGCGCTATTTGTTGCTAAAAATAGAACAGTGCAAAAGTGTCAATTGGTGTACAGTACGCTCAGCGCGGATTTTGCAAAACCCGCGAGACCCCGCGGATGAGACTCATCGCGGACGAAATTTTGCACAAAATTTGTCCGCGAGACCCCGCGGACTGAAAATGTTCACCACCGCGGACATGAATCTGTGGCCGTAAGCGTTTCCCCCGCGGTAAATCGCGGCGGAACGCGGTGGTCAATCACCGCGGAACGCGGTGGTCAATCACCGCGGATCGCGGTAAAAACTGTAGCTTTTTACGATTAATTATTAAAACTTTACTACTTAAAATATGTAAAATTTGATTATGTAATAAAAAAAATTATGTAGATACAATGTATTTGTTGTTTGTACATCTTGTTGTTCTCTCGTTATTGAATTACCATGAACAAAAATACTCTAAATCGCAGCAAATCATTGTCGTATTAAATTCGAAAATAGAGTAGATATGCAAGTTCATGGTTGTGAAAACCATTTTTAGTTCAAATACTGAATAACCTCGGTGTGCGGCATGTACGAAACAGTAACAAGAGACAACAATGAAAACGTCAATTTTTGTTTCTTTTACCATGAAAATTTAATCCTTGTCCATATCTCCTTACAAAACTAGGTGTTACTATTTATAGATTTTCCGAAAATGAGAATTGAAAGTAGAGAGCAAGCATCCAAAAGCATGCAGCATTAGATCATGTGATGTGGAAAAAGCAGTAAAATACTGGGATTTTTTATGGAAAATTACCCAGGCTTGCTGTCAAAGGTTAGCTCTTGAATTACAACCAATAAAATACGGTGTTGAATCACGAGTAAAGATCATAGGTCACGGGAATTGTGATTGACAGGTTGTTCCTTTGAGGCTACATATAGGTTTCACTACAATATTACGATATCAAAGATTGTGAAATTCATCCCGAATGATAGAAATATGAAAGGGAAGTGTTGAGCCACTGAAATTTACAAGTGTTTGTTATCTATTTGAGCTTATTTAACGTCGGTACCGGTTGCCCATATGACCGACGCCAGTGTTTGTTATGCATCGAAAAAATATATTTATACAAGATCTGTAGATTTCACTTTCAAACCAGAGCTCAGATTGGTTTATAAACTAGTTTGAAAAAAGGTGATTTAGTTTTTTTTTAGGTATGTTATGCACACAGGTGTCAGCTGTGATTCTGAGTTAATCTGAAGACATGGCGCCCTTTGTAAAAAGTTGAAAGCCGCTATTGAGTGACGTAATTTCTTTGACAGTTAAAGCAGTTCACTTAAAATAACCCCGATAATTAGCATGTGTAACAAGTAATTGTTGTTAGGAATGTTCTAATTTTCGACGGTTTGGATAGTTCAAGGGAACAAGGATGCTGTAGTATACTCTGTAGTAAGTAGTTTGTGTCTATCGACGCGGTCACTCCAAATTTTACAATCAAAACAAAGGTAACGTTTTTCATTTTAAATGCCGTTTCAATATTTTTACATCTAAAATTTTAACTAATGTTATTATCATTTAAATATTTTGGTTGATTTAAAGTAATCTTGTAAAATAAGAACACGGTGAAAATTTTTTAAAATAAACATTTATTTTTGAGCTATAGTTATAATGGCCGCCGTGTTCCGCCGCGAGAAACAGGTAACCGATTTTATCGATAATTTAAATATAATCTTCGGTATTTTGTCCGCGGTGGAAACAACTGGACACCGCGGATCGCGGCGGAAATTAGCCCTCTCATCGCGGATGTCCGCCGCGTTTGTCCGCGATAAGAAAAAATTGTCCGCGGTGGTATCGCGGAAAAGGCAGAATCCGCGCTGAGCGTACTGTACTTAGCCAAGCGCTTGCCGTGGTTTTATAATGGATGTAATTGAGTAATCATAAAGTGAATTTATCATTTGCACATTTAAGGAAGTTAACTTAATGGTTCTACTTCAACATTGGTACTGCCAATGGTTTAAACAACATGGGCGAGTGAAGTCACCACATGGTTAAAAGCTTCAAAGAGCATATTTACATTTAAAACTGGTTAAAACAATGGTTCTGTGTAACAGTTAGTCAGTTCTGCATTTTTAGGAAAGGAAAGGCTTGTGTTCTGGTATCTGTAAGGCCAGACTTCCTGTCTAGCAGTACAGTTTTAAGGTTACTAGTGTAGTGGTGACATTTTTTAAAACCATGGCAAGTGCTTGGGTAAATTGGTAGAGCTAGGGACTAGTGTCCTGGGGTAATTGTTTCAAGTTTCACAACAGTGCACATTTTTCCCTTGTTTTTCTTACTAGTCAAAAACATGCGATTAGACTAGCAGTGTGGTAATCTAAAATTGATTAATAGAAGTGAATCAGCAATGTATTATTAAAATCTAAATTCTTTTGCTTCACTGCATAGCTGTGAAATCAAAAGTTATTAATGCACTAAAATTTTTCATTCATTAAATATTACAGTTCTTTTACAAGAGTATTATGTAAACCTTGATGAATATAACAGAAATGTTAGTCATCATTCACTTATCAGCTAAGTAATTATAGAATAGCCTTATACTTCAGATGAAAACTTTATGTGACAAATTTTATTGTTAACTGAGTTTTGTGTGCTGTGAGGTAGTCCCATGATTTCAGATTTTGAAATTCATACACATTTCACTCACATGTACTGCTGTTAATATTCAACTTATACAAAACTGACAAGAATTTCTGTGTAATTTTTTCTACATTATCATTGATTATGTACTTGTGTGAATTTATTTTGCATATATAAAAACTTATTTCAGTCCGTTTATATGCCTATTTTAGCCTGCAAAACCTGCTGGGAATATAATACTTCATTACCTTTCATCACAATTCTCTTTTTCATATGAGATAAAAGGTAAAGAAATTTATAATGAATTTTAAAAAGTTTGATTAGTAATGCTTCCTTTAGAATAACAATTCTTTACTATTTTCTCAAAAGTGGAAAATCCTGTTGGCACATCTGTTAAGCTCAAGTGCACACTGGCCTATAATTGTGTAAATACAACCCCAGCTGCGTCAGAGGGTCAGTTCTTTGGCTCAGTGGTCAAGAGCATTGGTTTTTGATGCAGGAGGACCTGAGTTTGAATCCTGCTATGGGTGGTGTTTACCAAGATGCATTGAATCTTTCTGTTATGAACTTTCATGTTTGTAACCCATCCTTGACTTAGTAAAAATCATTCAAGATTTCTGATATATAAAAATAGAGCAAGCCAATCGTCATCATATTAATGACTTTCTCAAGAGTTGGTGTCTGTTCCAGTCTGTAATTGTTTGAATTTAACCTCTGACAACTACATTAGGAATTGATTCTTTGGCTCAGTGGTCAGGAGTATTGGTTCTCTGTGCTGGAGGACCTGAGTTCAAATCTCTTTCAAGATACATGTACGTTGCATCTTTCTGTTACAAACTTCCATTTTCGTTAGACAACAATGAATGTGTTAACAATTACAGCTAGTAAAGCATTGCCATTATAATTTATGAAAACATTCCTGCAATAATCAATCAAAATTCAGTTCACTGGAAGGTAGCCTCACCCCATGGTTTTGACTAATGATCTGGTTACTAGAATGCTTGACCTGGAGCCTAGGTCATCAGAATGCTAGCCACTGCCTTAATTATGAGAAAGATCTTTATAACATTGAACAAACTACCAGATGGAGGAGGATATGGCCTAGGGGTTAGAATGTTGGACTTTTAGTCTGGAACTTTGAATTCCACCAGAGGGGAGAGTCTCCTATTAAAGTCTTGACTCTTGGCAGCAAATGCTGGTTATAATTCAGTAAGCAGTCATCAGTTGAGATACAGAGATTACATATTTCCCAACTCATGTAAAATAAATTTGGACAGCAGAATATTCCATTTTAAAAAAAAACATTATTACATGTATTAACCTAAAAAAAGTCAAGATGTACCAGTACTTTGTTTTAGAAGTCTGAACAGTCCCAAAAGATAATGATTAATTGCACCACAGAGGGTTCAGTCTAATTTCAATAACACAACATTAAATTTCTAATCAGTTCCTCTCCTTGCACTTGTGAAAAGGAAGATCCATACAACAGAACTAGAAAAGGCACCCAATAGTGAGACCAAATAGCCAGCTGCAGATTTTCAGCAGAAAGCTCTTTAAACATTTTATACAACTCAGTACCATAATTAGAAATTCAAGAATTGTTCAGATGCTTTTGTTTGTACATTGAATTGATACTTTGCTATTAGCTTTTTGAAATTCTTGCTTGTATCTGAAAAAGCATGATATCTGATACATATTTCATGATATTTGTTTGTTACTAAAGAATGACCATATATTTATAAATTGTACCATGAGATAACCGTACATGTATCATTTCTACTTTATTTGACTAAGCAGCATAGTTTGTTCGAATTTGATACCAGGAAAAAAATTGTTGGTTTTCACATTCCAAGGTTAACATTAGCTATTTAAAGCAGTTGACATACCATACATACTGATCATATGTCAGCTATGTCCCAACAGCCAATACTGTATGAAACAGGATAGGGAAGAATGTCACAAAAAGTATCAAAGCAGGGGTCATATTCAACAAGCGCTACGTTGGAATGAAAATGCCTCCTGGGGCATTGACCTTTGACCCTGTGACCTCTAAGTGGTTCTGGCGGGTAGAGCTCATCAAGGTGCATGCACCTGTGAAGTTTGGAGGCTTTAGTTGGAAGGACTTCCATGTTATGGTCAAGGTTAAAGTTTAGTGACAAACAAACAGACAAACAAACAAACAGACAGACACTCTTTTATATCAGTTGTGCCCACATCTTCACCAAAAGCTTTAGTGACAGTCGTATTTTGTGACAATGGCACCTTTGTTTTTTAATAATAGTTTATACACGTCAAAGTGCTTATGATATATATATTCTGTTTAAAGAGTGTTATTAGATATATGGCTCTCCAAATTGCCAAAATATATTTCTTCATGTTGGAGCATGTGACATCAGTACCTGTATTAAGTATTGATGTAGATGATTATTGACAGAGAATAGTGCCAGATTTAAAGTTTAACAATTATCCAGGATTTCAAAAATGTAACATTAAGGAAAACTGTTACTCCTGTAAATCTTGGAGTTCACATTGGTCATGATTGTTTGTTTATACTGCTGAAATATCTGACAAGACTACAGCATCAGTCTGTCTGCATAATTAGAATCCTATACTACAGAAGCTAGGTTCATAAACTTGGTAAGATATTATGTTAAATTGTTAATAATGCATATAAGTTAATTTTCATTCCTGTAACTGATTGTTTCAGTCTGACAGAAGAATGCTGATTCAGAAGTCTGGAAAAGAGCAAAAGTTGATAGATAGCGAAACTGATACTTTTATCAATATGCTTAAAATTAGCATAACATTTAACATTTGTGTGTTTTTCAGTCTGGGAAACATGTAGCTTCATCCAGCAGCAAATAGAAAAGCATAGAAACTTGTTTCATAAAACTGTGTTTGTTGATATACATAGATAAAGTTGGATATTATTCACAAATTAATAAGTTAAATTTTCTTTTCTTCCATTTGTCTGTCTGTTTCTGCCCATCTGGAAAATCGAAATCCTAAACTAACTGATTGACTGCAGTACTTAGGTGCCTCAGAGATTATTAGCAATATTTAAAATATGCTTGTATGTTGTGATTATTTCTGGTTGCTATGGAAACACACATTTTAAAACAACATGTTGTGCGCTACAGCTCTTAAGTATCAATGAAAAGATAATGAAATTTGGTTTGTGGATAAAAGGCTCAAACGAAGATTTCAAGTACATGTATGGACTTGCCCTGTTGACATCTGATATGACCTTTTTCAGTAGTAGACTTTTGTATTGCCAGCAGGACTTGGACATTTGTTAGTTCTGTATTACAAGTATTTTACTCTGTCTCTTATGAAATTATTAGATACACATCCAGCTTTACTGGTCAGGACCCCCCAGATTGATTGAAACTTTCAGTTTAATCAGTTTAAAGGGATATACAACCAAAAGTTTTATGCTTTCTTTCTCATTCCTTCTATGAATATACTATAAATGTGATCAAAATAAATACAATGATCAGTCCCAGTATCAAAGATTTCCTCTTTTTAAATTAAAAAAAAAAAACGGATGGTTTCCTATCTTGACCCACATGGGTCTAGATAGAAAGTTTAGATTTCGCGCTAAATTTCGCAGTGAATGATTGGACGGTTGAAGTACCTGTCTTGTGATCTACGGTAAAAACAACCCAAGAGAAACGACGATTGGTTGTTTTTGCACGTGACTTATTTGAAGATAACTCAGTGATTTCGTTCACGTTTTACTTTATGTTAAAGAACGTTCAAATATTTATGTCCAAGCCTGCATTTAACTACAAACATACTGGGAATTTAAAGTTCTTCATATTGAACCTGATTTGAGCAAATAATATCAGTTTTAATTTTTTGGGCACTCATTTGCCTGTGTATCCCTTTAATTCTCCATGTATGATAGGGATCTTAAACCCATATTTCTGTAGTAGGAAGTTGCTGGCAGAGAATAGGAGACTACCATGCATGTAGATCAGGACTCTGTGGTTTATTAAACTGTTGATATAGTGTTGTTAGTGTGTGAAAACAACATGCAGTTATGAACAAAATCCCCCACCCCCGCAAAATAGCAAAACTGTCAAACAAGGAAGTCACAGCTAGATCTGTGAAAGCTGTAATGTGAACACAAGCTTTTGAAAGGAAAATTTTTTTGCTAGCATTATACTTACTTTGACATAACTTTACTTCCTGAAAGAAAAAAATAAGGTTACTAATGAACTGTTTGATTTATTGTTTAATTAATGGTATATTCTGTAACATTATTGTCTCAAGGACAATTTACTAATTAGGTCCATTTGACATAACAGTTAGTCCTTATATAGTATAGAGGGACGTACACATACCCTAAAAGTAACCCATAATAATACTGTAATTATGTAATTTATTGGCCTACTCTCTTTAAGGTGAAAAATGATTGATAATGTGAAAAAGATTTATGTTCAAGTTCAAATATCTCCCGAAGGCACATAGATGCGAAGAAACTGTTGAAATTAGTGTTTTTGCTACTGAGTAAACATTTTCTTTGCTGAATGTCTGAAATGTCTTTGACAGCCTTTGTTATTATCTTGACAAAACAATTTACAGTTTCATTTAAAATAAAAAATGAAATGCAGATATCAGCATTTGTGCCGGTCACAGATGCAAAAATATAGATGCATTTACAGCGGGGAATGAACAATATCCCACTGGACAATAGCCCACTGGACAATAGCCCACTGCTAAATTTGGCAGCGAGGACAATAGCCCACTCTTATCAAAAAGGGTGCAGACGTAATAAACTAATAATATAGACGTTTAATTGTTTTAATATTCAATCTATATATTTTAAATACAAATTCAATCCTTTGTTTATAGTCAAAATATTAATTTTCATATTCAATTTTACAATGTGTTTTACTCATTTAAACCCAGTGTCTACCAAATAAAACATGAGTAAAAAGTACAGAGCTGGTAGAAAATCCATTGGATCTGGATCTGCTGTTTGTTTAAACAAAAATGTCAGAATTTAAAAAAAGTCTACACTGTTGACTTATGAATACTTATATTTTAAATTTATTACATAATCAGTTTCTGAATTAAATGCATAATTATGCAGATAAGTGGGCTTTTGTCCCAGTATGCTATTGTCCTAGTGGGCTATTGTCCAGTGGGCTGTTGTCCTAGTGAGCTATTGTCCTACACTCATTTACAGCTGTTAGAGCTAGACTTAAATACAGATTGCAGTTGTTTGACTTTTGAAAATGGTTAATAGAGCTCCAAGGAATACATACCCTACTATTGAATACAAATGAATCTTACACGCAGGGGAGATAACTTTCTGTTAGTGTAAATTATATCCCCTTTTTTACTGACTCATTTTATTGAATGTGGAAACTAAGAAGCCATCACATGAATTAAGAATAGTGGAAGCATGCTGTCTTGGAGACAGCTCTTGTAGTGTTTACATCACTTTGCAAATTACTGGGTTATGTAAACAATAGAAAAATACGGAAAATATAATACAGAATACTGTTGAATTAGTTGTTTTTCTTCCATTTTCTTGGTGTGTAGAAACATTATATTATGTTTTTTAGGTACATAGTATGTATTAACTTTTCTTTAATTTTAAAGAGAAAAAAATCAAGCAGCTTAATTCTGTGAGTCAATCGCTTTAAGTATACATGTATGTTGTAAGAACAGTGCATTTCTAATGGAGATATTGTTATTGGATATTTATCTAAAGAAGATAGTATTTTATCATTTTGCTGTCTTAAGATTTATAGGAAAAAAAGAAACCATTTCTTGAAATGTTTTTAGGTATTATGACAATTTCACATTGTTTTTTTCCTTTAAGTTTTATGCATGTTAATATCAGAATTGTTCAAGTTTTGAGAGATATTATGCAGATTTATAGTTCTGTACACTGTTGTAGTAGCATTACTAGCATTCTTGTGAAAGTGTTCTCCGTTCCAACAGTTTTTTACATAGGTAGAAAACAGCAGCTGAAAATATAGACTTTATTGATTAAAATTGAATTTGTAATTTCAGCCTGAAAGTTATTTGGCACTCACAAGAACAGTTTGCATTGTGTATTCATTTGAGTACATGCTTACAAAAGACGATAATGTCAGAAAATGAATATTGTTCTGAATCTGAATAATTATATACATTCAAGTTTTTTATGGAATTGCATCTTTTATTTTTTTGATTAAAGATAAGAGAGTGACTTTTAATAAAAAGTGCAAAAACGTGATTTTGGAGACGAATTTTGAAGAAAATTTCAAGCAAAGTTTGTGATTACTTTTTCCATTGTATTGAATTGTGTGCATGTCTAAACTGTGCCTCAGAGTTCAGTTATAACTATATATATCTAAGTGCATTATGATTCTGGACTGAAGAATAACACCTGTATCAATACAGGAGAATGTATTTTGTGTTTCTGGATGAGATATGGGAACATTCAGTCTCCTCACACAATAGTTTGGCTATGGGAGAGGTATAAGTAGTGGATATTTCTTACTCAGGAGACAGTTTTGTTTTTAATTGGATCTTAATTGGCACAATTTGTTCTTTAACAAAAAAAATTGGCTTCCTAAGTGTTGCACAGTTAATCTTGTCTTCTATTTTTAAGAAATAATAGAATAGATGCTTGAATTTTCTTTTGTAAATCATTTAAGGTAGAAGGCTTGGACTTAGAAGCATAATGTAAGTTTTTAGTAAAACTGGTTTTTTTTTCAAGGTCATTATATGTTAAAGGTTTGTCTTTAAATTAATTGTTGAAAAGTTAAAGCCATTGATAATCACCCAATATTCAAAGCTCCCACAGTAGATGACATGTTACATAATAAACGTTACCAGTAATTTCATCAAAGATAAGAAAGATGTAGAAATTATTAGGTTACCCCAGTTTGCTTCCTATCAGGTTTTTGGTCAGTAGGTCTAAGTTCAAAGGAAGTAGGTCAAAGTTCAGAGGAAAAATAGCAGGAATCTTAAAGGATTTTTAATGAAATTTTTAAATGACTGTCTTAGCTTAAATCCATACATAATGCATACATCCGTACATTAATGGCTGAAAAAACTGACTGCAGGATCATTTCTTTGAAATAATTGCCATACTTCTGCATGACAGTATTTTGTTAGGTATTATGAATTCTTTAGCTGATGTTTCTGTTCAAATATGTTTAATTTTGGAGAGAGATTTTTCAATTTAGACTTTGTCCTTTGCATCTCAGAAACTACAATTTTCTTGGATTCTTAAAACATTCGAAACAGGAATATCATATAAAAACTTGAGCTGCATTTGAGGTGATATTGCATGACAAAATGTTATTAAGTTGACATTATAACCAGATACAATATTGTTACCATAGAGATTCAGATGTATTAATTTTGTTTTGCACATGCCTAGTTTTTGCTCTTGCCTGATAATTGTTGGGAAAGGCCAGACCAAAATAATCAATCTTTGTTTTATTATTTTTTTTTTCAAAATAAATTTTAGAAGCAAGGCATTAAGATGTTAAGGAAGCCAAATTTTTGAGATGTTAATTGTGTTTTTGTAGAGGTAAGGTTTTATAAATTTTTGTTTATATATTGGTCAGTGGCAAATTGATTCAACCCTCTGCAGACTGCCCTACTTTGTTAACCATTGAAGTGAGAATTTTGTTACTACTTAAGATAGTAACCACTTGTAATCCACTCCACTCTGAAAGTACTCAAAACCATTGAATGGTGTAGGCTCTAGACCTTTTCACTGAAGGGCATGGGTTCAAACCTCACTAGAACCAATTTTCTTTCTAAGTTTTTGGATTTTTGTTTCAGTTTTGGTTTTAAAAAATAAACTTTTATTGGACATTGTTTTAAATATATTTCAATTTCTATAAAACCTCTAAACATTGTAAATAAATGAAAATTAGGTATTTTTAGTTATGAAAGTCATTGTCCAAAGAGTATGGAATGATATCAGCCTTCATGTTACTGTCTGCTCTGTAAGTCTCTGATACATCAAAGGGATTTTAAGATTACTTGCAAATGTTCACCAGATAGAGTAAACTTATTTTTATTGTTAAAGTGACAGCTCATTCATTGCAAACTGGTAGATGAGTTAAAATGTTCGTTTTAAAATTATGTGTACAATTTATGCTTTTCATTTTGCTTCAGAAGGGTTGTAGGCCAAAGACAGCTAAAATTATAACATAAACAAGACAAAAATGCAACCTTTGTGTTTAAGTGAAGAGTAGTGATGTCAGAAGTTTGCTTCGTGCTGTAGTTGACAAATACTGCATTTACACCTCGACAAAAATTTATATCCTAAAGTTTTCTGGAATGTACAGAGTTTTTGAACAAAAAAGGCATTGTTGACTTTGGTACAATAAATATTATATTGTTATACCCAAAGTAAGCAGATGATACGAATACGTAGATGTCAGTCAAATAATATTTTTTATGTCCTCCAGATGGCGTCGCTGTTACAGGATGATGGAGAGGAAGAGGTTGAAGAGAGCCAGTCATATGACAGCGGCGAGCATTCTGGCTACCTCATTAATAACATGGAACAATTCCGCGTGGACAGCGGCTTCACTGACATCACCATAGAGGTTGAAGGTCAAAAGTTTGCATGTCACAAGGTCATTCTTGCAGCTGGGTCACCGTATTTCAGGTGAATTACTTTCATAATTGTTAAAATCATGGAGATTGCTTTCACTTCATCTCTACTTTTTTTATAAAGTTCTGGTAATGAGAAGGTTTAACTAGTAAATTAGAAATGAATTTCATTTTATCCGTTTTATATAATTATATAATTTTTTTGATACAAGAAAGAAATTAGACTTGTTATGGGTAAGCTTAATTCTTTGAAATTTACATATATTTATCATATATACAAGGGTCATTTCATAAATGTGGAATTGCTCTGTTTCTTCAACCTAAGCTTGGTGGATTTATTTAAAAAAATACATCATGAGATATGTTTAAATATGGCTGACTAACACACTAAAACTTTTAGTGATACATGACAGTGAATTTTATATGGAACATTAAAATATACTGCAGTACTTAAAGCATGCCAAAGTCAACGTCACCTAAACGTCAAATGAAATTTAATCAAACAGTGTGGTTCACTTTCTTGAGGTAGTTACCACCTGTGGCCACACACTTTCTAATTATTTAGAATTCTATATACAGTCGTACGAGTTAGAGCTCCTCTGCAATGTTGCACACTGTAAGCCTCCTATCCCTGTTTAATGTTTATCAGTTCCTTCACTAATTCTGCATTTCCAACAGTCACTGTAGTTGTTGGATGGATGACCTGGGCTTTTGTAATCAAACACTGAAGTTCTGCCATGCCATTTGCACATAAATTTCTTTCCACACGTTGATAATGTACCTGAGTTTTTTTAATTTGAATAAGTGTTTCTGCCACAGATAGTTTGAATCAAGCACAAAATTTTACAAGGGAAGGTAACTCAGTATTGTCCATAGACATCAAGCAATTTTGCAAAGCCATGACAATAAAATACTCCTGGGAGGTAACTGCTCAAAACAATGTCTTGAACTCTTCAAACTTACAGGAAATGGCATTGAGTTGTGACGCAAAGATCAGGTGCTGTTGCACCTAAGTTGCTTCAAGTTTGAATATTCAGCAGCACTTCGAGTATGAAAAAATGGCATGCTTCATGTCGTTAAATAGTAGTTGCTTAAGATATCACTAAAACTTAGATGAGTTGAAAAAAATAAAAACCCATTTTAAAATATCATAAGATATGTGTGAAACTATTTGTGCATGTTTTTTTCATGTAATTTGATTGAAAAGTAAAGATAGAGAAAAGAATTCAACAGCTATGATGTACTGTGTATACTCTTTAAAATATAAACCTGTTTTTATATGTTACAGGTCCATGTTCTCCTCAGGTATGGAGGAATGTCATAAGAATGTTGTACGAATGCAGCAGTTGGGAAGTGTTGTGTTTGAACAGGTCTTAAAGTTCATATACACCGGAAAGTGAGCATCACAGCAGTCATTGTAGAGGACCTGTTTGCACAAGCACACATTTTTCAGATACAGACACTTGTCAGCCTTTGTGTAGATTTCTTTCAAAAGAATATGAAAGAGCACAACTGCCTGTCTGCATTGACTCTTGCAGATATACATGCTCACAGACAGCTATACCTGTATGCTAAGAATTTCTGTTGCAATCATTTTCAGAGTCTAGTCAGTGATGAAGATTTGTACAAATTGTCTTGTGAATGCATCACAGATTTGTTGAAAGATCGCCACTTAAATTGTGAAAACGAGGAGTTGGTGTACGAAACTGCAGTGAAATGGTTAGAATATGATCTGACTGCAGAGGAAGACATACAGATACAAAGTGCTTGAGACTGTCAAGTTTCCCATGTTGACAAAAACATTCTTGATAGACACTGTTTCCAAAACACAGCATGTTGTTAATGACGACAGAGGTAAAGAACTTCTGGATGATGGGAATATTGTTCCATACAATTCCAGCTCGACGCCATCAATTGCCTTTGTATCAGATCACCCCGCGTTTAAATATGCCATTTTCAGAAGTTGCCATTTTGTTAGGTGGAAGACTGGCAGACGGTCTGAGCAATGATGTGGA
Organism: Cyclina sinensis; assembly: GCA_012932295.1. Classification (NCBI taxonomy): domain Eukaryota; kingdom Metazoa; phylum Mollusca; class Bivalvia; order Venerida; family Veneridae; genus Cyclina; species Cyclina sinensis. Next base: position 44,960,123 of record JAAONU010000013.1, read on the forward strand.
ATGTTTCGTTGCAGATACAAATGAATTCTTCAATCTTAAACAGTTGCCATTCAAAAAAAGAAATGAGTTCTCTGTCTGTACAATCGGTAATGACATTTATGTGTCAGGTGGACTAAGAAGTGCAGAGTTCTGGAAATATGATCCAGTTTTTGATACCTGGTTGAGAGGACCAAACTTGATTCATGCACGGCGGCGACATGGAATGGCAGCAGTTGATGACCAAATTTTTGTTCTTGGTGGGTTTGATGAAGATAATGTTCTAGCAACGGTGGAGTACTGGGATGTAGCCTCCAACAGGTGGGAGGAGGGAGGCAGTCTGAACCAGCCCGTAGAGAATATGGGATACGTGGCATATGGAAAAAATCTGTACCTTTTTGGTGGCAAAAATAATGACGAAGTAGTCACAAACTGTGTTCAGTGCTACGATACAGTCACAAAATCTTGTACAACATTGACATGTGACTTACCAGCAAATGACATGTGCCTTAGTGCCGTGGTATTTAACAGTGATATTTATGTTGTTGGACTAGAGGGTGTGTTCAGGTTTTCTCCAGATCGTATGCACTGGGATATACTGCCAGATATGAGCTGTGCACGAGACTTTGTCAGTTTGGCAGTACTTGATGAGAGGCTGTTTGCATTAGGTGGTCGTCGACGTGGAGCTAAAGATAATTTGTACACTGAAATAATTGAGTGTTATGATCCAGAACTAAATTTATGGCAGAAAGCTGGAACAATGCCGGTTCCAATGTATTCATATGGGTGTGTCCGCATATTTCTGAGTAAAACCACTAGCATACGGCCAGAGTTTCCACTTCAGTCAAGGTGACTAGACAGTAGACAGTGGTTAAGAAATTAAGAGTGACTGTTGTTAGGCAATCAAGTGTGAATTGTCAGTAGCACAGTTTTACAACTGAAGATTATTTTCAAATTTTCAAACAAGTTTGAAGTCTGACAGTATCCATTTAAGTCTGAGTATTTAAACTCATGCACAAAGAAAAGTACTGAAACTGTGTCTGACATAATACGTTCTTGTGTTTGTAGTTTTTGAAAAAAATGTTGCTAGTCAAATGCATCAGGGAGAACAAACTCATAGTAGGAACTTTGATGAACAGAATGAAAGAAAAGTTGATTTTGTAAAATACCGGTATGTATTCAAAAAGAAAGGTTTAAGTGTTGTTGATTGACTGATATTATGACAGTTACATTGAAAAAAAAATAGGAAAGTGGCTGCTTGCTCTGTTAATTTCAGCTTCTTTTAAGAGTTATGGGGAACTGTTAACATCACCGGCTGAAAAAGAACAAGAATATCTAACACTAGTAACTTCATCATCTGTACATTTATTTCATTTGTCATTTTTTTGCTCACCTGAGCACCTCTAGGGGCAACATTTTCAATCCAGCCGTAGTGAAAAATAATTAGTCTCCTGATAACCTTTACCAATCCTTTGTAAGAGATTCTCAAGGCCGTATCCTGATGAATTTGTGGATTAGCTAATATATGGGTTACATAGAGTTGAAACTGAGTTGCCAGTCTACATCAGTTGAAGACCTTGTTAGCACTCTAGAGGGTACATTTTTGAACTAATCATGTTCTTTAGAATGTTTTTCTTGATTATTTCTAGAATGCTTAGAAACTGTCCCGTCAAAAACAAGGTCAACAGCTGAGATCAGTGAGAAACTTAGAACAAAAGAGATTACATTTCTTTTTACCAAATATTCATAAAACAATGCTTAGAATGTTTGCCTTGATTATCTTAAATTAAGTGTGGGTCGTTTGGTGTCAAAAAATATACAAATATTAGTGGAGAAAGCATTATGAAAGCTAATGAGGTTGTATGTTCATGAATCTTACTCATAACAGATCTGATCAGTTCAAAATCTTTTACACCAGCTTAGATCTTTGCTATATTACTAAGGGCAATTCCAGTAATAAGTGTATGGGGGGATTATACAGCACCTGAAATTTTTAATTGTGTGTGATGGGGTGAACTGGAAAATATAGATTATTCATCCTGGGGTTCCTTAAAAAATCATAATTATGGGTCATGGGTACTTGTCAAATACAAAAATTATTGGGGTGGAGTGGGGTCCGTAGACCCATATTAATTTAATAATTAAATTAATTAAAAACAGCAATATCGGTGTTACATTAGTTTTGCCTGCTGGGCTTTTAAGACTCATGCAGAGGTAAGTCATGACCAACATTCATTAGTTGCCTCCCTTGTGTTCGCAACCACCATGGCAGACGAAAAATCATGGAAAACGTGTTCGATAGACGACGTTGTGAAATGGCTACATGCCATTGGCTTCGGGTATCTTGAGGTAAAATTAAGAGGTGATACATTTTTCCTATCAATATATATCAGACAAAATAATCAAGCTACGTAGTACTATGGAAGTCCATGGTCTTCTGTAACTGTGCCTGTGTTTGGACCTGTCGGTTTTCGGACATAAACTCAGCATTCAAAAACCACAATAATTCAATGCTGGAAAGATAAAGCAGCCTTCTTTCTTAAAAAAAAAAATCTCCAGTGGGGTTTTCACAAAAAAAGTAAAGACTGGGTATGTGGAAAATTTGGAAAATTCGTAATTGTGGGTGATTGGTCTGATAATTTATTTATATTAATGGGTGGTGGGGGTCTTCAAAAAAGTGCTGTTCCCCTCCCCCATACACTTATTACTAGAAATTGCCCTAAGTCATGTAGGATCATAAGAAAGGTAACCAGCTTGTAGAAAGTAAAAAGTTGTGTTAACACCTAAGAGGTCAAATCTTGTACAAAATTTTCTCTCAACTTGGTCAGAATATTTTTCTAGATAATTACTTAGGAGAGATTAAAACAGTCAAACTTTGTCACATGGGGTCAAAAGCTAAGTCCCAAGCTCAAAGAAAAAGCTTGGGAACACTATGAATGTTTGTCTTCATGATGTTCATCCAAAGTTGGAAAACTTTGTTGGAAATATATGAAATAAAACCAAGTCGTCTGACTATAACATCTAATCTTGTGACAATTCTGTTTAACAAAGTTTTCAATGGACAGTGGTACCCAGGTGAGCAATATAGTGCCATCATGGTCATCTTGTGTAGTGTAGTAATTGTTTGCTGCTCATTTATATGAACATTGAATTGAGAATTGCTTTAAAATCAAAACATTACAAAGTCTGCTGTCAAGTCTATTGGCTTGGAGTTTGAATATTTTTGCTTAGAAGTGTTGATGTTTAACTAGTCAAGATTTATATACAGTAGGACAGAAGTTTTTTGGTTTTAAGTGTTGTTAGAGTTAAATCCATCTGGTTTTATAGTAGATGCTGTTATGTTAAAGTGTAAGTTTGTTCTAGAGATCATCTTTTTGAACTCATATTAAGGTTACTGGGATAATTGATACTCAATACTGTTAAGCTTCTTGGAAAGGAATTTTTTGTTGTTAAATACTGTCTGTAACTGTAAACAGATATGTTACTAGTTTTCTATGAAAACTTAATGACAAAAATATAAAATTGTCAAGGTATGTCATAATTATTTGCTGGATGAATATGTGGCTAATTCTAAATAATTTAAGTATTGTCAGTAACTAGTCGGTTATTGAATGATATTCAAAAATAGTAGTCTTGTATTCTATGTGCAACCTTTACTTGTATTGAGGACAGGTATGTTTAACTAGGGTCAAGGTCTTCTTTGGGCTCAGATGTGTAATAATTTTGCAATTTTCATTTATTTTGTCATCTCTTCTCAAAAGAATACAAGCCATTTTTTACAGTTTGTTTTTCTTTAATAAGGATTGCTTGCATCTATCTGCAAACAAACAATTTCTTCCACTCATTGGATATGTGACAGAAAATGGCAGGTTTCAAATAATGCTCATTTTTCATATCTTTCATTAGATGCTGCTATATGTTTTTATGATAGTAGCTTGTTTTCTTGCTTGTGATATTGTATAATGTGATAAATAAAATGTGCTTAAGTACTTCTTGCTTGTCTTTGATTGGAACCACTTATGTCAACGTTGTCTGTCTATAATCAGAACCACTTTCGTTAACACTGTCTTCATTTAAAACCACTTTAGTCAGCGTTATCTTTAATTGGGAAAAAATAGTTAACATTGTCTTTAATTAGAACCCCTTAAGAAGTTAACATTGTCTGTCTTAATTTAGAACCACTTAACATCATCTGTCTATAATCAGAATCTCTTTAGCTAACATTGTCCATCTTTAATTGGAACCACTTAAGTCAACATTGTCTATAATCAAAACAACTTTGGTAAACATTGTCTGTCTTCAGTTAAAACCACTTTAGTTAACATTGTCTTTAATTGGGGAAAAATAGTTAACTTTGTCTGTCTTTAATTGGAACCATTTTAGTTAACTTTGTCTTTAATTGGAACCACTTAAGTTAACTTTGTCTGTCTTTAATTGGAATCACTAAAGTTAACTTTGTCTGTCTTTAATTGGAATCACTTAAGTTAACATTGTCTGTCTTTAATTGGAATCACTTAAGTTAACTTTGTCTGTCTTTAATTGGAACCACTTTAGTTAACATTGTCTGTCTTCAATTGGAATCACTTAAGTTAACTTTGTCTGTCTTTAATTGGAATCACTTTAGTTAACATTGTCTTTAATTGGAATCACTCAAGTTAACATTGTCTTTAATTGGAACCACTTTAGTTAACTTCGTCTTTAATTGGAATCACTTTAGTTAACTTTATCTGTCTTTAATTGGAACCACTTTAGTCAACATTGTCTTTAATTGGAACCACTTTAGTTAACTTTGTCTTTAATTGGAACCACTTTAGTTAACATTGTCTCTCTATAATTGGAACCACTTTAGTTAACATTGTTTTTAATTGAAACCATTTAAGTTAACATTGTCTGCCTTTAATCAGAACCACTTTAGTAAACATTATCTTTAACTGAAACCACTTTAGTTAACATTGTTTTTAATTGAAACCATTTAAGTTAACATTGTCCGCCTTTAATCAGAACCACTTTAGTAAACATTATCTTTAATTGAAACCACTTTAGTCAACATTGTTTTTAATTGAAACCATTTAAGTTAACATTGTCTGCCTTTAATCAGAACCACTTTAGTAAACATTATCTTTAACTGAAACCACTTTAGTTAACATTGTTTTTAATTGAAACCATTTAAGTTAACATTGTCCGCCTTTAATCAGAACCACTTTAGTAAACATTATCTTTAATTGAAACCACTTTAGTCAACATTGTTTTTAATTGAAACCATTTAAGTTAACATTGTCTGCCTTTAATCAGAACCACTTTAGTAAACATTATCTTAAATTGAAACCACTTTTGTTAACATCTTCTGTCTTTAAGTGGAATCACTTTAGTTAACATTGTCTGCCTTTAATTGGAACCACTTTAGTTAACATTGTCTTTAATTGGAAGCACTTTAGTTAACACTGTCTGCCTTTAATCAGATCGACTTTAGTCAACATTTTCTTTAATTTAAAGCACTTTAGTTAACATTGTCTGCCTTTAATCAGAATCACTTTAGTTGACATTATCTTTAATTGGACCTGCTTTAGTTAACATTTTCTGTCTTTAATTGGAACCATTTAAGTTAACATTGTCTGTAATCAGAACCACTTTAGTTAACATTGTCTTTAACTGGAACCATCTTAGTTAACATTGTCTTTAATTGGACCTGCTTTAGTTGACATTGTTGGTCTTTAATTTGAACCAATTAAGTTAACATTTACTCTAAACTGGGAACACTTTCATTAACATTGTCTGTCTTTAATCAAAACCACTTCAGTTCACATTTTCTGTCTTAAATCAGAACTGCTTTGGCTAACATCGTCTCTCTTAAATCACAATCACTATAGTAAATATTGCCTCCCTTTAATCAGAACCACTTCAGTTAAAATTGTTTTAAATTGGAACCACTTTAGTTAACACTGTATTTAATTGGAACCAATTGAGTTATTAATGTCTGTCTTTAAATGAAAGAACTTGAGTTAACACTGTAATCAGATTCACTTTAGTAAACATTTTATGTCTTAAATTAGAACCACTTTAGGTCACATTGTCTTTAAGTAAAACCACTTTGGTTAACATTTTCTTCTTTAATTGGAACCGTTTTTGTTAACATAATAATTGTGAAATATCATAATTCTGTTAACAAAATATTATGCTTTTGTCATTTGTAGCATTTTATAATCATTGTAATTGCATCAGTATTGTTACAGTGCACCCTTATTCAAAATTTTTGAATGCTGTTATACAAATCTAGTAAAGATTTGCTGGGCACTTGAAAAATTCCTTATTACTTGAGGGTTTAAGTCTTCACTTCATAAGATCATTAATCATGTTTGTTTTGTAATACAAGTCATAGTGATCCACTTATCGCCTGATGAATAAGCCCATTTAAAGCAGTTTTATATTGAGAGGTTACTGAACAGTAATGTTGGCCAAAACGCCTTTTTTTTATTCAAGAGCCATAACTCAGCCAAAAATCATTCAACCAAAAAACCTGTTAGATATGAGCAAGTACTTAAGGTACCGATCAATCATGTAAAATTTCATTCAAATTGCAGTTAGTAGTAGAAGAGAAGTAGTGTGGACAAACCTTAAAAATAAAAATCATTAAAGGGCAATTACTTTGACAAAAATCATTGAACTGGAAAATGCTGATGACATGCACAACAAGACTTCGTACTGATCATTCCTGTAAAGTTTGGATGAAATCGCACAAGTAGATTTTTGAGGAGTAGTCCGGACAAGTTTTAGGACAGGACAAACAGAAGGATAGACAGACAGACACACAGACGATGGAGAAGTAATCCCTTTATGTCGTGGCTACTTTGTAGCATGTTGCAGCTACTGTGAAGCCTGCAACACAAAAATCATTAATGGGCCAAAAAGCCTTTTTCATTCAAGGGGTATAACTCAGCCAAAAATCATTCAATCGGAAAACCTGTTAAATATGTGCAAGTACTTGAGGTACTGATCAGTCCTGTAACATTTCATTCAAATTGCTTTAGTAGTATAAGAGAAGTAGTTACCATTTTGTTTGCTATTTACTGTGTATCATTTTTGTTTATATGTAAATAATATTGTTTAATATGTCATATATTTGTAAGTTTCAACATTTCATTGTCAACATTTCATTTTCATTTGTTTCCTCCTTCCATTCTTTCTTTTGTGTTTGCATTTTGTAATATTGTACATATTCTTGTGTGGACCATATTGAAAATTGGTAGTTACACCTAATATGTCATCCAAATTAAATAAAGTCATTATTATTATTATTAGTACTGAAAAACTTTAAAAATAAAAATCAATAAAGGGCCATAACTCAGACAAAAATCATTGAACTAGGAAAATGCCAAAAATATGCACAACTAGACTTGGTACTGATCATTCCTGTAAAGTTTGGATGAAATGGCACCAGTTTCTGAGGTGTAGTCCTGCTACTTTGTAGCAGACCACATAAAAACTGGAAGAAAGCCATAAATATTTATGACATTTAGTTAATTTTTTACATCATGGGTTGGTACATTTGTATACAGTAGATGCTTAAAGGAGCACTTGCTTAGAAAACTGTTGTCTGAAAATGATGTCTTTTAATGGACCCGAGGTGTGAACAATTATATAACTCTGTGTTTCTTTGAATAAAAGTCCTAAGGAGACAGTGCAAATAATTAGGGATGTCAGTGGAAAAGCACATGTTTACCTTATTGCAATGTACAAAATTAATGGGAAAGGCGATTTTCGAGAGCCAAGATACATGTAAGCACCAAAGACATTCAGTGATTAAGAAGCCCAAAGGGTGTGAACTGCATCATCACTGCAACAGTCAATAAACTAATTATGAATCATATTCAGGCAGTAGTGCAAACATTTACTCAGGAATGGTACATCCAGATATTTCAGCACTGGATTCTTTGAAAAGTCGAGTTGTGACATTAGTACTTAATTTAGTTGACATTAACATGTTAAATTTTGACGTGACTTGCCCCGACCATGACACACCAGGTGTTTATTTGTTGTTTACTAGCCACAGTTTAATTGAAATGTAATTATTCTTTCATGTATAATCAATGTGTCACTGATGCTTGTTCTGATGTATAAATGAAGAAATTGTGATTTGATCTTAAAATGTTACGATTTATGTGTAATTTTCAGACAGACCTTGTAGGTTTTTAATCAGAACCACTTTATTAAGATTACTGCTTTACAGTTGTTTACGGTAACATAAGGATATTTTATATCCTGATAAACTTAGTAACTGATGGAGGAGTTTGTGCAACAAGGTATGTCGAATTTGACAAAAAGTCCTAAGTTTGCCTGTGCCTGGCTATGTATGCATCAGAAATGTCTTTCACATCTTCATTGCCTCATTACTATCTCTGCCAAGTGTCATTTCCATGGGTTGAAAAATGAAGGTGCAGTTTGTGCAAGGTATATATTAGTCAAAAATGGGGAAGAGTATAAGTTCAAGGGGCAATAACTCTGCACTGCCTGCATGGATTTGCATAAAAAAATGTCTTGCATATCTACATTGCCTTGTGTCCATTTCTGAAAAGTTTCATTTCAATCAGCTGAAAACTGAAGGAGTTCGCAACGCAAGGTAAAGATGTCAAACGTGAAGGACCAACCAGAAAAAGTTTAAGTTCAAGGGGCGATAACTTTGCAACACCTGCAGGGATACGCATCAAAAGTATGTCTTGCATGACCATTCCTGCCAAGTTTCATTTCAATCAGTTGAAAACTGAAGGAGTAGATCGTGACGCAGGATAAAGATGTCAAATGTGACCGACCGACTGACTGGTAAACTGACCGACAGGGTGATTCCAGTACACCCTTGCAAACTTTGTTTGTGGGGATATAATTATGTTTTAGTTTGTAGGAAATGAACCAATCAAGTACATGTTTACATAAGCAGAGATGTAATTTGGATGGTCTTGCAATCTTTTTCCCATAAAACTGATCCTATGTACTAAATAACTAAGTCCAGGAGAGGTCATCCCAGACAAGTCCTCATCTTACAAACATGAAAGTCCGTAACAGAAAGATGAAATGCATTTTAGAATACACAACCCAGAGTGAACTCCGATCTTAGTGCATCAAAGATTAACACTCTATCCACTGAGCCAAAGAATCCATTCCCTGACGCAGTTGTCAGAGGTTGTATTTATACAATTATAGGAAGGTATGCACCAGACCGTAACAACCAATTTTTGCTGGAACAATCCTGTCACTATATCAGATGTTTTCTTTCAAATTATACTCACTCTAAACTGATAAACAGATTGCTATAATAATACCTGAAAGAAACACAAGAACACACTACATTTGCATAAACTTTAATCGCAGTCCTGTTAACTTAAATTACAGAAACTTTAAAATGCAATATTTCACCAAAGGTTAAGTTATGGTATGTTAATTTATATGATGTATGGATGACAAAGTGTGGACATGACATGTACATATCTAAAATGTAGGCAACAAAAGCTGTCTGCTTCTACCAAAATGACAAGTGCGCTACCAAATATATATAATATCTATATGTACACAAAACACATACTTCTATAATGAAGTTATTTTGGTATAGCTCCTGCAGAGAAGATAAATTTCATAGTTCGCGAGACAATGCCACTGTTCTGTTTGAAAATCTGACTAGATATCTAAAGGTCATATTTATTACCTATAGTGAGAAAATCTTCCATCAACAGCAGAAACACTTGCTCTGGTATAAAATACCTTCTTACAGCTTGTAATATTTCTTCATCATAAAAGACTGCATTCTCAAAATCATTAATTCAACAAAAAATTGTAGGTTAAGCTTAAAAGAGGCACAAAGTCTAAATTCATTCAAAAAGTGCTGAGTTACAGCCCTTCATTTGGTATTGCTATATATATTTAATACTTCACTGCACTTACTTTATTTTTGTTGAAGAAATACTAGAAATAAGATGTCAGCTATCAAAAATCTAGCTATCAATAACAAGTTTACAGCAAGATTACAAGCTATGCGTCCGTAACTTAATCACTTTAGAGACTTTTTAACACGCATATGGAGGAGTCGTTTCTTTGTTCTTTGTTTAAGCCCAAGCCAGATGTAACTTAGAATTATGCATAACTCAAAATATTTACAAAGTAAATATTTCAATTTATATAAAAGCAGTTACCAATTTATACATAACCTATAAAACAGAGGTACAAAATGCCTCGCTCGGCACAAAATACTGTTTTACAAACATTTACTTGTGTACATATTTCTACCATGTTTTCCTTAACCTCTTCTTTGTAAAAACACAAAGTTAACATTTTTTATTGACCTCTAGAAACACGGTAAAATTAAAGTTCTCTGAAAAAAAAAATGCTGTAAATTATCTGGAGTAACAAGAGATATTATTCTACTCATAATGATGTTAACTGAAATGATTCTTACCATATTATTGGTACCTGTATATCAGGTATGTGTAAGTCATGATAACCATTTACATATGAGTAACATTCTTGGCTCCTGAAGTCAAGTGCTCTCAAAAAAATTTGATCATAAAACTAGATGTACTATTTCTATAGATCTAGAATGATCATTTCTGAAACTTTTCTTTTATATGAAAGAACTCTATGTTGTATTTATGTTGCTGGTGACAGTCTGGTCTAGAAAGGAAAGTCTACCACTATTTGTTACTTGTCACCAACCCCTACCTACTAAAAACTATTCAAAGAAATATATTTGATTTTAACAACAGCAGCACAGACTTGTGTGATAGACGTCAGTTTGTTTTATATAAAATAATAAAACTACTTCTAACAAACAACAACAACAACTGGAATATAGACACATTTCTTATAGCACAAATCAGTATAAATCAAATATTAACTACAAGTGGAAAACTAGAACATTTCAACTACATGACAAATATGCTTCTTAAGCAAATCTTTTGGTAAGAAGGAATGTCAGGTTTTTAGTTTTCCAAATACTAGGATTTTCAGATCTTTAAATGTAGCAAACATTGTGTAAAAAGTTATGTTGGCCCTATAGTTAACATGCTTCTGTATCTAAGATAAGTTTCTTCCACTGTAAAAGTTATTGTTTAACATTTTTCTTTTTATGGACCGACAAGACTTAACAATCACAAAATTGAGAAGAAAAAAGATTTTAATTTCCAAGTATCATTACAAAATTTATCTAAAACACAAAGTTCATTCTTTATAACTTATTCATAAATATACCGCGTACGGTAAGTGTAAGAAAAATTTCTGCAAAAAGGATAGCCAGTGAAGGAATGTTACTGTATTTAGAGGTCTGATATAATGCTTTTTTTTATCCAAATCTCAAGTACTCAACATTTTTCTTTATGTTTACATGCCAAAGCTTTTCTTGCAAATAAAACAGAAAATACTATCAACAATACAAGAACTACATTGGAAATCCTTCCTGTGTTTTTATTTAGGAGCACTCTATTCTAATACAGTGTAAATGTTTTTATTATCTTTTCTTAGTTTTAATCTTAACTTATCTATCAGTTTTAACTGTATCTTTCTCTCTTGTGACTCAATTTAAAGCAAAGCTGGTGCACTGAAGCATATCAAATGATTTGAGAGTGTACAGATAAGTTGAGTCTGTATCAATATGTCATCTACTGCCTACCATGTTAGTTCTTACTACACCTGTACACAACCTGCCCACACAACCATCCAGCTATCTGTTTAGAAACAGCATTTCCAGAGGCAAAAATTATCAGAAAACTGATTTTTGCTAATCATACAAACTATAGGTCAGTGTTTGTATGACAAATGGATCATTTTAATTAAATTCATTTCACAGATGTCTGCACTGAATACAAATAAAACAAGCATGTCTGTCTGTTGCTGATGATAATCCTTTTATTAATGAAACTTTTTCACAGAAAATATTCTGTGTAAAAGTCATTTCATTACACTAGCTTCACTTCTTTAAATTCTAAATGAAACATTTTGAAAGTACAAACCCCCCACAAGACCTCACTCACTTTGTTCTACAGCATTAAAAAAATAAAACGAAAATTCAGATGGAAGAAAAATAAATCTACTTAAAGAACTACTGGCAACATTTCTGTCCCTTCAAAAAAAAACACATGAATATGAACAAGATGTCATTGTGTAAATCAGGCAAGGTAACAGAATACAGCCTGTGGATCAAGGTATTTTGCCTACAATATTTAGGTGTTAGGAATTCAACCATGGGTGTTGTAGACACTCCCAGGCAGTGGCGCGTTTCTCAGGCTCAAAGTGTAACATTGGAACCAGGAAATCTGTGAACCCTTGGGCCTCCTCTGGATCCCACTCATATTTCTCTGTCAGCACTTCAAATAATCCCCATGGCTTTAACTTTGTTATATTTCTCAATTCACCTGAAAGTAAGACAATATTTTCAACTCATTGAATGATATTTACTGTCCTGTCGGAGAGAAGTGCACAAAATGTGTAGATTTCAATTTTTTTTTTTTTTTGGATAGAATTTATAGTTGTTTTACAATTCACCTTGTATCATGTATGAAACTGTCATTCACAAAATTCTGGCAATAACATTTTGTCTGATTGAGACACAACTCCTAATTATGAATGTGATAAGAGTGTTTAAACATAAACACTTACCAAAGACACTAACCAAAAAACACCTTACAAGACAAAATATATTTTAACATGTCATACTAGATTACCAAGAAATCCTGGCCTCCATTTCCTACAAAAGGTACTAGGTAAAGTAAAGAATTTTTGCATCCATAAAATTTCTCACCTCACTACCATATTCAGGAACAGAACATTTTTTATTACGATAAGAATGTCGCGCTAAATTTATTTCACATTTCAAACAAGAAGTAGCTACCTTTCCTATTGAAAAATTCTCTCGAGTATTTTCCAGACAGAGCTATATGTCGAGGTATAGGTCCCAGCAGTTCTATGATGTGTGCAAGATGGTCTTCATCCCGGGAATATTCCTCACCTCCAGAGTGAGGCTCGAACAGATAATCACCCGTTGCCAACTCAAATGCCTGAAATATATTACATCAGTTTAGACATCATCTAGCTAACAAGTGATTTTTTCTCAAGTGGATGTCATCTTCTACTCTGTCAGCTTCAAAAAGTGAACACAGTTATTACCTAATTACGTGAGCCATTTCATTCCTTGATTCAACAATTGTTTGTCGAAAGAAATTTATGCTAAGATGTGACTGACTTCCAGTAGATCTTTAAACTTTGCAAACAACAAAGACAAAACTTCTAACTGTTTAACTTATTTAATATAAGCGTCTATAACCTGTGGCGACCCTATGACACACTAAATCTATTGTTTTGCAACCAAAGAAAACCTTAAAATAAAGGAAACATTTATCACACAAAAATGATCAGACAGTGTATTTTTTTCCTTAAATTATACAGACTCCAATGTTCTTTCAACCAACTCAAGGGTGAGGGATGCTTAACAATAGCATATATTTAATGACTACATACCATACAAGCTGTACTCCAAATATCAGCTGGGGGACCATATCCAGCACCCACCAACACTTCCAGACATCTGTACTGGCGTGTCTGGATGTCCTCAGTGAAATGATGATACTGGAACACAATTTCAAATACTGTTAAGGTGATTTAAATTCATAGTATATAAACATATATTAAGACTTCACACTGGTAAAAATAGATTCCAACGAGATCAACAAAGGGCAGAAAGCATTTCAGTTCTAAAATTCATATTCAAAAATTCATGTTGTCAACAGGACGAACTATGAATATCAAAGATTTTCTGAAAGGAACTGAAAACACACTTCTTCATTTTGCTTAAAAGGGAGATAATTCTTTAAATGAATTTAGATCAAGATCAGACCTCCTTTGATATATGATGAAATAAACTGAAGAACAAAGTTAATCTTGTTTAGTAAATCAAGTATCAAAACTATTTGTTGATAAAAAATGAAACCAATTATCTACTTACAATCCAGCAGGCATTACCCAGATCTGCCAGTTTACATGGGATGTCACAAATTTCTCTCACAGGGTCAAACAGAGCTGAAATAAGCATGAAACTTTTATAGGCTTACAAAGTCTTAGAGTTGGTTGACAATGCTATTCTCCACAGCTGACAAAAAATTATATTCTATGGCATAACTGAATTTTAGTTGAATGCATATGTCATTACTTTCTTGTGAAATTATTCAATAAAATACTTCATATACAAACAAACTGATAAGTGAATAAATTGGTTATGTGTGAAAAGTGACAAATAAACTACAACTGATGTTATGTTACCTTCATTCATAGATGAGGCATCACCATCGCCTTTCTCTTGCTCACCATCAAGAGCCTCGTGTCTGGTTTCATCCCTCCCCCGCCCCTCTGATCCTTGATCCATTAAGTTATCATCACAGTTTCCTGACACACATTCCTCATTGTCAACTTGACCAGTTGATACACTGGTTGTCTCCTCTTTAACAGGAGAATCATGTCCATTACACTCTGACACTGACACACTTATAGAATCTCCACTTGTTGATGTGGAAATGCCTTTGGTTGTCTCAACAGTGGGAGATTCACAATCAGTGATAGTTGGATTTTTAGTATCCAGGTTTTCCTTTTGGTCAACAATCTTGCACACATTGTTCGGTAGAGATTCTGAGGAATTTTTCAGGTTTTCTTCCTGTTCTCTTATATTTGACTTATCAAGAGCATCTGTAAGGTGAAAATAGTACGGTTAAGACTAAAGAACATTTTGTTATAGGCTAGCCATATGTATGAAAATCATAACAGTTTTTTTCTCTTTTTTTTTTAACTGACTATAACCCCATTTGCTTATTTATAGCCAGATACATGGACTGAAATAATCTGTAAATCTTTGCATTTCTATCATCAATTATTTTAAACAGTTGTAACATGAGTTAAGATCCTATAATTTGTGAAGCAAAACTTACTATTAACTTTAAAATAAAACATAGGTTTATCTCAAGAGGTTCTTCATATATTTGTTAAAAGATGAAGATAGTACAGTAAATATTTTTGTAAACTTTACAACTCCTAAACCTACCATGAAAGACCAAAAAAAAAACAGCTTTATCACACTGGGAGCTTGACTCTATTCAGGAAGATCTATATGCTGTAAGACATACCTGTTTCATTGGATTTGTTAGGATTGGCATTATTATTCTGCTGACTGAGAATATTTATCTCATTTTCATTGTTTATGGTGATGTTAACAGTGTTGTCTACATTTGGTGTGTCACCGGTTGTATTAGTCGTGGGGGCATCATTATTGTTGATGGGCAGGTTATTGGGTGGGGCAGCGTCAGTATCGTTGTCTTCCTCCACAACACTGTTACGGTTGCTGCTGCTATCACAGTTTGGCTCATAGATGTCTGTCGCAATCAATGATCTCTGTAATGAGAAAAATTTACAGTGAGATAAATCTTTTTATCAATCACATTACTTTTTTTTCAAAATGAGAGACCAAAATGAATGTTCAACCATTCACTGTACTGGTTTCCCAAAGCCCTGCTACAGTCGGTGAACATAAAATGAACCAGTCTGATTAAATATATAAATCCAAATCATAATTTAGAATGATACTCCTCTTAATTTACAAAATCCCACGATATGCATACAAGCAAAGCATACTGAACAATTTCTATGGTAGCAATTCAGGTGTTTATACAGGTATGAAATACTTGTACATGCAAACTAAATGTGTGAAAACCTGTTCTTGGGTTGTATAAACAATGAAAATTTTAACTGGTTGCAAATTCTAAGTTTCACTGAAAATTATTATCTTGCAGTTAGATGATCTTTAAAACTTCTTTTTGTTGTCCTGTATTTGCTAGCTCTGAAAAGCTTCTATTCTACAAAATGCCAGTACTACTTTGCTTATGGGGTTAAAAAGCTTACTGGTACAGACATTTAGAGATATTCAAGGTGTTTCATTACTACAATAATGACTTAACTAAGGAAAAGCATGCATTTATATAATTCCTATTTTTAAATTCATTTCATCAAATCATAATAACACTGTCTATGTTTCTAAATATTAAATTCAACTCTATTGTAGCTGATAACATAAAACATTGTACACAAATATAAATAAATATATATACTATTCAATTTAAATATTATAAGGAGATAGAAAAAATATATTAATGCAAGAAAAGGATGAGAAGTTTTAGTACTGGCTTTATCCAATGATAACTAAGCATTTCAGAAATTAATGTCATATATAAAGTAAAATCTAAATGGTAAGTTCTATATGTCAATGGAAAATTCACCAGAAAACACCACAACACTTTATTCCCAATGCATTCATTTATCTTATACTTTGAGGCAGGGTTAGTTAAAGGTTATGCCTTGTATGTTTGAAATGAGGATAAATAACCCTGTAACTCAAGTTGTCTAAACTTAAGTTTCTGACTGAAACCATTGTTGAAATGAGAAACAATATGGCAACATTCACAAGAAAGTGACTATTTACATGCCTTGCACAAGACAACCATTACTGTATTTAAACAACCAAAGTCAAATATGTATTCCTTTTTTCCCATATGTAATGTGAACACCATTTTTGTTAATCAGTTTTAGTCTCTGCAATCATTAACCTTCTGGAATATTTCAAAATAAGAGAGAAGATAAGTTATGGCAGGACAAGTAGATATAGCCTTTACATATAGGTTGTATATAGTGTATTTGTGTACCTGGGATTGCTGTGTGTCAATGGCTTCTACATCCTGCTCCTGATGGTCAGGCTCATCTAGGAGCTGTGTAATATATAAACAACCAGTGATTTACATACATCACACATACCTAACACCCTAGCACATGCTTATAATGTAAACAACTAGTGTTATAAGTACAGGATACATACTCAAAATTACAGTTTATATATATAACCAGTGCATGTAAATTCAGAATGCAAACACAGTAGACTATTGTAACTGTGACTAAGTACATTATTATGTCTCAGTACATAACTGTGACTCAGTTAATTATTGTGACTCAGAACATGACTGTGACTCAGTAACTTATTGTGACATAATACATAACTGTGACTCAATACATATTTGTGAATCAGTACGTAAGAGTGACTCAGTACACTATTGTGACTCAGTTCATTATTTTGACTCACTTTATTATTGTGATGCAGTACATTACTGTGATTCAGTATATTATTATGATGCGGTACATTACTGTGACTCAGTACATTACTATGAATCAGTACATTATCTTGACTTAATTATTGTGACTTAGAACATTATTCTGACTCAGTTTCTTAATGCGACTCAGTAAATTACTGTGATTTGGTTCATTGTTGTGATGCAGTACATTACTGTGACTCAATTCATCATTGTAATGCAGTACATTACTCTGTTTCAGTACATTACTGTGGCTCAGTTCATAATTGTGGCTCAGTATATAACTGTAACTTAGAACACTTATGACTCAGTATATTATCATGACTCAGTACACTTTTGTTACAGTATATTTTTGTGACTTTGAACATTATCATTAATACAGGACCAGTTATACAGTAAACAGTTGTAACATTCCTATTATCTCGTTTTTACAGACACCAAGACTCCAAATGAGGCAAGTAAGTGTCATGCAGGCAATTCCTTGTTCAGACAGTTTCTTGTTATTGACTGTTCCTTTAAGCCTGATATCACTAAAACTAAGACACTGGCCATGCATTTATAACTAGTACATTTATCATGACTGTTTCCTTAAGTAGACAAACAGGTGGCAAGAACTTGTAAAGAATACGGTCTGATCTGGATCTAGAAGTACATTGTATAAGTACAATTAAAATACTCTGCCACCGAGCAAGTTATAAGTTATTAAAAATTTTAGGGGGCAAAAACAGATGAATCTATTTAGTACTGTATATTGTATATTATGAAGGATACCCAAACAGATGAAAGCATGGCCAGATGTGTAAAGCTCATTTCTATGTCAGGAAAGAAAAAGCTACCAGATAAATTACTGACAGGACAACATCCAACTTACATTAACTAGCATGCTGCTTCTAGCTTTTTTCACGACAGAATTTGCAAGCTATATACGATCAAAAGTATTTTGAAAGATATCCTGTATCTGACTGACTGACTGACTTCTAAGTGAGTGTAAAGAAATCTTCTCCTTGTAATCAATTGTCTGATAACATTTCACAAATGAAGTCACAGTACACAAAAATGTTTGTGCAATTTTCTTCTCATGCACTAATTCCTAAAGCTATTATAGATACACTTAGATATATAGAACACTGAATTTCCCTTTCACATTTTAGTTTGACGATTTTCCCAGAAAAATTTTGTTGTTGTCCTTTTTGCATGTGTAACAGACATTCCGAGTTATTAAGTACTTATGAAACTTAAATTCTATCTTTATTATTATGAAATATCTTTAAGTCACTGAAATGCAGGTAAAGCTCTCAGGCAAAAAGCAGTACCACTAAAATATGCTTTTAACATAGAATCTGCCATACAGAGCCAATAAAAAGCAACAATGCACCGGTTTGTAAGATTTACATATAATTAAAGGTTACAATACATGCTTTCAAACAGAAACAAGCACCTAGAGAAATACAGTAAAGACGTGAGCAAATACTGTCAACTATAGACATTAAATTATAAAGAAAAAAAAAAAAACACAAGAAATGTGTCACAGACACAAATGCCCCCGAAACATGGCAATGGTCACAGTCATGGTAGCTTATAACTTGATGTTATCTTCATCATTTGTGCCAAAAATCTTGCAGTCTCTGAACTGAACAAAGTATCCATGTGTCCAGGGGTAAAACTATTATATATCCTTTAACTATTTACATGACTAGTAAAATTAGTAAATTTCAAAAATGAAGTGTTTCAAAAGATACTGTTCTAGTATTACGTACCCCCACAGGTCACCACATGTCTTTAACAGTAAAGTGTTTCAAGACAGTTTCTCACCTTTTAACTGCTCCAGTTGAACACAATTAACAAAAACATAGTTCAATTATAAAATTGTAGGAGTTGTACACAGAAGTAATAAACTGCAAAATTAAACAAAGGGCAATAACTCTGCCAAAATGATCAAATCCCAAAAGCCTTGGTATATGTGCTGCGGCACTTGATAATGATCATTATGTGAAAGATTGGTGAACATGATATGAGAATTGTACGGAATTGTGAACAGAATCAATATAAAGTAAAATTTAACAAAGGGCAATAACTATATGCCACACTTCAGGGGCATTAAAAAGTATTCATGTAAGGAAATGAAATGAATATCAAAACAAAACCACCAAGAAAGAAATCAAATTTATATCACTACAATATATTTACACACATCAGAAGTTTCTATTATGACAAGGGACACAAATCTGGCATCAGGAGCAAATGTTAAAAAAAGGTTTTATATGTGCAAAAGTTCATTGTCAATAAATAATACTGCAGGAGCTGAAAAAAATAAACGTCTGAAAATAATTCATTTATATAAATTAAGGTAAATGCCCAGTGTTTGTTTCAAGGCATCAGTTCTTCCTATTCATTTTTTTTTAAATGTCTTCCCTTTTATATAGTAAGACAAACTACTATAATCTAACCCCTTGAAACACTGAAGCAACATTCAACAAAGACCACCACAGTGTATTCTTGTGACAATAGAAACTTCTGATATAAAACATGAGACTATCATAAATACTGTGGTTACCTTTTCATTCTCTACTTCTATAATTTGTTGCATTTGGAGATCCATTAACTGCGCTTGTTTCTTTGCCTTCTTTTTCAACTTTTTCTTTTTGTTTTTGGACATTTTTGCCGCATCCACAGGTTTCTCTCTTGGGGCAGTGCTGACTGTATACAATGAAAGAATTCTATAAATGCTGAAGAAATGAATACCAGTTACCTATAAGCATTTAATACCAATGTTTAAACTTACATGAGATCTGAATGCGAGTTCACAAAAGTCACCAGACTCTCTTAAGACTTCATCATTTTATTCATGCAACCTCTTTACACTATTATGTGTGCAAATATTATCTGTGTTAATTTATTTTTCTTGGTCCCCTTGAGTTAGGTAAGAAATTAATAAGGAATCAGTCTAGACAAAGGCATTAGAGATATTCTCTTACTGTGCAAAATTTCGCCATTTGAGGTTTCATGAGAAGTGATTCTTACAATGGTGTCCAGTCAATGACTTTTTGAACAGACAGCGACTGGTTGTCAGATTCTTTTCCTTATTTTTAGAGAAGACTGACTAATACTTCTGGCCCTGTATATTTACCAGCCAGACATGTCATATAATTGGTATCTACTGTAACACCATTACCATCACTTACCTGCTGAGCCAGGCAGTTTTACTCCCATTTTCTGCCATTCATAAGCATCTGCTGCAAGTTTTCTTATATAAGGTTCATCAACACAGATAAGCACATTCTCTGGTTTTATATCTGTATGGATTATCTTGCATTTACTGTGCAAGTAGTGTAAACCTTGTAGAACCTGAAGACAAAAAAAGTCCTTACCAATCATTAGCATAAAAGCCTAGCATGTAGCTATAAATGTCCTTGAACCATCAGAATCAGTTGGGTATACTGTTGAGAATATAATTAAGAATTTCTAATGCAACTGGTCACGGTTGCAAACACTCCATAATTTATCTCTATAAAGAATATAATTACTTACCTGTCTTATAATGTTTTTTACATTTGGAATGGGAATCCCTTGATAGTTGGAACGGATGATGAACTTGAGTAGATTGTTGCCTAATACTTCAAACACCATACATACATCTATATGCTAGTTAAGGAAATAATGTTTTATTATTTTAATGAGAACAACAGTGCCGCAAGGCAGAGCAAATTACGCCCATCAATTGAGCAATTTGTTTCAATAACATTTATCCAACTATGAAGTTTCAAGTCAATAGCTTTGATAATGTAGGCAGGGTTTCCAGTGCAATTCGCCAATTCCGCAAATGGCGAAAAAATATTTCGAAGTGGCGAAAAAAAGAATAAAAAGATTTTGTTTTCAGATGTATATTTAAAAAAAAAACCCTAATTGATTGCTGATTGATAAACTCAGATGAAAGTTGTGAAATATATTACTGCCCGCGGCGATTACATGTCAATTTGACTTTACTGTTGCCAATTTGTCGGTCACATGTTGGGAGAATTACTCACCGAAATTGCACATTTTGAAATTTGTTTAAGGCTGCTTGATTTCATCGCCAGTGGAAAACAATGTTAAAATAATTAGAAAGTATTTACTCCCACACAATTTAATACAGAACAACCAAAATTATGTATATTTCTGCAGAAAACAGAAAAATTTTCAATTGTCACATTTTTTCGCGACTCCGATTTTTTTTATAATTATTAAAAATGAAAAGAAGCAATGTTCTGTTTAAAAATCTTTAGTACAAAGACAAAAAAAATATAAGTACATTGGTGATGATGCCATATTTTCAGTAACTGATTCAGAAAAAAGGGCTGCATTCTGTGAATGTCTGCAAATTCAATTTCTATACACTATGGGAGCCCTAATATTATGACCTACCCCTGTTCTGTGTGTGAAATGTGGAAATTGACAGTGGTTATACTAATAGCTGAAACAATTTGAAAAGAACAAATAAAAAAAATTGTCTGGTAACAGTCAGTAGAAAATGTGTTGAGCATCCCCCCTGGAGATCCTTATATTGCTATCCAACCAAACCTAGAATTCTTGCAGATCTATACCAAGAAAAGAAGAACAGTGTAGGTCTACATGCCCATATTGATGATATACAAGATGTTTGAGATTTAAACATTGCAATTATACTGAAGCATTAAGTGAAGGTAGAATGAATCATTATTATTGTTATGCTGTGTTTCTAAGATTTTAACATTTTAATTTGTTCTAATTCACATCTTTAATTCTAATTAAAGCCATGGTTTTATGTAGATCTAAGAAAAAAGTGGAGGTATCAATATATCTGAACTTTTGGCTATCATTTTTTAAATCAAAAATATTGGCTATTATTTTTTTAAGCCAGTGTGAGCCCTAATTATGATAAATCAGTTGTTATTTGTTAATATGATGTATGCAGATTTTAGAAAACTAAAGTCAGAAAAATATTAGATTTATCATTTTAAAATGCTTTAATGCCATAAAATATTCATAACAGTTGAAGCTCTAGATATGTTGTAAATTGGGTCGTTAAAAATAAGAAATAGAAAAATGTTCAACGGCCGGGACGGAACCCTCCCCATTGGCGGACAAATAAAATTGGCCAGTGGAAACCCTGTGTAGGAGTACGGTCATGACGAAAATCAAGAACGAAAATTGCACTAAGGGAAATAACTCCAAATCATGAAGTGTACAGTGACGGTTCTTGTGCACTGCATTCCGTCTCAATGAGATCTATCCACCTGTGAAGTTTCAAGTAAATAACTTTGATAACGTAGGAGTAATGCTCCAGACAAGAAAATTAATCAAAGAGGCATAACTCTAAAATCATGAAGTACAGCGTTACAGTTCCTGTGCATTTCATTTCATCTCAGTAAGACCTATCTATGTACCAAGTTTCAAGTCAATAGCTTTGATAATGTTGGAGTTATGCTCCAGAAAAGAAAATTAAAGAAGTGCAGGGTAATGGTTCTTGTGCACCGCAATCTGTCTCAATGAGATCTATCCACCTATGAAATTTCAAGTCAATAGCTTTGATAGTGTTGGAGTTATGCTCCGGACAAATATCTGGACGCCGCCCATCCGTCCGCTCGCACCCATAATACATCCCGTCTTCGCCGAACGTATAAAAATATGACTGTTCATTCTGATTTATGCACAGGTAAACACGCTTCATCAAAAAATACTTTCTTTTTCTGTCCAGTAGAATGGTAGAATAGAACAAATCCGTATATTTTTCATATCATGCAAAGTTAATCTGAGGAACTTGTGAAAAGTATAATAAAGCCATCAAATCTTTTCTGTCAAACCTTCTAGCAGACGTTATCTATATGACACATTTATATGTAGGATAAAAGGGTATCTTTGTTTTCTAACCTGTAAACTGACACAAAAAATCACAGAGTATACTAAAAGGATACGTGTTCCATTTACACCTGAAATTTTAAAATCGTCCAGTAACTGTACCGTCCTTTCCCTGAAGGGGTCGTCCTGATCAGCCTCCCGTACCTGCAGTACAGAAAAGATATCTTCATCAATTTATAACATTCAAGCATTAATGTTACACTTAGGGAATACTACAAAATCCTTTTTAGCTTACTGTTTGAAAACAACAACAGAGTTTGTCATCTTTAGTCTCTGGAAAAAAGAAGTTAAGTATCTTAGAAATGCCTATAAATTCAGTACAATAGCTCTTAGCTTCTAAATAATCACATCTGGGTACCACTAATGTTTCTTTTATTCTGTAACTGTTTCCCTGTAGTATCTTTAGTGTTTGTTGGAAATCTACATTTTATCTACATATTACTGAGGGTTCAGTGAATAAATATTGCATCTCTGTTTTTGCTAAGATGTAAGAATAGTTTTGCACTGAACTCTAAATATATCATGTCCATTCCTATTTGATGCCTGACTGATAAAGTGTGTCCAAAACAAGAAAGTGTCCAAACACAATTTAAATCCAACCTGACTTTGTGAACAAGAATGATGAAATTTTAAATTTTCATGAAAATGAAAGGCAAACACCAAATCATTTAAATGGCTGATCCTACAATATGAGTATGAAAACAGTCTTTACATACACATCTTAGGAGTTTGATTTCATCTATGGCAGTTTCTGTATAGTGCTGAGCACTCTTCACAACCTTCAATGCTACAAATCTTTTGGCTCTAAAAATACAAACAAAAACAAATAATTACTACAAGTGTTTGGAACTTCTCATATACATGGCTCCCTGTTCTCTCAAATACATTTCTTCCTGTTCTCTCATATACATGGCTCTCACTTCTCCCATAATTATACTTGACTTCCTGTTCTCTCTCCATTCTCTGATATACATGGCTCTCTGTTCTCTCATACACATGACTCTCTGTTCCCTCATATACATGCTTCTCTGTTATCCCATACACATGCTCTCTGTTCCCTGATAAACAAAGCTCTCAATCCTCCAATAAACATAGCTCTCTGTTCTCCCATCCACATGACTCTCTGTTCCCTCATATACATGCTTCTCTGTTATCCCATACACATGCTCTCTGTTCCCTGATAAACAAAGCTCTCAATCCTCCAATTAACATGGTTCTCTGTTCTCTCATATAAATGGTTCTCCGTTTTTTCATAAACATTGCCCACTGTTCCTTAATATACATGGGTCCCTGTTTTCTCATTTACATAGCTGTCTGTATACCCATTTCATGGCTCTCTGTATTCCCATATATATGACTATGTTCCCTCATATACAAGCCCCCTGTTTTCTCATATACATAGCTCTCTATTATCCCATAAACATGGCTCTCTGTTCTCTCATATACATAGCTTCTATTCTCCCATATATTTGGCTCTGTTCTTCCATATACACAGCTCTCTGTTTTCTGTTATACATGACTATGTTCCCTCATATACATCGCTCTCTGTTCTCCCATATTCATAGCTCTCTTTTCTCCCATATATATTTAGTATCTGTTTTCCCATATACATGGCTCTCTTTTTTCCCATATATATGGCTCTCTGTTCTCCCATATACATAACTCTCTTTTCTCCCATATATATGGCTCTCTCTCTTCTTCCATACACATAGCTCTCTGTTCTCCCATATACATGACTCTCTGTTCTCCCATATACATAGCTCTCTATTCTCCCACTGACACAGCTCTTTTCTCCCATATATATATGGCTCTCTATTCTTCCATACACACTGCTCTCTGTTTTTCCCCATAAACATGGCTCTCTGATCTCCCATATACACAGCTCTCTTTTCTCCCATATATATGGCTCTCTATTCTTCCATACACACAATTTTCTGTTCTCCCATATACATGGCTCTCTGATCTCCCATGTTCATGGCTCTGTTCTCCCATATACATAGCTAGCTATCTGTTCTCCCTTATATATGGCTCTCTCTTCTCTCATATATATATATATACAGATCTGTTCTCTCATATACATGATTTTCTGTGTTTTCATATACATGGCTCTCTGAACAAAAGGAAATAACAAGAAGCGCCGCAATGCGAGGAAAACCAGGTTTTCAACGATCAACTATTGATGTGACAGGAATTAGGAAGAAATATGGCAGTGAAGTAAAAATGGTGCTGTTATTTTGGTACCAACACAGAAAGTTGGTTTCAATAGTTCAAAATAAAAATAAATCAGATACCTGAGTAGCAATGCCAGGCTGTATTTTCATGTAAGCTACACACATGCCAAGTTGAGTATCAATAGGTCAAAGTGTGCTGAAGTTATTGAGTAGAAGCTGAAAATTCTATTGTAAGCAAGTGACCTTGATCACAGACACCTGGGTAGCAATCCCAAGCTGCCTCTTCATATAAGCTACCCATATACCAAGTTTAGCATCAATAGACCAAAGCAAACTAAAGTTATTGAGCAGAAACTGAATTTCTATTTTTAGCAACAGTGACCTTGACCTTGATCAGAGATACCTGGGTAACAATCTTAAGCTGCCCCTTGATATAAGCTACCCATACACCAAGTTTGGGGTCAATAGGTCAAAGCAAACTCAAGTATTTGAGCGGAAGCTGAATTTCTATTTTTAGCAACAGTGACCTTGACCTTGACCACAGACATCTGGGTAGCAATCCCAAGCTGCCTCTTAAAATAAGCTAACCATAAACCAAGTTTAGCATCAATAGACCAAAGCAAACTAAAGTTATTTAGCAGAAACTGAATTTCTATTTTTTGCAACAGTGACCTTGACCTTGATCACAGACACCTGGGTAGCAATCCCAAGCTGCCCCTTGATATAAGCTACCCATACACCAAGTTTGGGGTCAATAGGTCAAAGCAAACTCAAGTTATTGAGCAGAAACTGAATTTCTATTTTTAGCAACAGTGACCTTGACCTTGATCACAGACACCTGGGTAGCAATCCCAAGCTGGCCCTTGATATAAGCTACCCATACACCAAGTTTGGGGTCAATAGGTCAAAGCAAACTCAAGTTATTGAGCGGAAACTGAATTTCTGTTTTTAGCAACAGTGACCTTGACCTTGATCACAGACAACTGGGTAGCAATCCCAAGCTGCCTCTTGATATAAGCTACCCATATACCAAGTTTGGGGTCAATAGGTCAAAGCAAACTCAAGTTATTGAGCGGAAACTGAATTTCTATTTTTTGCAACAGTGACCTTGACCTTGATCACAGACACCTTGGTAGCAATCCCAAGCTGCCTCTTGATATAAGCTACTCATATACCAAGTTTGGGGTCAATAGGTTAAAGCAAACTCAAGTTATTGAGCGGAAACTGAATTTCTATTTTTAGCAACAGTGACCTTGACCTTGATCACAGACACCTGGGTAGCAATCCCAAGTTGCCTCTTGATATAAGCTACCCATACACCAAGTTTGGCATCAATAGGCCAAAGTTAACTCAAGTTATTGAGCGGAAACCAAAAGTTGACGCCCACCTGCCCGCCCGCCGACTTCAGCATTTCAATAACCAGTTTTCGTTGAAAACCTGGTTAAAAAATCATTTACTTTTTTTTTCTTTCCACCAACCGATTCTTGCTTTTAACAAACTGCAGTACAACTTTATATGCTTGAGATGGCTAACTTATTAATAGCCATGAATATGTTTAAAACTGACACTGTCAAAATACATTAACAGGAAGTATTTCAAACATTTTGTACATTGTATCTTACTTCGTGCTCTTGACCTATCAAAATATTACTTAACAAGATTTTTCAATAATCAACAGACAAAAATAAACAGAACAATAACTGTCACTGTAAGATGACAATGCTCCCAAAGTGGTGCTTTGACCTTTGAGCTGAGAACCAGTAATTCAGGGGTCAAGGTCCAACAAATATAGGTCAATGGGATTGTCCAAATGGGTTTTGTTTCCAAGTATGAATTATATCCACTTACTAATAAGGCAGTTACGGCCAATATTAAAGTTTTGGGACAACTGGATTTTCCGGCTGAAGGTCATTCAAGGGTCAAGGTCAATAATTTTAGGCCTGTGAGAGGTCATGTGCAAAGGGGTGTTGTGTCCAAGTATGAAGTAAATCCACTTATTAATGAGGAAGTAATGGCCAAAGTTAAAGTTTTCAAACAGACTGATGGACGGACTGACAGTTCAAAAACTATATGCCTCACTTCAGGGGCATAAAAATAGTTTTCAAACTTGTGAAAAAATGGCAACAGTAAACATGTTTTTAATACATGTACTGTTAAAAGTAACACTTAAAATATGTCATGCACTGTAACATAACAAAGGATTGCCCAAACTCTGAAATCATTGGCCCCTGAATGAAAAGTATCTTACAACAATATCAGAATGTGCCCCTCACTCTTTAGTCTCCCCATCCACAAAACCCTAAAATCTACTGTTCTCAGATCTTCACTAAATACATATCCACTTACAAGACTTATGACAAAGCATTTAAAGAGACCATTTCTATCTAGAAATTGATTTTCCACATATTTATTTAAAATTTAGTTGAGATAAGAAGTAACTGAAAAATTAAGGAGATAGCAAACTAAGAATTTACAACTTAATCATCAAGTTATTTCTTGGACCATCTGAACAACCTCTCTAAACCTCATACTTGCTAACACATGATTAGGCAATTTTCTTGTCTCGTCGTAATATTACAGACAATTTACTGTACTCTGTATTACCATATTTTAACAATGTACAGTAAATTATCTCTTACTTGGCAACTATTTTCCATTTCTAGACAGTCAGGGCTTTCACAGAAACTCAGTCTAAATTACGAAGTCCAAAAACCGAAACATAACGGAAACTGCTGTCTTATTTGGAAGTCTCAATGGGTTTAATCAATTTCAAATCCAATAATAGCAATATAATACCACTCTTCTGTAAGATAACAGATAAACTTTCTAAGCCAGTATTTTCTGCAATGTGCACATCATGAGTCAAGTTTAACCACTAATGTAAAACCAGCCATTAATAACAGGGGGGAAAAAATCACATCCACTTAAGTCACTTTCATAATTCAGGGTAAAAATAAGATGTAAGTATTCAGACAGTTTTAGAAAATAAGGATTCATTTTAGCATATTGAAAGTAGGAACCATTTTTATCCCTCAGATGAGTGACAAAGGACCATGTATGGAAACTGTAACATCATGTGATTGACTTTTATTTTGAATCTCCTGAATAGACGGACCATCTAGAAAGATATTAAGCAACTATTTAACTTATCAATGTCTGGAATCAACGTCTCCACTGAGGCAACAATTCTGTTTTTGTACAAATCAAACCTCACAGAACTCCCCTATGAGATCAACATAACATTCAACTTTAGATTGTTCCATAAAATACATTTCTGCACTTCTTCCAGTTTAAATACATAATACCTGCTACATGGAAAATGCTTTATTGATTTGACAGTTTCATGTAATGAAAATTTTAACAATAGCTAATGTTTTCTAGATTGGCGCTAAGAAATATAAATTGGCAGCCAAATACAATCTAACCTGCCCTAACAGTCACCTTATATCGGCGGTCACCTCGTGTTAACGATAATTTTTCATGACGTTTCCGTCCTTCTTCATGACATGTTAATTAAACGGTCACTTTACGTCTGCGGCCACACTAATTGCATGCAATTCGCCAAACATCAACCCGATTTAGCGGTCACGTAGGCCAATCGTACGCTCAAGGTGTGAGTATATTTTGAAAAGCCCAAGAATAAACCCTCAAAGGCAGACACGTGACAGTACACAGTGCTTTGATGTATCAGTGTGTAAATTTGGCGACTATTTGTTACGCATGTATTATAATGTGTTACAATTTTAATCAAAAGCAACAACAATAGCTAGCCTCTCACAGTAAATGGTCAATTAGCCTTTGATCTCATTAGGCGTTGAGAAGTTAGTTTTAGAATTACTAAGATATTGATTTCAGCGGTCAATAGAAATTAAAATGAAAATAAGCACCTAAGAAACATGCTTTTTAGCTGGACTCTTAATTTAAATTTGTCGCTGGAGTAAAAGGAAAACGAAGCTGAAGTATTACTACTATGCTTCTTTCTTTATCTCACCTCATAAGGAGACACCTTCTTGTACGAATCATCCTGATTACAGAAAGGGGAAGAACTCTTAACCAGGTTATGAATAAATTTTCGCAATTCGCCTTAAAAATCAAAACAATATTATTTTTAATCATTTAAGAATGTTTTTGTTACTTTCAAAGATAAAATGTAAATTTAGAACAAAGAAATTTCAAATATGCCATTATTTATGGGTGGTGGGCGAGGGTTATAATCAGGCATTGAGTGACACATCCACTTTAACATCAGTTAATGAATTCAGATTACAATGGTTGAAACAGGGATCGGGCATTTCAATGAATAAAAAATAAACAGGTGATTTTTTTCAAAGACATTTTAAGAGCCGTGCAAAAAACATATTGCTCTTTCATATTTACTTTTGTTTTTACCAGGAAGAGACATTTTACTCATAAACAAAACATCGTCCGGTTGTGATATATCAAGATTTACTTCAGCGATAATGTGATAGATAAATCTATGTTATGACACATAGTTCAAATTTATGTAAAACGAGTAAGAGGTACTGTGGTCAAAAAAGAAGTATTATTTGGAAACGTTTCTGTTATGCAAGCAATGCAACATTTTATAACTGTAATTTTTGTTGTTTCAAAACAAACACATTAGAAAAGTCTAAAAAATATTTAGATAGAGAGACAGTGAGAAACTAGAAATGGGTTTTTGATTGAACAAAAACATATGTCTCCCCCCAGCCAGTTGCTGCAGGTAGTATTGAGTCAGACGATTGTAAAATTTGACATTTAACCTCAAAATGTGACCATGACCTTGAGACACCACACCCGCAAAGTGGGTTCTGCATGTCGCCTTGATGAGGTGAACATCTGACCCAAGTTTCATAAAAATCCTTCAAGGGCTTTTGAAGATACAGAGCGGACACGATTTTGTGGCATTTGACATTTAACCTCCAAGTGTGACCTTGACCTTGAGACACCACACCCACAAAGTGGGTTCTGCACGTCGCCTTGATGAGGTGAACATCTGACCCAAGTTTCATAAAAATCCTTCAAGGGCTTTGGAAGATACAGAGCGGACACGATTTTGTGGCATTTGACATTTAACCTCCAAGTGTACCTTTAACCTTGAGACACCACACCCGCAAAGTGGGTTCTGCACGTCACCTTGATGAGGTGAACATCTGACCCAAGTTTCATAAAAATCCTTCAAGGGCTTTTGAAGATACAGAGCGGACACGATTTTGTGGCATTTGACATTTAACCTCCAAGTGTGACCTTGACCTTGAGACACCACACCCACAAAGTGGGTTCTGCACGTCGCCTTGATGAGGTGAACATCTGACCCAAGTTTCATAAAAATCCTTCAAGGGCTTTGGAAGATACAGAGCGGACACGATTTTGTGACGGACAGAAAGACGGACGGACAACCGGGGGAAAAAAAATATGTCTCCCCCATTTTTGGGGGGAGACATAATTACTATGCAACTTAAAAAGTTGACACTGTACTGTTCTCCTAGCTGGCAAATGACTGACCAAAATAATTATTATGATGTAACACCATCTAATGCGAAGGTTAACAGCATGATAGCAAGTTGAGGATATTATCAGCAGACATTAAAAGCAAAAAAAAAAAAAAAAAAAAAAAAAAAACAAATTTGGATCAACATTATTCAATAATTTGTGTTCTCTTTTTAAAATTGTTCTTTCTTATTTGCTTTCTTATTTGGGCGAAAGAACAAAAAAAATTTGAAGAGAGTGAGAATGAATGACAAACTTCTGTACAGAATGAAAGAATGAATGAATGCATGAGTGAATGAATAAATACTTAAGATATGTTTGCTAATACTAAATGTTACGTTTTTGCTTGCTGAATTCAACTTACCACTTGATTAAATGCAAAGTTTGAGTCTCTGCATAGGCGTTTGTCTCTGTCAACGCCAGCAGTCTTTCTTTGCTCCAAACGCTTTGATTTCAGTTTCTTTACAAAATTTTTTGTGTTTCATGTTATGAGGGATAAGCTACAAATCCCTCAAGAAATTCTCTTTGGGACATGTGGAAAAGGGAATGTCTATAGAGTTCATTTAAATTTGCACTTACTGCAAAGACTTGTCTAAAATCCATTACAATGCGGCAATGAAATGCCAGTGCAGATGAAAACATACAGACATAATGCATGCATAATTTCCATGACAATTCTCAGGACCTGTGAGAAACAATGCTTTTAGGAATCTATGTACCTAATTTAAAGTTTATACCAAACCTGAATTCATGACAAATGCTGCAGAAATTTCTAAAAATAAAATCTTCTTTCCATCATCTATCACACAACATGGTTTAATTTAGAATGTAAATAAATCTTCCATGTGCTCTGTTTTTACTTCCCTACTGAAGATATTGATCACCGTACAAGAAAATGATCAATCACTGAGGATACAGCCAAGCCTTTACCCAATTTACATTATTCTATCTCCCACAAAGACATTTTTTTCCTTTCAAGACAAGCATTGATGTAAGATACTCATTCAAGAACTAGCCAACTTTTTGTTTCATTTAACTCACTCGGTCTTTGCCCTGTAAAGAAATGATCAGTATTTTATTGACAAACAAGTCAATAAAGCCTCTAAGCTATAGCTACTCTCTAGGACAATAAATTAACTGTGATAAAAAAATTGGAAGTAATGAGACTGCCTCATTTGGATTCAGCAGTCATTTGTCTGATATGCCAGCAAGCATGGTATTCTTGTAAGGGTTAAAATGCCTCTCAAGATCACTTGCCTTTTCACAGTGACTGCAATAGCTCAATTCTCTTTTGTTACTAAATATGATTAATTCCCCCATTGTTTATCAGACATTATTATATAACCTATAAATAGCTTTGAAATGCCTTTCTCTGATTGGCGCAGGCGTAACTTTTTGTAAAAAAAATAATGCTACATATCAGAGCATACTGTTTTTTCTTCTCAAAAATAGATTTTTTGGAAATCCCCTGCATCTATTTATAATTCGGACATTTCCGGCGAAACAACTCCCTTTCGGGAAATGATGAAGGCCGTTTCGGCAAATTCCATTGAATGCGCCACCTGACAGGATGTGAATAATGACGTTTCCGGTGCGTTCATTTGCAGCGATATAAGAACAAAATGTGCCACATAAAAGCTATTTATAGATTATATAATAAAACAAATATGGACTTTTTAGTTGGTAAATATGATATGTACCAAAAAATTAATGGTGACCTGGGCTATCGCCTCAGTCAATATTAATAATATTTTAGGTACATATCACATCATATTCACCAGCTAAAAAGCCCTTATCTGTATATCATAACTTGAGATTATTGTAACTGTTATAAGAAATCATTGGAGTGCACCAAGATTACTACGTACTTTAGGTCCCAGCAGAGCCACACAGTGGAGAAATGTCCCCAACCTAATTTCCTCACAACATGGTATCTGTTGTTGAACAAGTCCCCTATCTTCACAGGATGGTAGCCACCTGAAACAGGTAAAACCAATATTTAGGTAAATTCTGATCAAATCAAATCAAACTTAGTTTCATATCTCAAGGGTTTCTTTTAATTACTATTTGAGTAACTTGCTAAGAAATACAGAAATTATCTGATTGGTCATTCTGGGTCCCCTAAAATTTAGGGAAACCCTTCTTTTTCTATGCAAACTAATGATGAAACATCACTGGTCAAAGTACGGTCTGCCAGACTTAAAGATTAGAGTGGCAGCCCCATATGTAAAACAGTTCATTTGATGTTTGTCTGTGCAACTGCATGAAATACAGAGAAGAATAAAGAACAAAGAAAACATCTCAATATTGTGACTGACTTGCTCAGGGGAAATGTCATGACCAAAAAATTTTATGGGTAAATACCACTGATGTATGACTTTCTGAGGGGAAATACTGTAGCACTATTCAAATATCCCTGGCAGATTCAATCTCCAGGATTGTCTGACTCTACCATATAATCACAATCCTTATTTATTACATATACAAAAAGTCTGTTTTCAGAGGAAAAAAATGATTGAATGAAGGAATCTGCACTTTAGATGTCTATGTAAATCACCAATATATTTATACAAGCTCTGTTTATGTCTGCAACAACTTTGTAGAATAAATCTAGAGGTCAAAACAGTGTATCTACCTTACACTTAGGAGAAAATGCTACAAAAAGATAAAGCCAACAATAAGAAGAGATTTCCTCCAGATGTTACTGGGATATACACATTACACACTAATTTAATGACCAGGTGGAATCCTCTAGCTTTGTTTGTAGCTTTATCTTGTAGCATATACCATTATTATATCACTACAGTAACACATTTCTTTCAGTCATTACATTACAGTAAGCTCACAAAAACACTTGTATAAACAGTATTCTACTTTACCAGCAGTACGAGAGTTAATTTATCTCCCTGCCGTACCTTTACAATAGTCTTTGGGGTCTTCCTGCTCGTCATCATCTGACCCGAGGATTTCCTCGTCCTCTTCCTCCTCGTCATATACAGGCTCAAGCTTACCGTGGGAATCAGATCTAAAAATAGAACAGAAACAACACTCATAATTTGCTCCGCTTTCAAAGCAATGAACTCCACTGAAATATTAACATGTCAGGTAATTATAATAATAGATATCAAGTTTTTGTGCTGTTTGAAAAAAATACTATGGTCAACCTGGCAACTAACTGGAAAATCTATTCTTAATATTTCAGGTAAATCATCTGATCAAATTTGCCATCTGTACTGTCTGAAAATATCGGAAGGAGCAAACTCTGCTTTTTTTGGCTTTAAGTTTCTTTTTCTCTTTCAACGGACCAAAAAAGCATGATGGTGGTATTCGCTCTGAAAAGGTCAAAGGTAGACAAAGGGTCAGCAAATATCTATGTATCCGATGTGTGTGTATATATATATATTAGTAAGACATGTCACTCTGCAACAATGTGGCAAAAAGATCCAACATTAAACAAGAAACATGTCAATTTGCTGTATAGGAGAAAACTTGAGCACTATTTAATAGATGCATATTGCACTTGAAAGCAACAACATGGTACAGACAACTCAAGAGTACATTAATCATGATTATGAGTCAATAATAAAGAATTCCTTCACTGACTTTATTTACAGATTGCTGGCACAAAAGAATACCAAATACTGCATACTAGTCATAACTGAGTGAGACTGGAAAGAAAAGACCTACAAACTTTTTTTTTCAATTTCTTTTTCTTTTTAAGATGAAAAAGAACTTTTTTTCAATTTCTTTTTAAGATGAAAAAGAAAGATGAACATCTTCTTTTTAAGCTGAAAACTGAAGATGAAAAGTGAAAAAATAACAACAACTTTACAACGAAAAGAAAAGGCAATTATACATTCTACAGCTAACAAAAAAAAAAAAAAAAAAAAAAAATCACCAACTTTAGTTTAAGCCTTTCTGCATGAGAGATTAAAGCTATACAAAGAAATTACATATAACAATCTTGAAATACAAATATCATTATTTCTATAGATTTATAGATTTTGCCACTAAACACTGAAGTACAGAGAAAGGCTAAACCAAAATTAACTTACACAGATAAATTTTAGTGCATGAATTATACACTATTACTCAACTGTATCAAAACAGTCACAAATGATGCATAAACCAGTTTGATTGTACTAAATGTTCTGTATCACATAGAAGATTCAGTTTATATATACATTTCAAACTGCAGAAAAATATCAAATTACTGTGTATTTTGACCTATAAGCACTTTATGTAACAATCACAAATACGACAATTCAGTAGCTTTTATTTCAATTATACAAAAAAAAGCTCATTGTATTGTGATAGACCTGGATAGCAGTCTGGCTAAATAAATCAAAGAGATCTAAAATGCTTCAAAAAGTTTCAAGATTTTGCAACATGCAAGCAAAGGAGTTGACATCATGCAATGTTTTACCTGTATGGAGTTACAGTTGTAGATCTCATGTCATAAATACAGCACATCTAGATCTGTATTATTTTACACTCTAACTATCTACTATATCCCTGAATCATCCAAACTAGTTGAATCAAACTGGTTTCCAAATTCTGGATCTGACTCACTTAGAGGAACAACTTTCACATCCTTAACCAGAGAGCAATCTTTACATTTCATGATATGGTTTGTCAAGTCTGTATTATTTTTTCCTTATATAATCCTACATTTTGAGACAGTTCAGTGAATCACTACTGTTAACTGTCTATATAAAACACCAACGCAAACCTCATGATACATCATTTTTCCTTTCCTTACAATATACTGTTTTTTGTCGCCTTAAGAAAAGTAACAAAATCTCCAACCATACCGTTACTGTGTTTTAATATAGAAACAATTAAAATTTTATAGAACTACAGCTATCATTTCATTACTGTGATTCTGCAGTCTGAATCAATTGCATCAAAACAGTAGAATTCTGTAAATTCCAACTGACTACCACTATTGTCTTTATCTCATTAAGTGGCTACATACTTCCAGTAAATTCAATCTACTTAACTACTGTCATGAAAATGCCATCTAATGGTAACAGTTTTCTTATATAACACAAAATGGAAGTCAATTAAATCCCAACCATCCTGTAATAACAATTAAATTAACACTTGTCATGTTATATCCATGTACTTAATTTTGTGTCCTTTCACTATACAAATCTTACTGAAAATATGCCAAGTTTGTGTGAAATTTCTTACACATGTTTCTATCCTTTTTATTTCAACAAACTAGCACAGTACAAATTCTTCAAAAAAACTTTCTGTCCTATGAACTTCAGAATGTTTTACTTCTCTGTTAACTCATCAAGTATCTGTCTTTCAAATTCCATCATATTGTACAATGTGATATCATTGCTATTTCTTTACCTAGCTTCAACTGACTGCCACATGCTCTACCAGAATACAGAGTGAGGCATGCACAATAAGTAAATCCAGGAAAATCCCCATTCCATATGTGGTATAATCAGAATATATATGGGTTTTGCCATTCTCAGTCCAAACCATTTGAGTATAATAAAATCCTTCTATGGAACATCACTACACTATTCCAGGACTGCCATTTTCTTTAAAACAATTAAGTCAGTTTAAAATTAACCCAGTGACTGTAACTCATCTATCAAGCTCTTATTTCATCATTGTTCTGTCCCTGAAATCTTTGGTCCTGAATTAGAAAACCAGCTTGTTTTTTTTTGCTCAAACAATGTAATTTAAATAACAGAATGAAATATAAAGCCAAGCCTCTAGTCAATTTGACAGATCTGTAAAATATCCTGATTTTTTCCCCTTTTCTGTGTTAATTAAATATCGAATTTAGAGAACAACAGTATTTAGCTTCCCTGTGTTGTTCCTGCCCTGTCAAAGTGTATTTGTAATTGTCTGGTAATTCCTCGCTGAAGTCCAATATTTGTAATGCAGTTGTATTATAATACAGTGAACACTCAATAAAATATTACTGCTGTCAGTCTCTTATCTTCAGGCAAGTTGCAAAGACTGTATAAATGTACAACTTTACAGGGACATACCCTAAATTAATATGCATTTCAATGCCTTCACAATTATGTAACAGGACAGATGTACAATCATTACATGATAACTATTTCCACTGAATGCTTATAGAACATTTTTCCTTGATCTTTTATATTCCAAAATTTTGGTTTATATTACATGATGTCTTTTACTATTTCTTCATCCAGATCAATGGTGTTCCTATAGATGCATCAGATAGCAATCAAACTGTATGATTATTGAAATGATAGTAACAAATACTTTAAAGCTAATATTATCTAAATGGAAGCACATAACTTAAAGAGCCACTCAACTAAAAACTTCTGAACAATGGTTCTGAACATTTTTTTTTTTTGCAATTTATGCAACTGAATTATACATTTTACATAACTGTTTGAACTAAATACAGTCACAACATTAGAAACTGTGTTGACTATTTTTTCTATTTTTGTACAACTATTACAATACTGTTAAAGTCTGAAGAAGTAACAAATAAAAAAGCGATATGGACTATAGCATGATTACATTTAAACTTGAAATAACAATACCACTCCATCTTGACTCAATCATTATAATTAACCTCCTCAACTGATTTGAGCCCATGTGGCGATTGACGAAACAGACATACTGCATTGGAGCTGTTTATATCTGAGCATGAAGTTAGTAAGCAGCTAAGCTTTAAGGACCAGAATGCTATGAGCAGTCTCATCTAGACAGAAATTCAGTAAGCCATAAAAATGTACTTTATTGCAAAAAAAAAAAAAAAAAAAAAAAAAAAAAAAAAAAAAAATGGTATTCCATTTTCCCTTCTAATTAATTCAATGCCATCATATAAAAAACTATAGATAAACATTCTTCTCCCAGAAGCTTTCCTAAAATATCTCATTGGCAAAAGAATCAGGCCAGGAAAACTAGAAACAAGTCCAATTACTTCCTCAACATTGAAGGCTGGCAGTACTATCCAGCATGAAAGTTTCCTGTAAATCAAACAAACGTTTGTGAACAATCAATAGATCCATCATTAGCCTGGACTGGACTGTAGTAAAATATATTGACATTTCATAAATCTCAGAGCTCTACAAGACCTCTAGGACATCTCCAGACTTAATCTTTGTCAAAGAAAGATGACTGTTTCTGCTGTTGTCATTTCCATTCATTAAGCTGGCCAAAAACTGGGTCAAGGTATGGAAGAAAGCAATCTTAAAAGTGCATTTCTACAGCAGTGCAAGAGAATTCAATGGTCAGTGGTGGAAAAAAGATAAGATCTTTACATATTACATTGTAAGTATAGTAACATATTTGGATTAATCTTTGCTTATGTTTGATGTTTTATTCCCAAGAAACAGTTGTATGAGGTAAGGCTGCAACAAGAGATTCTGAATGCACTATTAATGGAACAAAATCATGAAAACTGTCTGTTTTTTACAGTCCACAGAGGTTATCCAGCAAAACTAAAAACAAATAATCAACACCAGTCATAACATAAGAAAATACTTAATGTGGCCAAGACCCTGTTATCACTGCCCTATAGGAAACTTCAAAGGACATTATCATACAAGAAAACTGTTACCATAACTTAGAACTTAGCATTTCTTTAAAAACTATTCACCAAAACATACAACTAGCCTATCAACCTTGTTTATTGTTAGATTAGCTTTCGTGCAACGTGCCAACTTTTGTCCACACAACAACGCACTTATATTGCTGAAATGAAACAAAGAAGCTGGTAGTCCTGTTTATCATAGGAAACGATATTTAATTTACAGTAGCAGCTGAAGTAAACAAACCTAGAACTGAAGACAGAAGCTACATGTATATGGTGTGCATAATGGCAGAGGCACAGTCAACATGAAGGCAGACAGGATAGACTGCACAGGTTACAGAACATTAACTTACAGAACCATGATGTCATGATGTTGACGAGGATAGTAATAGTGGAAGAAACGTAGATCTGGTTCACTGCTACAAAATATAGAATTACACCCATTACAACATAAGACTATATAGATCTTAGTGAAATATTTTAAATGTTTACTTTACCTATGATCATTACCAATGTCCATCTGTATACAATACCTGTCAAAAATATCTGAGTTCTGTTAAAAATAAACATGGTGACCATCATGGTTCATGTACTTGAATTCAGAACAAACTGACTCTGGATGACATATAACTGAAAACATCTGGCAGTGATTTTTTTTGCTTGATATTGACCCCGAATTTTGGCCTCTTCACAAACGCCAAAAAACATAAAAAATTCACAAAAATGTGAAGAAAATTCACAATTAGTGGGATTGTTTTTCGGTACTGAACAAAATTGCATCAAATGAGCGCTATCGACGAGTGTTACCAATTAAGTTGTTTAATACCGTGAGCTGTATTCCATAGCGTGGCATTAAATCGATGCCAATCATGGTTAAGCGACACTTTACAGTCAATAAAGTGAATACAGGTGATGATTTATTCTTGTTTATTTTTTTCACAATTTGACAGATTATCGGCGCAAAAATTTCACAATTTCAGAGGTATGGGCTGTTGCGAAAAAAGTAAAAAAAATCACTGTTTGGTTCATAAAATGTGTGCTCCTTCAATCTGGTTCCTTGAATGTAATTTAAAGTAAGCAAGTCACTATTACAAATAGCTACCTGTTACCTCCATGTAAATCAAAGTATTTTTTTCTCTTCTACATGAACAATTATCAGTCAAGAACACTCAAGATTATTTGCTGTGTCGCTGTGCTGTTATTTTACGTTACAACAGATAAATTTGTAACAAATATTATTATAAGTTGTAAAAGATTTTTCATTAATCTTTTCAAGGCCTTTAAATTTTAGATAGATGTTCTATTTATAATGAATGAAGCTATAATCAAAGCAACTGACAATAACAAGCC
Source organism: Cyclina sinensis (assembly GCA_012932295.1). Lineage (NCBI taxonomy): Eukaryota > Metazoa > Mollusca > Bivalvia > Venerida > Veneridae > Cyclina > Cyclina sinensis. The sequence goes on from JAAONU010000013.1 coordinate 44,999,680, forward strand.
TGAAAGCATTGCTAACAAGATATAGCTACCACAAGTCATTATCAAACAGAAACAACCTGGAAAAAAATGTTTCAATAGAGGAGAATTTATGTCAACCTTTTCTAGCAAGAATTTCTAGGGGGGTTCACCCTGTTTGCACGGTTATAGAACATAACTGTACTGATGCAAGCAAGCATGCTGGATAGAAAATAGAGTACTAAGCTATCCAAAACATTTCAGTAAAGCACTGCTATTAAAGCTGAAATTCTAACTGCATGCCAACCATTAAAGCCCAGTCCTGATACATTGGCTTTAATGATACTATTATAACCTGGGTATTTCAACAGACTGGTGAATGAAACAATTTTAGTACTATCTTAGAACATTGGTTTCAGTAGTTTATTTATTGTGTCCCTTTCATTTTCCCCAACAGATTTGTTTTTTCAACAACTCACAAAATATTTGTCATGAATTATTAATTTCTTGACATTCAAAATTTCTTTTATCACCTTGTGTTAGGAGCAGACAGTATTTTCTTCTTCAGGGAAAGCTTTTCAATTCTGGACAATCTCATATGTTAAATTTAGTACAAATCCTACTTTGCACGCTTTATACTAACGCTAGAAAACAGAACAATATAGCCTCTTCAAAGCTGAAGAAAACTGTTTATATAGAAAGTAAATTGTTATCTTGTAATTTCCTTCTTGTGTTTACAATTACCAATCTGGATATGTTAATTACTTTATTTCTTTAAATGATTGTACTACTTCACAATACTTTCACAGTTTATTTCTTCATTGAAATAGTTTAAGAAAAAACAAGAACTGTCACTATAAGATGGCAATGCCCCCAAGGTGGTGCTTTGACCTTTGAGCTGAGGACCAGTCATTCAGGGGTCAAGTTCAAATAAATAAAGGTCAATTGGAAGTTCTTGTCCAAAGGGGTGTTGTGTTTAAGTATGAAGTATATCCAATTACTAATATGGAAGTTATGGCTAAATGTTTTTGGACAATTGGATCTTCAAGGTGAAGGTCATTCAGGGGTCAAGGTCAAACAAATATAGGTCTCAGTGGAATGGTCCTGTCCAAAGGGGTGTTGTGTCAAAGTTTGAAGTAAATCCACTTACTAATAAAGTAGTTATGGCCAATCTTACAGTTTTTAATATGGAAGTTATGACCAATGTTAAAGTTTCTGGACAAATGGATTTTCAAGGTGAAGATCATTCAGGGGTCAAGGTCAAACTAGAACTATCGCTGAATGCGATTCATACCCCTACCAATGTCCTTGACAGAAGACGACATGGAAAGGTGGTTAAGGGAATAACTATAGTGGCACAAATACATATACATAAAAAGAAATTATCTCTGGTGAAAAAAACAAACAAATTGTACAGGTAATAGTATAAATATATATTGTCAAATCATGTTCGAAACAGTTACAAATAACCTTTCATTTTCGTGTATATCTGTTCTAGTTTCAGAAACATTTAAGTATTAATGGTTATATCAGAACATTTTCTAAGCCTAAAAGGGGCATAACTTGTGTCATAATTCAATGGAATTGTAGAATTTTCGTCATCTGAGCTTGCTTGTAACCATTCATATAAATTTTAAGTTTCAAGTAAATATCTGGTTTAAGAAATATTATAGTAAATAAATTTAAAGACATAAAAATGGACTTAACTTTGTCAAAATACAATACAAAGTTATCCCCCCCCCCACACTTTTTTTAGTTATGAAACTTGACCAGCATATCTTACTTGCGACACATCGTATATATTTGAAGTTTCAAATGATTATCTGTTCTAGTTTTAGAAATATTCAAGTACATGTTAAAATTTCAGAACATTTTCTAAGTCAATTTTTGACCTTCAAGTGTGGCCTTGACCTTAAGCTGGCACAAGGGTAAGATGGGTTCTGCACATTGCCCAGTTGGGGTGAACATTTGAGTCAAGTTTGAAGAAAATCCTTCCATTAGTATAGAATTTATAGAGCGGACACGACGTATTGTCTAGTATTGATTGTAAGTAAATTAAAAGACTTAAAAAGGGGCATAACTTTGTCAAAATGCAATACAGAGTTATGAAACTTAACCTGCATATCTTACTTGTGATACCTCATATATCTTTTAAGTTTCAAGCAAATACCTGTGCTAGTTTCAGAAATATTCAAGTACATGTTAAAATTTAAGAACATTTTCTAAGTCAATTTTGACCTTCAAGTGTGACCTTGACCTTAAGCCGGCACAAAGGTAACATGGGTTCTGCATATAACCTTGATGAGTTGAACATTTGAGTAAAGTTTGAAGAAAATTCTTCCATTAGTATAGGATTTATAGAGCGGACACTACATATTGTCTAATATTTGATTGTATGTAAATCTGAAGACTTAAAAAGGGGCATAACTTTGTCAAAATGCAATACAGAGTTATGAAACTTGACCTGCATATCCTAATTGTGACACTTCATATATATTTTAAGTTTCAAGCAAATACGTTTTCTAGTTTCAGAAATATTCAAATACATGTTTAAATTTAAGAATATTTTCTTAGTCAATTTTTGACCTTCAAGTGTGACCTTGACCTTAAGCCAGCAAAAGGGTAACATGGGTTCTGCACATCCCCTTGTTGAGGTGAACATTTGAGCCAAGATTAAAGAAAATCTTTCAATTAGTGTAGGACTTACAGATGGGACACGACATAATGTCTATTATTTGATTGTTTGATATATGACCTTCAATTGTGACCTTGACCTTGAGCTGACACATGGGCAACATGCACATCCCCTTGTTGAGGTGAACATTTCAGCCAAGTTTGAAGAAGATCCTTCAGTTGGTATAGGATTTATAGAGCGGACACGATAATGGAGACGGACGGACGGATGGACCGACCGACGGACGCGACAAAGCGAATCCATTATAGCCCCCCCCCACATTTTGTGGTGGGGGTATGATAAATATTGGTCAGTGGGTAAGTCTTGTCCAAAGCAGTATTGTGTCCAAGTATGAAGTAAATCCACTTACTAATAAGGAAGTTATGGCCAATGATACAGTTTTGGGACAATTGGATCTTCAAGGTGAAGGTCATTCAGGCGTTAAGGTCAAATACATATATGTCAGTAGGAAGGTCTTGTCCAAAAGGGTACTTTGTCCAAATATGAAGTAAATCCACTTATTAATAAGGAAGCTTTGGCCAATGTTACATTTTTTGGACAATTGGAACGAACTTCAAGGTGAAGGTCATTCAGGGATTCAGGGGTCAAGGTCAAATAAATATAGGTCAGTGGGAAGGTCTTATGCAAAGGGGTGTTATGTCCAAGTATGAAGTAAATCCACAGAGCAGTAAGGAAGTTAGGGTCAATGTTAAAGTTTTCAGACAGACTGACAGATGGATGGACTGACGGACAGACAGTTAAAAAGCTATATGCCTCCCTTCGGGGGCATAAATATCAATTTATAATAGGACAATATATCAGATTCTGTCTGTAATAAATATTACCTTACAATCTTATCTTCCCCTAAACCTCACACCAAAAAAAAAAAAAAACCAATTAATCTGCAGAAAGCAATACTTGGAAAATACAGAATGTTTAGTAAATTAATGTTAGTCTATGTTGCTGAATGGAATTCTCAAGCACTCACTCCAGCTAGAACTTTCTACAGATCAACAAGTGGTTATGAAGTGAGTGCTAAACACATGTCTGTAATATCCATTATGAGCAATCTGTAATATTCAAGGAAACCTAGGCTGAGTTCTACAAGTAATTCAGCCTCAACAAGCTGTCATTTTCACACTTAAGGCATCATCATCATATAGAACGAATATGTTCATACAGATGGTTCCATATCTTCATGTTTACAAACAGGACAAATTCACTATGGACATATATGTTACTACAAATCAATGAAATGTATTGACTCTGCCACAATGGCAATGTTTATTACTATTAGTAATTAATATTTGTATTGGGGGTTGGTATTTATATACAAGGAACATTCAAACTACTTAGGGAATACTAATAATTTAATTAATATATAAAATCACAGAGCATATCAATAAAGGCAGCCTACTTGAGAAACCATGCTGTTTCTAGGGATTTTGTATGATACAACCTGCCTACTGAGAGCTTATTCAAATGAAATGTATAACCTTTTCCTCCCCCACACACACATATATATAACCGTTGTACACACAACCCATGTTATGACTATATTTTAGATCTATTTCAGTGTTGTATATTGTTACAGAGTACATATTTATTTGTCATGTTTTGCTTAACTATGGAAACTTCAAAGATGGTGGTCATTAAGTGCCTGGTAGACATCATACTATCTGACCCTTGTCTTATTTGATGAACAGGTATGAGAAAGACTGCAAATAAACTGAATGCAGCTTTGAAAACTGACAAATTGAAGCCAATTTCATTAAGCAAAAATTAAAAACACAAAAAAGAAGGTCTTAGTCTACAAGTCTTTCACAAACATATTCCATATAATTATATCTTTATGAATAACTTTTAGTCAAATGACTATGGTATAATGCTCGAGTATATCTGTTTCCATCAAGCAAATTTTATTACAGACAGACCTAGTTAAGAGGTTAGAGGACGTATAGAAATGGCCTTAAGATCTGTATTGGTAACACTGATAAACCTGTACTCATCAATAACATGAAACTGTCCAATTTCTGCTGTACTGGTTTACTTACAGTACACGCAGCACGGACTTTGACAACGAACACCCGTCCCCGCGATTTTACTGTCCGCGTTGAAGACCAAAATGACCATCGCGTCAAGTGTTCATTCGTATAAAACGCAGTGGTCAGTACTGCGCCATGTCGCGGGGGTTTGCGGTGTCCAAAAAAACGAAGTCGCACCACAATTTTACTTTCCCCTATTTTTTTTCAGATGAGTTACAAAAAACACGTAATTATGACCAGTTGAAGTTGTTTCTTTTTCTTTTTAATACCCCATCCGGTTAAACTTTTATTTGTTGACGTTTGATGTTTGGTTGTATGATTGAGGGTAACACAGCCGATTATGAATAGATTTACACACCTACATGCCAGCTTGTTAACTTTAATTGCTGCAATTAATATATTTTCAAGTCTTCAATCGGTCCTGCACTTGCGTTAATCCACTCACAAATAAATTACACGCAAATAAATTACTAACAATCATCAAACTGCGAAAAGTTAATAGATCTAATTTAAACTTTCAAAATTCGAACAAATCCACTCTAATTATGATGCATTTATGTACGAACGCTCCAATTTTGTTTACGCAAAGAATGACCATTCAAAGCAGTTGACATTGTTTTTAGGTCAACACGTGTTTAACTTCTTTCGACATATGTATCGTCTAGGCGCTTGGCAAAAATTATTGATCGATTTTGCTATATAGTAACAAGCGTTTTTCAAAAATTCCAAAAACGAAAACGCATATGTACTTGAAATTTGGTTATAATTTGACCAACTGAAGTTAGCCACAAAATACATGCAAGTTAAATAAGAATGAGTAAAAAGAAAACCACGTACATGTACTGTACGCTGAGTATGTTTAAATGCAGTAATCTCCAAGTCAGAACATCGCTGGGACGTGCGGCATTCTGTCACCGCGACACGCGGTGATCATACCCCTCGGTGGTTGTCGCGATGGTCATTTTAGCGGACACCCGAAATTTCGGGTGTTCAGTACACCGCGACTGGCCACCCGAAGACGATACCGGCCCCTGTGACAATGTTAACAACATCAAAGTCAGCGCTGCGTGTACTGTACATTTTCTGGTAAACAAGAAAATGTATGGTTCGTTCAAGAAACAGGTGCAATAGAGCTATCACTAAATGTGATTAATACCCCCGCAAGACTGCTTCGGAACTGAGGAAGTTATTAGTAACAGAATACTTTGTAAAATAATTGAAATAGAGTTATGGTTGTGGGCAATTAAAGATAGTTGTGGTTCTTGTACACTGTACTTCCTTTCACTGTGCTTGACCAATGTATGAAGTTGCAATGAATTCCAACCATTGGTTTTCAAGTTATGCTCTGGACAAGGAAAACCAACAAAGGGCAATAACTCTGCAGATACTGAAGATGGAGTTATGGCTCTTGTACACTGTACTTCCTGTCATTGTGCTTGACCATTGTATGAAGTTGCACTGAATTCCAACATTTAGTTTTCAAGTTATACTCAGGACAAGAGAAAAAAAAACAACAAAGGGCAATAACTCTGCAAATACTGAAGATGGAGTTATGATTCTTGAACACTGCACTTCCTCTCATTGTGCTTGACCACTGTATGAAATTGCATTGAATTCCAACCATTGGTTTTCAAGTTATTCTCCAGACAAGGAAAACCAATAAAGGGCAATAACTCTGCAAATAGTGAAGATGGAGTTATGATTCTTCAACACTGCACTTCCTCGCATTTTGCTTGACCTTTGTATGAAGTTCACTGAATTCAAACCAAGCCAAAAAAAAAACTGTGTTGTTAGGGTAACATGCTCTCAAGGATTATGTAGGGTAGGTAAGTTTTTTTGTTGTTGTCCATTATAGACATTTGGTATTCCTGGGTAGAACTGTCCATGGGCTCTTGTCAGATGTTGACATTGAAACCTTCGATAATGTCTGATAATGTCCCCAGATGGCACAAGAACATCATTCCCAACTCTTCAAATGACATCTTGGACGATATAATTCTGAACATCGTTTTTATACATCAACAACCTGAGCCGCCATTTTGTTACTGTTTGACGATAAAACCTGTCCGTACTGTATGGTACCTCTACAATACGAATTGTGACAATTTTTTTTGACAGACCTAAAAAACGGTAGGGTCGGGCATATTTTTAGGTAGGGTCAGGTGACCCAAACAGAAAATTCTTTTTAGGCCCCATTAGTTTTCAAGTTATACTCCGGACAAAGTAATTGCAACAGACCCCCGACCGACCGCCCGACCAACCATTGAGTGACTCCTATATACCCCCAAAAACTTTGTTTCAGGGGTATAAAAATCCAGACGTAAGATCAAAATAGGAAAGTTAGAGTTTGTTTTTTTAAGCAAAAACATACATCTCCTCTCCAGCTGAACACATATAGGTCCTTCCAATAAAATAATTATGTCACGAACTTTATATTTAGAGCACAGAACTTCATCTCAGTGTTGAAACTTATAAAAAAAAAAAAAACAATATTTACCTTTGACCTTGACCTTATAAAGGACACAATTTCTGACATCCATCAATCAGACAAAAAGCAGCCAAGAAATTTAGCGGTAGATTGGAAGCCAGTAGCTAGTAGAATTTTGGTTGGGCTTGTATAATTTTATAAGTCACAAGCCTGACTGGCCTGTGAAGACTGGTCCTCAAATGAAACAATACAAGCTGAAAAACTCATTTATCTTTACTCAAGGAAATAAAATAAAAAAATAAATGTATTCATTATTCTTGACATTATTTTTCACTTAGTATAACAATTTTTGGACTTAAAATCATTTAGGCTAGTCTATTTTGCCAAACAGTTGGGCTAATAGTCTTCTGGCCCTAAATTCTTTGGACTGCAAAGGCGCAACATCAAAATGACTCCCCCTGTCACTATATGGTGGGGGGGAGACATAATAACACTATCTGAATGAACGCCATGCCCCAGGGTACAGTTAAGTGTCCGCCCTCTGAGCGGAAGGTCCTGCGTTCGAGTCCCGGTCGAGCCACGATTTTTCACCTCCTGTTATAAATTGACCTTTGAAGCTGTGACCTCTAAGTGGGTATGGCGGGTAAAGCTCATCAAGGTTCATGCACCTGTGAGGTTTGAAGCGTGTAGGTGGAAGAACTTCTGTGTTACGGTCAAGGTTAAAGTTTTGTGACAGACAGACTAAAGACAACATGCTCCCTCTGGGAACATAAAATCTTTCTGGAAATAGTTGTTCTTCATTCTGTTGGTTGGATTGTTAAAAGTAGACAAAATTATGATTGTTATAACCCATAAATACGCAGACTTATTCTACTTTGTATGCTTCAAAATGACAGGGAAAACATTTGAAAGGGTAAATACAGTATAATCTGATTACATCAATGACATGTGAGTTATTAGCCAAAATCTTAGAATAATAGTTCATGATGCAGTCATGATAAGCTTAAATATATCAAAGCCAGATTTAATTAATGCTGCAGTTAAATGTATAATTGTTTGAATAATAATCATATATAATTTCCATTCTCCAGGAATTGATGCAGGTTGTGTCAATATATTTTTTTCTAATTTTAGACCTTTAACCAGTATGTCCAAATGACTATTACAAAACAAAAACAAAAAATCAGATTTTATTTTAAGCTGAGTGAAGAACAATGACTGATCATCATTTCTTCCACTGCTGGACTACTTGTGCCAAACAAAACTGCCCCAGGTAATACTTGTTGTATTATTAGCACTTTTTATCAAGGTGAGAACATAACTGCTGTTATGACAAACAAGTTAATTGATTGGTAAAGAAAATGACTTTAATAGCTTTATAACTGTAATTAACCAATGGCTTAAAAGACCTGATTGTTTGCACTCTATATTTATACAAATACAAATTATGTTAAATATCTGGAGGAGACTCTTTAATGTTCTTAAAAAGTGTTTAAGTAATTATTTTTATACAGTAACATGTTAAAATTTCCTCATTCTTACTTTGCAAAGACCAGTTATTCATAGTATTTATTTAAATCACAATGTGTGTATGTTGTTTGTACACTCAGTAACACTACTCATTTTTGATTCAGCTTAAAAATTACTTGATTTATTCTTTTGTCATATCAGCAATGCATGTTATGACAGGTAATAATTGTTATTCATTTATTTTAACCACCTTGATATACTGAGTTGTCCAAATACAGAAAAATTATTTAGATGTGCAGATTTGTCTTGTAACCAAATCAGAAAAAACTTCCAAGGGTTTAAACAAAGTTTGAAGAAAAAATGTTGCATTAAAATTCTTGGAAGATACTGAGCCAATCCATGTGTGCCGGCAATATGCATATACCTGTATATATTTCATGACAAAAAATTATTAAAAGAATACTGATAGTCAAGTCAAGTCCCGTAATATCAATCATTCAATGACAATGCATTTATTCTTAGGTATCCTGAGATGTGAAGATCTACAACACACATGCAAAACAGATAACCAAAATTGTTTACTAAGCAAAAAGACAGGAACAAGGAATAGATGAAATCCATTTAAAGTAGCGTGCAAAGACAATTTGACATTTTAGCTCAAACACTATTTCCGAGAAGTTATAGAGGTTACTTACGAGCTTCTGCCACCTTCTCTTCTGATTGCCTGACGGTCTGCTTTGAATCGAGCTTTGGCTTTCCCTCGTTTTTTCCGCGACTGAATGGCCTGAGCTGGAAGACAAATGTTAAATCATTGACTATACTACAGACTTTATTTCATATATTCAAGAGATTGTGCGCAAATAATATTTGTTTTTACCTTTTCTAGCTATTTTAGAACTCATTTTCACCATTCATATGGAACGTCAGCGCATGCGTGTTGTTATCGAATTGCATTATGGGTGTAATCATTTCCTTTACAGACAGTTTCCAAAATTTTATAATCAATTTATTTCACCAGTCACCAGTATAACTACTTACTAGTTTTCACGTGGAATGATATACACAACTGAGAAAAATTTTATAGTTATGTATTATTAAAAGAGACTAATGAATTAAGAATGAATACATGATACCAAAGACCTTGAACACAAGTAAACTATATTTAAAGGAATGGAAAGTATGTAAGCAAATTCAATTCATTAAACATCCCTAAAATAGTAGCATTACGACACAATTTTCATGGATATCAACCGTATAATAGAGAGAAATTGGAGTCTACGCATCAGAATTTATTGCGCAATTGAAGAAACCTGGGCGCAGCCATTATTGCAGTCTTCTATTATAGTCTTCGTGCAAAACGAAATCTCTAATCAGCACAATCTCAATTCAGAAATGCACAAATTTATCAAGACTTTGCATTCCCGTATTCACTATTTATATGTAAAGGGATGTGTGGGTGACAGGGAGGATGGTCATGGGTTCAGATATATCTGATCCCTCCAACCCAATTTCCACAAAATCCACACGTGTAAATCTAATATTATATATTATGAATTAATTTAATTACATCAAAGTCTTCAAGGTTCTTAATTAAAAAGGTTCTTTTAGTCAACTGTTATAGAGAAAATATTTTGTTTTAAAAAACCTAGTCTGCTTTACATTGGAACAGGGCCTTAATTGAGGCCCTGAGTGGAAAAAAATGCAGGAGCGTCGTCGACGACAAAATTGTTATACTCGTAAAATTACAAAATTATGTCATTCGTGACTTCTACCAAATTTTTCGACACGACATAGCTGGAACTTCTATCAACGTCGGGTAATCTTTTGTGAATTGCCGTTCATTGAAAAAAGGGCCCGTCTGTGAGAGCTGTAACTTCAAATGTCTTTGGGCAGCTATGCAAATGTATCGTATAAAATGTAGCTAAGCCTACTTTTTGTTAAATGTGGTAAATGCTCTGAAGCTTATCCTGCAATAAAAACGCATCCGACTGAGAACAGAAGAAAATATTCGCAACATAAACATAAAATATCCGCAACAGAGAGACACTTCTAGCCCCTTGCCAATCAGCTAGATTTTATGACGACGTGGTAGATATGTTCCCTCAGCAGCTATGTGAATACACTACCGTTCTATCTATTTGAACTTATTTAACGTCAGTACCGGTTGCCCATATGAACACCCCCTAAAGAGATTAGTTATTTTATGTTGTGGGAGAAGTGCATGATACAGAAAGCATCCCATTCCAGAGACACACCTGGTTCTTTTGCATGTTCAGTGTATAGCACTGACACATCGGAACTCGGTTTAACGTCTCATTCGAAAGACTATTAGTAATGTAAGTGGAGAAGCGGGGGATCGAACTCGGGACCCCTGGTTTACCAGTCCAGCGCGTTACCACTGGACCACATCCGCTCCTCTGCCGTTACTTCACACCGCTGCTTTAATAAGAGTAGATTTATGATATTGACCTTTACAGTTAATGAACTTTTAAACAACCAATGAAAGTGCACCAATATCCCATAAACAGAAAAATCTTGAAACCATTTTTCGTTCTTTTAAACGATCATATGATTCCAAAAAATATAAAAAGACAGGTGTTTTCTGACAATTTTGTAAACACATTTCAACTACGTCTTTACGTTAAAATCTTAATACAGCAAGTAAACGTCTAAAAACAACCATATCCTCTTGATTTTAACCTTTTGATAGTTTTACTGGTTTATTTCCGTATACATTAAAAAAAAAAAAAACACTTTGAAAAGTGAAATACAAAAGTAACATGCAAACATACATTGTTTGTTTACACTTTGGGTTGTCAAATGTATGTATGGACGATTCGTTGCAGGCTGGTCACTGATTGGCACTGTCACTGTGGATTTCCCTGTCTTAAAATAAAAATATCGTTCTGAAAATTTAATTTTAGCAGAGGTAAGAAAGTGAAACATTCGACCGATGCGCAGGAGAGTACGTGGTAGAATGTCCGCTTGGTAATCGAAGGTACATTAGTCCCATACCTATATCCGATGATCAGTTAGTTATTATAAATAATAAAAGACACTGAGGATATTCGACCCACATAACGAGTTTATGTGTCCGTTGGAAAATTACTTATACCAGGCACGGATTTACCGGGGGGGCTTATGGGGCTCAAGCCCCCCCAGCTGGCCCGTTTTTAAAAAAAAATAAAAGGGCTCATTTTTAAAGACCCTAAAATATTTTTTCAGGTCTTTTCACCTCGTAACAGAAACACAGTCAGCTTCCAATTTGCAACGGTCATGCAATATTACGTAACAACTGATAACGTGTTCGCAACTTTATAGCTGTGTATATTATACCAATGTACCGTATATTCGGTGGCACGGATTATCCGAGAGTTCTCCAGACTGATCATGATGTATAGTTTTCAAGCGTCTTTTAACCTTGACGTATTTGATAAAGTTGTTAAATGAGCGCCTGCTGACCATGACTGGTGATGAGGCAGCCTTTTCACTGTTTCCTGTAGTACCTTAGATTCCATAAAAATGGCATTTGAATTTCTATAATGATCATTGTTCAACAGTTTTGAGTTTTTGGCATTGATGACTCACTTTGATATTGATTTAAATTTGCCTATTTGTCAAAAAGTATGCGACGACTATCTGTTTCGTGGGCCATATCAAATCCTCACAACCATGGTGATGATAATGATGATTGAATTTGTGATGGTTCTTTAATGATTTTAATGAATAAGTATGATTATGGTATGATTATGATGATATTGTGATGACATTTTTATTTGTTATCCCAAATAATTTATGGATAAATTATTCGTTTCAGAGGACTCTATAAAATATAAAATAAGTTAAAACATGTCATACCGTATTTTGTTATTTGCTTTAGCTGAACATTTCAAAGAATACCATTATATTTCTTTTTAATTCTCACACAAATTTCATTATATTCGTATGCCTAAAACGCACCAAAATGAGCCATTTACACCACTTTTTTAGAAAATTTTCTTGGGGGAGGCCCCCCAAACCCCCCCCCACCCCCATACGGAAGGGGGACACCCCCGTCCGTACCTTACCCCAAGCCCCCCCCCAGTCAAAAATTTCTGGATCCGGCCCTGTTATACTATATAATCAAACATCTAAAATACCATAGATTAATTTGAATTCTATAATCCTTTTGAGAGTGATGGTTTATCTTATCCATATGTATAAATATTCTAAAGTACACATATTTTGAATATTTTTGATACAATCAAAACTCTTGCAAGTCAAGCGCTCTACCAACTGAGATACTAGGGCTCGAGACATTATGAAAGTAACTATTTCACCGATATTTGTCCTCTGACAAACGACGTGATACTCTTTTAACTTCTATACCGTGCAGTATTACGTCAACTTTGTAACTATAAACTAACAATTACATGTTGTTCCTTTCATATTAAAACATATGAAACAAGAGCTGTCACTGGAAATTGACATATGCCCCCGAAATGTAGCTTCGAAATGAAACTGGTGTAAATATATAATTGAATATGCCTGTGGAAAAGAGATAAGACAAAACATAGAGCATAAACTGAAGGTAAACGGTGAAGTAATGTTTTTCTGCTTCAGATTCTTATATGAAGGTTGAAGACCTAATTATTCAATGAAATAGAAAGCTGTGAGTTTGGCCTTGAATACGAACAATTTGTTTTATTCCCAACCCCTACTGATGTTCTACGTAGACTTTGCGAAACTTTTGTACATACCCTGTAAAATAATTATCATAATGTGATTTATTTATATTTACACCGTCGACCCACTTCCCTTCTGCGGGTACGAATGGACAAAGAAAGCAACTGTCTTAAGTCAGGATTTCTGCTGAAATGGGTAGGTGTGTCAGTTGGCATTATCTGCATGCATTTAATTTCTGTAGTTGATCTGAAGCGACCTTATTAGAGCTGATGAAAACTTGATATTGTGTGCTTCTTCCGCAGCAATTTTTCAGGCTGTATTTGCACTCAATTTTGTTCGTACTAACATTTTTTCTCTAACTTCCTGATTGTCAAAAGATTATCTCTGTTGTGTTATTACTGAGTACTGTAGTGGACAACGGGTATATAAGGCTTTTCCAACAGCCTCGCTGTTGGAGGAGCGGATGTGGTCCAGTGGTAACGCGCTGGACTGGTAAAGCAGGGGTCCCGAGTTCGATCCCCCGCTCCTCCACTAACATTACTAATAGTCTTTCGGATGAGACTTTAAACCAAGGTCCCATGTATCACTGCTATACACTGAGCATGAAAAAGAACCAGGGGTGTCTCTAGAATGGGATGCTTTCTGTATCTTGCACTACCCCCACAACATAAAATAACTAATCTCTTCAGGGGGCGTCGGTCATATGGGCTACCGGTACTGACGTTAAATAAGCTTAAATAGATAGATAGACTCGCTGTTGGGCTAGCTCTTTAGCGACATGGTTGTAGTGTCTGGAATGTTTGCCATGGTTAGTACTTGGATGGGTGTCCCAAATTGAGCTCATAGGCCAGGTTACCACATTGGTAGCAGCAGTAATTCCACTAATCTTTGCCGGCTCTTTAACTTGGTTAGTGCCTGTGAGTACGCTTAAGAAAAATTGAAAGCATGAACATGACAGCTGTAGTAATGAGCTGATATTTTTTGATGCCCCTGATGGGAGACATACAGTAATCACACTGTCTGTCCATCCGGTAAAATCTTGTCCTCCCTTCATCTCCAAAACTGCTTGGGGGATTTCATTGAAACTTAACACAAGTGTTTGTCACCAAGCCTTGTTGTGCATATCATCAGGAGATTATGCTCTATTTATTTTTGGCAGAGTTATGGGCACTTAGTCATTTTCTTTTACTCTTAACTTCTGTATTAGTCTTGTCCACACTTCTTCTCCAAAACCGCTTGGAGAATTTCATTGAAAACTTCACAGGAATGTTTGTCACCAAGCCTAGTTGTGCATGTCGTCAGAAATTTCTGCTCACATCATTTTTGGCAGAGTTATGGGCACTTATTCATTTCTTATAACCAAAATCTTCTCCACACTTTCTCTCCAAAACCACTTGGAGGATTTTATTTAAACTTTACATGAATGTTTGTCACCAAGCCTTGTTGTGCATGTCATCAGGAGTTTATGCTCAGATTATTTTTGGCAGAGTTATGGACACTTAGTAATTTTTTACTCTAACTTCTATATTAAAATCTTGTCCAACCACTTGGGGGATTTTATTATATATACAACATCAGTAGGGGTTGGGAATAAAACAATATTGTTCGTATTCAAGGCCAAACTCTTAGCTTTCTGTTCCATTGAATAATTATGTCTTCAATCTTCATTAGTGTTTCATCTAGCACTTTTTAGCCTGGTGCGGCGCCCGGCCCCTTTTAGCCCCGCCCAGCTGCCCTAATTACCACACAGAAATATAAAAGTACCCTTTTTCGATCCACCTATTATTATTTCCTGCCGAATAGTCTAGCACAAAAATAGTTTTTAACTCCGCCCATCGATACCTTCTTTGACTGCACATAGGACTTTAGCGTGTCAAATCAAGCGATAAACCCAGCTAACTTGTGTGTATTATTCAAGTGGTCAGTGACAAGTGATTGGGAAAGTCATGCGTGGCGCGTTATTTGCCTAGCGTTTAAAAAAATGCCCATTGAGTTAACTTTTTGATGCACAGTACGCCCTAAGTAATTTTTTTTTTTCAGCTCTTGTTTTCTCTAAATTAAAGATGAAACTAAATTATTGTTTATTTCTTTCTTTATACTGAAGATGGAAAAGAGTATTCGTTTAACAATACTAAATTACAAGTTGCAGATTGTTAAATAGTTTTTTTCAATATTTCTTCAAAACAAATTTTGAAACTCATTATTATTTAAATAACTTATAAGCAAAACTTTTACTCTTTTTATACCCCCTCGAAACAAAGTTTATAGGAGTTATATAGGGGGTATATAGGAGTCAACCAGTGGTCGGTCAGTCAGGAGGTCGGTCAGTCCGTTGCAATTTCCTTGTCCGGAGTATAACTTAAAAACTAATTGTTGGAATTCAGTGCAACTTCATACAATGGTCAAGCACAATCAGAGGAAGTGCAGTGTTCAAGAATCATAACTCCATCTTCACTATTTGCACAGTTATTGCCCTTTGTTGGTTTTCGTTGTCTGGAGTTTAACTTGAAAACTACTGGTTGGAATTCAGTGCAACTTCATACAGCGGTCAAGCACAATGACAGGAAATGCATTGTTCAAGAACCACAACTATCTTTAATTGCCCACAACTGTAACTAAATTTCAATTCTTTTACAAAGTATTCTGTTACTAATAACTTCCTCAGTTCGGAAGCAGTCTTGTGGGAGTATTAATCACATTTAGTGATAGCTCTAGTTTAGTTAGTAATGAGGAGATAGCCATTAGTAATTCTTTTCTTTAGTAACTCTTTCAATAACATTTATTTAGCAAATTTTTAACATAATAACGTACATTTCCTTCATGAATTTTGGTGAAATGCTTAGACAAATCAAGTAAGAACAGTTTTGAGATGGTCAAGGAACAGTGACTTATCTAAACATGCTGTGTATAACCAGGGCCTTAATTGAATTGTTTGATCTAAGCCTTGAAATATATTATATATGAATGAACATTTTGTATAACATTTCTGACAAACATGTACCATTTGGTCATTATGATAAGTATAATTATATAAGGAGACCTTTTGAAAGAAAAAAAATACAAGTTGTACAAATTTTCACAGTAATAAACCGTTACATGTATCAATGTGTTGCTAAACAAAAGTGATTTGTACATGTAAGTTCAAAGTTATTTTGAAAGTTTTTGTTGTAGTTTTATGAAATCCATTTAGATACATTAAGATACTGTCTTATATATTTTATTTTATGCCGAACTTTTGAATGTATTTCAGGCATTCGAATGTTTGGAAAAAAAATTCAGGCACATTTTGAATTTTTTATCTATTTTGTTTTCATAAGAAATTAAATAATAAAGTGTTGAAGAAGTGAAAAAGGCATTGTAAGCAGGTGAATTCACACCTATCATTGCTTTAACTATTATTTTCATGCCTGCGTTGTCTAATGTTGGTTGCCTGTGTTTTTAGCAAGTGTCACCTATTATGGGTAAGACTTAAGATACTGTAGACCTTTTCACAAAAAATCTTACGATTTATCTTAAGATTTTCACTTACGATAATCGTAAGTGAAATCTTAAGTCATTTTCACAAAACCAATAGTAAGTTAGATTTTTTTATCTTATGATAATTCTTATTCACGATAAAAACTTATGATACATTTTACTTGTAAATGTAACATTTTACATTTACAAATGGGTAACATCAATCGTTAAGTTAAGAAAAATTTTACACTAAAGATTTTCTTACGATTTTTTGTGAAAAGGATATTTATCGTAAGATTTCTCTTACGAAAAAAAAATTGTCGTAAGATTTTTTGTGAAAAGATCTGCAGGTACATCCATGTAAAGTACATTTGTAAGTGTCCAGTTTGGGGTCAGACTTGGAGACAGAATGATTGTGTCACAGGAAGAGAAACAAATACACAAACGTGTCAGTCAGTTACTGCCATTACCCCAACTTTACTTTTATTGGCTCTATTAATTTTGTGGTTTAGTTTATTCTCTTGCAGAATTCTCTGGCAATCCATATCTGTATCGCAATAAATCATACAAGCTTCAGTTTTTTTAATGTTTAAAATCATTTCCAACATTTGTTTGTCATGGGAAACTTATGCAACTTTACATTATCGTACTCTGGAACAACCAGTAACTAAACTATCACCTTCATAGACGTCAGTAAAAACGAAAAAATTAAATAACACTAGCGCTACTTTGCGCTTGGTCCTATTTCGTTTTCTTTTCGACCTACTATAAAGTATAAATTTAAATTGAAAAGGGAATTACTCAATACCGATACTGGATACCAAGAAATACATGTTGTCCCGTGATTTGGAAACACTCAGATCTTATTGAGGTATACTATATGGTTTAATTTTGAGTATGAGTTACAACTTTCGAATGCAAAAAGCTCTGAACATTTGAATGCTAAAATGAATGAATTTTGCCATCCCTTGTTTATACCATGGTTTCCCTGCTGGCCTATAGTCAATAAAGATAATAATTGTGCTATTGGTTTATACCATGGTTTATCTGCTGGCCTTAAGTCAGTAAAGACAATTATTGTTCTCTTGGTTTATACCATGATTTCTCTGCTGGCCTCTGGTCAGTAAAGACAATAATTCTGCTATTGGTTTATACTATAATGTTAGTAATTAAGTGTTTTCATAATGGCCTAGTTATTGGGCTGAAGATAGTCATATTAGCCTGAGGCTGACTGTCTGAAGCCCAATAACTAGGCCATTATGAAAACACTTAATTATTGAAATTTTTATTAATTATACAATATTTACCAAAGAACATTAGATAGTTAACAAATAACAATATAACAATTAATGTGAAAATTTCAAATTTTTAATGAAATAATAGTAATTTAATGTTTCCACTAACATCAACAAACAAAAATCCCATGTCTTGCAGTCTATATATATATACTCACACACATGTATATATATATATATATATTACATACATGTGATATACCGGCGGGATTTTGAAAAATCCCGTTATTCAACATCAATTCCAGCTGTCCCGTTATTAATTCGAAATTCCCGCTATTAAAATCCAGAAGAAAAAAAACCTTCATTTGCCGACGTCAATAACTTGCTCAGCTCCGGTTATGGGTGGAGCTTATACTCAGAAACGGCGAACAATACATACTGCCTTCAAAGCATTGACCAATCAGAGCGCATTTTTGTACTTCCATTGATTTAAACCCGTGTTGACATTTGATACACAATTAACACATTCAGTGTATGAAAATGGCTGAAATACTTAATGGTATTTCGTTTTAATTCTCGGATTTATTTATAAGAAAAGGTCAAGTAGATTTATGACAAGCTTAACAAATTGAAGGAAACCAATTTCAGCAAATTTTTTTGTTCATTAAACATGAAGCAGCGAGTGAAAATCTGGGATAAATTCCGATTGTCATATATTTCCGCGACCCCGCCGTACTTAAATATTTAGAGAAAACAGTGGAAAATTTTCCTTTTCTCTAAAACTTGAATATTTTTGTCGTAGTTATTTTGAAAGCAACAATTATAATGAATCAACATAATTTACATCTTAAAATTGTTTGTAATTTTGTTCAAAAAAAAATCTGGTGAAAAAAGTTACTGAATTTTGATGCCACAGATACATTAGCTTTAAGAGTAATTTGAATAAAAAATCACTCCACATATTTGCTGTCTGTCATTGTCATTATACAAATGGAACTGGCATTGCCAGTACTAACTTCTCCCAGGAGTCTTTTCAACTTCTGACTTCTCCCAAATCTTGTCTTAGGGAGAAGTCACTTCTCCCAAAATTTTGACCATAGCAAGCCCTGTGTAAGGACTCGGGTCCAAAAGCTAAAATTCAAAAGACAAAAACAAAATTCAATCATCAGTGGGAATCTGAATATAAATGGATAGGAAAGTGTGCTAAGGGAACAGTTTATGCCTTTTGAAAGTGGGGCAACCTTTATGCATTAAATAAGAACAAAAAACACTTCACTTGTTTTCTTCCACAAAAACAAACAAATATCCTCTATTTCTCTGCTGGTCTATAGTTAGGACAATAATTCTACTGTTGGTTTATACTATAGTTTCTCTGCTGGTCTATAGTCATTTAAGACAACACTCATGCTTGTTTATTTCAGCTGATCAAACGTTGGAAGATTCGCTGGTTTACGCTTCATGAAAATGAAATGATATGTCATCCAAAGAGAGACAAATCTGTAGTGATAGAGACTATTCCTTTGCAAGGGGCATCAGTTGTCTGCCCATGTTATGACGAGCCAGATGTCAATGTTGAGGTAGGTAAAGAGTTCTGATTTCTGAAATATTATCAGTGTTATTGTTTGACACTCATCCAAGTGCAAATTATATAAGCAAATGTACTTGTTTGTATTAACTAGTACTATAGTACTGCCCATTTCTTCATCTCCTTTCAGTTGTTTAGGAATGTGTCCTATTCCAAACATGCTTATTGGTAGATTATGTTTTGCCATTTGGAAGGGGTTCAGCCAGACTGGTAAAATAATGCTGTTTTGTCAGTTCCTCTTCTTTCCAAATGTCTTATTGATTGATTTGTTATATGGTTTAACTGTCACCTAACTTTTCAAAAATATAAAAAAATATACATCTGTGAAATATGAAAATATCACTAAGCACATAATAACGCATTTGTAGTAAGTTTTAGTGACACAGGTATTAGTTATCTTACTCTTCCATAGGTTGTTAAAACCAAATACTTTTACATCACAATATATTTGTGAAGTTCTTAAAAAAATTGGTAAACCCCTGTGCTAACCTGGAATCCTCTGTTCATTAAGCAGTATTCACAGCTACCATCATTCAGTCTGCAGTATGTATGACCAGAGACATAGATCTATGTCTCTGGTATGACACTGAAATTGCTTGTTATTTTCTGTAGTGTCTCAAATGTCTCTATTTATTTCAGCATGCATTTAAACTAACCACTCCCAATGGTGGGGAGATATTGTTCCAGGCAGCAGGGATACAGGATAGGGACCGGTGGGCTCATGCCATTGGGGCAGTTATACGCTCAATAACATCTTCTAGTCAGGTAGTAAATTTGCATTTCTTAGGACTTGGCTTTGCTGTTTTCATTCGCCAGCATATTATGCCATAGTTGTTTATAGTAACACCAGTTAATTTTTGGTATTTTTACAAAAATGTGTAGATATTGTCCTATATGACTGTAATCTAAATATAAAAAAAAAATCTCTTAAGACCTTAAGAAGAGAGAATTTTCTCTATCATGTAACTGTAATTTTAGTTTCTCATATTTCATTAACAAGGTGTATGGTAAAGATGTCAACCATAATGAAAGGACTTTATAATTGAATGGACCTTTATTAAGTGAAACGAATATCAGAAAATCAATTTGGAAATGCTACACTCTTGTCTTGGTATAGTACAACATGACGACAAGTTTGGTAATTAAGAAACAGTAGCTTACATTTCTAGATAAAAGATGTGTAAAAATTCTCCTTCAGTGTAATTAACTAGAGTGCTATCTTAGCTACATTTATCAGTTGGTAATATTGGGTAAAGTGCTGAAAGATGACCAGAATAAATTAACAAATGTTGTGGCAGACAGTTGATAGAAACACTGTTACTTTGAATGTATGTGTATTTTCTATTCATCAGATCATCTTCTCCTTAATGTAAAAGTTATATGCTCAAGTGTATTGTTTATTGATTCACACATGTTGTAACAATTGCCAACACTTAACCCAGTGTGTTACATCTTGGTTGAGCTTTTATTGCTGAATCAACTACATGATTGGTCAATATATATGATCAAGGCAATTGTTTTAATTACCAAGTGGGTCATTAGTTTGGTAAAGTTGTTCCTATTGTCCACTGAGAGCATCAGTTTCTTGAATACAAAAATATCAAGCCTTATGAAATTGGTCAAGTATAACTCATATCAGAATGGTCAAACTGAAAGTGTTTTATATAAAAAAAAAAAGAAATTAGCATATATGGGACAGGCAGTATTTTAATTTTTCTTTTTGGCAATATTCATAGGTCTTGGAAAATGTTCACAGCTTGAATTAGAAATCATTATATCTGCACTACCTACTGATGGGGGAGTAGGTGGCTTTACTTGAATCAGTTTGTCTGTCAGGCTGTTGATTGGTCATGTGTGGCCCATCGGTTAGTCAATCACTCATGTCTGTCCTGAAACTTGTCCAGGCTCTGACTCTCACTATGGATCGTAAGGGTTTTTAAGTAACTTGGCACAAATATTCACCTGGATGAGGTGGTCTGTCATGCACAAGAACATACTGCTTTTCAAAGTCAAGGTCATACTTACAGGTCAAAGAATTGAGTCCTGCTTTGTTTGCCCAGGCTCTAACTTCTTCATGGATCAAGTAATTCTCAAATAACTTAATATGATTATTTGCCTTGCTGAGACAGTTTGTCATGCTCAAGAACCATATAGCTACCTGGAAGGTCAAGGTCATACTTGCATGTCATAGGTAGAAATTGAGTGCTGCTTTGCTTATCTTGGCTCAAACTGTACTTAGGATTGCAGGATACTCAAATACCTTAGCATTAATGTTAACCAAATAGAGATGACATGTCACATACAAGTACCAGGCACCTGTCTCAAAGGTCAAGGTCACATTTAAAAGTCCACCATATTTTCATGACTGGGTTTTTCATGCATTAAAGAATTTTGAAATAAGTTGACACTTACATTTAACCTCGTCACAGCCATTAAGTCACAAGCTGCTATATCAAATTTTAAGATTCAGTCTTTTATTTAAAAACTCCCAACAAACAGTAAATTGTGGATTTACATTAACAACAGGACAGCAGTATAAAGGAGAGATTTCACTGGGTTGAATATCTTCAGTCTCTTTTACTGAGATTTATATGATCCATAATTTAGTTCTTGGTATTTTCTCCTTTTGCCTCTGACAAGATGGTATTGTAGGGTATTAAAGGGACTGACTCACAGAATTTAACTGATTTTTTTTTCTTTAAAATTAAAGAGAAGTTAATAGTCTATGGGAAAAAACATAATATTATGTTTCTCTACACTATGAAAACTGAAGAAAAAAAATTGAATTCATCAGGATTCGAACCCATGCCCTTTCTGTCAGTAAAATTAAGGGTAACATTCTAAACCACTGAGCCACAGAGACCAGTTATTAAGGGTTTTCAAAATCAGTAAATATTAAGGAAGTTAGTATCTACCCATGACTAACAGGGTAAATGTTTCACTGATAAAAGTGTGTCACACTTTATAAAATGATGTACTTTTGTAACAAAAAATAAGACAGAAACTATGTTTAAATATGTTCTTCACAATTACAAGTAGAATTTCTATATGTATGAACATATTCTTTTTTTTGCATTGTCAACCCATCTGTGAGTCATTTGCTTTAATCTCATTCAGTAATAGCTCTAGTTATGTTTAAGAGCTGAATACTTGAGGACAAGAAGTTTTTTATTAGGTAAAGGTTTCAGAAAAGAAATAATAAGGTAGATACATGTATACAATTTAATGAATGAAAGAAACAAATGGCTTCAGCCAACTTTTTTAGGCTGAAACTTTACCTTGTTTTATAGTTTGAACCCATTTTTTCCATTGCTTATCGTAGGTATCCAGCAGTCCTGTGAAATTTCAACACTTCAGAGCTAAAGCAAATGTCAGGTAAATGTTATGAGTTTGTTTGTTCAGTGTGACTATTCCTGTAGACAAAAGTCTTCATGTATGGTTGATATAAATTTTATTAAGAGATGAAAACTATGTAAGTACCAACAGTTACTTCATTGGCTCACTATTGTAAGTGGAGGTAATAAATTTATCAATAATTTTATTCTGTGTAGGCAAAATCTGAATGCATAAAATAACAGTAATAAATCATATTACTTTATTACAAATACAGTGCTCACTAAGGCTGCAGTGAATATGTCGGACAATGAAGATCTTATTTTAACCACTCTTTTGTTTGGTAAAGTTTGTTACACACTTTAAGCTGTCAACTTATGAATAAAAGAATAAAATTACAACATACTTAGTATCATCTGCATGCATAAAACCCAATAATGTGGTTGTATTTTTTCTTTTGTTATTTCTACAGTGAAGTGCTTGGGGCATTACAAGATCCAGATGCTGGTGTGGAAATGAAAAGCCATGTTCGTAACGGTGTTGTCCACAAAAACTGTTTCAAAGGCAGTGATATTATACAATGGCTGCTCCGCTGGAATATTGTTCGCAGGCGTAACGATGGTGTGGCACTTGCTCAAAGTCTGTTGAAATTAGGTCACTTACAGGAAGTAGATATATCTGATGGGGCGGTTGGAGCATCCGTGTTTTTCAAAGATGATGAAAAACTGTATAGATTTGTAAGTTTAGTACTGTATAAAGCAGGTTTGAGATGTAAAAACACATGTTGGATCGATGACTTTGCATTATCTCTTTCCGTGATTTAAACTTTTTGGGCCTTTTGATAGAGTCCTTCAATGCTAAAATCTTACATAGTTAGCTGGTGTTATGTAACCAGATGCTGTACTGGATATACTTAAGCATGAGAAATGTTGAGTACATTTTAAAGTGTTGTTAATGACATTGTAAGCCCTACAAGCATTTGTACAGAAACAAAGGCATTCCTTATAATGGCCTACACATTTAACTTCAAAGGAGTTAAGAAGCTTACCAAAAGGGTAATTGGTTGGCAAATTAGTCTACCAAAACCAGTTATCTGGGTTCAAGTCCCATTCCAAAATCAGTGCTTTCTTTACTTCTGGGTATCATTTTCTGTAGAATAAGGTACTGTTGCCACAAATAAATCTATAGACTTGTTAATGAGAAAAAAGGCTCAGCTGGAAATAAGCTCCTTTCACAGCTGGTTAAAAAAAAATCTCAACCAATATTAGTACTGTACGCAGTGAACGTGTTGAAAAAGTTGTCATGAAGTATATAACATGAGTAATTATGATGACAAGATCTTGAAGGGGTAATAATATTTGACATTGTCCTGACTTTATGACATAGTTTGAATAAGTACCGAGAATGTTTTGGTCTTATTTCTAAGGCTGCAAAACTGCATATAATTTATAAACACACTGTCTAAAGAGTGAGACAATTCATGTATATACAAACAAAAAAATACAGAAACTTATTACCATTGAATCAGTTAAAAAACAGGAAAGACCTTTCTCTGCCTTAGTTGATTGTTATAGATACATTTAAACAATCTTTTAGACGTCCCTTAACCTTGGTGTACAGCGTAACAGTTACTTTGACAGTTCCGACAGTGATTCTAGTCTGTCAGATGATGAGGATGATACAAAAATAGTGGAAAAAGTCAAGAAAGGCAAAGTCATCAAGGCAGGATTCCTCTGTAAAAAGGTACTCACTTTTTTTGCGTAGATTGAAAGTATTTAACGACACCCATTAAACTTTCAATCCTCTTCAAAATTGCGGAAAAATCTGTGTATGACTGTAGGACTTAGGGTGTGTTTTTGTGACAGGTTATAAATACCAACTCATTTTCACTATTTTTATCTCCCTAATTCATTAAGAAGATTTTTTCAAAATTTGAGCAGTTGTGAGCATGTTAATGTTACGTTTTCAGCATTTGAGATTAAAAATAGAAACAAAGCTTGAGCAGATTTTTCATGGTTGCCTGGTATGATGGAATTTTTGTTAAAAAAATTAGGGATTTTCGTTGCTGGTATCATGATAGAATGTTGACAGATTTTGAATTTCTTGAAAAAGAAAGGGTAACTCTAACCTACACATTCATAAATTGGAAAACCAGAATTACCTTTCTTCCATGTAGATTTCTGATAAGTATTTGGAAGAATGAAACACTTAAAATGTCATAAACTTGTAAAGTTTGTTTAGTTGATAAAATGACATTTTCCAATTATAATCAAATTTACTTACGTTACATAGATATAAATTATGATCAAAATTATTTTGAAATGATGCAAATGATTTTCCGTAATAGGGAATGTCCATACTGTCATAATTGTAGGCTTTGTTAAAATTATTAAATTTGTGATCAAATTTGAATTTTATGAAAGAGTTTTACTTACTTATTTTACTCTACTAATAGGATTTTACTCTTTGTTTACGTTCAGACTCGCTCAGACGCTTTAAAAATCAGTCAAGCGTCTCATGATTCGGATCATTACACGTGATCCGCCATCATGGCTTTAGTTTTGCTTTAGTTGAAACGTTTCCCAACTCAAAAACTCACAAAACGGGGTGGTGGTGGGAAACGAGTAAAATAAGTAAGTAAAACTCTTTCATAAAATTCAAATTTGATCACAAATTTAATAATTTCATTTCATTCGTTTTACTTACTTATTTTACTCTACTAATAGGATAGTTTTCAAAGCAATGTATACCTTTTACTATCCTGGCGGTGTAGTTTTGGGAATTTCTTGGCTGAGTTTGAACCAACTTCCAGTTGACCAGCACATCCCATAATACCATAAAAACTATGTTGACTTTTGATCATACCAAATGTCACATACATGAATTTCTTTCATGTGATCCATTAGAATAACAATACCCTCTATATGTACATGTATATAATACAGTTTATACACCTCACCTTCTTGTGATCACACAGAACTTCACTGAGACTCGCTAAAGTTTAAAATCCAGAGCTTATCTAGCTCTGAGAACTCATATCTCTGAGGTAAAACTTAATAAAAGTAGATTCTCGACTCCAGTCTGCTGCCCATAAGATTGAGCTAAGTGATGCACCTTTGTATAAAGCATAAGACGTCCCAATTGCTCTCGTGCTATGACCTTTAACTTTCAGTGACTTATCATTGAGAGTCAATTTCAAAGTTTGCACAATCCAATTTGAGATAGTTTGTGACGACACAGGTTTGTGAGGTTCATTTAGACTTAAGAACAGTCTTTTCTCATCTGACCCATCAGGCCCTTTTCGGAAAGGTTCTGTTTTTATCAAGTAATAGTAGAGACATCTCTTCGGATCCAATTTTTTATTTCCGTTGAAGGCAGGAATGAAACTTTTAGTACCGTAGTGACCTTGCCGGTCTTGTTTTGATAACCCATGTCTAGAAAAGGTGATACCAGTATTCTGAATGTTGACCGAACCCTCACCTAGCTGCAGGGACTGTATGTCGCTACATCTCCTGAAACATGCAATGGAGATCAAAAATACAGTCTTGTAAGTAACAAGTTTCAATGATGCCTTCCTCATCGGCTCAAAAGGTTTCTTTTGCAATGAGGAAAGGACAGACTCGAGATCCCATTCAGGGACTAGTCTTTTCTGTGGAGGTCTGGAATTAAACACCCCTTTGATTAACCTGACTATGTCTGGATGTTGTCCCACTTTAAACCCATCTATTGGAGGGAGAACAACTGACAACATGGACCTGTAGCCTGTTAACGTGCTATACTACAGGCCCTCATGAAACAGATCAGCAAGAAACTCTGAAGCCTGGGTCAAAGATATTTTATTGGAATCAATTTCCCTGCTATGACACCAGCGACAGAATTTTCTGAATTTGGCATTGTAATCCTTTCTAGTGCCCTTACGCCATGAGGCCTGGATAAGCTTATGAGGCTTTTCCGGAAAGCCTCTATCTTTGAACTGTCTGTCGACAGTCGCCATGCCGTCAACAGAAACAGTTCTGGATGAGGATGGTGTATTTGAGACTTCGGCTGTACCAGCAAATCTGGTATTACTGGTAGCTGAAGTGGTGCTGCAATCAGAAACTTTAACAGATCTGTGTACCAATGTCTCCGTGGCCACCGTGGGGCTATCAGAATGAGCTCGCATCGATACCGAGACATGTGTATGAGAACTTTGGGTATTAAGCACAGGGGAGGAAAAGCATATGCAAACATGTTCTCCCACGAAATTGAGAGAGCATCTGTCGCAAAAGCTTGATGGCTCGGAAACCAAGTGCAGAAAATTTCTGTTTGGCGGTTCAGATTCGATGCAAATAGATCCATCAATGGGTGACCCCACATCGCAAAAATATTCTGCACTATTTCCGTCTTCAAGGACCATTCTGATGCCAAAATCTTTTGACGACTCAGTTGGTCTGCTAGGACATTTTCTTTGCCACAAATATGAACAGCTTCCAGAGTCATTTGATTCTGAATAGCTAAATTCCAAATCTCCCAAGTTTTGTAGCATGACTGGCTGGAGTGGGTGCCCCCCTGGCGATTGAGATATTGCACACAAGTCGTGTTGTCTGATTTGATCAGAACTGACTTCTGTACAAGATCTTTCAAGAAATGTCTGAGAGCCAACAGAATAGCTTCCATTTCTAATAGGTTGATATGCCAATTTTTCTGCTCTGTACTCCATGAACCCTGAAATATCTGATTCCCCATATGACCCCCGTACATAGTCCTGGATGCATCTGTTGTGACAGTTACTTCCGTTAACTGATTCTGAAGGGATCTGCCCTTCAGAATGTTTTGTTTTTGTCTCCACCACTCCAAATGAGATAGTAGGTGTGGAGTACATGGAATTTGTTTGTCTACATTGTCCTTGGATGGATTCCAGAAGGACAGAAGATGCAACTGAATCGGGCGCATGTATAGACGGGCATTGGGAACTAGCTCTATGCAAGAGGCCATTAACCCCAAGAGATGTAGAAAATGGTGAGCTTTTACATGTGAACTGTTGAAAAGACTCAAGGCTATTTGAATTTTTGCAAACCTCTCCTCTGTTGGAAAGATCAGACCCAAACGGAGATTGAAAAGTGCCCCCAGATAAACTAAGTTTTGTGATGGTTCTAGGTTTGATTTCTCTAAATTGATCATGAAACCTAACGAGACCAAAAGATTGAGACACATTTTCCAATCTTGTAGCAAAGCAGTTCTGATTTGATTCAGCCCCAGCCAATCGTCCAAATAAACGGCTAGACGAATGTTCTGAGTTCGTAGATAAGCTGCTACCACAGAAACCAACTTTGTAAAGGCCCGAGGGGCTGATGTTGGGCCGAAGCATAAAACTTTCCACTGGTAGCACTGACCCAGGAAACAAAACCTTAGAAACTGTCGGTGCTTTGCAAAAATTGGTATGTGCATATAGGCATCCGATAAATCGATTGTCAGAGCCCAATCTTGAGGTCTCACTAAGTTTATGACCTTTGCCAAAGTGTCCATTTTGAAATGCTTCTTTGCAAGATACTGGTTGAGAGGCTTGAGATTGATAACTGGACGAAGTTTCCCATTCTTTTTTGGGACTAAAAATAAGGTACTGTAAAAACCTTTGTGAGCATTTTGAGCATCGACTTTTTCGATTGCGTCTTTTAGAATTAAAGAATTTATTTCTTGCAAAATAAGACCCTGGTCTCTTACAGGAACAACTGTGGGACGTATCCCTGTGTCCTGTGGTATTTGCAGAAATTCCAGTTTGTACCCTTCTTTTATTGTGGACAGGACCCACTGATAAGAAGTGATCTATTCCCAATTTTTTTGAAACAATCTCAAGCGACCCCCAACTGGTACTTGCGGGAGCGCTGCATAAGTTTGACTGGAAACATTGCTTACCTGTAAGTCATTCCTCTTTGGAATGCGAAAAGGAGGAACCGAAGTCTCTGGTTTCTCCTTCTGTTTGCCTTTGTCTGCGTAGAAACTCGGATTGTTCCCCTTGCTAAAATTTGATCGGGCTGACGACTGAAAATTTGATGACTTTGGCACATAGGTAGAAGTCTTCTGCCTTTTCTCAGGTCTTTCATAAGTGGTGCTAGTACTAGTAGCTGACCAAGTCCTTTTCCTTTCCCAGAGATCTGGTACCAGGTCATTTAATTGGTCTTTCTTCTCTTTACGGTCCTTTAACTTGTCTTCAAGACCTTTCCCAAACACCCCTTGACTGTTCAAAGGTAAGTCAAGAACTTTAACGTGGATATCTTTCAAAGTATCTAAGCCCGTGTCTGCTATGGCGGCTTTTCTCCTTATGAGATGATGATAGGCTTCTGACCTTCCGACTTGATCCAGTGCCTTTGAAGACATTTCAAACAAGTCCCTTACTGTCTGGACTGTACGATCAACATTTGGTTCTTTTTCCTTCAATGAATTCATGAGGGAGCCAAGCCCTTGCTGAAGGTAGCTTAATGTCAAAATGCCATAGCGCGAAGCCATCTGTCCTTGATATCCCAAAGATTCAATAGATTTAAGAGGCTGAGAAAATAACTGTTTTCCCTTACCCCAAGACTTCAACGACCTTGAACCATGACGTTTTCTAAGCATGGGTTCAACTAGGTCATCTAAACCTGGCACAGTTAAGAAATCTTCCGATTTGTCACTTACTGGAAAAGACAAGCGGTATTCATCTTTGTATGCCGTCAACCTACTAGGATTATCAGTACGCCAAGATTTCTGCAAAATATCCTGTTGCAAAGTATCTAAAACTAGACCCTGCTTGCTATCAGGTCTCAAAATAGCAGTTTGAAAAATACTGGCCAAATTGTCTGCCTTGTCTGAATTTTCAATGTACTTACTATAAGAGACATGCTTTACATTCTCCTCAACTGACAAAGAATGATCACTGTTCACTGAAGAAGTGTCACTCCCAAATAACTTTCCCAACTCTGCCTGACCAGGTTGAATAGAAAGTTCATCACTGTCATGCACGCTGACAATTTTCGAAGACGAATTCAACTCACGAGTCCGAAACTCCGAGTCATTATCTGCTAATTTTGTTGACTGACCCTGTCCCGAAGACCGGTCTTGCAACAATTTCATAATTGCGTCGAATTTCGCATCTGTAGACGACTGCATTTGAGTCATTTTCGATTCCAACTCCCGAATCGTCGTACGTTTTGACCTTTCCCCACCCGCCGTGGTAGGTTCTGAGCGCACAGAAAACGGCGAAGAAACATTATCGTCCTTCGAAGCTTTCACCGCAGCTTCTGTCATAATAGTACAACTAGCAAAAAACCGACTGTCAACAAACGAACAGTCACTAACACAAAAAACACGTCCGAACGTTTCAACGCTAAAGTAAAAACTAAAGCCATGATGGCGGATCACGTGTAATGATCCGAATCATGGAGACGCTTGACTGATTTTTAAAGCGTCTGAGCGAGTCTGAACGTAAACAAAGAGTAAAATCCTATTAGTAGAGTAAAATAAGTAAGTAAAACGAATGAAATGAAATTATGGGAGGGGTAATGTCTGGTGCGGTTAAAATCTGCCAAAATGAATGAGAGAGGAATAGTCTGGGAGGGGAATTGTTTGGAAGATGGCATTAGTTTAACTTTTCAAACTTGTAACTATGGTGGTGAAAAAATAAAGGCAGTGGGAAAGAAAATGAAAGCTTTAATTTTCATTCAGCTGCATACTTGGCGAAATGTAAAAGCATCCTTGGCAAAATAACTTTATTCATAATTTTTACAATTTCTATATTTTTGTTTTCATAATTTTTCAGCCCTAAATGGTAAATGCAAAATGAAGTGATATATTTGAAGATTGGTAATGGATATTTGAATACCAGTTACAGTTCCATTTCCCATCCCTAGATTTTAACTTGGAATATCTGTTTCAGAAATCTCTTCGCAAAGGCTGGCGTTTTGTGCGAGTGTTGCTAAGAGACAGTCCACCCCTCCTAGAGTATGAATGTCCTTATCAGAGGTCAACTAAGGTATGTTTTGTCTTTGTTGCATTTCATGTTTGACTCTCAGATATACAAGAATTTGAAAAGGCACTTTGAAATATTAATTGTGTTAACTGAATTTTTTTAATCTTGATTGAATTCCTAATTGCCATTTCATGTATTGACCAGTACTTAATGACAATATTATCAAGACATATGTACCAAGATAATACCTTGACACTTTGTTAAATTTTGGGGGTTTAGATTGTTATGAGTTGGGTTTTTATTTATCAAACAAGATACAGAGGTATGTAGAATTTTTTTCTCTGTCCTCAGGATCAGAAGATTGATCCGAAGCAGTGTAAATGTATTGACCTGAGGAACTGTTACCTGACAGACTCAAGTAGAAGTACCACAGGTATGCCAGCTTTTTCTTTTCTCTTAATTGTCTCTGTGGTGCCAGTTTTATGAACCAACTGTAAGGTACAGATTGTTTTGTCCAAGATAGACCACACCTAAGATAAATTTACCTAAGCAATATGTTCTTTATCATCCCTCTGAGTCAGCCCATTATGACACGTACAGCAGTAAAGAATTCAGGACACATGAGATAACTGTTAAATCTGTACTTGTTAACACTGACATTTCCATTCATAGTGATTTTACTGTACATAATCCTATAGGACTGAATGTTTCAGTTCTGAAAGTTGAATTAATGAGAATCATAATTCTTTCCAACAATGCTTAGTTTATTTTAGAATGGTATTTCTCATCCAGATTTTATGAGAGGTTTGTTTGGGGTTTTTTCGTATCATAGTTAAACATATCCTTATTACTTTTCCATTAGTTATTGGTGATAGGAAAGTCCAGCAGCCGTCCTCGAAGTTACGTATCTATATAAGAACCAAAGGCGGGAAGTGCCGCACATTCCAGACGAAGGATGAGGACGAGTGGTTTGAATATATGTCCCTTCTACAGACCCTGTGTCTGGCAGGGGCACCAGTGGGGAAATCCAAACCAGCAGTGTAGAGATGGAGATTAGGTGACAGACAATCAGTATGGGAAGATTGTAGTGGACCTCTGTAGAAAATTTGTTCACAAAATTTCCTCCTTTTTTTTCATTTTAGTAGAGTTAAGAGGGAAGATACAAATAATAACAAGGTTATTATACATAATGTTAGCTCCAGCTAATAGTTTTATCAATGTAATTTTATTAGAAATCTGTTACAATATTTTTACCATCTTAGACATAACCATACTCAGACGAGGTCATTCAGCTTTTCTGATTAGTGTATGTATGTTGAGCATTTATTACCTCAGTTTTCTGTATTTCCTGAACACCAGTGGGAACTATAGATAAAGTATTATGCATACTGAATAATTGGTTGATCTTGTTCTGCAAAAGTTTAGAGTAAAAATGTTATTTAGCAAGCCTCTTGCAAGCTAAATAACATTTCTTCTGGACAGATTGATTTGAAATCTTTATGGAATGTTAACAACTTAATGTTGTTTATTCTGTTTATCACTTGAACAAAGCAACACTAAAATGGGTTTTACCTCAGCTACAACCTAGGTATTTTACAAAACATCCGCCTAGAAAATAGTTCCAATAAAATACAGAATATATGAGATAAATCTGAAATAGGACAAGATTTTCTGGACTAGAACAGATATTTGATAACAAAGGCAGAAAATGACATTGAATATAAACAGTTAATTCATAGTAGATGGGCCATTTTGTGTTAATCAATATATTACACTTGTGTAATATAAGGAAAAACATAATAGTTATACTACATTAGTGTTTGTCATGTGATAAAAAAGTATAATTAATAGTTATTGAATATCTGTCAGTCTGAAATGGACTTTTTTTTCATCTGCTTTGGTGTGTCTTAGTGATCATTTTGGCATTTCTAAGGTAAAAGATGGCTATATTGAGCAAACATCCCTGTACCTTTATAGGGGCCCAAGTGTTGCCCTGAAGGTCCAGCAGACATCTGTTTACCTATATAGGGGCCAAGTGTTGCCCCAAAGATTCAGAAAACAGCAGGCTGTGTTCAATAGTATCTTTTTACTCGTGTTTTTTTTATATACATGTATAAAACTGTTAAATGCAATAGAAATAGTCATGTATAAGTTCATCTTACATCTGTTTTTACAGACATTTTTGAATTCTCAAAATGTATGCATATCATATCAGCATCCTGCTAATGTGTTCACTATGTGTTCATTATACTTACTTGTTGTCTTATAAATATTTCTGAGATAAGTTGATTTTTAACCAGGTTTTCAACGAAAACTGGTTATTGAAATGCTGAAGTCGGCGGGCGGGCGTCAACTTTTGGTTTCCGCTCAATAACTTGAGTTAACTTTGGCCTATTGACGCCAAACTTGGTATATGGGTAGCTTATATTAAGAGGCAGCTTGGGATTGCTACCCAGGTGTCTGTGATCAAGGTCAAGGTCACTGTTGCTAAAAATAGAAATTCAGTTTCAGCTCAATAACTTGAGTTTGCTTTGACCTATTGACCCCAAACTTGGTATATGGGTAGCTTATATCAAGAGGCAGCTTGGGATTGCTACCTAGGTGTCTGTGATCAAGGTCAAGGTCACTGTTGCTAAAAAAAGAAATTCAGCTTCCGCTCAAATACTTGAGTTTGCTTTGACCTATTGACCCCAAACTTGGTGTATGGGTAGCTTATATCAAGGGGCAGTTTGGGACTGCTTCCCAGGTGTCTGTGATCAAGGTCAAGGTCACTTTAGCTAAAAATAGAAATTCAGTTTCTGCTCAATAACTTTTGTTTGCTTTGGTCTATTGATGCTAAACTTGGTTTATGGGTAGCTTATTTTAACAGGCAGCTTGGGATTGCTACCCAGGTGTCTGTGATCAAGGTCAAGGTCACTGTTGCTAAAAAAAGAAATTCAGCTTCCGCTCAAATACTTGAGTTTGCTTTGACCTATTGACCCCAAACTTGGTGTATGGGTAGCTTATATCAAGGGGCAGCTTAAGATTGCTACCCAGGTGTCTGTGATCAAGGTCAAGGTCACTGTTGCTAAAAATAGAAATTCAGTTTCAGCTCAATAACTTGAGTTTGCTTTGACCTATTGACCCCAAACTTGGTATATGGGTAGCTTATATCAAGAGGCAGCTTGGGATTGCTACCCAGGTGTCTGTGATCAAGGTCAAGGTCACTGTTGCTAAAAAAAGAAATTCAGCTTCCGCTCAAATACTTGAGTTTGCTTTGACCTATTGACCCCAAACTTGGTGTATGGGTAGCTTATATCAAGGGGCAGTTTGGGACTGCTTCCCAGGTGTCTGTGATCAAGGTCAAGGTCACTTTAGCTAAAAATAGAAATTCAGTTTCTGCTCAATAACTTTTGTTTGCTTTGGTCTATTGATGCTAAACTTGGTTTATGGGTAGCTTATTTTAACAGGCAGCTTGGGATTGCTACCCAGGTGTCTGTGATCAAGGTCAAGGTCACTGTTGCTAAAAAAAGAAATTCAGCTTCCGCTCAAATACTTGAGTTTGCTTTGACCTATTGACCCCAAACTTGGTGTATGGGTAGCTTATATCAAGGGGCAGCTTAAGATTGCTACCCAGGTGTCTGTGATCAAGGTCAAGGTCACTGTTGCTAAAAATATAAATTCAGTTTCTGCTCAAATACTTGAGTTTGCTTTGACCTATTGACCCCAAACTTGGTATATGGGTAGCTTATATCAAGAGGCAGCTTGGGATTGCTACCCAGGTGTCTGTGATCAAGGTCACTTGCTTACAATAGAATTTTCAGCTTCTACTCAATAACTTCAGCACACTTTGACCTATTGATACTCAACTTGGCATGTGTGTAGCTTACATGAAAATACAGCCTGGCATTGCTACTCAGGTATCTGATTTATTTTTATTTTGAACTATTGAAACCAACTTTCTGTGTTGGTACCAAAATAACAGCACCATTTTTACTTTACTGCCATATTTCTTCCTAATTCCTGTCACATCAATACTTGATCGTTGAAAACCTGGTTTTCCTCGCATTGCGGCGCTTCTTGTTGTTTCTTAAAATCTTTTTTTTTATGTAGATAGTAGAACTTTTGCTGTGAACTTTTTCTAGTCATTTGCATGAATGTGTTAACTCTTGTTGATTGGGTTGATTGTTGTTGCTTGAAAATTTTCACAATAAGAAATTGTATATTTGCTGTGCCATGCTTTATTACAATTAATGCATGGCTGGGATGTTTGCTGTACAGGTGTGTAAGTTTTTATCTTGATTGTTACATACTGTTAGTTGTATCAAAGATTTTACTTGTACTATGCAATTTTTATTGTTAGTAATATTGCAATATATAACCATGTGCATTTAGAGGAAAGAAAGATGTATTTTAGTTTGATGCAAACCTATTTAAATGCCATTGAAAGAACAAATTTCTGTATGATTGCATCCAATTTATCAGTTAGCAATAGTAAACTTGAATGAAGTATCTGGTACGTTAGAAGCTGATAGAAGTATGTACGCATTATAGATAGAATATATCTACCATATTCCAATGATTATTACCAAATCTTCCCTGTAAAGAAGACCAGATTTTTCAGTTTTGTAAGAGCTAGGGTCCAGATGAGGTACTAGAGTCCAGATGAGGTATTTCCTGTTGAGATTGATTATATTCATATTTAAACTTCACATGTGAATAATATATCTCCAGGGCTTGGTACAAGACTGGAAAAAGTCTAGTAAAAGCATGAAAAGAAACTAAGTGTAGTCTTGTTTTAAGTCCATGATCAGACTTGTTCAAGAGTCCCTGGCTACAGTGATATTGCTGACTGTGACTGCAACATTATAGGTGATGGTTTTTGCACAGTCAAGCTCAGTTTTATTTTATATTTTAATGAGACATATTACCTATTGTCTATCACAGATAGGTATGGGTTATTATCTTAACATTTATTTAATAAATGATTGTTGATTGATAAGGGAAGTTGTTTATATAGTATTCTGATAGGTTGAGAATTTCCAATTTCCCTTGATGTTTGCTCCATTGGATACTAGTAGTTATTTCTTCATGTAAAATTACAACATAATAAGCTGTTAGAAAACTGCGGTAGGGAAATGTTTAATTTTAGATCAGTGAGCATAAAAAGAACTTTTTAAATATAATTTGCATTTTAAATGTTAGACATTTTAAACCAAATGACTGATTAAGTCTGATTGAAAAAATCTAAACATTTTTTACATGAATTCTGTTAACTCACAAGGGAAGAAACTCTTGCAGTTTGGTATTTTTCCAAAACTTTGGAAAATAATGTAGTATTTTCTAAATAAGCTTAATTGTTAACCTTTCTGCTCAAAATGAAAGTATTAACATACAGACACTGATGATTCAGTATTTCAACCTTGGTGTGCAATAGTTATTTTTCAGATCTTGTATGTTTGGTGAGAATGCATCCCGTGTATTTTCGATACATTTGAAAAAAATGTTAGTCCCAGTGACTGACTGAACTAGAATGTGAATAAGATTTCTTTGATCTTACTAGTTTGTATTTTTAACAAAAAAGAAATAAAGTTCAATCAAGCAAGTTTTCAAGAAACTTCTGTGAGGTACACAGTGATTTGTGAAAAGATTTTCAGTACTAATAAAATTTCTTTAAAGGCAGATTCGAAAAATCTTATTCAGTTTTTGTTGATGTCAAGAAATTTTGATTCAGTTTATACTTGCAAATATGCTTAAATCAACCATATTGTTTCTAATTAGTAATTTGCACCCCCAAGGTCATTGCAAGAGACGAAGGATGCTAATTAGAACTAGTTTGATCCAATATTACAATTATTTATTTGTCTTTCAAATGTTAAAACTACCCACCATAGTGAATAGAACAGAAGAAAATAGCTCATGAATATGCAAACAACTTAGGTTTTAGGACATTGAAATAAGGTTCTATGAGAAGGTTTGGGGTTGGGGAAGTTGGGTTGGGGCATGAGTAAGAAACAGTATGGTAGAGATTAACGTAAAGGAGTTTTGTATTTATAGGCCATCATTTTTGTAAATTAAGTGATTTGATGATTATAATTACTATTTCTTGAAAGTAACGTATATAACCTTTTTACAGTGCTTAATCATTCCTTTACCTCAGAACACATACATGATAAAAGATTTTACAATTTTCTTCTTTTTCACTTTTGTAGAATTTTTACTCAGTAAACATTGCTTGTATTTCATTACTATATCACGTTACATTTTTCACAAATATGCTGTAATAAATTGCTCATGATTACAGTCCAAATACATTGAAACAAATTACAATTTTTGAACAAAATTACACTGTGCATTTTTTGGTCACTTTTTTACTTCTTGCCAGGAATAAAGCAATAAAAGTGAATCTGTGACAGAGTGATCAGGTTATTGCTGATTCAAGAATCTGATTTATGAATGTGGTTCTTACTTTTTCTGAATTTTTTCTGTAAAAACATTCTTCTTAGATATAGAGAAGGCAAGTAAAAGTAAAAAAGGGTGTCCAGTTTCGAAAGAACCCAGATTATTATGCCAAACAAATAATTGCCTCTCTTTAAAATCAGGACCAATTTGCTAAAAACTTGCCATGTTTGGTCATAGTAAGGTAATATAGTTTGTAGAAAAGGTGTTTGGTGTGTGTTTCATATTGTCTTACCATAAAAAATATTACTGTCCAGTAATGTAAGATTATGTTTACTTATTCTGCTAACAATAGATGTTGGTGTTTTCCACTTTCAAAATATGTCAGCTGTTTGAGTTGAAGGAAAAGAGAATACTGGATAGCTGATACACTCACCTAATGTATTGTTCAAAGTTCGAAGCCAGTTGAGCTTCTTTTGGAAATATTAGGTTGATATTGTCAGACCTTCTGTTGTTGATCGTTACTGAAGATAGTGAAAGTTGGACATATTGTTAAATGATTCATTTGTGAATCTGTTTGTCGTTTTTCAATTATAGCATTTATATTTTGCATAAACTGTGCTTATCACTGGGACTGTTTTCTTTTCCTTGTGCATTGCTTTGGAATAGGCAGAAAAGCAGCATCGGCTTAATTACACAGCAAGTTTATTTTAAATACCCCAAACCTCTAAGTAGTAGTTTTGAGTAGTAGTGAAGCATTGATGCTATTGGAAACAAAATTAATCATGTATCCCTGAAAAAAATCCCAAAATAGCTACATGTGTAAGTAGATATTTTAAATATGATATTTATAATAACATGACCCATGTAGACTGAAAATGCCTTCCAAATATAATCAAGCATTCCTGTTATATTTATTTTTGCATGTTTTTATTTTGAGATTT
Source organism: Cyclina sinensis (assembly GCA_012932295.1). NCBI lineage: Eukaryota > Metazoa > Mollusca > Bivalvia > Venerida > Veneridae > Cyclina > Cyclina sinensis. Next base: position 45,037,769 of record JAAONU010000013.1, read on the forward strand.
ACTTTTTTTCCCCTTTTTTTTGTGCCATTTCTGTATAAATATTTTGTCAGAGGTGCTTTTATTGTCATATACTCCTTAAACCTCAAATCAATGCTGTTCAGTATAGATAAAGTGTTCATCATTTTATGATTCAATGAAAATAAATGCACAAATAACCTTTTGTAGAGGTTTTTCATTTTTCTTTGACAAAGATATAAAAGATTGTCAACAGTTCAAGCTAGAAAAATTAGAGTCCTGTAGAGACACTTGAAATATTTTTTCTACCTTTGTGTTCATGATCACAGACGTGGTAGTCGTCAGTGTTTTACACATTCTTTAAACAGGGGTATCTGTTTTCTTACTATGACAGTTTCAGAAATAGACATGGACTGCGAAGCTAAACAAGATGCTAATTGTACAATAAAATTATTATATATGAGTACAGTTATATTGTGATAGCGTTTCGTAAAAATGACTCATTTTATTTGAGAATTTGTTTACTGAAGTTGTCGTCCATGTTTTAAAACATCGCCTTATTTATTTGCTTGTTTTTTTTTTGCTCTTCACTTGTTTAGTACAGCACATTGTTGAAATAAATTGAATAAAAATGATTGTATAGTTCGTATAATAGATAAGTTAAATATCCAAATTGATACACCAACAAGCCAATCAGAATATGTTTAGTAGTCATTTATGTAATGGTCATTCCAGTAAACTTGTTTACCACCCCAGGAAGAAGAAAAAAAATCTGTTGGTAATGAAGGGGTTGGGGGAGGGGTCTTTTCTTGCCAGATAAACTAAATGGGGTTTGTCTTTTTTTAAAGTGACTTTCTGGGGTAGGTTATTGTTTTACTGGAATTGTCCCAAGGAAAAGTGAAATGGAACGGTTCTATTTTATTTTCTGTTAAAGTAGACTTGCTATATGGCCTGTAGTTTGTGGACTACATGAATAATTAAGTTTCTTTAATATATGGCCATAAAATAATTTAGAGGTTGTCTCTAAAAGATGTTTTTTCAAAATATGAGTTTACACAGTGGTGCTAATAGTACTGAAACGTTTGCATATCAAACCTTTGAAGACCAGTCATCTAGTCAGTTTCTATGGTTTTATGTCAGAGATTTCTTATTTTAATGTAGTTTTTACAGACTTTTTGAATGAATTTAATGAAAAATTCAGATGAAATACTACAAAATAAAAATGTCGCAAAAATATTTGTTTCTACAAAAAAAATTCATCAGCTCTTTCGCTAACTTGAAGAATAGAATATCAAATCTACCTAATAAATGAATAAAGGTTTGTTCAGAATGAAATGGTATGGATTTCTAGGAGAAAATATAGCCTTCTTAAGTATATTTCAGTGTACGATATTTGAATCAGTTTTATGTGAAGTAAAAGTCATTAGTCAATAAATTTTTCAGATTAAATAATAGTGCTTACAGGGCTCGAAAAGGGGCGAAATCGTCACCCAAAACTCCCTGACTTCACCTTTATAAAGCATCAAAGCGATATCAACATTGCCGAAAATGTTTCATCTGCCGATGTAAATAACTACTTGCTGAGCTCCGGTTATGGGCGGAGCTTATACACGAAAATGGCGATCAATACGTACTACCTTCAAAGCATTGACCAGTCAGAGCGCATTTTACTAGTTTCATTGATTTAATCCTGTGTGTTGACACTCGATACACAATTAACACATTTAGCCATCAACAGGTGTTGAATTGGGTCAATAATTCAATTTGGGATGTACACCGAGTAGAAAACTGCCGTGTACAACAGACTTTACCAATCTTAAAAGTCCAACAAACTATGTCTTAACAAATTGATTGAATGCTTAATTCTGGTGAAGCTGGAAATGCATCCCAGACTTTTCACAAAAAAGTTACTGAATTTTGATGCCACAGATACAATTAGTTTTTAACACTAAGATGAATAAAAATCACTCCACATATTTGCTGTCTGCCATTGTCATTCACAAATGGAACTGGCATTGCCTGAACTAAATTCACCTAGGAGTCTTCTGACCTCCCAAATCTTGCCTTAGGGAGAAGTCACTTCTCCCAAAATTTTGACCCTAGTGAGAGCCCTGGCTTACTGGTAATTGGGCTTACTGTATACCCCCATTTAAACGTCCCCAGGGGCTATGCATTTTGAAGCCACGGGGCATTTATTTAGCACCAGAAATGCCAGTTATTTTTTTTAAAGTGTATAAGTAATTGCTGTTTCTATGAAAAGGGGTCGGTCAATACTCTGTTTAAACATCAGAGCCAAGTCCCAAGAGCCACTCACAAAGCTGGTAAGTCAGTATTTTGGGTTACAAAGGGGGTTGGGGTGGATAGCATTTAAATGGGGGTATACAGTACATGGTTTCAAGAAATTAATAATCTTGTATCACTTACAAGACATTCTTTATTGGTCAGTACCACTGTTTAAACTCGGACTTTGCAGTTTTTGTTCTAATTTGTAAAGTTTTTCTATTGCTTTGACAAATATAGTCATGGATTTTATGCATTTTGTTGATGTTTGAAATGGATGCAATAAAGAACCTAAAACCCAGTTACAGGTATTGTTTGTTATTCACAGTGTTTTCTTGTTGTAATGCAGGGACTTTAGGTAATTCCATAATACTTCAAAAATCTTATTTTTTTTGTTTTAAGTCCAATTGTATTTGTTAACATCACCTATAAATTGTTCAAGAAAAATACAAGACAAGAGAGCCAAGTGGTTGTGTCTCTCACCTGAAATGTGCAGTACGAGGTCCAAAGGAACACATGGCTACAGTATGTGATCTCTTCAATATCAACAATGTTTTCTATGATTTAACCTGGTGACCTAGTTTCTGACCCAGTTTTGAATAAGCCCAAGAATCCATCAAAGCAACATTCTGACTAATTTTTCATTCAGATCTGATATATAATTTGACCTCTCGAGTATTAAAAAAAAAGGTTTTTCTATTATTTGATCTGATGGCCTAATTTCTGAACCCATGTAACCCAGTTTTCAAATTATCCAAAAATTCATCATGGCAAAACCAACGTTCAGTTAAAATGGGTAAAAAATGTGACCTCTAGAAAGTTAACAAGGTTTACCTACGATTTTACCCAGAGACCTAGTTTTTGACACCACACTTTCCAGATTTTATACTCTAATATTTCAATGAGATGAATATTAAGGTCAAGTTTCATGAAGTTCCGGTCAAAAATATGTCTTCTACAGCGAAAACAATTTTTTTTTTCATTATTGGACCCAGTGACCTAGTGTTTGACCCCACGTCACCCAGTTTCGAACTCATCTGAGATTTTACTGAGGCTACCATTCTGATAAAGCTTCATTAAGATTCAATTGAAATACAGTGTTTACAAGCAAATGTGAATGGACGCTAGACAAAATAGCATACTAAAAGCTCACCCTAGCACTTTGTGCCAGGTGAGCTAAAAAGACCCCTTTCTTTAAGACTGTCAACTTTTCTGAACAAGAGGGGCATGGATGGCTTTGGCTGTAGGTTTGCTGTTAAGCAGTATTTCATTTTTTAATTGAAAATATATAAGTGCCTACAAACCAAATATGTAAAATATCAGTCAATAAATAAAGGCTATATGACAGAAAGTAGAAATATCTATTATAAGCTATGGTGACCTTGACCCAGTGACCTTAAACCCTACCCATGGGTAGAGGTCCATGCAAGGAACCTATATATTGAATATCAAAGATATTGGTCTATAAATGAAGGCTTTATGAGGTACAGTAGATAAATCTATTTTTAGCCTCTGTGACCTTTAACCTAATCTAATAATCTGAAAGACCAAACAACCTTTCTGACAAACTGCCAGGATAATTGGACTGAAACAGTAGCCTCTAGAGCCTTAACAAGATATTTCAATTTTTGGGCTCTGTGACCTAATTTTTGACCCCAGATGACCCATCTTCGAACTTGACCTAGAAACCATCGAAATAACCTTTCTGACGTATTTCTTGAATATTTAGGCTGAAAATGTTACCTGTAGAGTGTAAACAAGGTTTTTCCAAATTTAAGCTCTGTGACCTAGTTTTTGACCCCAGATGACCCATATTCAAACTTGGGCTAGAAATCATAAATTCAACCTTTCTGACATATTTCCAGGATATTTGGGCTGAAAATGTTACCTCTAGAATGTTAACAAGGTTTTTCCATATTCAGGCTGTGTGACCTAGTTTTTTTACCCAGATGACCCATATTCGAACATGACCTAGAAATCATCAAAACAACCTATCTGACATATTTCCAGGATATTTGGGCTGAAAATGTTACCTCTAGAGTGTTAACAAGGTTTTTCCATATACAGGCTGTGTGACCTAGTTTTTGACCCAAAATGACCCATATTCCAAATTAAGCTAGAAATTATCTTAACAAGCTTTCTGACAGTTTTTCAGGAAATTTGCGATAAGATATTACCTCTAGAGTGTTAACAAGGTTTTACAATATTTGGGCTCTGTGACCTAGTTTTTGACCCCAGATGACCCATATTTGAACTTGACCTAGAAATCGTCAAAGCAACCTTTCTGACAAATTTCCAGATTATTTGGGCTAAAAATGTAACCTCTAGAGTGTAAACAAGATTTTTCTATTTTTTGGCTCCATGACCTAGTTTTTGAACCCAGATGACCCATATTTAAACTTGAGCTAGAAATCATAGAAGCAACCTTCCTGACAAATTTCCAGATTATTTGGTCTAAAAATGTTACCTCTAGAGTGTTAACAAGGTTTTTCAATATTTGGGCTCTGTGACCTAGTTTTTGACCCCAGATGACCCATATTTGAACTTGACTTAGGAATCGTCAAAGCAACCTTTCTGACAAATTTCCAGATTATTTGGGCTGAAAATGTAACCTCTAGAGTGTTAACAAGATTTTTCTATTTTTGGGCTCTGTGACTTAGTTTTTGAACCCAGATGACCCATATTTGAACCTGAGCTAGAAATCATCGATAGAACTTTTCTGACAAAAATTCCAGGATATCTGGACTGAAAAAGTAGCCTCTAGAGTGTTAACAAGGTTTTTCTATATTTGGGCTCTGTGACCTAGTTTTCCAACCCTGATAACCCATGTTCGAACTCGTCCAAGATATTAATGAGACAAACATCCTGACCGAGTTTCATGACATTTGAGGCAAAAATGTGACCACTAGAGTGTTAACAAACTAATTGTGGACAGACGGACGGACTGACGACGGACAAAAGGTGATAAGAAAAGCTCACTCTGTCACTATGTGACAGGTGAGCTAAAAACTGTTTCAGTTGCAGGACATGAACCTAGACTGTCTTTCAGAGCAAGAATATATTGTTTTTACAGGTCTGTATCAATTACAATGATATTGTACACAGCAAATGTGTTTGTACAACATTATTATACATCTGAAGGCACATATGTTATGCCCCTGGTCATCCATCTGTTAGCAGTTTGTGTCCACACCTTTTTAACTGATTTTATCGATCTGAATCTAACTGGCAGGTAAAGAAAGAAAGAGTCAAGCTTTTAAATTTATTAGCCAAGTATATAGAACAGTTAACTTTGGTGACTGGCAACACAATAACATGTTGGAATAAATACAAGCTAAATGTTAATGGCAGTGCTCTGATTTGATCTGGTCTTGCCCAACACTTCAACATAAAACTTTTTGTTTTCCTTTTTAACAACATAACAATCTTTTGTTCAAACTTATTCTTCAGACTGAATTGTTAGAGACAGGAATGTTAATACATAGAATTTAGGTAATCATATAAGAGGAAACACTGCTTTGATTTGTAATACAGATTATACAATGGTGTTGTCACGGAGGAAGACTAGACAACAGGCTATTTCTAGTTAGCTGAGGCTTTCTATACATTTGATATTATATCACACAATATATATAGTATATCACACAATATATATCGTATATCACACAATATATCACATTTGTGTAATATAGGTTGTTTATTCTTATTAGTTTTCATTCTCTGAATTTGGCATGAATTTTAAACATAACATAATAATTAAAATCCTTTACCTTTTACTACAGATGTTTCCAAATTTATTTAGAGTGAATAATTTTAAAACAATTTTAAACAAAACTTGGTGTTCCCAAATAACTGTCAAATGAATAAGTTAAAACAAAACTAGACAACTGTAGATAGTACAGCAAGCTAGGCTCAATTCCTCCTAAATATAGAACAATGTTTCACAGAAAGGGGAACATCTTGTCTTCCCTTATTTCATATCAATCAATAAGCTCATTACTATGTAAAGCAATAAAGGTTATACCAGTCTGACATCTGTTGACACTATACAATCTTTAAAAATATCAAAATAACAGACTGCATTTAATTGTTAGCACAGACTATACAACTTTGATCTAACACTATATTCAGGGAGTTAAATTTCATCATGTTTATAAATCTATTACCAAAAATGATAAGAAAAAAAATAATACATACTGATAGTTTTTCATTTGTTTTGTTGCTATGGAAATGCTGAGGAAAAATAATCCAATAAAACTCATGAAAATGGAAAAAAACAACATTATATGCAACTGCCCACTAGATAATTAGACTGGAATAAATACTAAAAATACAGCAACAATAAAATCAAAGCACATACATAAATTTATCCTGCTAGTGACAAATATGCAAGATTGCTCATACAGGTTAAATTCAAAACAAATTACCGCTCAGTTAGAAGAAAAAAGCAATAACAGGTTTGTTACATATTAACAGCTTGAATATAACCTTACTTATTAATGCCCCATTCGTCTATAACCAAATTAAAGCTTCCTACAAATCTTTGGTCTTTGAACAGAAGTAAGTGTACAGAAAAACGTTTTAGCAGTATCTTTTTGCTCTGTATTGAGCAGTGTGTAATTGCTCTGTACATAGTTTGGGCAGTATCAAATGACTCTGTAATAAGTTTGAGCAGTGTGTAATTGCTCTGTACATAGTTTGGGCAGTATCTAATGACTCTGTAATAAGTTTGAGCAGTGTGTAATTGCTCTGTACATAGTTTGGGCAGTATCTTATGGCTCTGTAATAAGTTTGAGCAGTGTGTAATTGCTCTGTACATAGTTTGGGCAGTATCTTATGGCTCTGTAATAAGTTTGAGCAGTGTGTAATTGCTCTGTACATAGTTTGGGCAGTATCTTATGGCTCTGTAATAAGTTTGAGCAGTGTGTAATTGCTCTGTATATAGTTTGGGCAGTATCTAATGGCTCTGTAATAAGTTTGAGCAGTGTGTAATTGCTCTGTACATAGTTTGGGCAGTATCTTATGGCTCTGTAATAAGTTTGAGCAGTGTGTAATTGCTCTGTACATAGTTTGGGCAGTATCTAATGGCTCTGTAATAAGTTTAAGGAGTATCTTGTTCTATATTTATTGTATTTCTGTAGCATGTTATAAGCATTCAAGTGGTCATAATTTCTTACTGTATCTTACTAAATAGCATGTACATGTTAATGATTTTCTTTTTCAAATTTTGACATCCAAAATAAGCAGTTACAGGAATACACACTCAATCAGACTAGATTGTATCATCTACCTGCTAGTTACATAATAGTTTTCATAACTTGATCAACATTTCTAAACCAGTGATTAGCATAGAGTGAAATTCTAAGAAGGTCTACAAATTTTGCTTTCTGGAAGAGAAGCCTAAGAACCAGAAAAAGGGTAGAAAAATATAATATTCAACCAGGTACATGTAGATTCACTAAACATCTCACTGTAAGTAGCTACTGATGAAGTGGTTTCATAGATAGATAGATTTATTTCGGTATCACAGTGCATACAATGGTTATGTACAAACATGTTGTATCAAATAAAATATTAACTGATTAAATAAGATACAAGCATGAGTATGAACCATGTCATGCAACACAGTACCAAGGATAGCACAAAAAAGAGAGTGATCCCTTATTTCCATTGTGGTCCTTGAACACAGTTTCAAACTGTAAATACTGGTTAAATATTCACCAGGCCAATTATTTCTTCCAAAAAAAGAGCTAAACATAGCTTGAAGGTCCAGACTGAACCCTGCTAAAAATATGAATATTCCTACCACTGCAGTAACAATAATTGTAATCAACTCCCATCTGAATAACTTTACACCATTTTAGCTAAACTGAATTTTAACTATTATAACTGTACAGAAAGAAAGAAAAAATCTATGACAATGTGTTTTCCTACAAAAGTCCACCTTAATAAGAAGCCACTTTCACCCTCATATTTTTCTAAGTAACAGTTTTGGTATGACTGCTGTAGATATAAAGCACAGACCTAAAGAATCATAATACACAAGTAAAGCAATATTAGCATTATATTACTAACACAACAGCTATGTGGCAATCCAAAAAAACAGCTCACTTTGATCAATTGATAGAGTCAAGTATTTTAATGTATCTTTCATGTACAAATATATTTTTGATATTTCTTACTTTGATAGAATGGCAATTTTTAAACAGTGTTATGGCAATCTGATGTAAAGTACCTGTAAATACATTACACATAATTATTTAATCATAAACATCTTTTTTTATCATGTAGAGAAGCATGTACACAATATACTACCATATAATCTGGTTTATCCGACATCCATTGGTTCTATCAATTAAAAAATACAAAATTTACAAATATCATAAATTATAAAATCACAAGCTTACACAGAAGCTATGGCTGATACATGTGTGGGGATTTAAACCTGTGGCTACCTTACTCAATGAATTTATCTTATTAAACCAATACATTATTTTTTCAATACATTGAATTTTTTCAAATTAATGTATGCAATAGTATATTTAATGTGTTATGAATACTTAAAAGATTATGGCAAGGTGGCTTATCTAAAAATTTATTAAATACATGTGTCAAAAGGCAAATCTAATTGTAACAAAAAATGTGTCACAGACACAAATGCCCCTGAAACATGGAAATAGTGACAGTCATGGTAGCTTATAACTTGAAGTGACCTTGATCATTTGGGCCAAACATTTTTGCAGTTAGTGAACTAAACAAAGTACCAATACCTCCAGGGATAAGACTGTTATAATATTATGTCCTTTACCTACCTGCATGGCTGGTAAAATTGATTAATTTCCAAAACTGATGTGTTTCAAAAGATACTAATTTAGTGTTTTGTACCTGTAAGTCACCACGCCTTTAACACAAGAAGTGTTTCTAAACAGTTTTTACCTTTTAACTTTTGGATTTTATGCTCCAGTTGTACATTAATGTGACTGTATGACTGTACAGACTGTAGGCTGTTTAAAACTAACAGGTGGTGAAAATTCTTTAACGAGGAGGTAAAATATGGTTTATATTATGCTGTTACATATCTTGACACTGAAGAACATAAAATGACACTAGGCCAAACAACACAGAATCAAGTTATAGCAAAAAAGTATGCAGAAGAAAAATCATATAAATAACTAAAGATTGTTTTTTGAGAAAAACGTATTTCTCCCCCAATATCATTTACCATCAAGAATATTTGTTATAACAAAGGGGCAGGTAAAAATTTTCCAACCAATATAAGCCAATACTATGCATAACTACACTTGTAAATGATCAAAGCTGTAAAGTTTCATCAGAATCTAACTAGCAGTTATGGAGATATGCCCAACTGTATTCAAATTTTGACAAATCAAGGGCTGTAACTCTGCTCAAAATCACCTGACAGGAACACAACAAAAATATGCAAAATTACTCTCACTAATAATCATTCCTAAGAAGTTTCAACAAAATCTGATAAGCGGTTACAGAGATATGCCCATAATTATGTATTCCAATTTTGACAAATTAAGGGCCATGAATCCGCTAAAAATCAACAGAACTGTACACATCAATAACATGCATAACTGCCCTTGCTAACAATCATTTCTGTGAACTAGCAAGACTTTGTGGTTATTGAGATATATCCATATGTATTCAAATTTGGACTAATCAAGCCCCATAACTGGAACACATCAATAATACTTGTCACTACACTTATTAGACAAGGTGTTATGGAGATATGCCCATATAAGTTCAAAGTTTGACAAATCAAGGCCCATGACTCCATTAAAAAATAAGCCGACCAGAACATAACAGAAGTACTTGTAACTATACTTGCTAACTATCATTCCTGTGAATTTTTGTCAAAAATCAGACAGTTGGTTTTGGAGATATGGTCATATGTGTTCAAATGTGGACAAATCAAGGCCCATAACTTCACTGAAAATCACTGAACCAGAAAATGCTGACAATATGCTTGAATACACTTAGTACCAATAAATCATGCAAGTTCCATTGAAATCCAACCAGCAGCTTTGGACAAATTTTGTAACTTACAAACATACAGACAGAGGGAAAGTACAAAAACAATATGTCTCCCATCCCACTATGTGGGGGGAGACATATTAAAAATAAAACCATTTTGGTCCCACTAAATAACTCCCTTGAAATAAGAAACACAATGCAGCCAAATAATTTCAAAATTATTTAAAATTCTTGGTTAATTTTCTCAACAAGTTTGGACAAACCCAACCATTTAATAGACATTTTACCTAAAACACATTTGCGGTAAGTACCAATTTTAGACATATTCCTTCAATAAAAAAGTGCCACACAAAATGTCAGTCAGGCTGTTCTAGTTTCCAGCCACCTTAACCACTCAGGTCTAAGGCTGGGTCTGAAATAGTTACACTGTACTAAATAAACAGTTCCTAGAACATGACTACCTTAAGGTGTAACTATGTTAATATGCCAACTCAAGAACCTTCTAAATTAAAAAGAACCCAAATAGGTACAATTTCCAAGAATATAATGAAAATACAACAACTGTGATTTTAATGTGTAACTAAATAAAGCTAAATTAGTTCAAACATGTCTCTGTATCAACAGTACTTCAATTTGTGATTTTAGTGAGAGTCACTTTGATGAAAACGCCTGTAGGTGCACTAAATTACCTAAAACTGACACTTACAAATAGAAGGATATAGTCATGTAACTGGTCTGAAGGCAGTCACAATGTAGTATGAAAGAAATGAAATGGGGAAAAGAGCTACTAACTTTCTTATGTGGTACCCAGCTTACTTAACAGAGCTATATGCGGACTGTGGAACCACTAGGTCTTTTCTTTCAGTTACATAGAATATTTGATTTAGACTGGAACCATGATCATACTTATTCAGGAGCATTTACGACCCACAATATAACATTAAGGAACAACATTTTACAGAATCATTTAGCAGAAACCAGACAAACCTCACAAAATTAAAAGCTCAGCTGTGAATGACTCAGTGAGCAACAAAAAGTAATAACTGTCCATAACTGTATACGAAATTATACAACAAAAAAGAAAATACATTTTAAGTGCTTAAATTATAAAGAATGGATTTCACTAGAATATTTTGGTTTATGTCAATTTATACAGCTTCCTCTGAAACCAGTGCCAACTGCTTCTCACAGTGAAACCTCCCTTTCTTCTTCTACATGAAAGAATCATGCAAAAAGGACCTTTCAGTAGAGAAAAAATATTATTTTGTCTGTAGCAAAAATGTACATGTATAACCACTATTCAATTTTCAATTTCACAAGACTTTTTCAGTATCTACAAGAAATGATGTTTCAAGGTTGATTTCTTTTTTAATTAAAAGGTCTTTAAATATATATTGTATTTTGGAGTGATATGTCATTTCATCTGGTCTAAAAAAAAAGAGACACCCATCTAAGTCTCAAATGTGAAAAACATTTTACTATTAGCAGCAATGTAAACGTTGTACCAGTATCTTTCTAAGATTTAAACTTTATTCTTTAAGTCTGATGACAACCAGCAACAACAAATTTATAGAGTTCCCTTGAAGAAATTTCAATGATGCAAAAAACATATTTGGCATCTTTCAAAGTTTTTCCTTAAAACTGATTGAAGGTTTTTATAGGTAAGTGAAAACCCTGAATCTTTAGCAAGGATTATTCTCTAGCAGCTTGTATGGGCCCTGAGGTTTAAGGGAAAACTATAAGAAGGAAAGCTTTTTCACTGAATATTGCAGTATTACTGTACAGTAGCAAGTCTAGATGCTGAATGTCAAGATTTCACTGTACAGTAGCAAGTCTAGATGCTGAATGTCAAGATTTCACTGTACAGTAGCATATCTAGTACTGAATATTGAGGTTTCACTGTAGCAACCAGTTACACCAGTTAGTAGCGCTGTATGGTTTATCTATATCTATTGTTCCCATCAGGACTTGACTTGGATTTCAGTGGTTGTTGATGGCAGTTCTATCTTCTTGTTTTCCTTCATCTTAAAGTGTGTATAGGCCATCACTCCTGTAATACAGAACAAAATCAACCGTTTATTTTAAGTCTAACAACATCCTTATTTTCACAAGTTCATCATTACAGAAAAACTCACAAAGGTTACTTGCTGATCTTCAGCAAATCTGACTTAATTAATTCTCACCTGCTCTTCTTTTCAAAATTCTCACAAATAAAGACAAGTCTGACAAACAGACCAGCAGCAAAGTTTGAATCTTTCTTTCAATGTAGTTAAAAAGGTTAAACCTATTTCTTAAATTACTGTATCATTACAGTTTCGAACAAACCAACTTCAGTAACAAAAATGGCCATGAATTGCTCACCTGGGCATGACTACTTGAAACAAAAAGTGTACTGTCAAGGAAGTCCAATCATATAAAAAAAAGGATCAATAAATCAATATGCTCAATATATTTGCTTATGTGCATTTGGTCAAGGACAAGATTTTCATAAATATTTCTTAAAAAAAAAACATAAGCCAAAATATCTCTTGGGGCAATATTTTAACAATCTTGGTTCAGGCTCACTACAAAATGCTAAAAAAATCCCCCCAAACCAACAACCTACGTCACAAACAGGACTCTTTTGGTATAGCCAATAATGACCACAGGGGCAAAGTTTCAACAATCTTCATTAATGTCCTCTAGAATTCTACATACCAAAATGAACAGCATTAGGCATTGAGCTGGAGGCAAAACAAATGCTTTCCAATACATTTCTATGTAAAAACATCATAATGCAACACCCATTGTGGGTCTAGAAATAATAACAGCAGTATAATTTGAAAGAAGTTGAAAGAAAATGAAAATGCTACATGTGAAATTTCAGAATGTTTTTAACAGCTTTAGTTGAGCTTTGGATCATCACTGCCAGGAATGATCAACTTCAAGCAAGTGGTTTAGGAGGAGAAGCCTTTTTAAGCAAACTGTTGACACAAGATGGACAAGGTCTGATCAGAAAAGCTCAACACGTGCAACTTGTACCCAGATGAGCTTAAAACAGTTAACAGACAAAAGAAACTTAATGTTTTTCTTACTGATGTAGTCTTCATTCATTGATTTAAATACAATCTGGTAGACTTCTCTATCATATTTGCTAAGTATGAAAATATGTCATACATAACTAACATCTGTTTAACCAGATAATTGTCTATACTAATTTTAAAGCATCCAGGTGTAAACCAATCTTCACCATACCAAGAAAACAGGATTACAACAAATAATTTTACTACACTTTTAAAATCTAACACCTGTGCAGCTAGCTTTATCGCAAGATATAATTATTATGCTATAAATGTATGAGAATTCTATCAAGATGTACATGTAATTCATTTACATACATAAAGCAAGCCAGACATAGCTGCTTATGTGAAATGTAACGTGCTAGTAAGCTATAAGAACCTTTTTATGCGAGCTTTTTTTATTCTCCTTTAGCTGGCTTGATTTAACTCAAAGTTCATTTTTATCTGTCCTAAGGTTATACCAGATGCATGGTTTACCTAGCTGTCATTCTTGAAATGAGTAGTCACCTATCACTTCATAGTAACACTGTTATGATCCTTTTATCTTTCATAAAATATAGGTCAATCTAAGGGGTCAAGGTCATGAGTCACAATCAATGAGACATGCATACTATTACATGTATATATCATATACTGTTAATGTATCAACATATCTAACTGCAGGATGTATTAAAACCTTCTCAACATCAAACTAAAAAAAATGCTAAGGTTTTTCTAAAATGCACTGAAAAAAAAACATGAAAGTTGTAACAGAAGTTTTGCATATACTTGAAAATCATATCTCTAGCAAGCCTCAATTTTTAAAAACCCAAACTGTGTATCTGATATGCCTAACATTTTGATGGAATGATGTACATAACAATATTAATTTCACTTTAAACAGGGCATACCTGTACTATACCTGATGCAATATTTAAACATGTTTCTGACATACCCGGTATTGCTACAAAAACACAAAAAAAAGAAACCACAAGAAGACACAAATTGAAAATGTGCTGAAAACCATATTACTGCTAACTCCAATTGATGTACAGTCTTCTTTTCAGATATATTTCTAAACAAAAATTGATACAGGTAATGAGGAAAAAGAAAAATACCAGCTAAATTCAAAGATAATCATATCAGTGAAAAATTTTGATATCAGGTAATCTGAAACACCTGACTATGTTCCATTTTCCAAGATGATTACTGATTAATATTTAATATTCTTTTGTAAAATATCTTCACTTTCTCTGTAACAAAGTCTGCTTATAAAAAAAGAAATGTTTTTATTAATTAAGTGTGCAAAGGTTGTTTCAACAGAATAAAGAAAACAACAACAACACCATTTACAGAAATTAAAAAAAATCTTATACAAAGTAAGTGAATAATGTCACAGGTTTTTCTGTAACAGGTTTTCTATCACAAGACAGAATGTACAATAGAATATTGATGTATACATAGTCAGTTTTTAACTCCATGAAATTATCCTAAATAAAAATCTTCCCTTTAATAAATTATCTCTGAGAACATTATCCAAATCTCTGGTGCAATTACTGTAAAATTATGCATATGGATCTAATATAAAGTAGTTTTTGTCTTTTCACTTTTTAATTTTGACAATTTCATTCATTTGTATGACTTCTAACAGATATTAATGATTGTAAATCAAAACAAGAACGAACCTGTCATGTAAATCACTATGACAACTGATCATATAAAGCTGTGGGTTAAGTATTGAATAACAACAAACAGGAAATCTTTCCATAACTTTCAACTGGCCTGCTTTCTCTAGCAAAACATAAAATTCAGTTGAAAAAAAATCTTTTGAACTAAATTTCTTTATTTATAAAGCTCTGTAACACATGTTTATACTGACATAAAAGCCTGTCTGAAATATGCAAACACTTTTTTTTATTAACAAATTTTTTAATATGAAAAATGTTGTTTCTAAAGTAATAAAATCATTATGTATTTGTGTATATTACACATTTGAGATATAACAGCAACAGAACACTGTAAATCTACTTCCTGATATATATTATTTGCTACTTTCCACTGTTATTTGTCTAGATGCATTTAAATCATATTTGTTCTATTTTAGCTGTATTTGGATATATTCTGAACTACATTTTTTCAGAACTATTTTCTTGACAGATGTATTGTAATAACTTATTTAAGTACAATTACAGTGAATATAGATAACATCAATGTATTGCTGGTTTAGTCATGTGATAAAAAGAATCTGAAACATGTTTACATTTTACAAAACTTATATTCAATTTGTCTAAGCTCACCAGAGACTCCCTTAACAACATTCTTCCTAAACTTGTTGAATAAAAGTTTCATAAACTTTAAATCCTATATATCTTTGAACAAGAGGGCCATGATGGCCCTGGATCGCTCACCTAAGTACTTTGGCTATAGGTTTGCTGTTAAGCAGTATTTCATTTTTTAATTGAAAATATGTAAGTGCCTACAAACCAAATATGTAAAATATCAGTCAATAAATAAAGGCTCTATGACAGAAAGTAGAAATATCTATCATAAGCTATGGTGACCTTGACCTTGACCCAGTGACCTCAAACCCTACCCATAGGTAGACGTCCATGCAAGGAACCTATATACTAAATATCAAAGATATTGGTCTATAAATGAAGGCTCTATGAGGTACAGTAGATAAATCTATTTTTAGCCTCCGTGACCTTTAACCTAGTCTAATAATTTCAAAAAGCTTGATAAAGCTTGCTTCATGCCAAATTATAAAATTCTAGGCCTTGTGGTTTTAGACAAGAAGATTTTTAAAGATTTTCTTCTATACTGCTATTTAAAACTTGTGACCCCTCGGGCAGGGCCAATAGTGACCCCGGGGACATTTTTCAAACAAACTAGGTAGAGGTTCACTAGACAATGCTGCATACCAAATATCTAAGCTGTAGGCATTGAGGTGTCCAGTAAGAAGATTTTTAAAGATTGCCTTTTTTACATATTAAGGGCCCCCGGGGCGGGGCCAATTTTGACCTCGGGGCCAACATATAAACAATACTGGTAAAGGTTCTCAACACAATACTCCAGACTAAATATCTAAGGTCTAGTCCTATTAGTTTGGAAGAAAAATGATTTTTCATGTTTTTTCCTATATAACTATATGTAAACCAAGAGAACCCTGGGGCGTGGCCACTTTTGACCCAGGGGACATAATTTGAACAAACTTGGTAGACATCCACAAGACAATGATCTATACCAAATATTTAAGCTGTAAGCATTGAGGTTTCCAGTAAGAAGATTTTTAAAGATTGCCTTTTTTACATATTAAGGGCCCCCGGGGTGGGGCCAATTTTGACCCTGGGGCCAACATATAAACAATACTGGTAAAGGTTCTCAACACAATACTCCACACCAAATATCTAAGGTCTAGTCCTATTAGTTTTGGAAAAAAATGATTTTTCATGTTTTTCCTATATAACTATATGTAAATCAAGAGAACCCTGGGGCGTGGCCACTTTTGACCCAGGGGACATAATTTGAACAAACTTGATAGAGGTCTACTAGACAATGCTACATACCAAATATCTAAGCTGTAGGCATTGTGGTTTCTGAGAAGAAGACTTTTAAAGATTTCCTTTATAAGCCTATGTAAAATCAATTGACCCCCAGGGTGGGGCCTATTTTGACCCAGTGGCTTTGATTTGAAGAAATTTAGTAGAGGTCCACTGGACAATGCTGCACACCAAATATCTAAACTCTAGGCCTTGTGGTTTCTGACAAGAAGATTTTTTAAAGTTTTTCCTATATAACTCTATGTAAAACATGTGACCCCCGGGGCTGGGCCATTTTTTACCCAGGAGCCATGATTTGAACAAACTTGGAAGAGGTCCACTGGACAATGCTGCACATCAAATATCTAAACTCTAGGCCTTGTGGTTTCAGACAAGAAGATTTTTAAAGTTTTTCCTATATAATTCTATGTAAAACTAGTGACCCCCGGGGCTGGGCCATTTTTGACCCAGGGGTCATGATTTGAACAAACTTGGTAAAGGTCCACCTGATGATGCTTCATACCAAATATCTAAGCTCCAGGCCTTGTAGTTCTGGAGAAGAAGATTTTTAAAGTTCCAACTTTGAAAATCTATTTTTAGCTCCTGTGGCCTAGAAATGCAATGCACCTGAACCATTTGAACAATTTTGGTAAAGTTTCATGCAAGTAACATTCCTGCCAAGTTTCAGCAAGATTGGCCCAGCAGTTCAGGAGAAGAAGTTGTTTGAAGAAAAAGTTGACGATGCACACACGCAAGCACGGACAACGGACGCCGGACATCAGGCGATCACAAAAGCTCACCATGAGCACTTTGTGCTCAGGTGAGCTAATAAAAATAAGAAAATCTGATTAGTATTAAAAATACTGTTTGGTAGAGACCTGATCGCGAAGTAACTTTGGATTTTATTTTTTTTTTTAGTTGATTTATCATCAGTACCAGTTCCCTATATGACCAACGCCCCCTAAAGAAATAAGTTATTTTATCTAGTGGGGGAAAGTGCAAGATACAGAAAGCATCCCATTCCAGAGACACCCCTGGTTCTTTTGCATGCCCAGTGTATAGCACTGATACATGGGACCTCAGTTTAATGTCTCATCTGAAAGACAATTAGAAATGTCAGTGGATGAGTGGCAGATCGATCTCGCAGCCCCTTGGTTACTAGTCCAGGGCGTTACCCTTGGACCACTAATCTGCTCCTGATTTTGATGTTAACCTACAGAACATAATATATTAAGATATCTATTACAGTAAATTCATTTATCAGTGCACCAGACTCAGGCCTTGAACACAGAAAGAGAAACCTAGTGCATTAGTTAGATTCTCAAATTTCAAATTTCGTCTGCTACTCTACTTGACATAATGTCTTTCACCTGCAAAAATGAACTTGTCTGCATATTTCAAAGATCTTAACAATTTATCATATAATCTGAACAAAAATGCATAACTTAAAACAACCTTTGAATGATGAAGGCAAAATGAAAACAAGAAAAACAGAAATTTCATGCATTCAGTAACAAACCAGATGTAATGAAGAAGAATCAGATTCAATAAAAAAAGTCAGGGGTTTGAATCCTGTTAAATACTTTGTATGTAACTCTCACATCCTCTTCAGTTGATGCAAGCCACAGGAAGCAACCAGAGGGAGAGAGCAGGAACAGACTGTATGTTGTGAAGAGAGATATACTGTATTTTGTAGAGAGATATTTTGTATGATGTAAAGAGATATTTACTGAATATTGTAAAGAGAGATTGTATTTTGTGGGGAGAGAAATACTGTATGTTGTAGAGAAAGATTTTGTATGTTGTAGAAACAGAGTGTTTGTTGTAAAGACATGATACACTGTATGCTGTAGAGAGAAAGATATACTGTATGTTGTAGAGAGAGATATACTGTATGTTGTAGAGAGATAGAAATACTGTATGTTGCAGAGAGATAGATATACTGTATGTTGTAGAGAGATAGATATACTGTATGTTGTAGAGATAGATATACTGTATGTTGTAGAGAGATAGATATACTGTATGTTGTAGAGATAGATATACTGTATGTTGTAGAGAGATAGATATAATGTATGTTGTAGAGAGAGAGATATATAATGTATATTGTAGAGAGAGATATACTGTATGTTGTAGAGATAGATATACTTTATGTTGTAGAGATAGATTAACTGTCTGTTGAAGAGATAGATATACTGTATGTTGTAGAGAGAGATATACTGTATACTGTAGAGAGAGAGATATACTGTATGCTGTAGAGAGAGATATACTGTATATTGTAGAGAGAGATATAATGTATGTTGTAGAGAGAGATATACTGTATGTTGTAGAGAGAGATAGAATGTATGTTGTAGATATAGATATACTGTATGTTGTAGAGATAGATATACTGTCTGTTGTAGAGAGAGATATACTGTATATTGTAGAGAGAGATATACTGTATGTTGTAGCGAGAGAGATATATTGTATGTTGTAGAGAGAGATATACTATACGCTGTAGAGAGAGATATAATGTCTGTTGTAGAGAGAGATATACTGTATGTTGTAGAGATAGATATACTGTATGTTGTAGAGAGAGATATTCTGTATACTGTAGAGAGAGATAAACTGCATGTTGTAGAGAGAGAGATATAATGTATGTTGTAGAGAGAGATATTCTGTATATTGTAGAGAGAGAAATGTATACTTATGTTGTAGAGAGAGAGATATACTGTGTGTTGTAGATAAATATATACTGTATGTTGTAGAGAGAGATATACTGTATACTGTAGAGAGATATATTGTATGTTGTAGAGAGATAGATATACTGTATGTTGTAGAGAGAGATATACTGTATACTGTAGAGAGATATATATACTGTATGCTGTAGAGAGAGATATACTATATGTTGAAGAGAGAGACATACTGTTTGTTGTAGAGAGAGATATATTGTATATTGTAGAGACAGACATATACTGTATGTTGTAGAGACATATATATAATGTTTGTTGTAGAGAGAGATATACTGTATATTGTAGAGAGAGATATACTGTATGTTGTAGCGAGAGATATATTGTATGTTGTAGAGACAGACATATACTGTATGTTGTAGAGACATATATATAATGTATGTTGTAGAGAGAGATATACTGTATATTGTAGAGAGAGATATACTGTATGTTGTAGCGAGAGATATACTGTCTGTTGTAGAGAGAGATATACTGTATATTGTTGAGAGATAGAAATACTGTATGTTGTAGAGAGAGATATACTGTATGTTGTAGAGAGAGATATAATGTATGTTGTAGAGATAGATATACTGTATGTTGTAGCGAGAGATATATATTGTATGTTGTAGAGAGAGATATACTATACGCTGTAGAGAAAGGGATATAATGTCTGTTGTAGAGAGAGATATACTGTATGTTGTAGAGATAGATATACTGTATGTTGTAGAGAGAGATATTCTGTATACTGTAGAGAGAGATAAACTGCATGTTGTAGAGAGAGAGATATAATGTATGTTGTAGAGATAGATATACTGTATGTTGTAGAGATAGATATACTGTCTGTTGTAGAGAGAGATATACTGTATATTGTAGAGAGAGATATACTGTATGTTGTAGCGAGAGATATATATTGTATGTTGTAGAGAGAGATATACTATACGCTGTAGAGAAAGGGATATAATGTCTGTTGTAGAGAGAGATATACTGTATGTTGTAGAGAGATAGATATACTGTATGTTGTAGAGAGATATACTGTATGTTGTAGAGAGATATACTGTATGTTGTTGAGAGATATACTGTATGTTGTAGAGAGATATACTGTATGTTGTAGAGAGATAGATATACTGTATGTTGAAGAGAGATATACTGTATTTTTTGTATATGGTAAAAAAAAGATTTTGTATGTTATAGAGACAGATGTTTTATGCTGTGGTGAAGGAGATTAACTTTATGTTGTAGAAAGATATTTACTGTATGTTGTGGAGAGAGAAAGAGAGAGATAAACTGTTTGTTGTAGATAGAGATTTTGTATGTTGTTAAGAGAGTATAGTATGCTGTGAGTACTCAGGTCCAAACTGGTATCAAATAGCCTATATTTTACTTGAACTCCACATAGGTACACTAAGTCTTATCTTATTTACAGTCTGTAGCTCTCTGGTTTAAAGACACTATATTATTTAAAAGTGAAAACTATTTGAAGCTGTGCAAACTAATATTAGACTTAGTCCAGAAATGACTGCTACCTCACCCCATCCAGTATACAAGCTCTCACCATTGTGCATCAGGCAAAAGCGCAATTAATCCTTTTTTTTTTTTTGATAAGGATTTAGGTCACATGAATGTAAAGGTTTCACATCAGACTGTCAGTGTATCAAGTAGAGCTTATATTGTTTAGGGACACATTCAGAGTGAGTACTGAAGTCTGTTAATGAATTAAATTCAACTGAAATAAAGGCATAAGAAGATGTTTTAAAGTGCCTGTGTCAAGCAAACTGCTAGAGTTATTAACAAGTTCATTTTAAAAGTGAAGGTCACTATGGCTCAAACTTTGACACAGTGACCTGAAAATCTACAAGGCCATTTAGCAATCCACCATCCAACCCTTCTATTGAATTTGAGGTCAAAGATCATCAGCACTGAATTTACATTTTTGGGTCATTTATCAGAAACCATGTCATAAGTGAAGGATACTGTGACCTTAAACTTCTGATGTGTTCTTAAGCACTGCATCTATTCATTTTTGATATACTGTAGTAACCTCAAAATCAACAGCCTGAGGCCCGGGGCCATCATGTCTGACCTTCCAAAAAGGGATGAAAATTCTAAGTGCATTTATTTTTCAGTTATTGCTACGGAAACCAAGTGAAGGTCTCTGTTATGTTGACCTTTGCAGTGACCTCCAAACTTGTCACGATCAATACTTTTACTAATTCTGAAAATTCTAAACTCACTAATTCAGCTGATACACATTTATGCAACAACATATCCCCACCTCATTGAAAGTGTTGAAATAAGTGTTATTATAAACAAAATCAGTCAAAGGTATTATAAAGGTACTATTCTGTATCTACAGACGATCAATTTCAGATCAAAATCAATCTATTTCAAGGGAGATAACCCAGTAACCATAACACAGTGTAGGATATATACAATATATATAAATAAAGCCAGTTTATGGAAAGATTTCTAACACTAGAAACTACTACACAGTAACCTTTTTCTCGATCTTAATGAAAATAACAACGGCTACGGACAGCAGTGTACCTGCAACAGAAGTATCAATAACTTCTATACATGTATGTATATCTCAACTTATATCTACATCTTCAGTCGAAACACAATCAATCAATCAATCAAATCACAACAGAATGAACTACAACAGAATGGTGACTACCAAAACATTTTTCCATTCTTTGTATAGTTTTTGCTGGAAATGAACAATACGTTACATATACAAAAAAGTGATTCTTAAAAAAAATGACAATGTCCCTGTGGATTTGAAAAACTGTGTTTCGACTGTAATTTAATGTAAAATCAATTTTCTTACTGCATCCCTTCTAATATATCAGTATCTCAATACAAACATTTCAAAACATCTGTCTGTTGATTATAAATGCTTCAAAAAATCTTAAATATTTCAAAAATGTCTGCTTCATTTAATATTTTCTAAGTTTTCAAAACAGTGCCAAGTCCGTCTGGACAGTAAAATAATAGGCACAATTTCTTAAGCAAAAACATACTAAATTAATTCACAATCTGAGATATCTAGGTGGTAGGTCTCTGGCCCATGACTCCAAATGAGCAAAAATTTCCACTGTTTGTTTCAAATTTTGGAATAAATACTCAACTAAAGAGGCTGACAAAATCACAAAAACAAAAAAACCATCTTTTGTAATACTCACCTGAGACAGCAGTTATAATGCCTAGAACTTGTCTGATATTTAGTGCAACACTTACCTGAAACAGCAGTAACTATGCCTAGAACTTTTCCTATATTTAGTGTAACACTCACCTGAGACAGCAGTTATAATGCCTAGAACTTGTCTTATATTTAGTGTAACACTTACCTGAAACAGCAGTTATAATGCCTAGAACTTGTCTTATATTTAGTGTAACACTCACCTGAGACAGCAGTTATAATGCCTAGAACTTGTCTTATATTAAGTGTAACACTTACCTGAAACAGCAGTTATAATGCCTAGAACTTGTCTTATATTTAGTGCAACACTTACCTGAAATAGTAGTAACTATGCCTAGAACTTTTCTTATATTTAGTGTAACACTCACCTGAAATTGTAGTAACTATGCCTAGAACTTGTCTTATATTTAGTGTAATACTCACCTGAAACAGTAGTTACAATACCTAGAACTTGTCTTATATTTAGTGTAACACTCACCTGAAACAGTAGTTACAATACCTAGAACTTGTCTTATATTTAGTGTAACACTCACCTGAAATTGTAGTTACAATACCTAGAACTTGTCTTATATTTAGTGTAACACTCACCTGAAATTGTAGTTACGATACCTAGAACTTGTCTTATATTTAGTGTAACACTCACCTGAAACAGTAGTTACAATACCTAGAACTTGTCTTATATTTAGTGTAACACTCACCTGAAACAGCAGTTACAATGCCTAGAACTTGTCTTATATTTAGTGCAACACTTACCTGAAACAGTAGTTACAATACCTAGAACTTGTCTTATATTTAGTGTAACACTTACCTGAAACAGTAGTTACAATACCTAGAACTTGTCTTATATTTAGTGTAACACTCACCTGAAATGGTAGTAATTATACCTAGAACTTGTCTTATATTTATTGTTACACTCACCTGAAATGGTAGTTACAATACCTAGAACTTGTCTTATATTTAGTGTAACACTCACCTGAAATAGTAGTAATTATGGCTAGAACTTGTCTTATATTTAGTGTAACACTCACCTGAAATGGTAGTTACGATACCTAGAACTTGTCTTATATTTAGTGTAACACTCACCTGAAATAGTAGTAATTATGGCTAGAACTTGTCTTATATTTAGTGTAACACTCACCTGAAATGGTAGTTACGATACCTAGAACTTGTCTTATATTTAGTGTAACACTCACCTGAAATAGTAGTAATTATGGCTAGAACTTGTCTTATATTTAGTGTAACACTCACCTGAAATGGTAGTTACGATACCTAGAACTTGTCTTATATTTAGTGTAACACTCACCTGAAATAGTAGTAATTATGGCTAGAACTTGTCTTATATTTAGTGTAACACTCACCTGAAATGGTAGTTACAATACCTAGAACTTGTCTTATATTTAGTGTATCTTGAAATAACAGATATCCTCCCAGTAAGGTGAGGCAAAATTTTAGATGGCCAACCATGTTATACCTGAGAAGGGTTAAGGAAAACGTTCAATGCTTTCATATTACATGATTAAGTTGATTCAAAACCATTTCGTATAATTATTTATCATATAAAAAAAATGAAGGTTGTTTAGAGTACTGAGTGACAGATAAGCTTATTTAATCTAATAATTTTGTTTTAAGCCAGGTTTACTTTGTCCCTTTAAAATCAGGATATTCTGCATCAATTTTCTAAGAGAAGGAAATACAACTACTAGATGCCTACAGGCAACATGTCATGGCCACCTGGAGTGTAAAGGACCAAAGGATCAAAATTTGTGGAATAGCCTTGAAGAGTTATGTGCCTTGTACAGTGCACTTCTGCTTAAATTCCCTTATCACTGCATAATAAAGTTATCTTTCTAACCCTGGCTAAGCTATACCCCGGACAAACTCAGATGGTTTCATATACAAGCACATACACTGAACTGTGTTTGTGACAATTATGTAGAGCTCAACCCAAGTGGTCTTGACAACTCCTTTAGTTAAAACACACATACAGTCTTGTTTTCAGAGAAGTGCAAAATCTCAACTGTAAACATAGAAGAGTATATTTGATTTTCATGTGTTTGAGGTTCGGATTGGCTGGAGCCCCTGACCCAAACATCAAATACACGACTGATACTTTCTCATGCATCAATATAAATTCTGTTTTAAGAGTATCATTACAGCAATTATATTTAAACTTGCTCTCTTTTTAAGTAATAAGACAAAGATCTTTCAGATAAAATATCCAGTGATGTCAGTATAAATGTATACAATTCAATTTCAAGGACATCACATGACTCATTGTAAAGGGAGGGTGCAAAATCACTCTATCTTTCATGGGTAAAAAGCTTGTGCAGTTGTCTGATTAAGTATGCAAGAAAAAAGGATACGTGACTGGGGATGTGTTTCCAATGATCCAGTATATAGAGAGATTCACCAAGAATGCCACCACACCAGAGAGTAGTATTAAACCCTGTAAAATAGAAATGAATTGATGAATGCAAATAAATGATACAAAAATGGAAAAAGCATTCCTCAGAATATCTTTAAGAATTCAAACCAGAATTTCATACCCTTTATAATGAAGACTGAGATTTTTGTCTCACATACCCTTGGAGCAGTTTCACAATGAAATGAACTTTGAACGTTTTAAAGCATTTGTGCACAAACTTTTTAAACAACCCTTGTAATAATACAAAAAAGCTCTTACATATCACCTTAAGAGTTCACTCATGTTTAAGGATAAATTGATTCATGAACAGTTTTTGTAATTGAAGCAAAAATAGTAAAATTCATCAACATTCAAGGTTTGTACATACCCCTGCTTCAATAGGCCATGTTCGCCACATACTGGCTAAGTGAGTTACAGGTTCTATAAATGGAATGACAAACATCAGGAGAAATGCCGAAAGGGGTGCTTGATAAAATAACAACTGCATGGAGTTCACTTGGTATTCATGTTGCTTCTCACCCACCCACTAAAAAAAGAAAAATACAGTAATCTTATTCTTACTGAATATAACCACTAAGTTATACAATGTAGTAGTATGCAGCCATGTTTTAATCTTCAGAAGACTAATTCTCACAGATATACATGTATTATTGTTAAAAAAGACCAAAATGCATTATGGCCAAGGTAAGTACTGCAGTACTGAAAACACACTCTCTTTTGAGATGAATTTAAATGAAAACAATCATACATATATAACCTTTAGGTATACATGTAAACTGTATTTTTGAATGGACAGATCAGAATTTTTTTTACTTTCTTCAATTTTTTTCGAAGTGAGTAAACTTTTTTTCCACAACTATATCTTAAGTAAAAAGATTGGTAATGAAGTTAAATTTATGCACAAAGATACAAATCTATTACAACTACAAGCACAGGAAAGTTTTCATTTAATAAACAGGGTACATGTATGCAATAATACAACTTTATACTGTTTTACTTGCAACTGGTTATATAGGTGTAAAACCATACTGATTTCATTTAATATCATAGAATAATCTACTTAAACTTCTTAAGTATAGAAGATTATGATTTAATGCAAATTTGGTAATTTTTTTTTTGTCTGCCCTTGATTTTCTTATTCTCCAGTTTACACCTGTTTTGACATGGAAAGGCTTAATATAGCAAACTGTTACCAACCAGCTTATACAATTGCCAATTTGTAGTAGTTGTGGACATCTGTAAAATTCTACCATCAATACGCTTTCAATGTTACAATGTATATAAGTACAGCAGAACCCCTCACAACCAGACTAGCTTGGGACCAGGCCTTTTGTCCAGTCTGAAAGGGTTTTCTATACGGGGAAACTAAGACCTACACAGACCTACATAGGGGTTGTTGTCTTTTTTGCATAATTCCATAGTGACGACCGCTGCACCACTGTCATGATTCAATGAAATACTCGAGTTATTTTGTTTGGTGCTTTTATGCTGCTTTCAATAATAATATTCCAGTCATACAGTAATTGATAAATATCCAGTCATACAGTAATTGATAAATATCCAGTCATACGGTAATTGATAAATATCCAGTCATACGGTAATTGATAAATATCCAGTCATATGGTAATTGATAAATATCCTGTCATATGGTAATTGATAAATACAAATGGTGATTTTAAAGCAGTGCAAAACAAAGAAAAAAGTATTGTACAAAAAATGTATGTAATTGTTGAACGATGGAAATCTATCAGCTTATGTTTACAATCTGTAGGGAATTGCAAACAAACAATTTTCAGTAATGACTGTCTCCAAATGTAGAAAGAATAAAAAACCATTTGTGTTCTTTATTTTGACACAGAACTTGAATTTGGCAAGTCTGAAAATCGGAAATGCATGAACGATTATACAGATTTTTCAATCAGTTTAGAGTTCTGTGCAACAAATTCTACAGTTTAACAAAGTATGGCATACTTCAAAATATGTATTGGAAGTATTTCAAGTGAATGACAGAGTATTTTTTCAAGCAGTCAGGAAACATCTGTTACAAAGTGAATACCTGTATGTGACAGACTTGATTCTTCATGTATCTTATCTTATTTCTATTTCACTTTAACATCGAAGTAAGATCTTTCAGTAAACAGCAGTGAGATTGATATCATCGAGAGATATTTCACGTTTCCAATGTGAATATACATGTACATACCAAACTGGACACCAAAGCATAGTATTTCTTATTCATAATTGTTAAAAGGCCTACCTACATGTATGTGTTCTGTCCAATCCAGGGTTTAAGACAAAACAAATGACACAAAATAAAGACTTAAAACATCTAGCTTTCCATGTGACTTCATTTATTGCACACACAGCTTTAATACTAGGTATGTGATGCCCCCACCACTTTTGCTTGTTTTAGAAGCACCATAGCAACATTATACCCATGATATGTTTTGGTGAACACTTATCTGTGTGTAGAAGTTTACATTTTAAGAAATGGTGTTGTTAACTAGAAAACTAACTGAACAGAAAAAGACAAAACATAAACAACAAGGAATTTTCCAAATTTGCCAAAGATACCTTGACCTTCTGAAATCAGAATCAATTGTGATCATCTGCCAGTCAAGCCAAATGTCCCAACCAAGATTCATGTACCTAGGCCAGATTGTTCCCAAGCTATTATTCAGACAATGACTGTACACAAGCTGTCTCTTTGACCTTGACCTAGTAAACCCAAAATCAATAAGGGTCATCTTCTAGTTGTGCCCAAAAACCGTACAAAGTTTCATGAATCTTCAACGTCCTTGGCCCAAGCATTTGCCATGTATTTTCCAGACAAGGATTTTACACAGGCAACCAGTGTGAATATGACCTTTGACCTAGTGATTTCAAATTAGTAGGGGTGCCCAATTATCTTAAGTTTCATGAAACTAGGCCGGAGTATTTTTCAGTTACTGATAAAACAAAATGACACCAGCCCATAATCAAATGTGAACAACAGCAATACTATATGCCTCATTTCAAGTGTGGGCAAAAATAGACCTAATCTTCAATTTCACAAAACAAACTACAGAAAGTTTTGCAAACAGTGATCAGTGTCATATTTAGACTGCACTGACAGTGTGTAGTCACCTTATTTTCTAATACCATCATGCTGTTTATCAAGAATTTATACAAAAGCTGCAATATTCAATATACAGTCCTACAGATCTCCAGTAAGTTAAAGAGTAATACCCTAAAACTTTGGGAATTCTATTTTCTACAAAATCATGAAAATGTCAATGGTGTTAAATGAATTCTTACCCAATGTCATAAGGTGTCAGTCAAACTGTCAAACTAAATGAACTAATATATGAGTCCTTTTATAGAGAGTTGTTGTTGTAACATTTCTTACAAATGCACACTTATTTTGTTGCTGTAAGTATGCAAGCCCTGGATGGACTTCTGACTTCTAATTCTGGACTTCTAACTTCATGACCAATGATTTCTAACTTCATGACTTCTTACTTCTAACTTTCTTACTTCAAACTTCATGACTTCTTATTTCTAACTTCCTTACTTCTAACTTCCTTACTTCTAAAGTCTGAAGTTAGAAGAAAGGAAGTTAGGAGTAAGGAAGTTATAAGTAAGAAGTCATGAAGTTAGAAGTACAGTACATGCCAGGAGGAACTCTCGTTTTCCTCAAGGTCATTGCAGACTACCCATTCTGTTAAACGCCACCAAGTCCACCGCAAATCGAGGACCCCCAACGCAAAAATGGTCACCAAATAACGTGGCGGACTTCCACAAAATGGTTCTGCAAATTTTTTCAAAGGTTATTCTTGACATTTATTTCATATTTTTAATGCGTAAAATTTGCCGAAATGCATATAATCAGGAACTATATGAGCCTCAATATCAATAATTACTTGTGAAAGAGTTCGCGTAAACATTTAGCTGACGCCCAACGATATTTGCTGACCATGTCCGCAGCGGGGGTCCTCGAAATGCAATGGATTTGGTAGCGTTTTACGGAATGGGTAGTCCGCGATGACCTCGAGGAAAATGAGAGTTTCTCCTGGCGTGTACTGTAGTATAAACTGAAACACTTGTTTCGTATCTGTTTATCCGCCATTTTATTTAAATTCTGGCAAATGGCATTCCCCAGTGTTGAAGGCAATGATGTGATTGTTGCAGAGGAAATTACAGGAAGTGTCTTTCTGCAAGATTTCTGCAGTTATATACAGATTTAAATTTGGCTTAAAGGTTGAATAACTAAAAAATATCAGATCTATAAAAGCGGTTCAACACTTTAAGCATAATAAATAAGGCTAACATACCACTTGATACAAGGATGTAACAATCACACCAATGGATGCAAAAGTGATACCAAGGATATTAAATTTTACGTCAAAGTATGAGTTTAGGAAAACACCAACAGCTATTGGTACCTGAAATAAAAAGTTAGTGGTCAGTGTTAACACAAAGAGAATATATTCTGTGTTGTATACTTGATAAATAGATTTAAAACATTTTTACTCAACAAATTTCAGTGAAAAAAGAAAACAGAACTTCACAAATTTCTTTAATATCATTTTTTGAATCTGCCTACTGAGAAACTTTCATGGTAATTCTTAAGGTTAATCATACACTGCCTGCCAAATATCTTTATCATAGCCTGGTTGTCAAGAAGATTTCAAAATCTTGCAGCATTAGTCTTTGCAGATACTATGCAAAAGTAACATTTTCATCATTTTACTTAAGAAAAAATGAAGACCAAATGTGTCACTGAACTAGAATTTCACCTTTTCATGAATGCCAAACAAATGTATCTCCATCCTTTAATAGTACATGTATCAGTAATACAAGTTGATACCAAATACTTTAAGAAATAGAGCAGATAAGGAACACTTAACATATTTTGCTCTGACCAAGCTATGACAAGATTAATAACCCTTGTGCTATTTTGAGAACTTCACCCGGCTAGTTTTCATAAAATCAGGCTTATTTCATAACAAACTGGCAGAAAATCCCCCACCTACTTTACATGTATTCTCTCCGAAAATGTAACGATTCGCCACAATAACGATTTGCCA
Organism: Cyclina sinensis; assembly: GCA_012932295.1. Lineage (NCBI taxonomy): Eukaryota > Metazoa > Mollusca > Bivalvia > Venerida > Veneridae > Cyclina > Cyclina sinensis. Next base: position 45,067,980 of record JAAONU010000013.1, read on the forward strand.
CTAACCATTCACCACAGAGTAATAACGACTCGCCACAAAAAAATAACGATTCACCACAAAGTACAAATGTAATAAAACAAAATATTTTTGTTGTACTTGTGTTTTATTTATATTTGTTTGGTAATTTGATGAAAAAAAATATTTGGAAAAAGAAATTTTGGTTTGTATTTGCTTCATTATTGAATGTGATTTTTAAATTAGAATGTGTTTTTTAAATTAATTTGAAATAAGTTTTAATATTTGCTAGTAGTGCAATTGGCAGTTGAAATTTAATTACCTTTTAAAAGTATTGTCAACTTTGCTCCGTGGAGCAATATATTTTGTCTTTAATATATTTTGATGAAGCTACTGAAAAATGTTTAATATATTATTTGTAATAAAGTTATATTCTGGTTAATTTTAACTATTTATTATTGTGCTATCAATTAATAATATCAAAATCAAACATGGTAAATTACTAAAAGACAATAAGAACTCTATGTGAGAAGTTTTATAGAATTTTATATATAATATTAATTATAAGGTTTTCTTATTAATTAATGCACATATTGATTTAAATTTTGTGTGTGTGTGATTTTTTTTTTTTATGATGATGGTGATTCTGCTTTCATTTGAAGGGATTAGTGAAGTAAATCAAACAAATAACCTTGTCATTTATAAAGGTGTTGATTGGTATTGTGTTTTACTGTACTTTACCTTTATTACTCAAGAAATGTCATGTTCATATTTCTATTTGAAAGACCCTAAGCTGATTAAATAATCATGTCATTAATATAGGCGTTGATTGGACATAGTTTATTAAATGTGTCATAACAGTAGTAACGCCCGCAAGGTGTGTTTAATCCATGACTTAAGATCAAAGCTAATAATTATGTATAATTGGTAATCATTTATTTTTTGTTTTGATAATGAACAAACGAAACCCTACGTACAAGAAATATGGATTGAAAGTTTATAAAATTAATGTTAACTCTAAATGATACTTATGTGGCATCAATTTTACATTTTTTTTGGGGGGTATGGGGATTTGATAGGGCAGAAAATATAGAAAGATGCATACCGTCAAGGGGATATTCAGACCAGTGACCTCTTGAAAAGGTGTTCATATATATACAGGCCAGTTTAAGTGATCTTAAAAAAAGTGAAGTGTTTTGTAAAAAATGTATATTTACTTCAAAAATGTGTAAAAGTTATATGCAGTAAAGGTATTTAGAAAAAAAATATGAATGTAGAAATAAAATATTATCAATGCATCGAAGAGTCAACTTTTCCCTTTACTTAATAAAGTCAATTGATTGTTCACCTTGTATGTATCTGTGTAGATATGTCATCCATCGGTGAGATTAAGGGGTAAAACGTAATCAATTTATGGACATGGACTTTTTTGCACTAGAAAAAAAGAGAGTTTCTTAAGAGATAACTTGCATTTTTCATGTAAACTCAGAAAACAAAGCAATTAATTTATTTAACATAAATATATAATACAATTCAGGGTGTTCGGTAGACTCTGAAACTCAAGGGTCAATGACCCATCAGATAAAACTTTCAAGGGTCAAACTGAGATTCTGAAGGGCCAAACTGAAATTTTCAAGGGTCAAAGTAATATTTACAAACCTCTTTAAATTCAGGTTAAAACAATGTTTATAACACCGCATTAATCTGTGGGTTTTTTTTTTTACAATTTTTGGGGAAGGGGGTCAGTGCCCATTTGGTGGGCCAATTGGAACTATCATTATGACTATCACTAGTATTCCTCACCAAAAAAAAAAAAATGTAATTGCATGTGAACAAGGCCCTAGCCTCTTTTTTCCCTGATTTAGGTTTCAACTTATTACTGGCCAATGTCAATACTGACTATTTTAGGCAGGTTAGAAATTATGCAGAGTTAAAACTTTGTATGTTTAAATTTTCTTAGATGCAAACTGGTACTTATAATCAAATTATGACCACTGATCTTAATAAATTAACTGTATATTGTAAGTTTGCCTTGTAAAGAGTCTCAAAGACTCTGTTTTCTATAAACACTAAAATACGACAATGTCGCGGAAATATATGACAAACGGAATTTATCCGAGATTTTCACTCGCTGCTTCATGTTTTATGAACTTACTATTTGCTGTTATTCACATAAAACGCAAAGTAAATATCGTGAAGCATAACTGAGTGCATAGGCAGTCAAAAGTAATGCTATCAACCATCAAAATTTCACATATTTTTTTCTCTTGCCGATGAGGATTTTCTGCCATTTCTCGGGGAAAAGTATATACTCCGACTGGTGGGGAAAGGGGTCAAATGTCGCCAAATATTTTGGCCAAAAGTAACACTGTTAATTGTATTTCATGTCTGACTTTGGTATCGATTTTTTTTATAACTTCTCGCTCTCAGATTATGACCACGTGCATGTTGACCGCTGATTGGCTGAAACCACTTCAGTGTGGAAAATTCGACCCGCCTACTTTACCTGTTTGCGGAAAAAATCCTTTTCAAGTCTCTTTAGAAACAACATTTATTGACATTGATTGACAACAAGCAAGTCTTCATGCAGCCGTGGATATTTCTCACGAGTCAAATATGACTCGCGGGCTGATTTTATGACGAGTCAATTGAGTGTATTTGAGAATTTTCACGGGTCAAGACCTGAGACCTCGGGTCAAACGAACACCCTGCAATTGCACACAACTGTGACAAAGTAAATTGCTTATCACACACATCAACAAATTCATCAATTTGTAATTATTTTTCAATTTTGAAAACTGTGATGAATCGTTATAATACTTTGTGGCAAGTTGTTAATTGTTTAAAATGTGTATTCCTTGCACTTTTGAAAACTGTGGCGAATCGTTATTACTTTGTGACGAATCGTTAACTGACTTGTGGTGAATCATGAATTTCTGTGACGAATCGTTATTGTGGCGAATCGTTAATGTGGCGAATCGATACATATTCTTCCCTCCAACTCAAAAACTTAATGAAACCCCTTGTCTCATATACTAATGTAACAAACTGACGGCTTACCACTGTAAGTTTCACAGCCAGAGAAAATTTCTTCTGGTAAAACTGTGTCTGAATAAACATTATGCATGGTGTTGTCATTGACTTGATAAGCTGGTAAGTCCCAACCGTATTTGTTTCTAACGATAAATTTGTAAAAACAACGAAACCACAGAATGTCATAGCGAGAGGCAACATACTCAAAATCGGCAGTCGCTTGTGTTGAAATACGTTAAATTGCAAACATATAAGAAGTCCTATGGTTGTAACAATAAAATGAATGCATGTCAAGGTTACATTCGGAAATCCATATAAAGTATAAATCCATTTATTGATTAAAACAATCGTTATAGAACAACAAATGTTCAAGAACAAACACAGAACAACGAAACTCTGACTGGGCGCCGCCATCTTGGAAACTTGTTTAGAATAAACCGCTTGCGCATTATTATGTCTCCGTGTAATAGTCGGCATATTTCCTCCTCGTTCACAAAGTTTTCATGATCTTAACTTTTTGCGAACAACATCTGCCCTGAACTGCAATACTGTATCAAAAACTATGACCGTGTGAACATAAAAATAATATATGCCTACTTAAGAACGGATCATAATACCCTTTGACCGAAAACTGAACTTTGATTGTGTTTACAAAATCACTGGTACCCGGCTATGAAACATAACTATTTGGTAGATTCGGAAAGCGTCATATACTAAATACAGCATACATTTACATTTATCAACCTTTTCTTTTATCATAATGGCAAACGTTCAATATTAAACATCAGCCGTATTGGCAAGCTTGAAAAATTTCGAAAGAAATGAAACGGAAAAATTTATTCGTGTTCATAATGTTCTTATTCGATGACCTTAAAAATGTATAATAACACACAATAGACATACACATGAATTCATCTTCACGAGTCTATCAGATGAAGAGCAGTTTATTTCATACATTCGTTCAATATCTCAAGATATCAGCTAGGGACAAAACTTGAGTAATATGGAAATTTAATGTGGAACTTGCCTTCTTGGGAGGTACAGTGACATGTTTGGCAAGATTTATATTCTATACATTATTGCAGATATGTTGCATTTTTGCATATGTCTGTAGATCTAGCACAAAATACTAAAATATCTTTCACTTTGCTAGGCCAGTGTCAGGCTAGGCTTGGTCAGCTCTTTTTGGCTTATTTTATATGCAAACTTTGTATGCAAACTTTGTTTACAAAAATAGAAAAAAATGAAATAAATAAATAAATAGATAAATAAATAAAGGAACATTCTAGGTATCTAACATTAATCAGAGACATAGATAACATGTTATCTATGTCTCTGCATTAATTTGTTTATTGTATGCGATGGGTACTGAATTTCTAAATGCATGCTGAAAAAAAACATTCACCCGTTTTCAGGCCTAAAATAGAATTTTACATCATAAAAATTCTTTCTGTAAATACAAAGTACACCAGTCAAACTTCGGTGCACAACATGATTTTTTGCAACTCTACAGATTTCTTATTGAAAAAAGACCATTTTACCTTTCAAGCGACGGATTGTTGACAAAAATGGTCCGCGAGAGAGCATAAAACATGTGCGCGATGACATAGTATCCTATCATTGATAAACTAAACTCATTTATTTTCTAGTCGGCCCAATAATAAACACATCCTCGAATCTTGAGGGAATGGGGACACAATTCTTAGTGAAGGCAAACTGCTCTTCATTCACCACACGCAGATAACTTTGTGCGTTTCATTTCTGAGCAGCATGACGCTGCCGTGTCTAGGATGTCGTCGACGCCTAGCGCTATTACGCACGCTATAAGAATTTCATAACGTAACTTGCAAAGAATATGAAAGAATTTGAACAAGCGAATGAATTTAAAATAATAAATGAATTTCAGCGGACGAATGAATCAGAATAAATTAATCATTTCCGATGTTGTCCTTTTTCTATTTTCGGCTACAGAATGAGGCATTCTTTTTAATTTTATCAACTAAAGTTCATCTTTTTCTTAGTCCGCAAGATAGAATCACGAAGCCTTAGGAATGTGTATACACATAACTTCACTCACCAGAGGCAGCTAATTTTCAGCGTTTCATTTCTGAGTAGTGTGACTTTGCAATTTCTAGGACGTCGTGTTGCAACGGCTTCGCTTCACGTCACGACGCGTCGCGATATTATTTACGCTACAGAATCATGAACAATAAAGGACATATTTCCAATATGTTTTTTCTATAGATATTTATTCAAATCGTCTCCAAAAGTGAACGATATTATCCACATTGATACATTCTTTGATAGTTCAAGACGTAAAGGAAATAAGCTTTTTAAAACCAAAATAATGACGTGTTTTTGTTGACCTTATTGTATCAACTCAATTTGATTTTTTGTCTCCTGTATGTTCCTAGAAAGTGTGTTTTTAACATACAAATAGTAACAATCGCTAAATGAGATGTCTCAAATACTAGTAACTACATACTTATTATATCGAAATGACTTATTTTAATTCAAACAACATATTCTTTTTTTATCTGTAAAATCAGGTATTTGTCATAAATCTACATAGCTATGTAAAATGTACTATTCATAATCATTTACAACCATTTACAATATTTTTCTTTCACTAACGTAACTCTTGTTTTGGAAGTAAGAAGGAATCATTCAAAATTTGAAATATCAAAGTTCTATAACAATGAATATTGAACGAATAAAATAAATTAGCAACGATTGGAATCGTGCTGGACCTATAATCCAGAGGATCGAAACCTCGCTCTGCTATATTTTTTTCTTAATCTTTTATTATATATATATATTTTTTCTAAGTTACTTTTCAACTTAGCTTTGGAAACTCATTCATCACTTTATTATCACTCAGATAAACTCCTTGATAAATCGCTATTTTCTCGTTTGTTCTTCCCATTGTGCTCTCTCTGACATAGCCAAAGAACATAGTCTATCATTTTCACAAAGTCCGGATTGAAATTGGACAGCTTTCATATTAACTTACGTTGCTGAACACCAGAGCAGACGACAAAACGGTGATAGCGCACCAAAATATGTCATTGTATGGAGTACGGGGTCATATTGTTCTTCCATTACAGTTCAACAATCAAATAGAGGTCAAATAAGGTCTCGTTAGTGTGTCACGTGGGAAGTACACGAATCTCTCTTGTCTGGAGTTTATCAATCATTTGCTATTTTTTTCTGTCATCGAAACGAAGGAAATTCCAGTCGGCATTTTTTCCATATTAATACAAATACGAAACATTTTTGCGAATAAAAAGTTAGAACTGAAGAAGTCTTAAGACTAAAGCGTTTAGGAAAAAGAAATACAAATATATAAATATATTATGCTCGTACAAAAGTATTGATAATATCAGGTCAGACCTTGATTTGTAGTCAGAATGACCTCTTTGCAGTCACATACTGTAAAAGTTATCACAGCCAAAAAGCATTTGTTAGTTATATGTATTTTGTGTGAATTTAGATATAATATTTAAGAAATAAGAGCCACTTGCAAACTAAGGTCTTTTTATCTTTTGTTATATAACATCTAAATCATAAAAGTACTGCTCCCGCTTAAAAGTTACTTAGTATTTAAAAATATTAAACATGAAAACAGATTTTTAACGTTCTAAATTCCATGTAATTTAACATCCTCTCATATGTTTTACTGATTAATTCGCAAGTATCATTAAAACACTTCCAGCTAAAGAGGTTAAAAAGAGGATTACTTAATTAAACAATTAGTCTAGAACTTTTAAATCTTACAGGAATAACAACGCCTTAAGTCTACATATATTTGATTCATACACCACTTAACCGCATCATTTAATGTGCGATGCAAAGGTCGCCAATTTCCTTTGAAATGAGAAACAGAGTTGCAAGAATAAGAATATATCAGTGCATTATTTAAAGCAACTTGAATACACGTTTCAGACTATCAGGACATTCATAAATTGTTTACCCATATATTATATCTAGCTTCATGTTAAGAAACAGCGTATCGACATTTACTCAGTGCGACGGAAATTACATTTGAGCTAATATGGAGACATTTTTAAACTATTTTTATTCTATTTTATTTACCTGGGTTAGTTATACTAGTAAAAATATTTGTGTGTGCATTCTTGGACCTTATTTCCTACGAGGTTACGGTAACATAAATTTCCGGAGATTGTCGATTTGGTACGATTGGAGTTTAATATCAGTAAAGATCTCTTGGTATTTTCACTTTTCAGTTTAAATTCTGCGGAATCATTTTTATCACTGTTCCACCTAATCATAGCAAAAATGTGTTTCAAAACCTTTAAAAAAGAATGTTTCCTAGGAATTTTCGAAATCTTGTAGCAAAGACATACATGAGTTTGAATCAACAGGTAACACAGTTTGCAAAAGAAAAAAAGAAAATCTTGGGATAAATAATAATGTCTATATTTAATGTTTTCATTTTAATTCATTGTAAACAATATTGCCGTACGACAATAAAGGCAATTTTCTTTCTAAATGACTTTGTTGTGAATAATGATGTTGAAACGTTTTCATTGAAAAAATGACCTTGAAAGATAAAACTATGTTATATATTTTGTATTGCACCCCTAAAAAAGCGAAGTTGAATGTTTGTTTCTAACTTGAATTATTGTAATGAAAGCTAAATAAATCTGGTTCAACACAGACACAGATATCTCTAGACATTCTTACCTCTATACAATATTCGGTTCCATGTAACTGACATTCATTAACAGTAAAGTTGCGCTATTAACACTACATTGATTATTACAAAATCAATAAAAAATCAAAACAACGTAGGTAGAAATTTTAGAATAGATAAGGGGCACTACTAGATATGTATAATCGAAGTCGGAGACCCGAGTGAAACGTCTGACTTCGTACTTTAACTATGGGTTTTCTCAACAGTATTTGAAAAGCCTGTCTTGTGTAAACTCTCTGAACTTCTGGAACAAGCAAACTACCATGACACATCTAAATACATTTAATCCTGACAACGATTTCAAGGATAATTTCAACTAACATGAACTCAATTTGTTGATTGGTTTTATTGGATATATACTGTGAATCAGAGATGAAGTTTAACAAGAACTGGCTTGATGGCCTAAAACTGCTAAATTCTTAACTTGAACATTCGTACATTTCTATCATAAAAATATAAACAATGATGTTAGAGATAATTTTAAACTGACGATAACATCGCATTGAAAATGTAATAATTATGTCTTTTGTTAAATAAAACATAAGACATGAATATAAATCGATCCTAGAACAAGCCTTCTGAAGGAAACATCTGGCGGTTGAAGCATGTGTTATAATAACGTGTTTGATAAGAAGTTTATGGCCAACCCTTTTGTAAATGGGCGAATGCTTGCGAACATTTGAGATCCAGTTGCAATACCATTGGATTGAAAATGATCAAATTTTACGCGTTAAGAACTGTATTCTGTTAAAACCAGTCTTGATGTAAAATCATACCAACTCGGATTTGTCCCGAGATTCCCTCGAAAGTGACAGCGCGGGAAATTAAGCCTAAACTCTGATTACATGTGATACGCCCCGTAACAGAATAGTTAAGTACTCTCTACTTTTCTTACTTGTAGCCCTTACGATGTCAGCATTGAAAAAGAGTTCTAAATATTTCTTTTTCATGATTTAACTACAGTTATTTTTACGTCAAATGAACCAACATCGTACCTGTGTGACTGAATATCAATCAGAGAACACTACACTCTTCACTTTATGAACGTCCTAATGTATTCGTTTTTTGGTCATATCAACGCAATGTTGTCACAAACAATTCGTTTTGATTCTCTGTCTGCAGGCTGTACAGCTGTTATAACATGCTGTCTCTTAATGGAATGTGTTTTGCTTGTTTGGTTTATATAAATATCATCTTTTTAACCTACCTGGAGAAAAAGCTACATGCATTTTTTGGTTTTGTAGATAATGTAGACATAAAATAGCAGACACTAATAATTTGTCATAACGAAACTCATGCTACAGTGTTCTTTCTTCAGTGCTATATAAAAAATGACATTAGGTTATGAATGTCTATCAAAGATGTTTTCTTGTAAGTCAGTGTCTCCAAGACAGGCAAACAATTCATGGCAGTTACAACATGTACAGTTTTAGCAAAGTTTGAGCACACGAGTTTACAAAATTAAAATGTAGACCAAAAGACAGTCCGTTTGAACGGATATGAATTTTGTAAGGAGTATACCTAGGAAAATGTACAGCATATCCAGACACCTCAAATACGATCCCTCAAGTACAGTGAAATTGTGTGCTCAGCTCATGTGATGACGAAAAATGCATAGGTTTACTTCTGTTACGAACCTAAATATTGCAAAATAATTTATGTCATGTACATTAAAAAGTATTCTCGTTTTTAAAAATACCATAAATTATTAGATCTTTAACCATGAACTGTGATTTTCCAGCTTTCAGGTTGTTGATAGTTATGGTTAAGTAAACCCCTAGCAGAATCTCCGACTTCTGTTAAAATGCCTATAAAGACAAGTAATTGTTGTGACCTGTTTTTGACTGGTCTTATTAGGGATTTTCCTGTAGAAATCAATATAAAAATTGCTAGTCCAGTGCACACCGACCTATAATAGTATAATTACAACTTCTAATGACAGTGGTAAGAAATCGATTCTTTGGCTCAGTGGTGTGAATGTTGGTTTCCAATGCAGGAGGACCGGAGTCCGTATCCCACTAGGGATGGTAATTTCCAAGATGCATAGCATCTTTCTGTTACAAACTCTTGTGTTTTGTAAGATTTTACTATAGGGAAAAGGAAATGTTAGATATAATTACAATTTTAAAAAAATCTTTTGTACGAAAGTGTTGAAAACTACAGTCAAGGGTAAATCTCTAACGTTTAGGAAGTCCTATGGTAACCTTAAAGTCAGGTGCAGCGTGGCCCTATATAGTTTCTACAAAGTAAAGAGTTCAGTACTGCTTTTGAATATATTTCTGGAAACATGTCAGTCATCTATTTCAAAGTAAATCACTAATTATTAAACCAATTTTCTCGGAGCAAAACGCGAACAATATCCAGATGTTAGTTTAAAAAGAATACGGACAAAACGTATTCAGAAATATACATTAATTCACAGATTGTAATTCCGCATCATATTGGTGAAATCATCATGTTTGATTATTTTGTCAATAATGATCATTCTGATACTACTTCTCATTATTTCTACTGATTATAAATATTAATATTTGCAAATCGTTAATGGCCCCTGTTCGGTTTTAAATGTCATCCATTTAGATAATGCATTAAATGCAAAAGATTTGAATATTTTTAAAGTGAAACACCTATACAAAAGTAATTCAAAGCAATGTTCCACTTGCATCGTTTTACCGAGTTACACATAAAGTATGACCTCAACTTTTTTCATTCGAAATCCAAGGACATGCACTCATTGCCAAAGTAATTAAAGGTATTGGTCTGGCCTTGTATAAAGACAACATATATTAACGTCACATTGTTGCTTGTGGAATGTGTCTACAGTTAAATGAACCACCGGAAGAACCGTCACAAACTATACGACGCTGAAATAGAAAAGTTACCAATAAGTCAAAAAATAAAAATAAATACATAAAATAAAATAAATTAAAATAATAAATAGAGAAATAAAATATTTCGAAAACTGAAAACAATAATTTATTTTAAATGTTTGGGTGTTATTCAGCACTTGATTATATAATTGAAAACTATCAATTCGCTCCAGAAAGATCAAATCATCATAAAAATCATTTTCATTCAAAAAGAAGTTTATAATGTTCAATATTCCTAATAATAATTGAAGAAATAATTGCTGTGTTTGGTCAAAATGAAAGAACTCTTTCAATCGGAATACAAAGCGATTAATTCAGTAACAATTCATCAGCTATGATAAAGTACGATTGAAACATTAGTAACTTTGCATAGAAAACAAAAACAAGGTACTAAATAAAAGATAAAAAAACCTTGTCATTTCGGAACATATTCTACATCTAGTTTAGTCAGTACTAAATTTTTTGATAGTATGGAACATTGAGGCAGACTTTTAAATAAGTGTTATAAAGACAGTTGTGTTGCAAAGTTATTTAATGAGAGGTAACTTTAAAGCAGATTGAAAATTTGCAAAGCAGATAAGAAATCGTAAGAAATACACGTCTTTTAACCTTTGGATGAAATAAAAAACAAATGTACACGAGTTTCCCATGACATTTTAGCGTTGGCGTGTTTCAGTCTTGTAAACATGCCGTTCATTACATCAATTAATTGTAAAGTTTCTAGTCCAACACGACTCCCTAGCGGGTCTGGATACTGTCTTCAGAACTCTAGCTTTAAACATAAGTCTGAAGAAACAATATATATATATAAAATAAGAGAAAAATAAGCTGTAATATGTCGAATAGCATAAATTATTTTGATAAAGTATAAGAATTCATCTGATGCAGATAAAACGAATCTTTTCCCTGTACACAATAATATTTCAAACCTAACATATTCAAGCATTTCGTGGAGACAGATAGAAGTGTAAACGCCAACGATTTCTTCGCAAAAAGAGAAAGAATTTAAAATCATGCAGAAGGAATGAGATGGATGATTAAAAGTTTTAATATTTCATCACTTCAGTTATCTTGGCACCAGCGTTAAGTTATTCTCGAGAGCACTGATTTATACGGGTACGCGTGTACCATCGGAAACTTTTCTTCGACATTTCCTTGCATACTGTCTTTTCTAGTTTCAGAAACACAACAGATACATTGACCACAAGTGACACAAAATACATGTGACAAAGGTGATTCACTGAGGGTTTGCTGTCAGTTGGTACTCTCGATAGATGTAGGTGAGTGCAATATTATCGTGAGGTGGCTAATGATTGATAACAGGTTGTAAATGTTTAGACCTAATGCCAATAATTATTTGCCTTAGAACTTGAAATAAAAGTGAGCTATAAAGTCACGGTAAAAACACATCATTCAGTATTCTGGCGAAAGCTGAGGGCACTTGTTCGTAAATCTTTAAAGATCGTGCATTTTCTGAGAGTTACATCCTACTTAAACAAGAAAGGATATCAAATGGAAGTGTAGTATTAAATATAATCAAGGTAAGTTATTGATCCGAATATCGCTGGATCAGCATACGTAACGATATGTTGCGTTCTCCGTACTGTTGCGTTATGGGTTTGCAGTTTGTTAAGATTCAATGTGGTGACAACCCATGTTTAATTGACAACGTGTAAAGGTCTCTTTGATATCGAAAGCAATAAAGGTCACATGGTCTTTTTATGAAAATAAACAAATACTTCTTTAGGCAACATCATTCAAGCACGTTTTAAATTATCATATTTTATTTTGAGCTACACTTTCAAACGAATCGAATAAGAATGCAATGGGCGGGTAGGATCGAACGTGTGTGTCTGGAAAATTGCGTTACAACTAAAAGGCCAACGGACTCTTTCTTAAATTCTTCAGATGAAAAGAATGTTGGATGTCAGATGTGTCCCTCACAAAACAGGAAAGAGGAATAAAATAATTGATAATGATGTTCTTGTAATGATAAAATTATCAGTGATAGAGAGCGTTGTTGCAAGAACCTGTACCACACTCACACCAAAATTAATTAGCATAAATTGAATCACATTTATACAGAACAAGATTTCTTGGGCAAGATCCATTAATCATAATAAAATTGTGCACAGTCTGTGCACTGTCTGGCAAACACAGAAAGAGCTCTTCTGAGAGATATTTATGGATAATCTTTCTGTAATCCTCTAGTGATATCAGATTAGTTTTTTTTGTATGTTGTATGTATAGAGTGAAAGCGTCTGTTTAATGTCAGAAACCCCATTCAACAGTACATTTTTGTACATAAGGACTCTTTTTACATCTTTTTTTTGTGCATTAGGAGCAAAATACTGGGGATCTGTAATTACATCTTTGATTCATACGGGCATGTACGACAGTCTAATTACTTCAAAGAAACACCTGATACTAGACTATTTCTAAACAGTGTATATACATGTTCGCTGTGAAATAACGAATGTGATCTAGTGATATAGATTTCATAAATTATTATAATCCATCAAAAAAGTAAGTTTCTATTTGTAGATGAAACCTTCATTAAGCAATAAGCTACTAACGGCCTATGTACAAACATATTCTAAAAATCACAAAATGAAGCAATGGTAAGATGGCAAAAATTAATACACATATGCTGAATAAGAAAAATAAAAAAGCTATAACAAACAAAGCCTTCAAGACTCCAAATTATTTTGAGTTCAATATTCATATGAGCACATTTAGTTTGAATACCATGAATGCATGTTTAACATGCAATTGGTCGAAATTGGGCCAGCTATTGAATGTAATGTAAAGTTGAAAGTGTGTGCGCTATGGATAACGGTATGACTATTCTACATACATGTCCATCCGTTCATACAAAGATACTAAACAGTAAAATTCTAACATGCCCTTTAATCATTTGAAGATTACAGACGCAAGGGTTGAAGCTGTTAAAAAAACAACGACGCTATTCCCAGAACAACCATTTGGCATGCTGCATTTACATTTTCGTAGGCGCCTGGCAAAAAGAGATTGGAGAGGTACTGTGCGCACTAAAGATAGGTGTCTTATAAGCCAACTTGGCTGGCTCTTTCAATAGGGTTGACGCTATGATAAACCAGGTCTTTTACAGTACATGTTTCAGCTGTCGTATAGATCATGTGTAATGAGAGGATTAGACTGTAAAAACAATTATTGTTCTTAGATTAACTTTACCTTTTTGAACATAAGATATGACGTTTTAACCATTTGTGACCTTTAAAAATATACATCGTCTATATTTTACCCATGACTTAATTTTTTTTTTTGTGTATAGTTAATGGAACGAGAAGTAACGTATTTGGTTAAGATAGCTAATATTTTGTTTCAGAAGTCGTTGTTGTAACTTTTTTAACGAATTGATCTTGATGCATTTTTTGCCTCAGTAAACAGTAGTAAACAATTATTGACTCCTCTCTTATAAAAGTGATACAGCCCGTTAGGGATATGGCCTTAAAAGAATTAACACCCGTTATCGCATTATAATGAATTCATATTAGTCAAAATAGATTTCTATCAAACAAATAATGACAAGCAGACCGACAAATAAGGCAAAAACAATTTAAAGAAGATAATGAGATTTGGCACAATTCCACTTTGCCAGACATTCACAGAAAAATGTTGTTTTTTTATAGATATGTACGGGTGATTTCCCTCTATGATTCTGTTCTTAAGCTTAACAAAATACATTTCAAAAAATCTCTCGTCGATGTTTCTGAATCATCTATTCTTGGCTCCGATTTAACTTTTGATAGACTACTCTGTCCATGCAATTTTCTCCTGTGACCTTCTTGAAATAATAAGAAGCCCACAGTCTGTAGCTTTCACAAGTTTGATTGAAATTGGACAGCTTTCAAATTAACTGCCGTTTTGTACGAGACCACAACAGTCGACGAATCAGAGAGACCAAAATATTTTAGAATGGTAACTGTCTGCCTAAATGTTGTTCATTTGATATATACTACACTTAATCATTTAGAATTGCTGTTTTATAATACTTTTTGTGCTTTTCTCGCTTAAATATATTTTTTCATTTTGGTAGATAAAGTCTTGGTAACCAAAAAAGGCAAACTATTTATTTCAAATAAAATGATAACATTTATCAATTAAAAAAATAAAGAAAATATGATGGGTTTAACGTGCATCTAAAACCTTAGGCTTGAACACTTCTTTTCAATCAAAATCCAAATAAATGTTTCATCATCGTAAATGTAACAACAACAACAAATAGGAGGATACAAAATAAACTTTTCGTGTAAAGATATTTACAGCTACTTCCAAATGTACGGAAGAGTATATTGACACCCCCATCCCCTCCGTGAAATCTTTTATATACTTCCGAGAAAAGTAAGCCATTACATAATACAAATATTAAAAAATAACAGGTTAAATGGTATTATCTAAAATATATCTTTAAGATTTTTATTTGTTATTATACATTGTAAAATTATAATAATGCATTTTTGTAAATATATTTCGTCAATGACTGACCAAATATAAAGAAAATACATGTTCCACCTGACATACAGAAGATGTCTACTCTTTTATTGATGTAGCCTATATTATAGATAAAGTGATTATGAAAAACGATGAAAATATGTATTCAGTTACTCAAAGTTTTTAAACAGTTTATAATAAGATTTCTTACTGCTCTGAATAACTGACAGACAAACATAAAGTATCAGAAGAAAGATAATAATTATTGAAAATGATGTATGAAATTATAATAATTCAGATAACTCAAACTTTTAAAACTAGTTATATTATGATAATATATATGATAATATATAATAGTTATTTTCTAATGTTCCTTTACACCTTTTTCAATACATATTATGAACTAACATAAATCTAACCAATAAAATAAGCTCAGATAAACAATGTTTACTACATGTATTTGGTTTCATTATCTCAATATGTATCGAAAAGATAATGATACAAAAACATACATATTTTTTTCAAACAAATAAATGCGGTTTACTACAAGAAACGTTTTTATTACCAAAGTAGAATTTCAATAAAAAGAACAAAAAAGCATATCTCATTTAATAGAAGTACAGCATTTAAGTTTAGTTGTAAAATTTCATCAAAACAATCGCCCCAGAAAGTAAAAGATCGATATGAACTAAATTGATAACTATTTAAAAAGTATTACAAGCTATGTTGCCATGATGCATCGCCTTATTTTTAAAACGCATATAAAAGATGTAAGGGGGTCAGTATACTCTTCCGTACAAATGTGTATAGTTTCTGGGGATTATAGTCACTAAGAATACTTACTGCAAAAAACGGCTGTGTAAAAGAAATTCTAAATTAATTGATAAAGAAATCGCGTAATTTGTATTCTGCTTTTGAGTGCAATATTTGTCTTTTTTTCATAAGCACGACACCTTTCAGAAGAAAATTAAAGAGAACAATATATACAGAAATACATGTACATATTCCATATGAGTATTTTTCATTAATCCGTAAAAGAAATGAAGAAATTAATTAAAAGATTACCATAAAATCAAAGCTGAGTTTCAAACTTTATTGTTTACAAGTATTTTCGCTGTTACCGATAATTTTTGTAAAAAGAAATTCGTTTTAGCGTCCTAAACTAGTCTTTTAGGATATATATATATAGTCCCTCACCTCTGAACTAAATTAGTCACTGGTTAGTAAACTGGTGGGATACCAAGAAACATGTGTTAGGTTGACTGATCGTCAAGATATGACCGGCTATTGAAACTGGTATTAATTCCCGATAAAAAACAAACAATCGAACAAAGTTTCATTCGCTATCAAAGTTTTTAACCATCCAACAGAAAATTATATATCCACGAGTTTAATGCTTTTACAAACCTTCAAATTTCAGTTTCATAAAAATTGAAAAACATACATTTTTCATTCATTTACTTTTGCTCCTGAGACATGCTCATATGCATCAAAAACTTAACACAATAAAACATATGGTATAATATTATCTTGTTCTTACTTTACAAAAATAATGAGTGTCCTCTACCAACTGAATGACTTTAGCTTCTTTTGGATAGTTTTCTGAAGAAAGTGAAATGCAAACAAAATTTATGTTGTTTTTTTCTTGCCATTGGCTCAGCTTGAAAAATATAAAGATGCGGGACAACAGGACAGCTTTGTTTCATAGAATGCGAAGCTGAGAAAAAAACTCTGAGGCAAAACCATTTTTTTTTGTATTCACAATTTAGATTGATAAAATAACATTTTGACCCCGTTTCTAACTTTTAATCAAATTCAATCTTCATTAGGCATATATCTACCCCCCCCCACTCCCTCACCCTCTCCATACCCTTCAATGCTTTTGGTCTGATCAAGACATAGTATTCCCCCTTCCTTACTTTATAAATTTTCTTATTTTAAGTCTTTTAACAGGTAAGAGAGACTTTTAAATATTATTTTTTCTTTTATGTTTCTTCTTTAGAATGACTTAAATGTCTCAAGAACCCGTATAAATAAGTGCTTGCAAGACGTGTACAGCTTCTCTCGAGAATTTAGATTGCTCATAGGAAATCATTTCTTCATAATCTAATCTCATCATGTCTTTTTTCAAATACTATATAGACGTTGTAATTCTTATTGTAAAAGATCTACAAGTCAAGCTCGTAGGAAATTTTGTTGTCTGACAAATAAAAACTGAAAAAAAATCTTTTCAATCTCAAACCCGTATCTTGACTACCATCGTTTTTTTTGTTTACTGTTTGACATGTATGACATCTTTACGTTTCAGTAGACTGAAATTTATTGTAACACAAATAAAAGAGTGAAATGATAAGATTGAATATTTCCTGTACTAAACATTAACTCAATTGTGTAGTTCTTGATGAAATGTTTTTGTTTAGCTTAATTCAATTTTGTTTTGCAAAGAGCCATTTAAATGAGTGGCGTCAATAATTATGTTTGTTCACAAAACAAATCGATTAAATAATATGTTTACCTTTTGGCGAAGGTAACAAAACAAACACAGATGAATGGCGGTGTGTGTTAACACAGCGTTAGTTATATTAAATACAAATATGATATTGCTAGAGAATCACTGAAGGATTGCACATAAATAGAAATCATAACAATATTTACAGTGTTTGCCAGACAGTGGACAGACCGTGCAAAATTCCATTATCTTTTTTTTTAATGAACGGTTCTTGCCAAAGATATCTTGCTTTTTGCTATGAATGCAAAATACCTTTTATTGATTCATTTGATTTTAAACATTTATTTTTTTTTGACTTTCGATTGTGTTCGATTTTCTAGTAAAAGCACTCTCATTTCACGGCTGTTATTCTACGTATATGCTCATGATAAATTATATTTTTATTTCTGTTCAGAGTTAGATACATGGGAACTATTTCTTCTCTTATTTTCCACATGAAAATATGAACTTAATTTAAAAATAATAACCTAAATGTATGCATAATGTATGCATCCGAATGTTGTTAATATAAATGAGAGGTTTCTAAGCATTGATAAATGCATTTTGATCATGACCTTTTATAGTTAACTTTTACTTGCGATTCTAAGCCAGAGATATTAGATCTTTTAACACGACCTACCTGGTCTGACTATAAGGCAATCTATCACTCAATCTACAACCTTCAAAATAATAAATGGTTTTGTATACCCTCAATGCTTTCTGATATATTTTCCTGTTAAGCCAAATGTTTGGTTTAGGTTGTTGTCAACGGTTGCCTAAAGAACGTTAAATGGCATTTAATAATAAATGAAAGAAATCAGTTTTCAGTCACGCAGACGTCTTTTTACACGGATGATTTATTGTTCTTAAAACAGCTGAATGTGGGGTCTGTAAATAAATATTGTTGTTTGATTCTTTGTTTCCCCGCATGATGCTAACATACACTACGAGTAAGTACTATATTTTAATATGTTTTAATGTATTTTTGCCGCTTAGAGTTATCCTGCATCAGATTCAAACGGATATTATACCAAAATAAATAAAGAAAAATGCTATCTGAATTAATTTAATTAATATTGTATCGTTTCTTCACAATATGTCTAGACATTATTTGATCAGATACAAGTTCGGAACCCCTCAGTATTTGAGGACAGTATTCAGAGACATAGCTCATAATGAGATTTAATGAAATACATTTTAACAAGATTGAAGTACACCCACACTAGAAGTCAATGAGAAAGAGTGTTAAGTAATCCTAGGGATTACATAATGCATTTGCAATAAGGATATATGCTTTAGAAATAATTCTTTTTAAATGTGGAATTTAAGAAAATAGTAAATGTCTCCTATTATTGGAAAATTTTGTTACTAACTGAACCACATGAAAACACTTAGGTTCATCAGATTATTTAGAGATTTATAAGAGTTCATAAAATAAGTTAGAGTTACTACTACTACTGTCATTAATCAAATGTATCTCATTATTTGAATATTGTTTTGAACTAACGTGTTCACCGTTTGGTAGGAGTTATACACAAATACCTTGCCTCGAGAATTCGAGTTTTTCTCTTGAATCTGTTTTTACCCCATACTCAAAAGAAACAACAAAAATACAACAATACAGCAATACAGCAAAAGTAGAAAATGTTCACAATCATCCTGAACCTGGAACCTGCGGTCAACACATTCTTCATGGACATTAGATAATACAAACTGAGTCCTTAATATATGTTCTTATGTTTTCACCGTTTTACTAATTACTAAGGATATTCAGCTTCTATAAAAATATCTTTTTACATTTTACTTTCACTATTATAACTAAGAGTTACAGAAAATAGAAAACAAAACCCTTTTAATTGCAAAGTCACCAGTACTGATACTATGTTTATTTATATCCTACCAATGTTTGTAAGACGCAAAAATTGTTTATAGTTTGGCATAAAAAATGTACAAGTTGCATATGTTGTTGCTGTGCGAAACAAAACAAACATGTTATTCTTAATTGTTCAACCGGTGATTTGTCTGCACACCACAGAGAATATTTCAAGGAAATTTAAAATGTATCAGCGATACATACCACAAGATGAAGTCACTAGAATCTTTGACGTCAGCTGACAGGACAAACACAACATCGATTTGCGAACATGCTCATAGTTAGCCATCATACCAGAGTTTTAAATCAGTACCTTAATGTACAAGAAGTTGAACGTATATATATATATATAATTGAACATGCCTTTGGCATGCATCAGTGTCATGTATCCACGTGCATCGTCATCTAGCTTGCCCCGACCCTTAATGATGAAAAGAACATTCATTTCACAGAGATCTATGAATGCTGATAGGCAGCTTTCCGTCTCGTGTTTGGCATGCGATTCATGCCCGAGTCGGGCATAACTGTTACTGAAATTACAGAGACCTTATTTTTTTACCATATTTCGTCTTTGGTTGTTTGATTTTACGGATTAGAATATTAGCGGTATTGTTTGGTTTATACTATATCACGTATATATTCCTTTTCCATATCGATAGTTGTAGATTTGACACTGATATATCTTGTTGAATGTATTTTGAATCTTTTGTTTTTCTTCATCACTTGGGATTACGTTTGTAGTTTAGACATTTTAACATGTATCTGTTGAAATCCATACATGAAGATGCAGAAAAGCGTTCAAAACCCAGAGAGTGTGACACGTTAGTGGTTCTACAGGGATTATGTTTTCAGCTTGACAGACAGAGTAATCTGATTACAAAGAATTCAGGTCTTTAAAATGTCACAAGGTGGTTCTTTGCCTATAGAAGCTGCAACAGCAATCTAAGGTTTCCTAAATTAATATAAGGACTGTTAATCTTTACTATGCTAAATATCCAAAATGGCCTTGTCAATCTTTCAATACGGACAGATCCATTAATTGTTTTTGTGAATGCTTATTGAAATTTTACTGTTTGAATGATGAAAAGTGGAGGCTGATGTTGGTCTGTACTGGTCGCAAAGGTAGAGTCAATTGGCTCCAGCAGGGTAAGGGTTAAGATACTGGTGATAATACTGATTAGAAGAAGCAGTTTAATATCAATAAATTATTATTTGATAATAGTTAATAATAACAACTTCTTAGAATAATATAAGTAATATGTTTTTAGGGTTTGATAGTATGTATGTAATGTTTACTTAATGATATTGAACTCAGAAAGTAAACATGTCAGAGAAATATAAACTAGAAATATAACAATGTAATTATTAAAGGAACTTCAGTCATCATACATAATTAACATTTCGCGAGTATGAAGCATGTACGTGTATTTCAGCATTAATGCGTAACCGTTTTGACTAGTACAGAAATATCTACCAAAAAAAGACGTGCAAATAAATATTCATTCGGCATTCTCTTACATCATCTTCCCATAATAGGTCAAAAGTGAGGTTTGACAGCCACGTAGCAATACGTGTCTGTATTTCAATCAGATTTATTTGGCTGTTGTTAATACAAACAAGAAACCCCTTTTTACGATGAATTTTCACTTTTTATCTTTCCGAAGGCATTTTAAACATCACTACCAACTGACAAAACTTCAGAACAACAGGCGCAATAAAATTTTTCTTAACTGCCGAAAGATGGATAAACAGAATTAAGAATCAGCATATTAGATCTACATATTTTATTTCATGACTTTTATGATTAAAGGGGAAACTCTAATGAATTATTCGTATTGTTCTGAGTTAATTTTCTTTTAAAAGTTTCAAATGTAGGTTCTCCTGCCAGAATTGTTAATAAGGAACACCAGGGTCGAATTATAAAGTTAACTTTAAAATTAACTCTTAAAATTCTAATTCTCTTAAAATTATAATTCATAAAAATAAAACAATCGAAGAATTTTAAGCTGAAGCAATGAACTAAATACATCAGGAAAGTAAAATACATCTAAAAGCTTTGTAACCCGGGAAAATCCACCTGCCCCGAGCTGGGTTTAAACTCGGGTACCTTTGATTACTAAGCGGACACTCTACCAAGTCGCCATAAAAGTTAGCTAATAGGCAAAGCAGTAGAAGTGCCGTATGATACCTCTGCTACAGCTTCAAGAAACTTTCTTGTATCTATATGCTACAACTCACAGTAGGCTAAATTATTTTTCTATGAAAAACATGTTAAAATTTCATTTATTATAAACTTCAGAGATAATATTGTCAGTCATAAGCTAGCCAAGACATAGCACATATTCTGTCATTTACCTTACAGCACTCACTAATAACGCCAGGACTATACGCCCACTATCTGTCAATTGTGAAAGTGTCTGTGACTCATTAGTGTGCATGCTATACTTCGAACATTGTTGATACTGCAATGGAAGGTCAATAGCTCTTAGCAATCTACAAAGACAAAATCACGTGTCAAACAGTTTGATCCGTGGGACGACTGAAATCATCGCTAAACAAGTGAACGAATGGTGTATTAGAAAGACTAACGTTGACAGCTGTTATTTATTTACACGATGATTTAAGTTGCCCAGCCTAAAGGTTTAATCAGAACAGGAATTTATTTTTTGTAATGGCTTACAACATATAACGGAGTACAACACTGTTTAAATAATGAAATTCTTAATCTTAAATATAATAGCCTTTGTTTTAAATATGATAGTTTAAAATGAATATTGAAATTAAAAAAACAAAACAAAAAACAACATGTTTCATAATTTTATCAATATCAAAATTACCCTTATAACGTACAATTTTATTGTAAAAATGCAATTCTGCTGATTTTCGAGGAAATGAAAAATCAGTTACTTGTAAAGTGTCTTATTCAAAGATTTGGATAATTGTACGTGAACTTTGTTTAATTGAACATTTCAAACATGAGGGACAAGCTGAACAAACTAAGAAAACCAATGTCCTCACAAAAATGCTATTTTGTCTTCCATAAAGCTGTTTTTAAATAAAATACAAAATCTTTATTTTTGGGCTTATTTCAGGGTGTTAAGTACAGGCGTTAGACAAAGTTGTTAGATGGATCGTAATAGACAAATATCATTTTCGAAGTTTTTCGGTTTATTGTTTTAACTCGAATCGGGTAATTATTTTATTCTGTAAAGATTTTCAAAACACTGAGTTCAACATTATCATGTTGCCTAGATGTATTTTAGAAAAACTAAACGAAATGTTCTTGAAGTAAAAAGATAAAACTGGAGACAGTCTAACATTCTAGCGATATCCTTGTCTGTCAGTTGAAGAAAACCTGATTTGACCTGATTTCGTTTGCGGAAATGAAATGGACGAGTGTGAAGTACGCTCTATACCTGATGTTTTTCCGATCTCAGAGAACGAGAGTTAAGGTATTACTTGTAAAGTGTCTAGTAAAAACTAATAAAACTAATAAACTTTTTGTCAGCCCTCATTGAGCTTTTTAAAGAAATATACTATCCTAGGACAAAATATAGACCACATAAGATAATTGTACCATGGGATTTTCAAGAAATGACTAATATTCACTTAAAACCTCACCCGACTTAATGGGTTTACTAGTATAAGGTATAGAAAAAACACATTGAATGTTTTTTTTTAGACTGACCATAAAAACATATGTTATTTGGTATATAATCATTCACATTAAAAAGGAAACAAAATGAAAAGCCGAAAGTGAGAACAAGTGAAATATGTTTATAAACATGGCACGAATTTACCGTCCCCTCCACCCCACCCCAACACAGTTCATTAATACGAGGGGATGTTATCAACGTAAACACCAACATGAATCTTAGGGGCTTCAAATTAGCTACAATTATTTTTGTTCATGTACTATTCTGAACAAATAGGCAAAATATCTTATATTTGTGCCGTCTAGCTTTGGAGAAATTAATAACTGAAATCACAGATCACTCAATTTTTTATCAATTTACCATGTTGAAAGCTTAGTTACAATTAAAATATATTTCAAACGAAAGAAATTGAATTTAAATTCTATAAAAGTTACTGTAGTAAAACAAAACAATGTAAAACTGAAAAAAAAAACTAGAGAAGAAAGTTTGGATTGAGTGGGATTTGTCCTTCAGTGAAAATGTCTCAGTCCTACCTAGTCTTTAGAGTGAAGGTAGGGTATTAGGAATCTAATACCTTAAAGCTGGGGTTTGCACAATTCAAATCAAATTAAAAAAAATTGCGAAAATAATATCCCGAGTCAATAAGTAAAAGTAAATAGTAGTAAACGGGACTGTAGAAAATATTGAAAACTTATCTTTAAAGTGTTTCAAATTAGGCTAATGTCAAGGTTATCCGCCAGGGGCACATATACACAGAAAAATAGTTCCAAAGTTTCAATATTTTTATTTCATTAAATGATCACTATATTGTAAGATCTACATACTGAAATATTTAATTTTTATTCAAGTAGTCTCTGTTTGTAATAACAACAATTTTATTACTTCCTTCTGATTATAAACACAAAAGTAGTCCGTGACGTATCATGTGCCGTATAAAGCAAAATTTATACGGCACCCCTTTATCGGGCCGGATATGAAATAATTGACAGGATAAAACGGTCTAAGACATGGAAGAGATTTTGAATTAAATGCATTTTGTACGATAAGAAACGGGCAAAAAACATATATCTATGTAAACGTAGTGTCAAAATGATCTATATACTGTTGTTACAGAAGAGACGAGAATTGTTAACAATATTGAGAATACATGTGTCTGTGTTGGATGACTGATATCTGAAGTTTGATCCTATCAATGGCCGATGAAATATAGCGGATTTGACTTATTGTATACAACTGTTTGTTTAATTTAGAATTTGTTCCCACAGAAGGCTGAATCTAACCATTTTAGATGTTTCACTGTAAAATGTCTGGCAATATATTCCTCTTGAAACTTTTATTATTTTATTTTTGTCATAAAAGTGAGTTGATAAGTGAGCATTTCAGAAGAGTAGACGATTATGTGTTTTTGTATTACTACAAATGTATATGTAGATTGCAATTCAAGAACATTTATCATGGACGGATATTGAATGTAAAAAATTTGATAGGAACTTTACAAATTTGTTTATAAAGAATCATACGTGTTTTAATTTCGTTAAGATCTTTCTAAATCTGCCGAAAAATACTTAAAAACCCATAAATATTGTTATTGATGCAATAAAACTACTGCATTTCAGCATAGATAGGTAAGTGAAAGCCAATAGTTAATATCAGTTAAAACAGTTCTAATTAATAAATGTACAAAATATAGATATAATTAAAGATAAAGAATTATCCGTTTAAATGCTTTGTTAAAATGTTGAATGTCTTACTAAATTACAAATCCTTTTAGCAAATTGTTGTGTTAAATTATCATTGTATTCGTTAGTAAATGTTAAAATGGTAGGCAAAAAAAATGACTTAGAAATCGATATTTTAGGTACTTAAAAAGCTCTTTTTCTCATGTAATTATACTATTTGATGGACAAACTTTCCCAGACATTCAACCACACCGTTTCTGCTTGCTCTCCTATTATACTGATAGTTGTTAGATAACAATTGCCAAAACCTATAAATGACGTTTGTTTTTGTACTTACGACAATACGTTAAATGAAATAGGTGTTTGCTTTCATTTTCATGCTGGCGTGATACTTTTAATTGCACTTTCAGTTTACCGTATATCTAATATGTTACCCCCGGATGAAGCAAAAAGGACCGCGAAGGCAAAATGTGTATTACATATTGAATTTCATGAGTTGCATCCTTAAGAAATATTTAGGACGAGTTTTTAGAGAGTTTCACAATATGAGTCTATGTTAAACAAATATTTAGGACGATTTTTAGAGAGTTTCACAATATGAGTCTATGTTAAATAACTGAGCAAAATGATTCCAGGGGTAGAGTTTGAACGATCTTGGTAGAGATCTTCTTGGCAAGGCTTCATGCAAAATTTTTTGTGGTTTCAGTCAAGACGTTTTAAAGATTTATCTATATACTGGCATACATACATACATAAATATGACCCTCTGGGTATAATTGTCCCAAGGGGCATAATTTCAATATCAGGGTAGAAGTTCAGAAGACATTGCTATGTACTAAATTTGAGAAGTCTCAGTATTATAGTTTCTGACAAGAAAAGATTTAAATAGTATGTAAATAGTTTGTATGTAATGATAAGTCTGTTTAAGATATTTGACCCCGGCCAAAAATGACCCTAAGAACAAAATGTAAGCAATCATGATAGAGATCTGCTGGGCAGTGCTTCAAGCAAATGTGAGAACTCTGGGCTTTGTGGCTTCCGATAAGAAGTGTTTAAAAAGATTTTCATATAAGTATCTGAGTGGGGTCAGTAACAATAACAAGGACCTAATTTGAATAAACTAGTACTATATTACGTATTAATGCCACTTGATGTTTAAAAATACCTATACAGGTAGTTACCCACCTCCCTACCAAAATACCTACCTATTTATTCTGAGTTTAGATATTGTTGGTGAGGTTATATTAGTATGTTAAAGTATGTAAGTCCAGAACCGTTGATCCGTTTGACATTAGCAGTAAGTTCATCTACAGCCATTACTCTGTGTTGCTTTGTTCTTCTTATGCTTTCTTATAACAATGGGAAAAACTTAAAGTTAAGTAATCACAAGGACTCTCATGTAGTCAGCATGATCAGTAAAGTACATATTCCTTAATTCCATCAAAGTTATCTTGAGAATTGTGTTTGTCTTATGTACTTGCACAAAAAACAAACATATTTCGTTTTTTTTCACATTTGTGAATGAACATGTCCAATAAATTGATCGAATTTTAAGGCTTTTTCTCTTTGTCTGTCTCTTCCTTACTGCAGCTTTCCGATGGAACTTATCTTCCGGCAGCGGGTATAAATTTTCTTAAAATTTGCTTCTTTGTTTCAAATATAATACTAAATTGTATTTCGTACCTCCCCTATTGTACATCTAATAGAAGAAAGTTGATTTACGCGTGTGCGTCATTTCTTCTTAGTGTGTGAATCATTCTTAGTAAAAAGGAATGTTAGTACTGGATTTTATTTGATATTATCTGAAATGAAAAGAAACATCCATCATGTTTAAGACTCTTGTTAAGCAATCGAGCTATAACATATAAGTATAAATCAATTGAAAGAGACAATAATATTTTGTACTCATAATAATAATGAAAACATGAAATCTTGGGCTGAGGCCATCTCAGAATAAGAGGTAATGAGATTTTGCACGGTCTGGATATTGTCTGGAAAACACTGAAAATATAGTTTTGATTGATATTTATTGGCATTGTTTTAGTATTTTTCACCAAGATATTATGTATGTGAGAGTCATTGTAATATGTACATATATTTCTTGTTATATTTACTCGTAAAAGCTTTAAACAAGGAAAGCATATATACCACAAGATTTACCTTTTACCAGTATTCTAAAACGATCAATCTCATACCGTTTTTAATTTTACTACAGAAATGTAAAAAAGATTTTTACCGCAACGGTATTTAAGTTAAAACATCTCACAAAAATAAAAAAAAATATCTCTGATTTAAATTAAAAAATGCATACATTTAGTCAAATAATGATTTTAGATAAGTTATGATTTATAGACCCATCATCAAGAACCTCTGGCATAAATCATTCAACACAAACATGAGCTTCATAACATTTTGGATAACAGTGTCATAAATAATTTGAGTTATGCTGAGGCAGCTACTATCTATATTTTAAAGTTTTTTTTGTGTATTGTACTTCAGACTGATTCAATAATTGACAGATAATTTTTTACGCTGCTTATGTTCTATTAATTATTTTCCCATTTTACAAAATTCATCTCGTAAAATTATCTCGATAATATCTTAGACCGATTGATAATTATTCACGGATCTGATATGCTACTTGACAAATTGCTGTTATGATTCACTCTGGCAAAACTCAAAGTCAAGAGCCTGTCGTTTACTTAAAATATGATTTTAATTGGACAGCCTTTATATTAATGTCGAGATTGCAACAGCGACAAATCGTCAATGGCGCGCCAAAGCATTTTATGTTACGGAAAACAAAAATTACAAGATTGAATGTGATAATGTAACTTGATTGTGCTTCATCACCAGTTTTAAGCTAACATCTATTTCTTTGAATGTCAAAAGATAAACAAAATTTACAAGAATATTCAGATTTGTTTGAATCTTCTTAAATCAAGAATATGTGTACGTTTATACTTAGGACTATCTGTCAATAAAATATTATTTTGATACCACGTTTATCTAGTTTGGAATTATGTAATAAACCTGGACGAACATCATTTCAGTTTACTGGACAGTTATTCGAAACTTTCAGAAATACGTGTTAAGAAATCGCCATCTTTTGATCCGGTTTTGAGGAAAGCAGATAAGACATAAATTATTATCGCCGTCCCTGGACGGCGATATATACAATTAACAAGATTTGAACAGTTTTGCCTGTACACCGCCTGCCTTTAGCCAATCAAAGCAAAGCATTTCGTATCACATGATAACAAAATGGACGTCAAAATTCTTCTGCAAGGGATGCGTAAATGGACTCGCCCAACCGCCATGTTTGTCGGGTTACTTATTCTTACAAATGAAAAATACCATCATGAATGTTCGATCTCAGGACCAGTCTTCAGGCTGGTGTAGGATAAACACAGGATAATCGCAATATTTTTTGCTACATGTCATTTTTAACTAGAGAATGTAGTCTAAATAAGAGTATGGTTTGTTTGTTTTTTTCCAAAACTTGCACTTAAAGAAAAAAAATAAATGCTTGCTTCCGGGCGGTTCTAATCAGGATACAAACTCCCCGCAGGGGTTACTTCCCCTGATTAGTACAGTAAAAGTAGCAAAGCGTGACTTAACCGGTGCGAGGAGTTTGATCAGGATTTTTCCGTGTTTTATATATGCTTCATTAGGGTGAGGGCGATATGTTTTTCATTAAGGAGCCAAATCGTCTGCTTTCAAAAATATTCCAGCTACAATAAAAATTTCAATGTATATTTAATCTACTATAATTTCTGTGTGAAAATTATCAAATATAACTTCGCTTTTCAGTGCAAAGCATGTTGTAAGATTATCAAATTAATGAATGAAGAACATGAAATACATTCATGTATGGATAAGACGAAATGCATGGCTGAAAGGCGATTTCAAGCATTTTTGGAAATGCTAATACTTGTTAGTATTACAGTTACGAGATCATGTTATTAAGGTAGCAAATGTACTACATACTTTTTTATATTCCAATAGGTATGCTGTTGTTCAAAGCAAGTAAAACTGTTATGCAAAGGATCTGAATCAGTCACTGAACATGCCAATTCAAAGCTATGAACAAAAACTTTGGAATTTTTATAAAAACAATAATATGATTATTTTCTCTCTTTTATCAAAATAACCATAAAAGCATGTCTCTTTCCGACAACATTTAAAAGGCCAAAAAGTTGTTCTGATTAAGGTAACTATGTTACTTTAACATAACATATTAAGTACAGAAAATGAATGTTGTATCCTCACATATATTACACATGTGTAGTAACGAATTTTATTGGTCGAAATGACACAGTCCACACTGTACAACACTGGGTGACTCCATAAGTCAAATACAGTCAAATGATTGTATGATCTTCATCCTTGGAAAATTAAAATAACTGAAAACAGACCAAACAGCAATGCAGTGGATATATTATTCTATGGACTGTATGACACGAATAATTCAAGTATCACTTAGATTATGATAAATGTGACTTTTCTAACTTTCGAAGACAATCGAATTATAGCTTAAATGACATTTTGTTCATGTCTATTGTTAGAAATCTCTCGTTTCAAAAGAAATGAAATTGTGTCAATATTTTCATAAACTTTGATCGAAAGGCTTTAAGCGTCGTTGTCCTTTGTGTAAACAATCATTTGCAGCAAAAATGTGATTGTTTAAGCCACACATATACTAAGCACGTGAACAAAATTGATCAACTAATGACGGTTGTATGTTGACTTGTCAGTAGTTATTTTCTGAAACTAAATAATTCATTCAATAATGAACTAGATTTTGCCGCGATTGTCATTATAGCAACGTTTAGTAATCAAAGCGCTGACGCACTGAAGTGGCGGCGTCCAGGCTGTCAGGATAAACTGGGATAATAAAATATTCAACCTTCTGTTAAATTTGGTTAAACTCCTCTAGTTACTCATGCATGTATTGAAAGGCTACTCAGTTAAACATTTATTTTCTCTTACAATTAAGTTTTTGAAGCATTCAGTAAAATTTGATCAAATATCATCAAAACCGATCAAACGTTACCGCCATTAAACACTTGAACAACTGAAGTCGTTTCGGAATTTTTATGATAGAATTGCACAACATATTTACTCAAAAATGTTGTATAAAGATCCAAGTTGGTGTTAGATTACGTTAAAAATATTATTTTGTCAGACAGGCTTATATTATTCAGAAAACAAACGAAAACAATGTGTATTAAACCTTCAACTTTAAGGGCAAGGGAATTCAGCAAAATAATCAACAACAAATAAAAATTTAACAAAAACGCTGTGGCATGTTCAATATTAATTATTATTATACCTCAATTTCATTTACAATGTTAATCTTCCATAGGCCACCGTGACATATAAGTACTGTCAGAAAAAAATTACTGTCGGAAAAATACTGTAATGCCGCTACCATACGTACAGAATTTTCGAAAATTTTACTGTACCATTCGCGCATGCGCAATATCTATTTTTACATTTCCGTTGTAAACAGACGACAATAATGGCAAGCAACAAACGTTTTAAAGTTTAAAGTTGAATAAAGTTGTTCATGGTTTGAATAGTTTTTCGGTATAATAAAATAAATGTTACATGTCTGACAGGGTGAAAGTAAAATTGTCAACTTTCGAAAATACTGGCAACCGAGGCGAACCCGAGGTTGACAATATTTCCTCAAGTTGACAATTTTACTGTCACCCTGTCAGGCATGTAATTTTTATATACTTTCAGAAAGAAAATTCAACTGAAGCTCTAAGTTTTAAAGTTTAATGCAAGGCTACTAATACATAATAGGTGATCTGAGTAGATGTAAAAGGTAGAGTACTAGTACTTCGCGTGGTGCTGACATTACAACGTGGGATATCCACGCCGCAATAGTAAAAAAGAACCCCATTTTTTAAAGAATAAAGTCAAAGGAAAACTTCAAAAAGAAAATATATGGTTTTTCTGGTAAACGTTGGGTTGAAATATTAAAACCATCAGATACACACGTTTGCAGTCAACAATTGTCCATTTAATACATGATTAGATAACTTGTTTCAGTAAATGAAGCCCTTTTAACACAATTTTACGCTGATTTCATTCAATGCGTGGATAAAAATGTATGGCACGCAATCTTGTCATTGTCATCATGGAAAGATATTGACCTTTTTCACTGGAAACAAAATCGGTATCATCTAACTGTATATAAGTTTGTGGAACGTATGAGAACCCACATTCGCTTCAATAGCGGTGTTATTCTGAGCCAGTTTTACTTTGTCATCACTTAAGTGTTCCATTATATGAGGATGTCTGCTAGTGAGTAAATGGATAAAACATACTTCTGGGATTTGAAAATATTCCCCGTAGCTTCTTAATGGGTATCACAAGGTATGTGCTTCAAGATTTTTTTACTCCTGCTGCTGGTGCTGCTGCAAAAATAATAAAAATAAAAAATAAAGTTTAGTTATCTATCAGGCAGAAAACAATTATTACGATATAAAACAAAACGGTAAAAATATTTAATTTTGACAGACTTTATAACTAAAAGTCAATACAAAAATACTTCATTTTGTAAAGATGCAGAATGAAAAATCCGGCACTAAGGTTACGTTAATTTGATAAAATGAACATACAAAAATGAAACTAAAGCATATTCCGTAATAGATGAAAATTAATATTCATTTATACTTTCAAGAAACTACACATCTTTGAAATGTATTATCGTTTTCATTTAAGTAGTAGACCGCATTTAAATAAATACAATTTGAACAACTTCTCGTTTTTTTTGTAAGTCATTAGTTTTTATTTGTATGCTACTAACTGAAATATAAAAATAAATATATCTAACTGGCGAATTTGATGAAGTACTGGACGGATATATGAATTAATAATAAATAAAAACAACAACAAATGTACTAGAATGCCTTGGTGCACCGCGAAGTCGAGGCACGCAATGACCAACTACTGTCGTGTAGTATCAGTGTCGAGATATCTTTTATGCTGAGCAAGTTTTATTCATGCAAATGTCTTGTTTCTTGACTGATTCATTAGGCTTCAGACTTGAAGGAGTGCTCGTGAAACTGTACAGAACTACACTGTCGATATAGTCCGATGTTACATGGCATATATCCAGCTGACTCTTTGAGAAAACTAAATGTAGTCTCAATATTTTAGTGTAGCTTCTAATAGGTGCAAGTTTGTTTGTGTCGTTTCAAATATTTATCTCTGCTTAAAATAGTTTTTTTCAAGCAATGGTAACCATTTTAGTTGTTCAAGACATTTTTATAAACAAAATAAGAACAAAATTATCGACTGCTGTGCCAGCAACAGACACCAAACATTATGGAAATGATTTTATGATACACAGAAGAAGAGATGAGCAATGTTTTACATTTAATGACAAGATGAACTTTGATTCTTTGACTCGCCCTAAGGGTTACATGTTTTACCAACTTGTTTAATTTTCACTTTTTAAGAGTCTTTTTTTTATTTAGTTGTGAAAAACAACTTAAGTAGGAGTATTATAACATATTTTGAACACTGTAAGAAAATTCTAGACTGCCATATACAAAACAGCTTATGTGCGAACAGACTTTTTGGAAACCCTGGTGCAAATTTAAAGACTTTAATTCAAGTTTATCTAATCTCTGTTGTCTTTGTGTTGCGAGTGTCTCACTAACTTGGTTTTTGTATTTCTTCTGTTTATTATCGTCTGGGTTTTACCAGAAGCATGTTCATGAGCAGGAACTCAAGTCGTCTATTGTCTAAAATAGAGAGGTAATATCATTTACTTTGAATATTTTTGTCACTTTGATTGTGGTAGGGTAGGACATTATAACTTAAATAAAACTTTTTTTTTTCAAAATAAAGCATAGAAAAAACGAGGAAGGTGTAGGCTGTTACAAATTGTAAGTTTGAAAACGTGTAATTAAAAAACACCTGAGGATACCTTGTAAAGGTCATATATTCGTTTTGTGAAATGTAAAAATGCTATATTGATACTGTTATCCTTTGGCTGGTGAAAAAAAAGCTGAAAAGCATATATCAAGACTGCCTTTGGTATCAGTATTAATTGTTTTCAACGTGTTCCTGTTTCAGTAATTGGATACTGATTATAAATAGTTATTAGAGTATGAATGTTGGATGTCTTGTCTTAGAAGGATTTAAAATGAATGTTAACTGACATTGGCAGTGGTACACCTCTAACACAGCAACATTTCCCTTATATGTAATGAAACAACATCTGTAAAAGCTAAGCTAGTGTAATCTAAGAATCCCGATTAGGATCCGACAGACGGAAACTACTGAAGTTAACTGTCTGGGAAACGATTTTGCCTCAATTAGGTAAAAGACGTCTCCAGATCACTGAATGAAATATCGAACGAGTGCTTGAGTTGATACAAGGCATGTTGTGTTAAGACATGTATTTTTCCCAGGTTCTTATCAGGAAAATGTACGTTTCTCTTTTGAAAGGGAATGCCTGAAAACGAGCACCACATGAAGTTTAATAATGATAAATCAAGTTGAGCAGCCATTGATATTTTGTTTATCTGTTACAGAGAACAGAATAAGACAACCTGTGCATGGGTATAAACAAAAATTGATAACATTTTGCACGGTCTGATCGTTGCCTGTCAAACGTTTACTACTAGTATATTGTTTTGCATTGATTGCTCTCTATTGCTATTGTTTCAGTGACTTTTATTAAATTATTTAAGATAAATACTGCTGTGTGCGATTACTTAAAGTTAAAAATAATGCGTTAAAAGTTTTAAAGACCAATTTGCAACCACGTGTTTCGGCATAACTGAAATATTTTCAATAGATTTCTGATTATAGTTTAAAAAAAGTTTAAGAAAAAGATGTGCAATACCGTTTTAAGCTAATTGACAAAGTTAAAATTAAAACTTATACTTAGTACAACCGAAATAAAATTGTAAAGTAAATATGATGCAGATTTCGTTTTCGTTAACGAAAATACCATAAGAAACCATAAGAAGTTCAATATATCAATGAACTTCATAAATTTGTTTTTACATTGATTTACAGGTTTTATTAAAAAAGCAGGTAACGGAATGTAAAAGGCTATCAATTTATTCAATTTAAATTACCAACACCCTGGCAGATCGTGAAGTGGAGTTGTTTAAAAGATTTTTAACAGAACACACTAAGTTCTTTAGAACACTTATGGATCTAGTATTATGCAACATTTTAATAATTTTTATAGTCTATATGTTGAATGCGTAAGAATCAAATGTTATTTGAATTGTCATGATCTTTTACTTAATTTTTTCTCTCACTCTTATCTGTGGTTAAGATAATTGAGTTGTTTTGTGCCTAGATATCCTAGCCACTACTTATCTGTGGTGAAGATCATTAAGTTGTATATTACCTAGATATCCTAGCAACCATTTATTTGTGGTGAAGATCATTAACTTGTCTAGTACCTAGATATCCTAGCCACCACTTATCTTTGGTTATTAAGATAAATGAGTTGTATGGTATCTAGATATCCTAGCCACCACTTATCTGTGGTTAAGATAATTGAGTTGTTAAGTTCCCAGATATCCTAGCCACCACTTGCCTGTGGTTAAGATAATTGAGTTGTTAAGTTCCCAGATATCCTAGCCACCACTTGCCTGTGGTTAAGATAAATGAGTTGTATGGTACCTAGATATCCTAGCCACCACTTGCCTGTGGTTAAGATCAATGAGTTGTATGGTACCTAGATATCCTAGCCACCACTTGTCTGTGGTTAAGATAAATGAGTTGTATGGTACCTAGATATCCTAGCCACCACTTGCCTGTGGTTAAGATTAATGAGTTGTATGGTACCCAGATATCCTAGCCACCACTTGTCTGTGGTTAAGATAAATGAGTTTAATGGTACCTATATAGATATCCTAGCCACCACTTATCTGTGGTTAAGATAAATGAGTTGTATGGTACCTAGATATCCTAGCCACCACCGAGAAGTGTTAGGTGTTGTTTAACATCTGTAAAACAAACTGCGTTCTTAAAGTCATGCAGTTAAAATGTGTTTAATTTATGATAGCTAATGATGATAGCTTATATAACGCTACATAAAAACAATGTATATGGCATATGATCAAAGTGCATTTTATGTAAAATCTTCTTTTTTTAAAATATAAAACTTCATAGGTTTCTTGAATTTTAGGAGGTTATAACGAATACATTATTTACCAGACTTTATAAGAAGTGTGTCATTCATCCTTTTCATGGTTTCAGTTGTGGCAATACAAAAATATTTTAATGGAACAAAATATTACAATGTTTAGATTGCTACGTTTTTTTTACATGAAACAGAGATTTTTTTACTGAATATGTATAGTGATGCTGTTTTTATGAGCTTTTAATAAAATATGTAGGAGAAGGGCCTTTCTGGACGGTTATTTTTCGTGGATGGCAAAATGTGCTTAAGATACACCAGAATTAAATTGTAAAAAAATATTTGATGCCGAACACACTTCGCCAATATCCGTAAAACGAGTCGTCAATGTCACATGATAAATTTTGACGTGGACAACAGAAACGTAAACTAATTAAAAAAACAGACCAAAACATATTCGCAATCGTGGTCGTCAAAACCTTTACAATTCTTAGAAAAGGCTTAAAAATTACAGAGAAAGAAGTACAATCTGTCAAGAATACTTATCGGCACTAAATTTATCAGGTCCTGTAAATGAAATGGTGTTTCTAAAAATATCTTATGTATGTAAATTAGCATCTTCCAACTAAATCCGAGCAATGGTGGAGAGGTTAAGAAAACGAAAGTATTTCCACGAACAAAGTCAAGTTTTAAGTGAAAACAAGTTGGCTTCCTTTAAAAAGTAAGCCAAAGAGAGGTCAGCAGCTGTCGTCACTGAAAGAATGAATCTACTTGTTTCCAAGATCATTTTGAATTTTTTAAACGTTCTGTGACTTAAATAATTATAAAAAACTAGTAACCTAACTATTATTAATAGTTAATACTTTATTAGGCAAAATGACCGAAACTGACTATAATTTAGTTATTTCAATTTTTTTTATGGTGGCGTATCTATCATTTAAATAAATGAAACAAATTAAGATAACCTCATCTATTTCATACCTTGTAGAATCTTGGGGATCTTCTTATAAGCCCCTAAGGCTTTACTCCCCCCTCTTTTACAACAATGCATGTAGTTGTTGGAGCCAGAACTCCCATGTTAAGCTGCTGCTTTTTTAGGCTCATTAAGTTTTGTTTTCCCTTTCAAGCTTTTATTACACCTTTCTTAAGCCAAATATTTTACAAAATAATCAGCGATAGTATCTGTTAAGCTGGACTAAATATTAAAAGGGCGTAAATTTGATCCAAATCGAGGAAATGGACTTGTCAAAAATGCTCTGAAATTCGTAAAAAATATTTACCATTTTTTCATGATCATGGCTAAATATTAATTTGTAAAACTAGTCTGATATTGAAGAACATCTTTCTATGGCCAGTGTCATTCAGGTGAACTTTGTCAATAGCATAGTCCTTTGGGAATCTTACATTGTTCATGCTAATCTGGCCAATCTTAATTCTTTGTAATAGTTTGTTCTTTTTCCTCCTGCTGATTCATTTCGCGGCTTGGGCTAATTGAGTAAATGCTACGCTTTGAAATTCTTACGACACCGTTTTCATTTAATTAATATTATCACAAACTATTTATTAATTAAGTAATATTTTGATTTATAAAATTCAAAATACACTCTTAAAGCCGGTCTCTTTCACAAAACATCGTTTTTTTTTACATTTATTTACTTTTTTTAGATGTAATAGGTCTATTCCGGTAATCGAAAGTCTATTCCGGTATATTTCGGTAAAAATGTCTATTCCGGTATTCAGTGTAACCCCAGGCTGATGAGTTTCTCAGAAAAAAAATGCATTTTAGAATTTGTAGTATTTAAAAAGTAGCATACATTATAAGAAATGCATCCCTATAATTGTATTTTTTGTGTTAAGTTAAGGGAATACAAAATTATTCTGTACGTTCTGTTTATAATGGGCCGTTTTAACCATGGGCCGTTTTAACCATTTGCCGTTTTGACCCGATGTTAAATTTTGGTTTCGTTTAAATAAATTCGTATTATGATTCGGAGCATGCGCATAACTATCTTTGTAGACTGGTTTTCACGATTTTAGGCTTAATATGAGATCATTAACTAACATTTGATACGCAAAAATGGATGCCTCCAGCAATTAAAGCCAACACTGTGGAGAGGTCTGATGACCTCTCCAATAAACAGAAAATATTCTTTTAAGTAAGTTGTCTATGCATTCGTGTGAATATTTGCATAAATTGGCGATAATGTTACAAGGTTGTTAATGGGATGTATTATAAATTTAAACTAAATGTTCCTTTTAGAAGAAAAAAATATTTGCACTGAAAAACAGTGTAATACCGTAGATATCATTTCGAATAATATGAGAAAAAATAAAATAAAAGAAGAGCTATTGACACAACTGAACCTTAATCACATGTTAGAGCAGGGGGCACCTTGAAGATATGGTCTGGTAAACACTTCAGATCTTTTTTAATGATATTACCAATATTATTTCTGTATTCTGCTGAGGATACATGACTTGTGATAGGTAATTCTTGTACTGATTATCTTAAAGTTGAATTTCAAATGTAACAGTATATTTATGAACTAGAGAAAGGGTGCTTATACATTGCAGCTGATAAATGTTCAACATTCAACAATGAAGTCTCTACACTCTCTATAATCATTGACCTTTTGCATTCTTGATACTAAATTTCTATTGCTCATTTTACAGACAAAGAAATAAAAGCTGTTTTTAGATCATAATTAAAACCAATTTCACCCAGCTACACATATAACTACAAACTGCCAGTTGCCATGACTTTATATGACCACAAGAGAAAACAATGGAAGTTCAGTCGTCTTATTTTTTTCATACTGTCTTGTGCAGGTTTCTTTGAGAACACGTCTTCTTAAAAAACTGAATAGAGCTTTTTTATGTTTGTTTATAAGAAAAATCAATTATTTTTTTAACCACAACAACTGCCTTTTTACTAATTTCGTTTATACCTTTAGTTTAAACAATATTGTATTCATATAATTATTACATAGCTCACAATATTAGAAAAATGACACAAAGGATTGAGTAGAAAGCTCTAGGTTTATTTATAAACTCTCTCCTTATTATTTTGTAATATTATATATAATAGCAAACCGGATAACAAATTATAAGGTCACACTTGCAATTTATTCATTCTGAGTAATTTTCTGAATAACTAATGTTATGATATACGTGAATCAATTTATATTACTAGTAAGTAGAATGTTTCTGTATAATTATTATTTTAATATATAATATAATGTATGTAAAAGGATATGTTAGGATCTGATGAGAGAGAAGTGGAAATAGATAGAGGTAGTCACTTCAGAGACGTAATGGACTCTGACAGACTTTCAGTATACAATGTTTCGAGGGGGGAGGTGTGTGTGTGTCTGTGTGTGTTTGTGTCGGGGGGAGGGGGTATTTTTGTTTGTGCTATTTCTGAATTATAGAATATATTATCCATACTTTCAGTATTTCATTAGTTTTTAATAAGCATGAGCTGCATGTCATAATTGAACAGTAGCTTTTAGATATGAGCATAAACTTTGGGAAAAGATAAATTTGTTACTACCTCAAAAGTATTTGGGGAGGTGATAATATAATTATTATACCTTTGGTCAATGACTTTTACTAACTCATCATCTATTTACAGCTCAGGTTTACTTTCTTGTTTATTCATGCCTTCATTGTTTATATTCTGTCTAAATAATCTTTTCGGACAAAATTAAAATAAAGACCCTATCAATTCAACAAATTCGATTTTAGTTAAACAGCTCTCTCATTATCTCTTTTACTTCGAGATTGCAACATCGACAAATCGCGCAGAAATATCTGTTGCTAACCCTCGTTTGTTACACCCTACAGTCAAATACAGATTTAACAAGATTTCCTTAAACTCCCAGTCGGAGAAATAACAACAACTCTGATAATGTCCGTTTTTTCTTCTGAAAATTTTTTGATTGTTTTCTTTTTAATTCTTTTTTTATTTTCATTTCATTTTTTGCCAGTATATTCACCTACTTTTGAAATTCTTTTTTTTTTTCAATGAAAAAGTATAAAAAAAGTCCATTCAAAATCTTTGAATGAAAGGCTTAACAAGTCACTGATTTTTTATTTGCTCTAGAAATCCTCGTTTTAATCTTTCAGATGCCCACTATAAACAATATACAGGTTAAACGGAACGACAATATTGATCAATTACGACATTTGTATTGTTTATTTAATGTTTTATTTGTCAGTAGTTATTTTCTGATGTAAATAATTCATCAGCCAAATGAAACCAATTTCAGTTCTGACACATCAGTCAAAAGGAAGTATTGTGTTATTTATAACGTTAACTGGATATAAACACTAGAATTTCATCACCTAATTAGCAGAATTAATTAACATTCTACGTGTTCTGTGAACAGTTGTCATTTAAACGATAAAAGAGAAAAATCCGATAAAACATTTAGTCTTGAATACTTAAACCATCAATGTTCGACTTTTTATACACTACTTCACAATTTGTTTCCATAATTAAGGTCTTTTGATGTATTTTTTTGCTGACTTCACTCGATGTATGGATAAAACTTTACCTCACGTAATTTGATCGTAGTAATCATAAAAGGATATTTAGTTTTTGACTGGAAAGCAGAAAGCATCAACGATGACTTTAGAAACTTACGAGCATATAAGGCTTTAACGGCTAGAGTTTTACCCTGTCATTGCTAGTGAGTACTTTGATAGAACAGAATGTCGGTTGCTAAGTAAGAGGGTAGGGACGTATCTTATTGACTTGAAGCTCTTTCAGGTTACACAAATTATTTACTTAAAATTTATATTTTTGACAAATTTACACCGTTGTACACCTTTGTCAAGCAAGCATGTTACTTCATGCAATTTGTTTTTTTATTTCATATTTAAAAAACTCATTTGTACAAATATGAATCAGTAAAGTAAAAAAATATCTTGAAAATAATAAAAATATGTAAACAGCAGATCTGGCGAATGACTGGACAGAAGTATGACAGACAGAAGTAACAAAATGGTACATGATCACACACACACACACACACACACACACACAAATTAAAAAAGCAAAAGTAGCAAGAATTTGAGCTGGTATGGAATAAAGTAAATAAAATCAAAACACTGAATGTACTGAAATGGCGACTGTCATTGAATTTGACTCCGTTAAAATAGACACTATTGTGTTTGTCTGTACGTATATAAAAGTTAATAAAATACCTGAAACACCATAATATTATACCTTCAAAATGCAAGACTTTCCCAACACATAATGCAAACAGCATGCAAAATATTTAATTGTCCTGTTTTACCTAGATTTAAGAATAGATCTTCCCAGTAAAGATGTTCTGTACTTTCAATACTTAAGTAGGTTTTGATAATTTCGAAACTCTTATGTGTTCCCTTTCTATAAACCGCTTTATTATTCTTCCATTGAATCTTAATTAGAAAACAAAGAAAAGACTTTCATCATATATATTTTGTGGAGCTATGCGTGCTTCATACGTTACAGGATCAAAACAAAACAAAACAACAGTCGGTATGTACTTAAATATCTCGATGCAGCGATATCAAGAGACGGAATGGCCAAACACTGTAGAATGGTACCAACGCTGCTTAACACAAATGTCGCAGTCACGTTACTTGACTGGTTCATTAATTGCGCTTCAGACTTAAAGGAGTGCTGATGAAAATTTACTGAAATACGGAGTCAATATGGCGTGAGGTTATGTGGTATATATCCAGGAAGGCTAGTTTAACAATTTAAGTTTGTAAATTAGATTTAATATATGTATACCTATAATTTTTGCTTCTAATATTTTTATCCCAAAAAGGAATTGTTATACATGTTAACAAATACTTTAGAAAACATTTTACACTGTTGTACTGTCCACACAAAAATTTTTCGTTAGGAGTTATTTTAATTGTTTTTGTATAAGGGAACACAAGTTCCGTACTCCTTATTTCAAATCGAAACAATTGAACATTTCAGTTATTTGTACTTTGAAAATCCATATTCATCTAAAGGTTAAAATGAACTTTTTACAGATATTTTAGTCTGATTTATCTTGTTAATTTAGTATCTTGTCTATCCAACTGCATCTTGAATGAAACAAACATCTGAAAGACGAGCACTCTTTTTTACCAAATGTCATTTATTCTATCTATGCATGAAACCTGAAAAAATAATTTAAATTTAATAATCATCTATTGATCATGATATGATGTGGACAACCTTCTTTTGAATAGAAAATGCAATAATAAAACAAATTGAATTGTAAGCCTTCACATTATATTTGCTATACTCTATTTTTCGAGACTGTGAAATTTAAACAGCTTCTGTAGGGAAAAACTATTAGAAAATAGAGGTCTTAATTCGGTTTAATCCAATTACAAATATATAGTACCAGCAGAGTAACAAGTGTCTCAACAGTTCGTTTTTTTGTAT
The DNA here is from genome assembly GCA_012932295.1 of Cyclina sinensis. Taxonomy (NCBI): domain Eukaryota; kingdom Metazoa; phylum Mollusca; class Bivalvia; order Venerida; family Veneridae; genus Cyclina; species Cyclina sinensis. The sequence goes on from JAAONU010000013.1 coordinate 45,109,295, forward strand.
TTCTCCTGTGTATCGTCGTCTGAGTTTTACAATATTCATTTTCAAAACCTGACATTCAGGCTGTCTTTCGCCCATGGAAGAAAAAAGGGAAATATTGTTTAATTTATAAATGTTATTTTATATGATATTCAAACTTAGAGATATTTACTTTTAAATTATTTTATTTTACCCTGACTGTATTGAGGTGGGACATTTTCACTAAGGTGCTTTACCTCAACTGAGCACGAAGTGCCTAACGTGAGTTTTGTAATTGCATATTGTCAGTTGTCCGTCCTTTCGTACGACCGCAAGTCCACCAACAATTGTTTCATACAAAATTGATAGTAGATATGAGATATTATTCGCAACTTTTAGAATTGCGTTTGATGAAAAAAAATTGTATCTTTTCTTTTTCTTGCAAAACTTAATGTTTAGATATTGTAGTTTTATTCATCGTTTTTTATGAATTAATCATACTTTTTCATTGCAGCACTTCTGTTTATTAAGAAAAACAGATTTCTTAATGCAATAAGCGACAAGCGGTTACCTCACAAAGTTGAGTCGTTAATTGATTTGTTGTTTCTTTTACTGCCACCAGTAATAATTAATGAAGAAAGCCAGCTGATGCGAACTGTGCTGAAGACTAAGGTAAAAGCTAGAATTTATGGTGATAATTGATGATACAATTCTCTTAAGTAATTGAATCCTTCATGGACGGATTTAGCTTTTGTTGCGTTAAAAGTATGCAATAAAAATCATTCATTGATGTTTTAAATTTGTTAAGAATGTATAGGACTTACCGGTGAAGTGCGACATTACACAATGATAATGTCGAGATCTGTTGGCAAAGTAGAAATATTGTCCATATTGATGTAATTGTTCAGTATTACACTGATAGAATGCAAATAATGTGATAAGTTGTCCCTTATATGTAATTTGAAATAATAACGAAATTTGCTAGTCTATTAAAACGAGTTACTTTAAAAGTAAAACCTGTTTGTTCATGAAGCTGTTTGATAAGACATTTTACGCTGTTTTTATAGTTTGTCTGTTTTTTTACTGTTTGTCTGTTTTTACTGTTTGTTTGTTTGTTTTTACTGTTTGTTTGTTACGTGCATTTATTAAACCTTCATCAAAGTGTATGTTTTAGTGACATACATAGTAATTCAGAACACCTTTCATGATGATTTAATTTTGTAACAGATGTATTTGACACTTCAAACAATTTGTAGTAAACAGAGACTGACAACATACATCTATGTCTCAGGTATGCCAGGCCTCTCAATCCCACTAATTTCTCACAACTCCAACTATTGCAATGTTTATAGAGTAGGTGAAGAAAAGCAAAGAAATTCTAGACACATATTTCATTGCTTTTTAGTTCTGTTGCTTCCACAGTCGTCATATTCACAATCTTAAACGCTCTATTTTTGATGATTATTTATTTGTACAGGCAGTCATATTTGAAACTTTAACAAATGTAAATAGATTTCAATGATACTCCGTAAATGTGATTTGTGATATTTCAATATTAAAATACAACTTAGAATTTCCCTCGTCAATGTGTTAGACCGATTCATCATTTATTTACGGCATTGATATACTACTTGATAAATCGCTCCTTTCTCGTTTATTTTCTCTTTTATGATCCTCGCTGACATACCTAAAAGTTTTTGTCTATCGTTTGCGCAAATGTGATTGAAATTGGACAGCTTTCACATTAATTCTTGTTCAACGAGATTGCAGCAGTCGACAAATTAGTAAAGACGAGCCAAAATGTTAGCGTGTGGATCGTAAGATCAAATCATACTTTCACTACTGATCAACAATCCAACACAAGCCATATAGGGTATCGTTGTGCTGTCAACCAGATGCATAAGTAAGATTTTTAACAGCCTTTATTACTTGTTTTGACTCCATTTTATTTAAAGAAGTGGAGATTTCCAGTGTTTGTTCGTATGCTTTGTGTGGCGTGCCAAAAAATGAAAATAGATGAGATGTGTCTTTACAAAAAAAACAGGTTTTTTGCTCAATACTCTTAGTCACCGTAGTTGTTTCAGATTATTGAATTTAGTAAACATGTTTTAAATACCAGCATTTTATTCATTATCTAACTCCATCTGAAAAGCAGCATCGGTAAACAAAATAAGAACATGTACCAGGATATCAAAGGTTACGTATCATTATAAAGGATATTGACATATATATTGATAGGGCAACACTTCCCTTACGCTTTTGGTCATAATCCCTATGCTTTAGAGTGTGTAACAGCTTAAAGTATGTCCGCAGAAAAATGTATTAGACAGTTGAAATTGAGTGGGCGATAACTGGTCCATATTTAAAAAAGACAGAATGCAGTTTTTTCAAATTTAAATCGGACTTTACATCTATCTATGTATACTACTACTCTTGCGAGTATTACTTGCAGGTGCAACTTACTTTCATTATACGATAACCCTATACATATTTGGTCTCAATATGATTGTTTTGATTATTGAATGTGAAACAATAATTTTCTATAATCATTGTGTTTTTAAACAAGATTTGTTTTACTGTGATGTTCTATTTGTGTAAATTCCTGTTCAACAGAAAAAGAGAAAACTCTTTACTATACTGATGAGTCAACTTTTGTGTTTGCACGGACTCTTGAATATGATTATGTAACACTTTTGAATAAAATCAATGCCATATACTTTCGTGTAATAATACATGTATGTTTTTCAATTGATTCTTTGAAAAAACTTTTGTAAAGAAAATACATTTCTAACAATGAATTTGCCAAAATTTCAATGGTGAAGATTTTATACTCACTTAAAGAGGCATACACTCAAATATAAGGCAATAATTTTCTGAAAAAATACAGTGTCTATAGAAGTGATTGATATTATACCAATTATTACATAATGTCAAGATTTCTGTCAAAACTTCCAGGTACAACAGGCAAACTGAATACATTAATATAAATAAGTTGTTGTAATTATTTTATATTGGCTATTGATTTATTTACAAATGAAAATGTAGACAAAAAGGAAAAAAATAAGAAAAAATTGTTGTTTATATTATTAATTATTTTCATTTAAGAGAGAATGAACCATTGAAATATATTACAATATACTTTTCATTATTTTAGGGCATGTTCCTATATGTTCTATGTCTAGTCCTTTGTGTAAACAATTTAATAGTAACAACAGAATGGTAATCTTTATTACAACTATTTTACGAAGTTATGGATCCGAATGTGGAAGTCCTTTACCATGTTTCCTTTTCCGTAAGATATTTCAAGAAATTACAATTTTAATGCAGAATATAACTTATTGTTCAAGTTGTTCATGAAATGAAACACTAACGAGTTATGGAATTTTATAAAACTTTAAATAGCTGTTTTTAGTATTACACAGTGATGAATATTTTTTTCTCACAATTTTGGTTTTTTCAATTGCACTAAGAATATACATATCGCCTGGGTAAACATTTATTCTCATAAGCCTTGTCATTTGGTATATTTAATTTATTCGTTTTAATTGTCAGAGAATGATAGTGACCTTTTCTTGGTGAAAACAAAAGACAGTACCACAATGATTCCTATACAAGAGTTTATCGAGCGTACCAAGAGTCACAATCATTCCAACAGTCTTGTTCAGACTACCAGAATGCCGACGACGATATAAACACTTTAGTGTTTTGATAGGAGCAGACCAAAGGGATTTGAAAATTTCCCTCTGTACGATTTTCCTTGTATATGCAGAAAATATAGTACATCGAGAAAATAATAATGGCTTAGGATATAAGGAAGAAATGTAACTGGTTACTATATCTTTTTTAAAACTTTCTTAATGTATCAATTATTATTCACGGATTTTTTTGTTTTGTTCTTTTGTTTGGTACTGCTAAATGAATGAGTTCCCTTTCAATGGAACGTTTAGTTTTAAAATATTTAAACCAGTCTTCTTAACAACATATATAGTTTTTGCGACCATTAAAGTTAAGTTTTAAATTCTGTCCAAGTTTGATGAAATTTCATAAAGTTTCCAATCGCACGATAAGACTTATGTTCTCTTTATCTAAATTTGTTTTTGATAGAAGTTTTTCTAAAAAGTTTGTTTTCAATTAATCCCTTGAACAGTTTGTCGGTAATGTCTGTGCGTGTGCTTCTTTAAGCTCATGTATATTGCCATGTGTTACAATAAGTTAGTGTAATGCTTTATTCTGATTTAGTTTTAGTGGAACTTAATGATGTAAGAATCGTAATTAGTGGACAGTTTGGGTATGAGCTATGTTCCAAGTTACGAGTCTCAGTTTTTGTTGTACAGATTCAACAGGAAATGGTTTTCATGATTTGAATCCAGTTTAATCAAATAATGCATGTCTGTTTAGTCGAAGATAATGTCCATGTGAAATTTCAAGCTTTCTTTGTCTGGGTATAAACAAATGAATGTTGAAGCGACTGAATATACGTGAAAAGAATGCTTTTGTCTCGTGATTAAACAATGATAAGGCGAAATATTAATTCAAGCTATCAGATGTAATGGAGTCTACCCTATCAAGTTTTCAGATGAAATGGAGTCTAACCTATCAAGTGTATTAGTCTAACGTGTCCATACATTGGATCAATATATTTAAAAATAAATAATGTAATGATTTTGATAGAAACAATATTAATAACAGTTATATATATAATTAAACAAAATGTGTTTTATAGCAGCAAACTAGATATCTGTTATACTTAGTAGTGATTGTATAAAGGTTTGTGAAATGAATGGCATCAAATGCTTGGAACAGTGGAATCTCGCTGGACAGGTAATCCAGCGGTCACAAGCTTGATCTCCCGCTCTTCTGGACAGGTAATCCAGCGGTCACAAGCTTGATCTCCCGCTCGTCTGGACAGGTAATCCAGCGGTCGCAAGCTTGATCTCCCGCTCTTCTGGATAGGTAATCCAGCGGTCGCAAGCTTGATCTCCCGCTCTTCTAGACAGGTAATCCAGCGGTCGCAAGCTTGATCTCCCGCTCTTACACTCTTCGATTAACACGTCTGTCTTTCCGATGAGACTTTATGTTTTGGCCCGATGGTCCGTAGAATGAGTTGCTTTCTGTACCCCCAACAACCTAAAATCACAAAACTCTTCAGAGGGCGTCGGCCATATAGGAAATCAGAATACGTTAAAAAACACTCAACAGAAAATAGCTATATAGATGTCAAATTGACCAAGAAAAAAAAGGTATGTCTAGTCCTGTTACTAATATGCCTTGTTCTGCATTAGCAGTTTTATGCAATTCCATCTGCTAGTTACATACGTTAAAATATCTGTCAGCATATTAGTTCTATTATCTTAAGTAATAAATTAATTTCGATAGTTACAAAAAACCCTCTAAACAGAAAGTGTATTATAATGAAATGACACTTCTTTCCGTATACTTTTTTTAATAAACGAAAATTTCTATTACTTGTTTCTTGTTGAATTCTGCATTTAGTTTATTGTATAGTTTTTTTATATTTTCATTTAGTTTTTTTGTTTGCTTTGCAATCAGGTATTCATTAATGTACATGAAACAGCATTTTGTAGACAAAATTTCAAGTCTTCTGGGAGTCCTTTAACAACTAATTGATTAATTGATGTAATGAAATGCATCTTAACAGGATTGTAGCACGCCCACACAAGAAGCTGAGGACAATTTCCGTTGGTTCGCATTTCTAAACTTTTTGCACGATGGTCGACGAGAGCATAATTATGTTTTAACTAAACCGAGCATGTTTGTAAGAAATTTGAACATGCTTTGTTTCCGCAGTAAATTCTTTCATTAGATAATTATTACTTAAGTAGCTTAGGGCAAGTTATTTTCGATGTGGCTATTTTTAGATTCCTCATTTGTGATCATCATCAAGCGTATGTGACAATAGTCGAAGTTTCTTGGTTTCTTGATGATAAAGAAAACATTTGAGGTTGTGTTTATACAATACATTTTTATATAACATTTATAACAAATTTAAATGGCTATGTTTTACTGGTTCTTGGGAGTAATTACATTTATTATTTACACTTTAATTATGTTTTATTCGTTTGCGCAAAGAACACTGCTTGAGATCGAATTAATCGAAGTTGTTTGGCCCGAAAAGGGTTGAACGTAGAAAAGGGTTTCGTGTATGGTGCACGACGAGCTAATTTTCTCTTTTGCAATATATTGAACTGGTATATTTAAGCAAAATACAGTATTATAAACAAGAATAGTAAGTTTAATTTTTTGTTTATATAGTCATTGGCTGATTCTAAATAATGATTAAAGTAGACATTTTGGCATAAGCGATTTTAACCAAGAGTGGTCAGACTTGACATGATCTGGCCTTTGTCTTATAAAAGAAAGTCTATTCTTTACAGTTCTTGCGGACTGTGACTTTGAAGAGGCAACATGATCTAATAAAAAGGCATTTAGATTTTATTTGAAAATTGAATTGTTACCTTGCGCAAAAAGTTGTTGGTAATTCAGAGAGTTTGCTTAAATATATTTTTTTAATTTTTTTAGTGTGGTAAAGGTGATTGAAGGGACTACAAATTACTTTATAATTTATGGAAAGATTGTATTTGAATGCAGTCTTTTCCAGCTGCACGTGTTATTTTATAGCTTTGACTGTTTAAGGAATGTATTAGATATGTTTGTAAAGAGTGTGCTAGAATCAGGTTAAATAGACTAATATTCGTAGTTGCATTGGCGGTACTGAATGTTCAGTAAATACGAGTATGTCTTTGAAAGTGTTTTTAACTTATTAGAATTAAGCTAATGTAATCAAACAATTCTAATAAGTAATTGATAGAGGATGACAGAAAATGTTTAGGTTGAATGTTTGAGACATTCCTTTGCCTCTACCCCAGTATGAAGAAACAGACATTATATCTCTTGCAATAAGTAAGAACGATTATAAGATTCATGTTATAATCAGCATTTACATTTTTATAAACTGGGAAGAATTTATTCCACGATTGCCTCTTTTAAGATGCCGTTACCTATTTTTTTTCGTAAAGTTTAGAGAGCTAAAGAATATGTCTGATTGGTTTCAGTAATGGTATTGCGCTAATTGCTTTAACATGCAGTGAACCAAGTTCATTTCATCAGTTGATTGTCTCTGGTTTTTAAATTTCTACGAGGAAATGGAAACTGCTTTTGGTATTGCCTACATAACCTGTTTCTTTCAAGCATCTCAAATCAACCAACTGTAAATATATAGACAAGAATTGCAAATCAGTCCTTTTATATGTTTCATTGCAACATTATTTACATACAGTAACAACCAGTAAGTCTAGAAACTTTGAAGTAGTGCTTGCATATCATATGTAGGTTAATCCATAGGAAGGTGCGGGAAGTTTTCTTGACGTTCTATATGTCTGTATCTTTTCGGTTCCGTTTCTTTATAGGCTGCAGTGCTAACGGTTTGTTCATATGAGTTTTTACCGTTACGTTATAACATAAACAAAGGGGAAATGCCTCTAAAGATCGATCCTGTTTTAAGTCATAAAAGGCAATAAGTGCTTGTCTCCCAGGCAATAAGTGCTTGTCTCCCAGACTTCTTTTCGGGAACTCGTCTCTTTTAAACCCAGTCTCATTGCTTTTGTCTGTTTTTTGCAGATAAGACTGCATATTTAACAAGATTTCCTTAAACTCTCAGTCGGAGAAATAGCAACAACTCTGATAATGTCCGTTTTTTCTTCTGAAAACTTTTAAATTGTGTTTTTTTTATTCCCTTTACATTACATTTTTTTGTCATTTTATTCACCTACTTTGAAAATTTTTTTTCAATGAAAAAGTAAAATTAAGTCCATTCAAAATCATCACATCTTTGAATGAAACGCTCAACAAGTCACTGACTTTTCATTTGCTCTAGAAATTCTCGTTTTAACCATTCAGATGACCACTATAAACAATATACAGGTTAAACTGAACGACAATATTGATCAGTTACGACATTTGTATTGTTTATTTAATGTTTTATTCGTCAGTAGTTTTTTTTTTTGAAGTAAATAATTCATCAGCCAAATGAAATCAATTTCACACTTATGACACATCAGTCAAAAAGAAGTATTGTGTTATTTATAACGTTTACTGTATGTGAACACTAGAATTTCATCACCTAATTAGCAGAATTAATTAACATTCTTCCTGTTCTGTGAAAAGTTGTCATTTAAACGATAAAAGAGAAAAATCCGATAAAACATTTAGTCTTGAATATTTTTAAACCATTAGATACATAAACATTTACTATCAATGTTCGACTTTTAATACACCACTTTACAATTTGTTTCCATAATTAAGGTCTTTTGATGTAATTTTTTGCTGACTTCACTCGACGTATGGATAAAACTTGATCTCACGTAATTTTATCGTAGTAAACATAAAGAGATATTGAGTTTTTGACTGGAAAGCAGAAAACATCAACAATGACTTTAGAAACTTATGAGCATATAAGGCTTTAACGGCTAGAGTTTTACCCTGTCATTGCTATTGAGTACTTTGATAGAACAGAATGTCGGTTGTTTAGTAAGAGGGTAGGGCCGTATCTAATGGACTTGGAGCTCTTTCAGGTTACACAAATTATTTACTTAAAGTTTATATTTTCGACAAATTTACACCTTTGTAAACCTTTGTCCAGTAAGCATGTAATTTAATGCAATTTGATTTTTTTTGGTTTCATTTTTAAAAACACATTTGTTCAAATATGAATCAGTAAAAAAAATGTCTGAAAAAAAAGATGTCTCTACAACACACTTGGCGAATGACTGGACAGAAGTATGACAGACAGAAGTAACAAAATGGTACATGATCACACACACACACACACACCAATAAAAAGAGCAAAAGTAGTAAGAATTTGAGCTGGTATGGAATACAGTGAATAAAATCAAAACACTAAATGTACTGAATGAATTTGACTCCGTTAAAGTAGACACTATTTGTCAGTACGTATATAAAAGTTAATAAAATACCTGAAACACCATAATATTATATCTTCAAAATGCAAGACTTTCCCAACACATAATGCAAACAGCATGCAAAATATTTAATTGTCCTGTTTTACCTAGATTTAAGAATAGATCTTCCCAGTAAAGATGTTCCGTACTTTCAATACTTAAGTAGGTTTTGATAATTTCGAAACTCTTATGTGTTCCCTTTCTATAAACCGCTTTATTATTCTTCCATTGAATCTTAATTAGAAAACAAAGAAAAGACTTTCATCATATATATTTTGTGGAGCTATGCGTGCTTCATACGTTACAGGATCAAAACAAAACAAAACAACAGTCGGTATGTACTTAAATATCTTGATGCAGCGATATCAAGAGACGGAATGGCCAAACACTGTAGAATGGTACCAATGCTGTTTAACACAAATGTCGCAGTCACGTTACTTGACTGGTTCATTAATTGCGCTTCAGACTTAAAGGAGTGCTGATGAAAATTTACTGAAATACGGAGTCAATATGGCGTGAGGTGATGTGGCATATATCCAGGAATCTAGGTTAACAATTTAAGTTTGTAAATTCGACCTATAATTTCTGCTTCAATTTTTTTTATCCCTAAAAGGAAATGTTATACTTGTTTACAAATACTTTAGAAAACATTTTACACTGTTGTACTGTTCACACAAAACATTTTCGTTAGGAGTAAATTTGATGACGTCTTTAATTGCTTTTGTATATGGGAACACAAGTTCCGTACTCGAAACAATTGAACATTTCAGTTATTTGTACTTTGAAAATCCATATTCATCTAAAGGTTAAAATGAACTTTTTGCAGACATTTTAGTCTGTTTTATCTTGTTAATTTAGTATCTTGTCTATCCAACTGCATCTTGAATGAAACAAACAACTGAAAGACGAACACGTTTTTTTACCAAATGTCATTTGTTCTATCATCTATGCATGAAATCTGAAAAAAATAATTTAAATTTAATAATCATCTATTGATCATGATATGATGTGAACTACCTTCTTTTTAGTAGAAAATGCAATGATAAAACAAATTGAATTGTAAGCCTTCACATTATATTTGCTATACTCTATTTTTCGAGACTGTGAAATTTAAACAGCTTCTGTAGGGGAAAACTATTAGAAAATAGAGGTCTTAATTCGGTTTAATCCAATTACAAATATATAGTACCAGCAGAGTAACAAGTGTCTCAGCAGTTCGTTTTTTTGTATTTCTCCTGTGTATCCTCGTCTGAGTTTTACAATATTCATTTTCAAAACCTGACATTCAGGCTGTCTTTCGCCCATGGAAGAAAAAAGGGAAATATTGTTTAATTTATAAATGTTATTTTATATGATATTCAAACTTAGAGATATTTACTTTATAATGATTTTATTTTACCCTGACTGTATTGAGGTAGGACATTTTCACTAAGGTGCTTTACCTCAACTGAGCACGAAGTGCCTAACGTGAGTTTTGTGATTGCATATTGTCAGTTGTCCGTCCTTTCGTACGACCGCAAGTCCACCAAAAATTGTTTCATACAAAATTGGTAGTAGATATGAGATATTATTCGCAACTTTTAGAATTGCGTTTGATGAAAAAAAATTGTATCTTTTCTTTTTCTTGCAAAACTTAATGTTTAGATATTGTAGTTTTATTCATCGTTTTTTATGAATTAATCATACTTTTTCATTGCAGCACTTCTGTTTATTAAGAAAAACAGATTTCTTAATGCAATAAGCGACAAGCGGTTACCTCACAAAGTTGAGTCGTTAATTGATTTGTTGTTTCTTTTACTGCCACCAGTAATAATTAATGAAGAAAGCCAGCTGATGCGAACTGTGCTGAAGACAAAGGTAAAAGCTAGAATTTATGGTGATAATTGATGATACAATTCTCTTAAGTAATTGAATCCTTCATGGACGGATTTAGCTTTTGTTGCGTTAAAAGTATGCAATAAAAATCGTTCACCGATGTTTTAAATTTGTTAAGAATGTATAGGACTTACCGGTGAAGTGCGACATTACACAATGATAATGTCGAGATCTGTTGGCAAAGTAGAAATATTGTCCATATTGATGTAATTGTTCAGTATTACACTGATAGAATGCAAATAATGTGATAAGTTGTCCCTTATATGTAATTTGAAATAATAACGAAATTTGCTAGTCTATTAAAACGAGTTACTTTAAAAGTAAAACCTGTTTGTTCATGAAGCTGTTTGATAAGACATTTTACGCTGTTTTTATAGTTTGTCTGTTTTTTTACTGTTTGTCTGTTTTTACTGTTTGTTTGTTTGTTTTTACTGTTTGTTTGTTACGTGCATTTATTAAACCTTCATCAAAGTGTATGTTTTAGTGACATACATAGTAATTCAGAACATGATGATTTAATTTTGTAACAGATGTATTTGACACTTCAAACAATTTGTAGTAAACAGAGACTGACAACATACATCTATGTCTCAGGTATGCCAGGTCTCTCAATCCCACTAATTTCTCAAAACTCCAACTATTGCAATGTTTATAGAGTAGGTGAAGAAAAGCAAAGAAATTCTAGACACATATTTCATTGCTTTTTAGTTCTGTTGCTTCCACAGTCGTCATATTCACAATCTTAAACGCTCTATTTTTGATGATTATTTATTTGTACAGGCAATCATATTTGAAACTTTAACAAATGTAAATAGATTTCAATGATACTCCATAAATGTGATTTGTGATATTTCAATATTAAAATACAACTTAGAATTTCCCTCGTCAATGTGTTAGACCGATTCATCATTTATTTACGGCATTGATATACTACTTGATAAATCGCTCCTTTCTCGTTTATTTTCTCTTTTATGATCCTCGCTGACATACCTAAAAGTTTTTGTCTATCGTTTGCGCAAATGTGATTGAAATTGGACAGCTTTCACATTAACTCTTGTTCAACGAGATTGCAGCAGTCGACAAATTAGTAAAGACGAGCCAAAATGTTAGCGTGTGGATCGTAAGATCAAATCATACTTTCACTACTGATCAACAATCCAACACAAGCCATATAGGGTATCGTTGTGCTGTCAACCAGATGCATTAGTAAGATTTTTAACAGCCTTTATTACTTGTTTTGACTCCATTTTATTTAAAGAAGTGGAGATTTTCAGTGTTTGTTCGTATGCTTTGTGTGGCGTGCCAAAAAATGAAAATAGATGAGATGTGTCTTTACAAAAAAAACAGGTTTTTTGCTCAATACTCTTAGTCACCGTAGTTGTTTCAGATTATTGAATTTAGTAAACATGTTTTAAATACCAGCATTTTATTCAATATCTAACTCCATCTGAAAAGCAGCATCGGTAAACAAAATAAGAACATGTACCAGGATATCAAAGGTTACGTATCATTATAAAGGATATTGACATATATATTGATAGGGCAACACTTCCCTTACGCTTTTGGTCATAATCCCTATGCTTTAGAGTGTGTAACAGCTTAAAGTATGTCCGCAGAAAAATGTATTAGACAGTTGAAATTGAGTGGGCGATAACTGGTCCATATTTAAAAAAGACAGAATGCAGGGTTTTCAAATTTAAATCGGACTTTACATCTATCTATGTATACTACTACTCTTGCGAGTATTACTTGCAGGTGCAACTTACTTTCATTATACGATAACCCTATACATATTTGGTCTCAATATGATTGTTTTGATTATTGAATGTGAAACTATAATTTTCTATAATCATTGTGTTTTTAAACAAGATTTGTTTTACTGTGATGTTCTATTTGTGTACATTTCTGTTCAACAGAAAAAGAGAAAACTCTTTACTATGCTGATGAGTCAACTTTTGCGTTTGCACGGACTGTTGAATATAATTATGTAACACTTTTGAATAAAATCAATGCCATATACTTTCGTGTAATAATATGTTTTTCAATTGATTCTTTGAAACAACTTTTGTAAAGAAAATACATTTCTAACGATGAAATGCCAAAATTTTAATGGTGAAGATTTTATACACACTTAAAGAGGTATACACTCAAATATAAGGCAATCATTTTCTGAAAAAAATACAGTGTCTATAGAAGTGATTGATATTATATGTAAAAAAAATTCACCAAAATTGCTGTTTTTTCTAACAAAAGCAATGGAAGAAAGAAAAAATGCAGTAATTGATATTTCTATCTACATTTGATTGTAGAATATGTATTATGTTTTTCAATACTTTGTGAGTTTTTCTTTATACACGTACATTCTGTGAGTTCTTGTTTATATACTTTTACATTTATACTTTTGAAAGTCTTTGCCATATTCTAGTTTTCTTATTGTAAATGGCCGAAGGCATTATTATGCTGATTTTGCCAATAAAACTTGAAACTTGAATTATACCAATTATTACATAATGTCAAGATTTCTGTCAAAACTTCTAGGTATAACAGGTAAACTGAATACATTAATGTAAATCTTTATACAGAAAGTTGTTGTAAGTTTTTTGATTGGTTATTGGTTTATTTACAAATGAAAATGTAGACAAAAAGGAAAAAATAAGCATAAATTCTTGTTTATATTATTAATTATTTTCATTTAAGAGAGAATGAACCATTGAAATATATTACAATAAACTTTTCACTATTTTAGGGCATGTTATCCTATATGTTCTATGTCTAGTCCTTTGTGTAAACAATTTAATAGTAACAACGGAATGGTAATCTTTATTACAATTATTTTACGAAGTTATGGATCCGAATGTGGAAGTCCTTTACAATGTTTCCTTTTCCGTAAGATATTTCAAGAAATTACAATATTAATGCAGAATATAACTTATTGTTCAGGTTGTTCATGAAATGAAACACTTACGAGTTATGGAATTTTATAAAACTTTAAATAGCTGTTTTTAGTATTACACAATGGTGAATATTTTTTTCTCTCAATTTTTCTTCTTTCAAATGCTCTAAGAATACACATATCGCCTGGGTACATATTTCATCTCATATGCCTTTTGTATATCCATTTAGTCATCTACTATAAAATGTGTTACTCCCCTGAAGTTAATCGCGTTGCGACTGTCATTTGGTATATTAAATTTATTCGTTTTAATTGTCAGAGAATGATAGTGACCTTTTCTTGTTGGAAACAAAAGACAGCACCACAATGATTCCTATACAAGAGTTTATCGAGCGTACCAGGAGTCACAATCATTCCAATAGTCTTGCTCGGATTACCAGAATACCGACGACGATATAAGCACTTTAGTGTTTTGATAGGAGCGAACCAAAGGGATTTGAAAATTTCCTTCTGTACGATTTTCCTTCTATATGCAGAAAATATAGTACATCGAGAAAATAAGGATATAAGGAAGAAATGTAACTGGTTACTATATCTTTTTAAAAACTTTCTTAATGTATCAATTATTCACGGATTTTTTTGTTTCGTTTTGCTTGTTTGTTTGGTACTGCAAAATGAATGAGTTCCCTTTCAATGCAACGTTTAGTTTTGAAATATTTAAACCAGTCTCCTAAACAACATTATATAGTTTTTGCGACCATTAAAGTTAAGTTTTAAATTTTGTCCAAGGTTGATGAAATTTGATAAAGTTTCCGTTCGCACGATAAGACTTATGTTCTATTTATCTTTATTTGTTTTTGATGGTAGTTTTTCAAAAAAGTTTGTTTTCAATTAACCCCTTGAAAACAGTTTGTCGGTAATGTCTGTGCGTGTGCTTCTTTAAGCTCTCATGTGTATTGCCATGTGTTACAATAAGTTAGTGTAATGCTTTATTCTGATTTCGTTTTAGTGGAATTTAATGATGTAAGAATCGTAATTATTGAACAGTTTGGGTATTAGCTATGTTCCAAGTTACGAATCTCAGTTTTTGTTGTACAGATTCAACAGGAAATGATTTTTCATGATCTGAATCCAGTTTAATCAAATAATGCATGTCTGTTTAGTCGAAGATAATGTCCATGTGGAATTGCAAGCTTTCTATGTCTGGGTATAAACAAATGAATGTTGAAGCGACTGAATAAACGTGAAAAGAATGCTTTTGTCTCGTGATATTGAAATAGATTTTAAGTTTGAGTGTTCTACCGTGAAATATAGCACGGTGTCGAGTTCAGATGAGTATTAATTTAATACTCATCTGAACTCGACACCGTGCTATATTCGACGGTAGAACACAAAAACTTTAAAATCTATTTCCATTCTAACACATATGTATAGGTTATAAAGGACACAATTATGTGCACTACTTAACATGCCATTTTTTAGGGTTATTGACCCTGACAGGCTATTCTGTTTAACCCGCTTTTAATTCCCCACGTGAAAATGAAAACAACAAGGTTATTTTAGCTTATCAGTCAATAATTTACGTTTTAACAAATATCTGTAATTTTATCATAGATGAACATCAAAGAAGATTTAGTCCATAACAATATTTCACTATAAAAATATTCTAAAACAATTTTCGGTTTACAATGACAAATAAGAACAGCCGAAAGTAGTTGGCAGTGACGTCAGCGGGCGCGCGCTTTTATTCAGCGTGCTCTAATATATAATATGATATATCACGCTCAATTCCTTCTTTGAGTATTTTCGGCGAATTGCGGATAGTGTTAGAATTGTTTACAAATACTTTAGAAAACATTTTACACTGTTATACTGTTCACACAAAACATTTTCGTTAGGAGTTAATTTGATGACGACTTTAATTGTTTTCGTATAGGGGAACACAAGTTCCGTACTCGAAACTACTGAACATTTCAGTTATTTGTACTTTGAAAATCCATATTCATCTAAAGGTTAAAATGAACTTTTTGCAGATATTTAAGTCTGTTTTATCTTGTTAATTCAGTATCTTGTCTATCCAACTGCATCTTGAATGAAACAAACAACTGAAAGACGAACACGCTTTTTTACCAAATGTCATTTGTTCTATCATCTATGCATGAAATCTGAAAAAATAATTTAAATTTAATAATCATCTATTGATCATGATATGATGTGAACTACCTTCTTTTTAGTAGAAAATGCAATAATAAAACAAATTGAATTGTAAGCCTTCACATTATATTTGCTATACTCTATTTTTCGAGACTGTGAAATTTAAACAGCGTCTGTAGGGGAAAACTATTAGAAAATAGAGGTCTTAATTCGGTTTAATCCAATTACAAATATATAGTACCAGCAGAGTAACAAGTGTCTCAACAGTTCGTTTTTGTATTTCTTCTGTGTATCGTCGTCTGAGTTTTACAATATTCATTTTCAAAACCTGACATTCAGGCTGTCTTTCGCCCATGGAAGAAAAAGGGGAAATATTGTTTAATTTATGAATGTTATTTTATATGTTATTCAAACTTAAAGACATTTACTTTTAAATTATTTTATTTTACCCTGACTGTATTGAGGTGGGACATGTTCACTAAGGTGCTTTACCTCAACTGAGCACGAAGTGCCTAACGTGAGTTTTGTGATTGCATATTGTCAGTTGTCCGTCCTTTCGTACGGCCGCAAGTCCGTCAACAATTGTTTCATACAAAATTGATAGTACATATGAGATATTGATCACAACTTTTAGCGTTGCGTTTGATGAAAAAAAATTGTATCTTTTCTTTTTCTTGCAAAACTTAATGTTTAGATATTGGAATTTTATTCATCGTTTTTTATGAATTAAACATTCTTTTTCATTGCAGCACTTCTGTTTATTAAGAAAAACAGATTTTTATGCAGTAAGCGACACGCAGTTATCTCACAAAGTTGAGTCGTTAATTGATTTGTTGTTCCTTTTACTCCCAACAGTAATGATTAATGAAGAAAGCCAACTGATGCGAACTGTGCTGAAGACAAAGGTAAAAGCTAGTATTTATGGTGATAATTGATGATACAATTCTCTTAAGTAATTGAATATTTCATGGACGGATTTAGCTTTTGTTGCGTTAAAAGTATGAAATAAAAAAACGTTCACCGATGTTTTAATTTGTTAAGAATGTATAGGACTTACCGGTGAAGTGCGACATTACACAATGATAATGTCGAGATCTGTAGGCAAAGTAGAAATATTGTCCATTTTGATGTAATAGTTCAGTATTACACTGATAGAATGCAAATAATGTGATAAGTTGTCCCTTATATGTAATTTGAAATAATAACGAAATTTGCTAGTCTATTAAAACGAGTTACTTTAAAAGTAAAACCTGTTTGTTCATGAAGCTGTTTGATAAAGACATTTTACGCTGTTTTTAATGTTTGTCTGTTTTTTTACTGTTTGTCTGTTTTTACTGTTTGTTTTTACTGTTTGTTTTTTACGTGCATTTATTAAACCTTTCATCAAATTGTATGTTTTAGTGACATACTTAGTAATTCAGAACACCTTTCATGATGATTTAATTTTGTTACAGATGTATTTGAAACTTCAAACAATTTGTAGTAAACAGAGACTGACAACATACATCTATGTCTCAGGTATGCCAGGTCTCTCAATCCCACCAATTTCTCAAAACTCCAACTATTGCAATGTTTATAGACTAGGTGAAGAAAAGCTACGAGATTCTAGACACATATTTCATTGCTTTTTAGTTCTCTTGCTTCCACAGTCCTCATATTCACAATCTTAAACGCTCTATTTTTGATGATTATTTATTTGTACAGGCAACATATTTGAGACTTTAACAAATGTAAATAGATTTCAATGATACTCCGTAAATGTGATTTGTGATATTTCAATATTAAAAACACAACTTAGAATCTCCCTCGTCAATGTCTTAGACCGATTCATCATTTATTTACGGCATTGATACACTACTTGATAAATCGCTCCTTTCTCATTTATTTTCTCTTTTATGATCCTCTCTGACATACCTAAAAGTTTTTGTCTATCGTTTGCGCAAATGCGATTGAAATTGGACAGCTTTCACATTAACTCTTGTTCACCGAGATTGCAGCAGTCGACAAATTAGTAAAGACGCGCCAAAATGTTAGCGTGTGGATCGTAAGATCAAATCATACATTCACTACTGATCAACAATCCAACACAGGCCATATAGGGAATCGTTGTGCTGTCAACCAGATGAATTAGTAAGATTTCTAACAGCCTTTATTACTTGTTTTATCTCCTTTTTCTTTAAAGAAGTGGAGATTTTCAGTTTTTGTTCTTATGCTATCAGTTGCGTGCCAAAAAATGAAAATAGATGAGACGTGTCGTTACGAAAAATCAGGTTTTTTGCTCAGCCTGATATTCTTTACTCTTAGTCACCGTAGTTGTTTCAGATAATTGAATTTAGTTAACATGTTTTAAATACCAGAATTTTATTCAATATCTAACTGCATCTGAAAAGCAGCATCGGTAAACAAAATAAGAACATGTACCAGGATATCAAAGATTACGTATCATTATAAAGGATATTGACATATATATTGAAAGGGCAACACTTCCCTTACGCTTTTGGTCATAATCCTTATGCTTTAGAGTGTGTAAAAAGCTTAAAGTATGTCCGCAGAAAAATGTATCAGACAGTTGAAATTGAGTGGGCGATAACTGGTCCATATTTATAAAAAAAACAGAATGCAAGTTTTTCAAATTTAAATCGGACTTCACATCTATCTATGTATACTACTACTCTTGCAAGTATTACTTGCAGGTGCAACTTACTTTCATTATACGATAACCCTATACATATTTGGTCTATATATGATTGTTTTGATTATAGAATGTGAAACTATAATTTTCTATAGTCATTGTGATTTTTAACAAGATTTGTTTTACTGTGAAGTTCTATTTGTATAAATTTCTGTTCAACAGAAAAAGAGGAAGCTCTTTACTATGCTGATGAGTCAACTTTTGTGTTTGCACGGACTGTTGAATATAATTATGTAACACTTTTGAATAAAATCAATGCCATATACTTTCGTGTAATAATATGTTTTTCAATTAACTTTCTGAAACAAATTTTGTAAAGAAAATACATTTCTACCGATGAATTGCCAAAATATTAATGATGAAGATTTTATACTCACTTAAAGAGGCATACACTCAAATATAAGGCAATCATTTTCTGAATAAAATACAGTGTCTATAGAAGTGATTGATATTATACCAATTATTACATAATGTCAAGATTTCTGTCAAAACTTCTAGGTACAACAGGTAAACTGAATACATTAATATAAGTCTTTATACAGTAAGTTGTTGTAATTTTTTTGATTGGTTATTGATTTATTTACAAATGAAAATGTAGACAAAAAGAAAAAAATAAGCATAAATTCTTGTTTATATTATTAATTATTTTCATTTAAGAGAGAATGAACCATTGAAATATATTACAATAAACTTTTCACTATTTTAGGGCATGTTATCCTATATGTTCTATGTCTAGTCCTTTGTGTAACCAATTAAATAGTAACAACAGAATGGTAATCTTTATTACAATTACTTTACAAAGTTATGGATCCAAATGTGGAAGTCCTTTACAATGTTTCCTTTTCCGTAAGATATTTCAAGAAATTACAATTTTAATGCAGAATATAACTTATTATTCAAGTTGTTCATGAAATGAAACACTAACAAGTTATGGAATTTTATAAAACTTTAAATAGCTGTTTTTAGTATTACACAGTGATGAATATTTTTCTCTCTCAATTTTTGCTTTTTTCAAATGCACCAAGAATATACATATCGCCGGGGTACACATTTATTCTCATATGCCTTCTGTATATCCATTTAGTCATCTACTATAAAATGTGTTACTCCCCTGAAGTTAATCGCATTGCGACTGTCATTCGGTATATTTGATTTATTCGTTTTAATTGTCAGAGAATGATAGTGACCTTTTCTTGGTGGAAACAAAAACAGTTACACAATGATTCCTATACAAGAGTTTATCGAGCGTACTAAGGGTCACAATCATTCCAATAGTCTTGCTCGGATTACCAGAATGCCGACGACGATATAAGCACTTTAGTGTTTTGATAGGAGCGGATCAAAGGGATTTGAAAATTTCCCTCTGTACGATTTTCCTTGTATATGCAGAAAATATAGTACATCGAGAAAATAATAATGGCTTAGGATATAAGGAAGAAATGTAACAGGTTACTATATCTTTTTAAAACTTTCTTAATGTATCACTTATTATTCACGGATTTTTTTGTTTTGTTCTTTTGTTTGGTACTGCTAAATGAATGAGTTCCCTTGCAATGGAACGTTTAGTTTTAAAATATTTAAACCAGTCTTCTTAACAACATATATAGTTTTTGCGACCATTAAAGTTAAGTTTTAAATTCTGTCCAAGTTTGATGAAATTTGATAAAGTTTCCAATCGCACGATAAGACATATGTTCTCTTTATCTAAATTTGTTTTTGATGGAAGTTTTTCTAAAAAGTTTGTTTTCAATTAATCCCTTGAACAGTTTGTCGGTAATGTCTGTGCGTGTGCTTCTTTAAGCTCATGTATATTGCCATGTGTTACAATAAGTTAGTGTAATGCTTTATGCTGATTTAGTTTTAGTGGAACTTAATGATGTAAGAATCGTAATTAGTGGACAGTTTGGGTATGAGCTATGTTCCAAGTTACGAATCTCAGTTTTTGTTGTACAGATTCAACAGGAAATGGTTTTCATGATTTGAATCCAGTTTAATCAAATAATGCATGTCTGTTTAGTCGAAGATAATGTCCATGTGGAATTGCTAGTATGTAACTCACTTTCTATGTCTGGGTATAAACAAATGAATGTTGAAGCGACTGAATATACGTGAAAAGAATGCTTTTGTCTCGTGATTAAACAATGATAAGGCGAAATATTAATTCAAGCTATCAGATGTAATGGAGTCTACCCTATCAAGTTTTCAGATGAAATGGAGTCTAACCTATCAAGTGTATTAATCTAAGGTGTCCATACATGGGATCAATATATTTAAAAATAAATAATGTAATGATTTTGATAGAAACAATATTAATAACAGTTATATATATAATTAAACAAAATGTGTTTTCTAGCAGCAAACTAGATATCTGTTATACTTAGTAGTGATTGTATAAAGGTTTGTGAAATGAATGGTATCAAATGGTTGGAACGGTGGAATCTCGCTGGACAGGTAATCCAGCGGTCACAAGCTTGATCTCCCGCTCTTCTGGACAGGTAATCCAGCGGTCACAAGCTTGATCTCCCGCTCTTCTGGACAGGTAATCCAGCGATCGCAAGCTTGATCTCCCGCTCTTCTGGACAGGTAATCCAGCGGTCGCAAGCTTGATCTCCCGCTCTTCTGGACAGGTAATCCAGCGGTCGCAAGCTTGATCTCCCGCTCTTACACTCTTCGATTAACACGTCTGTCTTTCCGATGAGACTTTAAGTTTTGGTCCGATAGTCCATAGAATGAGTTGCTTTCTGTACCCCCAACAACCTAAAATCACAAAACTCTTCAGAGCGCGTCGGCCATATAGAAAACCAGAATACGTTAAAAAACACTCAACAGAAAATAGCTATATAGATTCAATTTGACCAAGAAAAAATGGGTATGTCTAGCCCTGTTACTAATATGCCTTGTTCTCATTAGCAGTTTTATGCAATTCCATCTGCTAGTTACATACGTTAAAATATTTGTCAGCATATTAGTTCTATTATCTTTATAAGTAATAAATTAATTTCGATAGTTACAAAAAACCCTCTAAACAGAAAGTGTATTATAATGAAATGACACTTCCTTCCGTATACTTTTTTCAATAAACGAAAATTTCTATTACTTGTTTCTTGTTGAATTCTGCATTTAGTTTATTGTATAGTTTTTTTTATATTTTCATTTATTTTTTTGTTTGCTTTGCAATCAGGTATTCATTAATGTACATGAAACAGCATTTTGTAGACAAAATTTCAAGTCTTCTGGGAGTCCTTTAACAACTAATTGATTAATTGATGTAATGAAATGCATCTTAACAGGATTGTAGCACGCCCACACAAGAAGCTGAGGACAATTTCCGTTGGTTCGCATTTCCGTTGGTTCGCATTTCTAAACTTTTTGCACGATGGTCGACGAGAGCATAATTATGTTTTAACTAAACCGAGCATGTTTGTAAGAAATTTGAACATGCTTTGTTTCCGCAGTAAATTCTTTCATTAGATAATTATTACTTAAGTAGCTTAGGGCAAGTTATTTTCGATGTGGCTATTTTTAGATTCCTCATTTGTGATCATCATCAAGCGTATGTGACAATAGTCGAAGTTTCTTGGTTTCTTGATGATAAAGAAAACATTTGAGGTTGTGTTTATACAATACATTTTTATATAACATTTATAACAAATTTAAATGGCTATGTTTTACTGGTTCTTGGGAGTAATTACATTTATTATTTACACTTTAATTATGTTTTATTCGTTTGCGCAAAGAACACTGCTTGAGATCGAATTAATCGAAGTTGTTTGGCCCGAAAGTGTTGAACTTAGAAAAGGGTTTTGTGTATGGTGCACGACGAGCTAATTTTCACTTTTGCAATATATTGAACTGGTATATTTAAGGAAAATACAGTATTATAAACAAGAATAGTAAGTTTAAATTTTTGTTTATATAGTCATTGGCTGATTCTAAATAATGATTAAAGTAGACATTTTGGCATAAGCGATTTTAACCAAGAGTGGTCAGACTTGACACGATCTGGCCTTTATCTTGTATAAGAAAGTCTATTCTTTACAGTTCTCGCGGACTGTGACTTTGAAGAGGCAACATGATCTAATAAAAAGGCATTTAGATTTTATTTAAAAATTGAATTGTTACCTTGCGCAAAAAGTTGTTGGTAATTCAGAGATTTTGCTTAAATATATTTTTTAATTGTTTTAGTGTGGTAAAGGTGATTGAAGGGACTACAAATTACTTTATAATTTATGGAATGATTGTATTTGAATGCAGTCTTTTCCAGTTGCTTGTGTTATTTTATAGCTTTGACTGTTTAAGGAATGTATTAGATATGTTTGTAAAGAGTGTGCTAGAATCAGGTTAAATAGACTAATATTCGTAGTTGCATTGGCGGTACTGAATGTTCAATAAATACGAGTATGTCTTTGAAAGTGTTTTTAACTTATTAGAATTAAGCTAATGTAATCAAACAATTCTAATAAGTAATTGATAGAGGATGACAGAAAATGTTAGGTTGAATGTTTGAGACATTCCTTTGCCTCTACCCCAATATGAAGAAACAGACATTATATCTCTTGCAATAAGTAAGAACGATTATAAGATTCATGTAATAATCAGCATTTACATTTTTATAAACTGGGAAGAATTTATTCCACGATTCCCTCTTTTAAGATGCCGTTACCTATTTTTTTTCGTAAAGTTTAGAGAGCTAACATACAGCTTTAATCATATACAGTAATCATGAGATTATTAGGTATTTAAAAGAACCCAAGTTTTATAATTAGTATTAATATATGGCATAATATTTGTACAGGTAAAATAGAGGTATGAAAATAGCCTGTGAAATAAACTTTTACCTTTTGACTCAAGTTTCAACTGATACTTCACAGTAAATCTATCTGAAACGTTTTAACATATCTGCAAATAAGACTTAGTTAATATAAAAACAAAGAATATGTCTGATTGGTTTCAGTAATGGTATTGCGCCAATTGCTTTAACATGCAGTGAACCAAGTTCATTTCATCAGTTGATTGTCTCTGGTTTTTAAATTTCTACGAGGAAATGGAAACTGCTTTTGGTATTGCCTACATAACCTGTTTCTTTCAAGCATCTCAAATCAACCAACTGTAAATATATAGACAAGAATTGCAAATCAGTCCTTTTATATGTTTCACTGCAACATTATTTACATACAGTAACAACCAGTAAGTCTAGAAACTTTGAAGTAGTGCTTGCATATCATATGTAGGTTAATCCATAGGAAGGTGCGGGAAGTTTTCTTGACGTTCTATATGTCTGTATCTTTTCGGTTCCGTTTCTTTATAGGCTGCAGTGCTAACGGTTTGTTCATATGAGTTTTTACCGTTACGTTATAACATAAACAAAGGGGTAATGCCTCTAAAGATCGATCCTGTTTTAAGTCATAAAAGGCAATAAATGCTTGTCTCCCAGGCAATAAGTGCTTGTCTCCCAGGCAATAAGTGCTTGTCTCCCAGGCAATAAGTGCTTGTCTCCCAGACTTCTTTTCGGGAACTCGTCTCTTTTAAACCCAGTCTCATTGCTTTTGTCTGTTTTGTGCAGATAAGACTGCATATTTAACAAGATTTTCCTTAACTCTCAGTCGGAGAAATAGCAACAACGCTGATAATGTCCGTTTTTTCTTCTGAAAACATTTAAATTGTGTTTTTTTTTATTCCCTTTACATTACATTTTTTTGTCATTTTATTCACCTACTTTGAAAATTCTTTTTCAATAAAAAAGTAAAATAAAGTCCATTCAAAATCATCACATCTTTGAATGAAACGCTCAACAAGTCACTGACTTTTCATTTGCTCTAGAAATTCTCGTTTTAACCATTCAGATGACCACTTTAAACAATATACAGGTTAAACTGAACGACAATATTGATCAATTACGACATTTGTATTGTTTATTTAATGTTTTATTCGTCAGTAGTTATTTTTTTTGAAGTAAATAATTCATCAGCCAAATGAAATCAATTTCACACTTATGACACATCAGTCAAAAAGAAGTATTGTGTTATTTATAACGTTTACTGTATGTGAACACTAGAATTTCATCACCTAATTAGCAGAATTAATTAACATTCTTCCTGTTCTGTGAAAAGTTGTCATTTAAACGATAAAAGAGAAAAATCCGATAAAACATTTAGTCTTGAATATTTTTAAACCATTAGATACATAAACATTTACTATCAATGTTCGACTTTTAATACACCACTTTGCAATTTGTTTCCATAATTAAGGTCTTTTAATGTAATTTTTTGCTGACTTCACTCGACGTATGGATAAAACTTGATCTCACGTAATTTTATCGTAGTAAACATAAAGAGATATTGAGTTTTTGACTGGAAAGCAGAAAACATCAACAATGACTTTAGAAACTTATGAGCATATAAGGCTTTAACGGCTAGAGTTTTACCCTGTCATTGCTATTGAGTACTTTGATAGAACAGAATGTCGGTTGTTTAGTAAGAGGGTAGGGCCGTATCTAATGGACTTGGAGCTCTTTCAGGTTACACAAATTATTTACTTAAAGTTTATATTTTCGACAAATTTACACCTTTGTACACCTTTATCCAGTAAGCATGTAATTAAATGCAATTTGATTTTTTTGGTTTCATTTTTAAAAACTCATTTGTTCAAATATGAATCAGTAAAAAAAATGTCTGAAAAAAAAGATGTCTATACAACACACTTGGCGAATGACTGGACAGAAGTATGACAGACAGAAGTAACAAAATGGTACATGATCACACACACACACACACACACCAATAAAAAGAGCAAAAGTAGTAAGAATTTGAGCTGGTATGGAATAAAGTAAATAAAATCAAAACACTGAATGTACTGAATGAATTTGACTCCGCTAAAATGGACACTATTTGTCAGTACGTATATAAAAGTTAATAAAATACCTGAAACACCATAATATTATACCTTCAAAATGCAAGACTTTCCCAACACATAATGCAAACAGCATGCGAAATATTTAATTGTCCTGTTTTACCTAGATTTAAGAATAGATCTTCCCAGTAAAGATGTTCCGTACTTTCAATACTTAAGTAGGTTTTGATAATTTCGAAACTCTTATGTGTTCCCTTTCTATAAACCGCTTTATTATTCTTCCATTGAATCTTAATTAGAAAACAAAGAAAAGACTTTCATCATATATATTTTGTGGAGCTATGCGTGCTTCATACGTTACAGGATCAAAACAAAAAAAACAACAGTCGGTATGTACTTAAATATCTTGATGCAGCGATATCAAGAGACGGAATGGCCAAACACTGTAGAATGGTACCAATGCTGCTTAACACAAATGTCGCAGTCACGTTACTTGACTGGTTCATTAATTGCGCTTCAGACTTAAAGGAGTGCTGATGAAAATTTACTGAAATACGGAGTCAATATGGCGTGAGGTGATGTGGCATATATCCAGGAAGGCTAGGTTAACAATTTAAGTTTGTAAATTCGACCTATAACTTCTGCTTCTAATATTTTTATCCCAAAAAGGAATTGTTATACTTGTTTACAAATACTTTAGAATCATTTTACACTGTTGTACTGTTCACACAAAACATTTTCGTTAGGAGTTAATTTGATGACGTCTTTAATTGCTTTTGTATATGGGAACACAAGTTCCGTACTCGAAACAATTGAACATTTCGGTTATTTGTACTTTGAAAATCCATATTCATCTAAAGGTTAAAATGAACTTTTTGCAGACATTTTAGTCTGTTTTATCTTGTTAATTTAGTATCTTGTCTATCCAACTGCATCTTGAATGAAACAAACAACTGAAAGACGAACACGCTTTTTTACCAAATGTCATTTATTCTATCTATGCATGAAACCTGAAAATGGAATTTAAATTTAATAATCATCTATTGATCATAATATGATGTGGACAACCTTCTTTTGAATAGAAAATGCAATAATAAACAAATTGAATTGTAAGCCTTCAAATTTTTTGTTATACTCTATATTTCCAGACTGTGAAATTTAAACAGCTTCTGTAGGGAAAAACTATTAGAAAATAGAGGTCTTAATTCGGTTTAATCCAATTACAAATTTATAGTACCAGCAGAGTAACAAGTGTCTCAACAGTTCGTTTTTTGTATTTCTTCTGTGTATCATCGTCTGAGTTTTACAATATTCATTTTCAAAGCCTGACATTCAGGCTGTCTTTCGCCCATGGAAGAAAAAAAGGGAAATATTGTTTAATTTATGAATGTTATTTTATATGATATTCAAACTTAGAGATATTTACTTTTAAAATTATTTTATTTTACCCTGACTGTATTGAGGTGGGACATTTTCACTAAGGTGCTTTACCTCAACTGAGCACGAAGTGCCTAACGTGAGTATTGTGATTGCATATTGTCAGTTGTCCGTCCTTTCGTACGGCCGCAAGTCCGTCAACAATTGTTTCATACAAAATTGATAGTACATATAAGATATTGATCACAACTTTTAGCGTTGCGTTTGATGAAAAAAAATTGTATCTTTTCTTTTTCTTGCAAAACTTAATGTTTAGATATTGGAATTTTATTCATCGTTTTTTATGAATTAAACATTCTTTTTCATTGTAGCACTTCTGTTTATTATGAAAAACAATTTTTATGCAATAAGCGACACGCAGTTATCACACAAAGTTGAGTCGTTAATTGATTTGTTGTTCCTTTTACTCCCACCAGTAATGATTAATGAAGAAAGCCAACTGATGCGAACTGTGCTGAAGACAAAGGTAAAAGCTAGAATTTATGGTGATAATTGATGATACAATTCTCTTAAGTAATTGAATCCTTCATGGACGGATTTAGCTTTTGTTGCGTTAAAAGTATGAAATAAAAAAACGTTCACCGATATTTTAAATTTGTTAAGAATGTATAGGACTTACCGGTGAAGTGCGACATTACACAATGATAATGTCGAGATCTGTAGGCAAAGTAGAATTATTGTCCATATTGATGTAATAGTTCAGTATTACACTGACAGAATGCAAATAATGTGATAAGTTGTCCCTTCTATGTAATTTGAAATAATAATATAATATTAATAATAATAATTAAAACGAGTTACTTCAAAAGTAAATCCTGTTTGTTCATGAAGCTGTTTGATAAAGACATTTTACGCTGTTTTTATTGTTTGTCTGTTTTTTACTGTTTGTCTGTTTTTACTGTTTGTTTTTCCTGTTTGTTTTTTACGTGCATTTATTAAACCTTTCATCAAAGTGTATGTTTAATTGACATACATAGTAATTCAGAACACCTTTCATGATGATTTAATTTTGTTACAGATGTATTTGAAACTTCAAACAATTTGTAGTAAACAGGGACTGACACCATACATCTACGTCTCAGGTATGCCAGGTCTCTCAGTCCCACTAAATTCTCAAAACTCCAACTATTGCAATGTTTACAGACTAGGTGAAGAAAAGCTACGAGATTCTAGACACATATTTCATTGCTTTTGCTTTTTAGTTCTGTTGCATCCACAGTCGTCATATTCACAATCTTAAACGCTATATTTTTGATGATTATTTATTTGTACAGGCAATCATATTTGAGACTTTAACAAATGTAAATAGATTTCAATGATATTCCGTAAATGTGATTTGTGATATTTCAATATTAAAAATACAACTTAGAATCTCCCTCGTCAATGTCTAAGACCGATTCATCATTTATTTACGGCATTGATACATTACTTGATAAATCGCTCCTTTCTCGTTTATTTTCTCTTTTATGATCCTCTCTGACATACCTAAAAGTTTTTGTCTATCGTTTGCGCAAATGTGATTGAAATTGGACAGCTTTCACATTAACTCTTGTTCAACGAGATTGCAGCAGTCGACAAATTAGTAAAAACGCGCCAAAATGTTAGCGTGTGGATCGTAAGATCAAATCATACATTCACTACTGATCAACAATCCAACACAGGCCATATAGGGAATCGTTGTGCTGTCAACCAGATGAATTAGTAAGATTTCTAACAGCCTTTATTACTTGTTTTATCTCCTTTTTCTTTAAAGAAGTAGAGATTTTCAGTTTTTGTTCTTATGCTATCAGTTGCGTGCCAAAAAATGAAAATAGATGAGACGTGTCGTTACGAAAAATCAGGTTTTTTGCTCAGCCTGATATTCTTTACTCTTAGTCACCGTAGTTGTTTCAGATTATTGAATTTAGTAAACATGTTTTAAATACCAGAATTTTATTCAATATCTAACTCCATCTGAAAAGCAGCATCGGTAAACAAAATAAGAACATGTACCAGGATATCAAAGGTTACGTATCATTATAAAGGATATTGACATATATATTGAAAGGGCAACACTTCCCTTACGCTTTTGGTCATAATCCTTATGCTTTAGAGTGTGTAAAAAGCTTAAAGTATGTCCGCAGAAAAATGTATCAGACAGTTGAAATTGAGTGGGCGATAACTGGTCCATATTTATAAAAAAAAACAGAATGCAGGTTTTTCAAATTTAAATCGGACTTCACATCTATCTATGTATACTACTACTCTTGCGAGTATTACTTGCAGGTGCAACTTACTTTCATTATACGATAACCCTATACATATTTGGTCTATATATGATTGTTTTGATTATAGAATGGGAAACTATAATTTTCTATAGTCATTGTGATTTTTAACAAGATTTGTTTTACTGTGAAGTTCTATTTGTATAAATTTCTGTTCAACAGAAAAAGAGGAAACTCTTTACTATGCTGATGAGTCAACTTTTGTGTTTGCACGGACTGTTGAATATAATTATGTAACACTTTTGAATAAAATCAATGCCATATACTTTCGTGTAATAATATGTTTTTCAATTGATTTTCTGAAACAACTTTTGTAAAGAAAATACATTTCTACCGATGAATTGCCAAAATATTAATGGTGAAGATTTTATACTCACTTAAAGAGGCATACACTCAAATATAAGGCAATCATTTTCTGAATAAAATACAGTGTCTATAGAAGTGATTGATATTATACCAATTATTACATAATGTCAAGATTTCTGTCAAAACTTCTAGGTACAACAGGTAAACTGAATACATTAATGTAAATCTTTATACAGAAAGTTGTTGTAAGTTTTTTGATTGGTTATTGGTTTATTTACAAATGAAAATGTAGACAAAAAGGAAAAAAAATAAGTATACATTCTTGTTTATATTATTAATTATTTTCATTTAAGAGAGAATGAACCATTGAAATATATTACAATATACTTTTCATTATTTTAAGGATGTTCCTATATGTTCTATGTCTAGTCCTTTGTGTAAACAATTTAATAGGAACAACAGAATGGTAATCTTTATTACAATTATTTTACGAAGTTATGGATCCGAATGTGGAAGTCCTTTACAATGTTTTCTTTTCCGGAAGATATTTCAAGAAATTACAATATTAATGCA
The DNA here is from genome assembly GCA_012932295.1 of Cyclina sinensis. Lineage (NCBI taxonomy): Eukaryota > Metazoa > Mollusca > Bivalvia > Venerida > Veneridae > Cyclina > Cyclina sinensis. Next base: position 45,139,271 of record JAAONU010000013.1, read on the forward strand.
GAATATAACTTACTGTTCAAGTTGTTCATGAAATGAAACACTAACGAGTTATGGAATCTTATAAAACTTTAAATAGCTGTATTTTATATTACAAAGTGATGAATATTTTTTTCTCAATTTTGCTTCTTTCAAATGCACTAAGAATATACATATCCCCTGGGTACACATTTATTCTCATATGCCTTCTGTATATCCATTTAATCATCTACTATAAAATGTGTTACTCCCCTGAAGTTAAGCGCATTGCGACTGTCATTTGGTTATATTTAATGTATTCGTTTAAGTGTCAGAGAATGATAGTGACCTTTTCTTGGTGGAAACAAAAGACAGTACCACAATGATTCCTATACAAGAGTTTATCGAGCGTACTAGGGGTCACAATCATTCCAATAGTCTTGCTCGGATTACCAGAATGCCGACGACGATATAAGCACTTTAGTGTTTTGATAGGAGCGGACCAAAGGGATTTGAAAATTTCCCTCTATACGATTTCCCTTGTATATGCAGAAAATATAGTACATCGAGAAAATAATAATGGCTTAGGATATAAGGAAGAAATGTAACTGGTTACTATATCTTTTTAAAACTTTCTTAATGTATCACTTATTATTCACGGATTTTTTTGTTTCGTTTTGTTTGTTTGTTTGGTACTGCAAAATGAATGAGTTCCCTTTCAATGCAACGTTTAGTTTTGAAATATTTAAACCAGTCTCCTAAACAACATTATATAGTTTTTGCGACCATTAAAGTTAAGTTTTAAATTTTGTCCAAGGTTGATGAAATTTGATAAAGTTTCCGTTCGCACGATAAGACTTATGTTCTATTTATCTTTATTTGTTTTTGATGGTAGTTTTTCAAAAAAGTTTGTTTTCAATTAACCCCTTGAAAACAGTTTGTCGGTAATGTCTGTGCGTGTGCTTCTTTAAGCTCATGTGTATTGCCATGTGTTACAATAAGTTAGTGTAATGCTTTATTCTGATTTAGTTTTAGTGGAATATAATGATGTAAGAATCGTAATTATTGAACAGTTTGGGTATTAGCTATGTTCCAAGTTACGAATCTCAGTTTTTGTTGTACAGATTCAACAGGAAATGATTTTTCATGATCTGAATCCAGTTTAATCAAATAATGCATGTCTGTTTAGTCGAAGATAATGTCCATGTGGAATTGCAAGCTTTCTATGTCTGGGTATAAACAAATGAATGTTGAAGCGACTGAATAAACGTGAAAAGAATGCTTTTGTCTCGTGATTAAACAATGATAAGGCCAAATATTAATCCAAGCTATCAGATGTAATGGAGTCTACCCTATCAAGTTGTGATATGTAATGGAGTCTAACTTATCAAGTGTATTAGTCTAACGTGTCCATACATTGGATCAATATATTTAGAAAAATAATATAATGATTTTGATAGATTTAAAATATATATAAGAGTTATATATATATAATTAAACAAAATGTGTTTTTAGCAGCAAACTAGATATCTGTTATACTTAGTAGTGATTATATAAAGGTTTGTGCAATGAATGGCATCAAATGGTTGGAAAAGTGGAATTTCGCTGGACAGGTAATCCAGCGGTCGCAAGCTTGATCTTACGCTCTTCGATTAACAAGTCTGTCTTCTGGATGAGACTTTAAGTTTTGGCCCGATGGTCTATAGAATGAGTTGCTTTCTGTACCCCCAACAACCTAAAATCACAAAACTCTTCAGAGGGCGTCGGCCATGTAGGAAACCAGTACACGTTAAATAAACTCAACAGAAAATAGCTAGATAGATGTTCATTTGCCTAAGAAAAAATAGGTATGTCTAGTCCTGTTATTAATCAACATGCCTTGTTCTGCATTAGCAAGTCTATACAATTCCATCTGCTAGTTACATACGTTAAAATAACTTTTAGCATATTAGATCTATTATCTTTACAAGTAATAAATAAATTTTGATAGTTACAAAAAACCCTCTAAACAAAAAGTGTATTATAATGAAGTAACACTTTCTTCCGTATACTTTTTTCAATAAACGAAAATTTTTATTACATGTTTCTTGTTGATGAATTCTGCATTTAGTTTATTGTATAGTTTTTTTTTATATATTTTTTATCTATTTTTTTCATTTGCTTTGCAATCAGGTATTCATTTTTGTACATGAAACAGCATTTTGTAGACAAAAATTCAATTCTCCTGGGAGTCCTTTAACAACTAATTGATTAATTGATGTAATGAAATGCATCTTAACAGGATTGCAGCACGCCCACACAAGAAGCTGAGGACAATTTCCGTTGATTCGCATTTCCGTTGGTTCGCATTTCTAAACTTTTTGCACGATGGTCGACGAGAGCATAATTATGTTTTAACTAAACCGAGCATGTTTGTAAGAAATTTGAACATGCTTTGTTTCCGCAGTAAATTCTTTCATTAGATAATTATTACTTAAGTAGCTTAGGGCAAGTTATTTTCGATGTGGTTATTTTTAGATTCCTCATTTGTAATCACCGTCAAGCGTATGTGACTATAGTCGAAGTTTCTTGGTTGCTTGATGATAAAGAAAACGTTAAAGGTTGTGTTCACACAATACATAATTATATGACATTTATAACAAATTTAAATGGCTATGTTTTACTGGTTCTTGGGAGTAATTACATTTATTTTTTACACTTTAATTATGTTTTATTCGTTTGCGGAAAGAACACTGCTTAAGATTCAATCAATCGAAGTTGTTTGGCCCGAAAGTGTTGAATGTAAAAAAGGGTTTCGCGTATGGTGCACGGCGAGCTAAGCATCTCTTTTGCAATACATTGAACTGGTATATTTAAGCAAAATACAGTATTATAAACATGAATAGTAAGTTTGAAATTTTGTTTATGTAGTCATTGGCTGATTCTTAATAATGATTAAGTGGACATTTTGGCATGGGCCATTTTAACCAAGAGTGATCAGACTTTACATGATCTGGCGTTTGTCTTGTATAAGAAAGTCTATTCTTTACAGTTCTGGCGGACTGTGACTTGACATGATCTGGCCTTTGTCTTGTATAAGAAAGTCTATTCTTTACAGTTCTCGCGGACTGTGACTTGACATGATCTGGCGTTTGTCTTGTATAAGAAAGTCTATTCTTTACAGTTCTGGCGGACTGTGACTTGACATGATCTGGCCTTTGTCTTGTATAAGAAAGTCTATTCTTTACAGTTCTCGCGGACTGTGACTTTGAAGAGGCAACATGATCTAATAAAAAGGCATAGATTATATTTGAAAATTGAATTGTTCTCTTGCGCTGTCTTTTTTGTTGGTATTTCAGAGATTTTGCATAAATATATTCTTTACTTAGACTACAAATTACTTTATAATTTATGAAAAGATTTTATCTGAATGCAGTCTTTTCCAGTTAAACGTGTTATTTTATAGCTTTGACTGTTTAAGGAATGTATTAGTTATGTTTGTAAAGAGTGAGCTGGAATCAAGTAAAATAGACTTAAAGTAATATTCGTAGTTTCATTGGCGGTACTTAATGTTCAATAAACACGAGTTTGTCTTTAAAGGTGGTTTTAACTTATCAGAATTAAGCTAATGTAATCAAACAATTCTAATAAGCAAATGATAGAGGATGACAATAAATATTTAGGTTGAATGTTTGAGACATTGCCTCTACACCAATATGAAGAAACAAACATTATATTTCTTGCAGTAAGTAAGAACGATTATAATATTCATGTAATAATCTGCATAATGGATTTACATTTTTATAAACTGGGAAGAAATTATTCCAGGATTCCCTCTTTTAAGTTGCCGTTATCTTTATTTTTTTCGTAAATTTAGAGAGCTAACATACAGCTTTCAGAATACACAGTAAAGACTCGCTAATACGACCACTGCGATTATTTAAAATCTTGAGATTATTAGGTATTTAAAAGAACTCAAGTTTTATAATTAGTATAAGTATATGGCATAATATTTGTACGGAGAAAATAGAGTTATGAAAATAGTCAGTGAGATAAACTTTTACCTTTTTAGTCATCTTTCCACTGATACTTCACAGTAAATCTATCTGAAACGTTTTATCGTATCTGCAGCGAATATAAAAATAAAGAATAGGTCTGATTAGTTTCAGTAATGGTATTGCGCTAATTGCTTTAACATGCAGTGAACCAAGTTCATTTCATCAGTTGATTGTCTCTGGTTTTTAAATTTCTACGAGGAAGTGGAAACAGCTATTGGTATTGCCTGCATAACGTGTTTCTTAAACATGTCAAATCAACCAACTGTAAATATATAGACAAGAATTGCAAATCAGTTATTTATATGTTTCATTGCAACATTACATTATTCAGGAGCAGATACAGTAACAACCAGTAAGTCTAGAAACTTCGAAGTAGTGCTTGCATATCATATGTGGGTTAATCCTTGGGAAGGTGCGGAAAGTTTTCTTGACGTTCTATATGTCGGCATCTTTTCGGTTCCGTTTCTGTATAGGCTGCAGTGCTCACAGTGTTCATATGAGTTTTTACCGTTACGTTATAACATAAAGGGGAAATGCCTCTAAAGATCGATCCTGTTTTAAGTCATAAAAGGCAATAAGTGCTTGTCTCCCAGGCAATAAGTGCTTGTCTCCCAGGCAATAAGTGCTTGTCTCCTAGGCAATAAGTGCTTGACTCCCAGGCAATAAGTGCTTGTCTCCCAGACTTCTTTTCGGGAACTCGCCTCTTTTTTTGCTTTTGTCTGTTTTGTGCAGATAAGACTTCTTTAAACATGTTTATAAACGACCTCAAACATGAATAAAAACAATTTATAGGATTTTTTCTGCATTTTTTTTTCCATTTTACAGAAAAAACCCACAGCAACATATCCATCATTCATTTATGATTCGTATGAACTCCTTGATAAATTGTCTCCTTCTCGTTCATTTTGTTATGACTCTTTCTGACAAAATGAAAGTCCAAAAGTTTTTCTTTGTAAGAAATGTAATCAAAATAGGACATTTTTTACATAAACTTATTATTTCCAAACAGCAGACAAATCGATGATAACTTTCGGATATATGTTAATTTCGGAGCACAATCTAAGAGATCACATCATTCGCCTATTACACGTCAGCAATTAGATGCCTGTCAATTAAGGTTTCACTAGTCTTTTAGACGGAGAGTACTAAGATCTCTGAAAGACACATAGACCTTTGTTATATCACTGATCTCAGGTATTATGAATGCATGGGAGAGTTTTTGCTACGTTTCTGTATAAATAACGATTTTTTTTCTTTTCATATATTTTTAAATAGTATTTTGTCAGGATGACAAGTTTTTGTTCTCAGTTCATTGTTTATTCAATCAAAATCTTCCTTTTCTCGTTTGAGGTTATGGGATATAGGACTTTAAAAGGAACAAAAGGAATTATAAAATAGATATAGAATCTAACATTTTAGTAATCGTCGAATGTTAAAGACATGTATAAACCATGTAATAAAATACTGAACAATTACTTTACATGTTTAATTTGTGTTTAAATAGTCCATGGATTTGTTCATCTATTCGTTCTGTTCAGATGTTTGACTTTCTTTCTTGTGACATTTAGGTAAAGCTACTATTAATTAAGCCTAAATCGGCCTGAGATTGTTAATGAAAGTTACGTAAGATAATTTCATGAAAGAAGTCTGAAGTTTACATCATGTTTAGTTGAAATTATTCAGTTTTGAAACGTTTGAAACCTCTGTTTTGAATTTGCCTGATTTTGTTTCAGATATCGTTGGATTTATCATGAAAAAATAGCGATGCGAATAACTTATATCACTACCTTTTTAAATCAATATAAATAAAACAAAACAGTGACATCTATTTCTTATGCATTTTTATAAGAACCATGCATGACAACATGGTTAGGGGCCATTTGAAATTGGAATCTGATAAGATTTTGTACGGTTTGTGCATTTTCTTGCATTTCCTTGAAATGTTATTTGATTTGCATTAAATAATATTGCACTGATGATTTCTAATAACATGGATAAATAGTTTGACATTAAAGTATCAGTCACATTATCCAGCGATGGGGTTAACGATGGGCAACCGATGCAATTTTTATAAAAATGGATTGGTTTCCGGCCCGACACCCATAGTAATCGGACGGTGACTGAGACCATCGGGCGCATCGGTAGGGGAGAAAATAAGTTGTAGTTAAAAATCAGCGATGTCTCCACCGATGCCCCACATCGCTCTTCATCGGCAACCCATCATTAACATATCTTTCCAGGATCGGCCGATGTATGGCCGAGCATCGTCCAGTGTTCATTGAATCTGAAGTCATCATGGGTTGGTGGTGGGCAACAGACATCGACCGATTATCGGTGCGAACGATGGTCACCTATGTATGAGCGATGTAATATACATCGGCCGATTATCGCTCGAACATCGGTCTATGATTAGCAATGCATCGCTAGGCTATTATAAGCTCGTATTTTTTCACATGTACAACCATCTTTCAGCAAACAACAAGACTGTCAAGACGGAACAAAGACAGCAATGAACCATCAATGGGGAGTGACAAGGGTAAGGCGAGTGGCAAGGGCAAGGCGAGTGACAAGGGGAAGGCTAGTGGCAAGGGCAAGGCGCTGAAGAAGCCAACCCAAGCACCGACAAGGACCACACCCCGCAAGAGACCGATAACGAAACCAGAGAGTACAGACACTGACCACACCATCGACCATGAAGATGATATAGATGACAATGCCTCGGAAGCCTCCATTACCTCGTGCATCACTGGCTCCAAGAAGAGACAGCGTGTGGGGATGCCACTTGAAGAAATTTCCATGGACATCATGAAAAGGATAGCCAGCTGGTTTGAGGGCATGCCCATGTTCTATGACCTGGCCGACCCAAACTACAAAAACACTCAAGCCGGGCTGAGTGTATACCAGATGTATTGGTGCCAAAGGCATTGTGGTTGACTGACCATGCTAGGTAGGGTGGTCATTTTATACTACTTGTCCGAAAGAATCCCCATCGGCCACGGGAGTTCAAGTTACTTCAGCCGACCATCGCCAGGGCATCCTACAATGTATGTAAGATGGCCGGCCAATAATCGTACGATATCTAACTCAGCGCCCGGTCACTGGTCGAGCATTGTAGGATGATCGGTGAAGACTGTCCGATGTCCGGTCGATGTCCGGCCGGTAGTCGGTGCCACGCCGATCAAAAATTGTTTCCCTCTGGAGTCACTCGCCGTGCGATCATCGGCAGGCGTATGCACGGCCTCCGTACGAAGCCTGTTGCTGTGATAGATGTGTTAAGGACTAATTGGCCGATGAGGACCGAGGTTGGGACATTACCACCGATTACCACCGGTCTACGGCCACCGGCCGGGAAATATGACTGAGGCATAAACAACAAGAAAAAAAGACTAAAAGTTACAGTTCATTCATAATCTTTGAATTATACTACGGCTGCATGGAATGTTAAATATGTATTCGATGGTTACGTGCTAAAACTTGTTTTGCACTTGCAACCAATCAGGTTAAATCACAAACAGCTGCCTTATTTGAAAACATTATATCAGATACCCTTATTTGAAAACATTATATCAGATACCCTTATTTGAAAACATTATATCAGATACCCTTATTTGAAAACATTATATCAGATAGTTAGATAGTGAAACAAAAACAGAAAAAAACAAAACAACTTCTGAAATAACTATTTTTCTTTCATGGTTCTACTGCATTGTTTATTTGATCGAGGACGCTGATTCGTAAGCCCCATATATTTAGGAGAAATATATAATACAATCGAATAAACCATACTTGGGTAAAACATTTAGAAGATTAGAAATAACAACAACATTTATTCGCATTAAAGCAATATACATTGCTTCTAGCATGAACAGAGAAATAAAAAGTGACATCACTGACCTGACATTCAAAGATATCATTAACAAATAAGTAATTTTACAGTTATACCTTTGAACAGTAGACTGCATTGACTGTTTTGCTTGGGCTGACAGCATGTGCGAGAATTACTCTGTCGTCCAAATACTTTAAATACTATGTTTATAACCTCCCAGTTGATTTTATCGACGTTGCTTTGAAAAGTGGTGTTCTGCTTGAAGTTTTCCATATACAAGTGTAGAAGACTGTAACTATGTTTTGTCCATTGTAATGATCCTGATTAGAGAAAACGTATAGCGATGAAATCGGCACATGTATGCATGGAAGTCCACCAACCGTCGCTTCTGTTCTAACGCCAAATTAAAAAAACGGGGAACCCATCTCGTGCTCAGATGGGACATGTCAAGCTCTGTGGAAGGACCCGCTGTATGGACGATTTATTGACTCGGATGATGTTTGCAGTTTCTCGAACGTTATAGCGTCGGTTGCCTCTTATCACGTCTGTTATCTTCTGGATAACTTCACCATTTATTTCCGCTGGCCTTCCCATTTTCAAGATATTGTCCGTCTGTTCTGTTTAAAAAAATCGTTTGTGCCACTTGTGAATTTAGTGTCCTGAGACATGCCTATACGTTTCTGAAGTTTCCATTTTTATATTTTCTGGCTGGCCGTCATACAACACTCAACACAATATTCAATCATAGAGCGGCTGGCCGCATCTTCGCTTGACGTCGTCATATTTGTTATATTCAAAAGGACCCGCCCGTTAGATAACGTCATAAAACTTATGAAGTTGATAAATACTTGTGTGCTATTTATTGGTGTTGTCCTAAATATAAATTTTACGTAAAAAGTCAATATCTTTTGGCTAACTTTCAAAAGATAAAAGAACCGATAACTTTTGAAATTTACTTTGGATTTTGATGTGGGTCGATAAGAAACTGATGACATTCAAATTACCCGTTCATAACAAATATATCAGCGTTCAGAAGTGAAAAGTCTTGCTTATATATTTCAAATGTGATGTTAAATAATTTTGGACAGTTTAACTTATATGATATTTTTAATTAAGTAATTTATAGATTATACGCTGTTTTGGAACAATCCTCGCATTATTAAGTAAAATCAGTATTTTGTCCTTTTTTGTTAAATATCTTGAGTACAATAAGTCGGGATCGGTATGAAAATACGAAAATAGTGCAACGGTGTTATTATAAACTAAATTTAGTTGAACGTAATTAGTAATGTTACTCTGCATACTGAACAAAAGTCATGAGCATGACTGTAATTAGATACAAAATGGATGTCATTCATACAAATGAAATATTCTTTCTGTTTCCATTTTACAAATCGTAAAAAACTTCATCGTCAGCGTCTACGACATATTCATCATCAATCTAATATTCCTATATTCAGCCCGATAAACACTTCTTTTCTCGTTTATTTTCCTTTTTGACTTAACTAAAAGTTCCAGTCTATTGTTTGCAAAAATGTGATTAAAATTGGACAGCTTTCACATTAACTCTTGTTCTAAGAGATTACAGCAGTCGACAAATCTGTAGTGGCGCGCCAAAATATGTTAGCATGTGGAGCGTACGGTCATATAAATGTACCATTACACGTAAGCCATCAAATACAACTTAGTCGAGGTGTCGGTTGACTGTCATTCAGAGTATATTACGAGAGACGGCATTATTTACATTTATCTCTTTTCAGTTTTATTAGAATAAAACAAGCTTTCCTTTTGCTGTAGGATACCTGTAAGTATAGAAAATAATTAAGATATGCATATATTGATAAGAGATTGTGTCAACCAAACTCATTTCATGTTTTGAAAACTGTCATTTCAAGAAATTTCAGATTAATGGCTGAATCCAAAATGAATGACATTTAATGAAAACCACTTGCATTTTACAAAACTTTCATTGAAAATCGTAGAACAACTATAATCTAGTACTTAAAATAAAAGTAGTAGAATCTTAATTAATTTGCGTGTAGAAACTATTGACTATAACAACAAATCATTTATTTGCATCGGTCGCATTATCCTTACTTATACCATCAGGTAATGCAGAGGTTTCATTGTCTGCTAATAAGATCCAATTCAACCGATGAGGAATAAGGTTTTTTTTTTAAATTTAAAATCTCTTTAGTTGGTGAATATATATGTGTTATTAACTGTACTGTATCCATTAATCTCATTTTTTCAAAAATGCAAAAATAGTAGATAGATTATATATGTTTTCAATATGTGTTCATAGATTCTCTTCGTAAGAAAAATATTCTACCGATTCAACAGCTTTTCACTACTTTAATTAATACCTCTGTAAATTGCTCTTTCCTCGTATATATTCCCTTATATGATCCTATTTGACATAACGGAAGCCTAGACCTATCGTATTCACATATACGAAAATTGGACAGTTTCACGTTAACTCCTTTTTTCCGAAATATCAATGGTAGACCAAACAGTGATAACTGGAAAATATGTTGAAGTGAGTAGCACAGGATCACATTATTTGCCTATTACATGTCAGCAATCAAATACTGGTCAAATAAGGTCACACTAGACTATCAGACGGGAGAGAAAGTAAGATAAATGATAGACTCTGTCATTAATGCTGATCTAGTACTCTTGTGTTAAAGATTTGACTCGCTATTTAATTGTATCACTAGCGTTTATCAGTCCATAATCAGTATCATTTTCTTTATTTTCCAACTGAAGTCAGAAATGAAAACTCAAGAACAATATCAAATTAATAACTTTTAATTGTTAATATGACATTTAGTTTTGGCATAATTTTCCGTCATGACTGGAATAAAATCTATTTTGTAAATTCATCAAACGTTTTGCTCCGACGTCGGTCGCAAAACTAGAATGTTATGTGAATTTATGCCAAAAGGGGCTCGAATTTCAATGAGAGGACCTTCCGCCACTAGCGGATGAACATAACATACCCATCCAGTCATGACATTGGAAAAACAGGATGGCCGCAAGTGTGAAATGCATATAGTGCTGCTGAGATATTGTTTAACATTATGTCATACCCAACAGCAGACAAATGCGTGTCACCATGGCAAATAAATTTGAAATCTCCTTTTATATCAGGATATTTAATATAATGACCCCCATTCTTTATTACAAAGGTACTGATTGAGCTGTTAATGCGTTTGCGCGCTCGATCGGCGAAATGTGTACATTCGATGTATCTCCAAGAGCGCCTAGGAAGTATTTGCGACCAAATGAACTTTGATCCAGGCAGGATAATCTTTAAGTGTTCAAAAATTTGCTTCAGTTCTGCTATAATAACAGCAGATGCTTTGGATCCTATATCATTGCCCCCACAATGAAATATAACATAGTCGGGAATTTCTTTAAAGCTAAGTAAATAGTCGACTGCCGCCTGAATGTGATCAATTTTCATACCGCTCATAAATTCCCATGTAAGATTCCCTCCTATGAAGTCTAAGCCTAGGTTTTCCCCATAGACGTTGGTAAGCACCTCTTATCAAGGAAGAACCAATTACCCATACACTGAAATTCTCTGAAAGTCCTTAAACAGATATTTTAATCTAATTCTTCTCTGAGACACTAATATAATTCGATGTTTGATTTAGAAGTAGCATACATAATATTCAAATGTGTATATGCGTATATCCAATGAGAAATATCTTAATCGTATGCGGTGTTAGGCCGAATTGTATATAGTCTTTATAATTTTTGATAATGTCATCGTATGAGTGGAATGAACACAGTGACGAGTACCTATAGATGAAACATACATTCATCTTTATATCTTTATCTTTGAATCTTATATATCTGTATCTTTACATCTTTATGTATCTTTAACTTTACATCTTTATCTTTACATCTTTACATCTCTTTATCTTTATATATATCTTTATCTTTACTTATATATCTTTATATCTTTATCTTTATATATCTTTATCTTTACATCTTTATCTCACATCTTTATCTTTACATCTTTATCTTTGTATATCTTTACATCTTTATCTTTACATCTTTATCTTTGTATATCTTTATCTTTACATCTTTATCTTCATATATCTTTATCATAATGTCGATGTACAGAGATCCGACATCGGTCTCTCTATACGCGCGATGGCAACTTTACTATTTATAAGCCAAAGGCGGACCGCCGGCCTAAACACTTTATAGGCAAAGGGCAGGTCCTATACTTTATTTTCATAATTTTGAAAGAATGCAGTAAGTGCCACATTGGTTTGTGTAATAGCATCTTATCTTTTTATCTTTATCGCCACATTTTTCTCATAGATCATCTATCTTTCCATTACATCATTATGACTTTCAATAATCATTATGTCTTTCCAATAATCATTGTGTCTTTATCAATCAAAAATAACATGTTCTTTGTTCCACACCGCATAGATTAAAACATTTATCATAATAGACTGTACCAGAGCATCTATTGAACTAAAATCTTCATCCGTGTAACTGAGGCAATATATATATTGTATCGAATAACTAGGGTCTTTATCCCATGATAATTTCTATTTTTGTATAATTAGGTAAAGAACGCAAATGAGTAAATAACACTAAACTTGGGAAATAACATTGAAATGTCACCAAATTAAGCGATAAAATAGCTAAAGCTTAACATTTCAACATATGTACAAAAGTAATTTATAGAGCTCGAAGTCTAAACTTTGTCGATGACAAGACGTTATGGGAATTTATGACTTAAGTAAAGATTGGGCGAAATCTTAACGGCCTTGATATTATGAATTAGAGATAAAACGCTATGATCCGTCCTCGGTATCATTTGTTATAACTTAGTTTTACCGAATATAAGACTTGTAAGCACTTGGTTGGATTAAACATTTGATAGTTTCGAGAGGATAACCTTGAATGAGAGATAAAACACTATGATCCGTCGTCGGTATCATTGTTGTACCTTATGTTAACCGAATATAAGATTTGTAAGCACTTGATCTCCATCTACCATTGGATTTAATAGTTTCAATAGGATAACCGTCTCGATACATTCCCGTAACTCGACCGATTCTAAAAGAGTGAGCTTTTATGTTGCCTATATCAAGGCCGATAAATTTCAGAGCTTTTTTAAGAACAGCGTTAAACTGGTATGACGTCAAGGGACTTCCGTCAAAATGGCTGAAAAGCGGACCATCTTCGTGAGGCCGAGACTGATAGCTGAGATATGTCTGAATATGATGGTAGCAAAACATAGTCTTGTCTTCAAGTGCAACATCAATAAAACTGCCTGATGCTTTTTGATCAGTCTTTGAACGTTTGAAATATAAACGGATTTTACTATCGCCCATAACGATATCATCCTTCGCAAGCAAATAGCAAATAGTCATCAGACTTTTTATTAGCCGAAGTGAATTCGCTTATTCGTAGTAACGCTATATAAGCCAACGAGAAAGCAGCCGAAAACAGCATACATTCATATTGGGAGCGACAAATGATTTTTAAAGAAGACAAAAGTTTTTGCAATATGCTGATGGTAATGGGCTGCCTTAAATAATTATGTCTCCCCCCAAAAATGGGGGAGACATATTGTTTTTCCCCTGGTTGTCCGTCCGTCCGTCCGTCCGTCTGTCCGTCACAAAATCGTGTCCGCTCTGTATCTTCCAAAGCCCTTGAAAGATTTTTATGAAACTTGGGTCAGATGTTCACCTCATCAAGGCGGCGTGCAGAACCCACTTTGTGGGTGTGGTGTCTCAAGGTCAAGGTCACACTTGGAGGTTTAATGTCAAATGCCACAAAATCGTGTCCGCTCTGTATCTTCCAAAGCCCTTGAAGGATTTCTATGAAACTTGGGTCAGATGTTCACCTCATCAAGGCGACGTGCAGAACCCACCTTGCGGGTGTGGTGTCTCAAGGTCAAGGTCACACTTGGAGGTTAAATGTCAGTTGCCACAAAATCTTGTCCACTCTGTATCTTCAAAAGCCCTTGAAGGATTTTTATGAAACTTGGGTCAGATGTTCACCTCATCAAGGCGACATGCAGAAATCACTTTGCGGGTGTGGTGTCTCAAGGTCAAGGTCACACTTGGAGGTTAATTGTCAAATTTTACAATCGTCTGACTCAGTACTGCCTGCAGCAACTGGCTGGGGGGAGACATATGTTTTTGTTCAATCAAAAACCCATTTCTAGTTATTTCTGCCCTTTGTTCTGCGAATACCTTCCAACATACTTTTTACTACGAATTTCTTGGTGTTATCAGCGAGATCATTAAGCTTGTTCACGTAGCTGATGGCAGACACATGCGAATTTATAGTCTGAAATGCATACTGTTGTAGAGACATATAGGCTATATATTCTGTTATTTGTTGAACAGTCGGGGGCCATACTAGTGGAATATCCAGTAGAAGACAGAAATTTGTAAATGATTTGATAGCAACCTCATAATTCTTCTGAGTGTTTAAAGAGAGGGAGGAATTGATCAGTCTGTCTACTTCCGGTTGAAGATCAAAAGAAAGTCTGCTGGGACACTGCACGGTTGTCTTGCTGCGTAGTGCGGCAATTCCCGATGTAACCTCGACCACTGGAAACGACTAATAGAATCAGCAATAGTATTGAATTTTGTACCGATATGTTTGCCTTTGATCTGAATATTGTTCTTTAAAACAAGAAGCATCAAGTGTCTGATTAGATCCATTACACGTTTATTTTTCGAGGACTTTTTGTTAAGAATTTGAACTAAAGACTGGTTATCTGATCTTAATAGAATCTTTTTGTTTTTCATAGTCGCTCCCCATAAATGGAATGCTAGAACGATCGGCACAAGCTCTAGATATGTGATATCATGAAATATATTGGTGTCCCAATTATCAGGCCATTTAAATACGCACCAGTCACCTTTGAAATAACAACCACAACCAAAATCCTTATTGCCTGAAGCATCTGTATACAACTCAATAAAAGTGTTTTCAAACCATTCACTTTCATTGAAGAATGCAGTTCCATTAAATTCGTTTAAAAATGATAACCATATCGAAGCGTCGTCACGCATTCCGTTATTCACCCGTATAAAGTGGTGTGGTTTATTAGCATGTGACATTGCATCGTAAAACCTGCGCAGAAAGGCTCTTCCGGTGGGAATGGCTTTGGTTATGAAGTTCAGCAAGCCGACAATAGACTGTAGTTCGGACAAACGAATCTTTTTAAAAGACAACAGGCGAGAAATTTCGATTTTTGCTTTATCGATCTTATCATCGGGTACTCGAATGGTTTGTTTTTCCGCATCAATATCAAGTCCTAAATACGTAATGACCTTTAGAGGTCCTATAAGTTTTTCTGGACATAAATGTATACCTAAATTAAAGCATTCACTTTGAAATAGCTCAAAAATATCTCAGCAATGTATAAAGGTAGAACCTGCCATGAAAAAGTCATCAAGGAGATGTGTGATATTATTTGTACCCGATTTTTTTTTTATTAGCCATTCTAAAAACGACGCAATTTTTTCAAATATGAAACATGCGCTAGCTGAGCCTTGAGGTAGCATTTTTTGTACCCAGTAACCATCTTCAGATTTAATGCCAAGTAGATCAAAATCGGCAGGTGCTACCGGACATAAATTGAAGGCAGACTTAATATCAGCTTTACAACAGAATGCGGATTTTCCTATAGTTTGAACAATAGTCACAGCTCGATCGAATAAAGCGTACTTAACGTGCCTAAAATCAGGCTCAACGAAGTCGTTAACACTATGTCCTTCCGGAAAAGACAAATTAGTAATTAACCTCCAGCCGCCTGACCGTTTAGGAACGAGACCGACGGGATTTATGCGTAAGTTTGAAATCGGTGGGGTCACAAATGGACCGGCAATCCACCCAAGTGCTTTATCGTCCTTCAATTTTTTACTTAAAACATCACTATTCATTTTTGCAGACTTGAGATTTTCGGAAACTAACGGGTTTCTTGGCCCGGAATAATTTAGGCTAAAACCATGTTTAAAACCAGACAAAATAAATGAGGCGTCTTTTTTATCGTACCCCCTTAACTCTTTCTCTAAATTGTAAATGTTAATTGGTGTTGACCCTATGTCCCATAAATCGTCTGGGTTGGTACGACCTTGATGCGGCTGATGGAACTTGTTGAGGAGGTTGCCTGAAACGAGCACCATAATGTCTTATGGCATGTCCAGGTGCAAAAGGAGTACTAGGGGAAGATTGCCAAGGTTGGAACGAGCTACCGTAACTTGAAAATGGCCTTGAGCCCTTTGCAGGACAGGAAAGAGCAGGGTGATTTCCAGAGCATTTCAAGCACTTGTGCATGTATGAGCACAATCTATTTATACAGTAGCCTGTGTTGTTAAAGATATAACATCTCTTTGATGAAATGACTGAAGCACTTAACTGGGGTTCCATGTACATAGTCCAAAGTTGGGGATCAACTTCCTCCCATTTAACAGTTTCATTTACAAACTTCTTTAATCTGAACTGCCTATCATAAGTGGACCATCCCGTATGTTTTTGGGCTGCTTGTCTAACGTTTGAGATATATTGCAAAAGACTGCTAATTTCAGATGGATGTTTTTCAACGAAAACAGAAATGAAAATGTGGAAAGCGTCAGTCCACTTATCAATATTTTCCGTAATTTTGGGAGGTGGCTCATTGCTTGATACAACAAGTTCTCCATTAATAATCTGAATTTTTTGTTTGTTGTCAGTCTGTGGTTTCGGGAGAAGCTGGTTAAGTTCTACAAACTTATTGGACCATATTTTTTTCTTTAAGTTGTTGAGAAATATGAGCAGTTAAAATGTTAGAACAATGGAAAGAAGAAATAACACCTGTTCCGCTCTTTTGCTGGTGCTGGTTCCTAGGCGGCGCACTGTTATTTTGCTGCGTACTGTCATTTTGCTGGTTCCTAGACCGCGTACTGTCCATTTCCACGGGCTCTGCGGGGACTCTTGATCTCTTTGTAGCCACTAGGTCAGCCAAATTCTCACGTTCCGACGTACGACTTTGACGTTTAGGCATCTCATTTGATATGAAATTTAAGTAAAGATGAAATGCTTAAATGTAGATCTAGATAATTTTATGAAACCAGTAACATTAAGACAGTCAGAGAGGTGACGACAAGATATAATAGAGATAATAAAATTATCAATAAAATGTTGTATTAGCTATAATCCTCGTCAGTATTAAGTCAGAAATAAATAAAATCCTTCAATGAGGCATTAAAAGAGTACGGCAGAATTCTGCAGCTGTGGGTTCGAAACCCAACATAATAGTGATAATAAAATTATCAACAAAATGTTGTATTGCTATAATCCTCGTCAGTATTAATAAAATTATCAATAAAATGCTGTATTTGCTATAATCCTCGTCAGTATTAATAAAATTATCAATAAAATGCTGTATTTGCTATAATCCTCGTCAGTATTAAGTCAGAAATAAATAATCAATCTTCAATGAAGCATTAAAGGATTAAGGCAGCACTTTGCAGCTGTGGGTTCGAAACCCGTAAAGATTCGCTCTCACAAACTTCACATTCATCTATCTGTGTGAATACAGGGGTCCTCAGACTTGTAAACGAATACAAGTAATGAGACACAACATGCGAAAAGTCGCGCGTGGCAGAATGCCGGAAGTCAACTTTAAACTATTTTATAATTTTTATCTCTACAAACCTGTATCCGCCATTGATAATCAAACCAATTAGCTATAAGGAAGGAAATATTAATTACATAAATGAGAGAAAAGTTCTTAAAAGAAAGTTGAACGGCATTAAGGCCCACGTGGGCCCCACGTGCTGATATATTTTTGACTAAATAAAGTCGTTTTCCTGGCAAAATTCTCAATTTAATTATAATATTTATTGGACAAGAGTAAAATGATTTATAAATAATTCTCAAATATAATTTTAAATCATGAAAATAATTTTTTAAACTTTCAAAATAAAAATCGTATTTCTACCTTCCAGTTCAAGTTCCCAATAGGAAAAGAATTTGAAAAGCATGGAGCTGGGTTTAAATAGTGATCTAAAATTAGCTCGTAGAATTCATTACGTC
This sequence comes from Cyclina sinensis, assembly GCA_012932295.1. Taxonomy (NCBI): domain Eukaryota; kingdom Metazoa; phylum Mollusca; class Bivalvia; order Venerida; family Veneridae; genus Cyclina; species Cyclina sinensis. The sequence continues at coordinate 45,157,163 of JAAONU010000013.1, forward strand.
ATAGGTCAGAACGACAAATCGGGGAAAGTCTTCAGTGTAAAATAAAGAAGTTTAATCTTGAGCGATTAAACTAGAACTTAGATAACTTTTTCTAGTTTTCCTCAGTCTTATTCCAGTACACAATGTAAGGATTCAGAAGAAATAAAACCATTTTGCCTCTCAAAAGGTCAAGGTAAGGTCGAATTGGATCAATAAAAATTAGAAGATAAGTACAGACTTAGATCCAGGCTGGTCCAAGACTAACTGAGCTATGAAGCCACTTGATGTAGCCTTGCAAAAAGCCAACATATATTTTTCATTAAGCACGTATGTCTTTTTTGTGTCCTTATACATTTTGTTAATAAAATTTAAATTTCAACGGAAATGCAACATTTTTGCTGAATACGGTTCCTTCATCAAAATTGTAATTATCTATTAAAATATTCATTAAGCATTTGGTAGGGGCAGAACAAAACGATGAAAGCTAGATTCTATTGTAATCTAGAGACAAGTCAAGAACATGATGCTGAACTACTTAAGAAAATATGTTAGGACGAGTGCCCTAGTAATGACGTTGCATATATATCTTGAATAAATCATTTATTTAGTCTTTTCAGATTTTTTGTTTTTCTCGTGGCATTTAGACTTCGCTACAATTAATCAACCACACAAGTATTGGACACAATATTTTCTTGAGACAACTACCTATTCAAATCTAAAAATAGAAATAACAAGTAACATGATACATTAAAAAATCTGAAATTTGTTTTATTGTCTTAACCGAAATCCACATATTGCACGGATTCGCAATTTTACTTTTTCTTGTATTTTCATATATAGATAGGCAGTTGTTTCCTGAAAATATTTCAAATGTGATTTTTGTCTCATTTATAGATAAATGTTTTGAAATTTGTCCGCGTTTGATAAAAATATCGTTGGTATTATGAAAAATGGCGATACATGAAAACTAGTCCGTCAATCCTTTTACATTGAAGTAGTGTATGGTTGTTCGTATTATATTGTAAAAGGAACCGAACATGACAACTTGGTCATGGGCCATTACGAAAAAAGAAAGCTAATGAGATTTGCAAGGTCTGGTCACTGTCTGGCAAACATTGAAAATATTGCTTTTATTGTCATTAATTGGGAACTATATGATGCTTTTCAGTGGTAGGGGCATACAAACTTACGTAAAGCAATAAGTGAAAGGTTTTGGTAAATTTATTCTTGACAAATCAAAATGTACGACGGCGGTATGGAGTATTTGTATGTATAAGATTAGAGCATATTTTATCTTGTTTTGATATAGGTATGAAAGCCCAAGTCTTAGAAAGTAAAGACTTGTTCAATCATTAATCATTGGCTTACTTTAAAACAATGTACTAAATCTCTATAGAGTGAATAAACACAACTAAAGTGACTATAACTAAGAGCAGTTGTTCTTTTGTAAAGAACTAAAGAATTATGTGTTAGGAAGTCTAGATCGCAGCTGCATCAGTCATAGTCATCTTCAAAACGTCCATGTAAAACAAACATAAAAGGTCCATGTAAAACTAACATTAAAGGTCCATGTAAAACAAACATAAATGATTTCGATTTTATGCTTTGTAGAATATCGTTATAGGCAAGAACACAATGTATTTTAAACGTAACTGGATCAGTTCTGGGCTTCTTAAAAGAAAGGTCTAGTAAAATATACAAACAACTGATTTAATTCTACTAAGATAGTTTATATAGACAAGAAGATAATGTCTTTTACAGAAGATTTGGATTTCTGTTGCTGAAACATTTCAGTTCGTTTTGCAAATCCAAAACAAAACTATTTGCATATTAGTATGTGCACTTTAGATCGTACCTTGTATTCATGCCCCTTACCTCTGTGAATAAATCATTCAAAGATTTATATATTTCCTTATTTACTGTCCAATTTGGATACATGCTTGGATAAATCACGATTCGGAAGTACAAACGCATTGATTGTTGACATATTCCTTTGCAGGTCTACTTGTTTGTTAATTACCCGAAATGTTAAGTTGCTTCAATTAGCTATAACATTATGTTTATCGTAGGCAGTAGTTTACTTATTGATGCTTGAACTGGAATTCTCCTACGAAATATGTTACTTCAGTTGCACATTAGCAGGAATGTTAATGGTACTTGTAGATCTTGTTGACCGTAACTGGTAAATATTGCATATGTTTTCCCATAGACCGTATGCTTAAGTGATATGCCAACAAGTAAAACAAAACCTGTGTTCAATTCATTTATGTAACTGTAATTACGACATGGGAATTTACTTGAATACTCATTGGTACATGTTTTCTTTAGATATAAGGGTCCGCTCTCTATGTTATTTTCTCAGATGTGGTTGATTTTCAGACATTCAAAACTCAATTGTTTCCGTTCTTAAGCCTTAAATACTACAGTTGCAATACGATCGAACAAATCTCGATCTAACGAAATTACGTTGTCCTACGAAAACATTCTTCTGTCTTCTCCAAGCTGTAAAATTCAGACATCTCGCAAAAATTGATCTAAATTTAAAATGGACGTCTTCATAAAACAGATAGAGAACTAATCAGGCAAAGATCTTCTACCTGCTTTAATTCAGTAATTCTTGATTACATCTAGCGGACAACGACTCGCAGTAAAGTTTTCATCAAATTTAAGTGGTTTTTTTACAGTATCATTTTCTGCTCCTAAGAGAAAACGTCTATCTGAAAGTTATATTCGATTTTAAATGATGCTTATCTTTACATTTAGTCAAGGTTTGTGTATTTCATAATGAAGACAGCAATCATGGTAAATAGATGCCACTGATAACACGTTTTATGTGTTTACCGTTTTCCATCTTACAAAATACATCTCATAAAAATCCCTCGTCAATGTCTTAGACCGATTCATCATCTATTTACAGCATTGATATACTTTTTGATAAATCGCTCCTTTCTCGTTTATTTTCTCTTTTATGATTCTCTTCGACAAAATTAAATGCCCCAGTCTATCGCTTGCACAAATTAGATTGAAATTGGACAGCATTCACATTAACTTTCCTTCTCCGAGATTGAAGAAGTAGACGAAACGGTGATGTAGCGCAGGAATATGTTAGAGTTGAGAGCGAGGGATCATATTATTCGTCTATTACACGTCAACAATCAAATGATGGTCAAATGAGGTGGCACTAGAATGTCATTTAGAGAAAATAGCAAGACATAAGATAGTCTCTGATATTATCATACATCTTTTATTTCTAGTTTACCGATACAGTGAGAGCTTTTATATTTGTTTTAGATTAGTAATATTCACTAAACGAATATTTGTCAAGAAGACAAAATTTTGTAAGATCCGATCCTGTTTCCAGTATTTCATTTGTTAATCAAAAGTTTTTTAAGCCTACAAGTACGAATTAGAATCAGGCGTTTGGAAAAAGCGTCTTAAGATACCCGTGTGCAAAGAAGTTTTAGTCGCAACTTACATTATGGCTTGATCATGCTTTTACTTAGAAGATTAAAAAAAGTCAGTACAAACTGGACTGCCTAGAAAAATCAGTACAAACTGGACTGCTTAGAAAAGTTGCTTGCATGTTTATTGTCATAATCTGGCCATTTAAAATAAATAAATAAATAAATAAATAAATAAATAAATATTTATATCAGTTAAACAACATTATTGCATGCCTTTTGCATGGCAAAGGGATTTGGTGTAAATGTGTCTGGCATGATACATAATCAGTTAAAAAGAGATGACTAAGTAACATTTTAAATCAAAACCTAAATGTTACACTTATTTTGTCATTTAATGAGGGCAATTCAGTTAACAAAAATAGCTTGCAAGTTTAATATTGTTTTTACTGTTTCCGTAAGCTTGAAATATTCTGTTCACTATGTTTCAAAACCCGAATTATAAAAGACGTTTTTTTTTCAGATTATTTCAAGACTTGATTGCCCTTATTATTTTTTTCACAGAATTACTAGACCTTGAAATATATAAATTGTTGTTTTAACTTATGAAAAAAAAACTTACAGCCATGCAATAGTTTTGGTGAAACTAATTAGTTAAATGACATTCCGTTTTTTTTTCTTTGACTATTTTTATAAACGGTTTGATAATATCTATTCTAACACTATCCGCAATTTGCCGACAATAAACAAAGAAGGAATTGAGCGTGATATATCATAGGCAGTATAGCACGCTGAATACAAGCGCGCGTCCGCTGACGTCACTGAGAACGCCACTGCTAAATAGTGCACATATGTACGTCCCTTATAAATATACGTACGTGTTAGAATGGAAATAGATTTTAACATTTTCGTGATCTACCGTCGTATATATATCACGGATTCTCGTTCATATGCGTAATTATTTAATCACTCAGGCCTACGGCCTTCGTGATTAAATTACTACGCATCTGAACTCGGCACCGTGATATATCAGACGGTATATCACTCAAACTTAAAATCTATTTCCTAATTAGACAATACTTTGGAAAAAAAAATTGTTCTCTTCCTTGCGAGATATAGCGAGTGTTTTGCTGATTTTTATTCCAAAATGAAGGAAATCGAATTTATTCTTGTACATCATCTGAACTATTTATTATTTAAGATTATGCTTTTAATCATATAATTTTCATTTTTACTTTTACATGATTTTCTAATGTCCCAAATTATACCGTCTGTTCCAATAGAGTATAGCGTCTGTTCTTATATAAAGTATCTTAATGTGTCAATATGTTTTAAAATGCCTTAACATTAAATGAAAGACTTTTGAGCAACAAGTTGTGCTCTGTTTAAAATGTGAAAAGTATACATTAAAAGCACAGGTAGACTATACCAAAAAGAATCGATTTATATACGTGTTGGAAATTTGCTTCAAACGAACAGAACTATTATTCAAACAGCTAAATTCAACACCATATCTAAAAATCTGCGGGAAACTAAAACGGCTTGACTTCAGTTAAATACACGTTAGAAATGGTCACCTTGATAGGCAGATCTAAATTACAATCTGTTAATCATTTAGAAGCTTGTTAGAAAAATAGCTGTAACATGTATAAAACTTGTAATTAAAGTATATATAACATTTGCAAGAGAAACTAGAATTTTAAATACTAAAAGAAAAGCATTATCACGGTCGTTCACATTGCTTTACAAAGTGTTTGTGTCACTAGTTATCTTCTTAAATCATTAATAAAACAAACCCAATAAATTTCAAACTGAAAACAAAAGCGTATGTAAACAGTTATATTTATAAGAAGTGGAGAAGATGGTTTCGTAAGCATATGTTTGCAGTTTAATGATGCATAATATTACAAATCTATAATATGTATTAAAAAACGGATAAATCTGACAATCAATATAACAAATAAAAGAATGGAAAAGGCCACATACATAACTGCAATTTTTATAAACGTTTTATACAGCATGTAAGTGCTCTTTGATTCTTTGCGAAACGCTGTGTTCAATTTTAAGGACTAAAACTGTGTATTCAGTCTGGTCGACGTCATTGAGAAGAGATATTGGATATTGACCTTTTCACAGGAAACAAAAGACAGTATCAACAATGATTCCTTCAGAACTTTAACAAGCGAGCGAGGGAGTCACATTCTCTCCAATATTAGTGGATGGCGGTGCTCGTTTCACTCTGACATGACTAGTGAGTGCTAGTAAATAATTACCAGAATGTTGGTGACAGTCGCGTGTGCTCTTAAGTAAGTGTATGAAAGCGTACTTGAGGGATTTGAAAGTTTCTATGAGGTTTTCATAGGTTTAACAAGGTACGTACTTAGATTTAATAGTTTAATATTTGGTTTTGAATAAAAATAACAGAGAGCTACAAAGATTTAACAGAAGGAACTTCGATGACTCTGTGTAGAGTGTCATCATTTCTGTTAGCTTCAACTCGAATGACTATAAAAAAATAATAGCTGTATTATTCAAAAAGTTAAACACTTTACAAGTATACGTTTAAGACATGTGTCTGTTAATTAATTAGCTTTCTCAGGCACAATAACATAGTCATTTAGCTTCATTTCAGCTTTAAAGTTTGTTAATATAACAAACTTACAGGATTTCTTCCATAGATTTAAACACCTGACTTTTGACTGTTTCATGCAGTGTGCTTTAAATTGAAAGCACATAATCTTCTCAAATGTTTGAGAGTTAATTCAGTACCGTGCTGGTAAATGGTATCATTCTCTTTTTAAAGCAAACAACTGCAATTTTGCACGAGACAATCTGGGCATATTCCATAGACAGTTAACATTTGAAAACGCTTACACTTAGATTTGTTTAAAATACGGTATCAAGTAGTTTCGAAACCTTATATCTATAAGACGTATCAAAATAGTTTCATTTTATCCTTTTATTTAAGTTTAAGTGTGTATTTATTCCTAATATTTCTAAATATTCCAAACAACTTAGCTGTAAGTAATTAGTCAGTTGAAAAAAAATAATTTTCAGCTCTCATTCAAGGTTATTTTTGTCGCATTTTCAAAAACTTCTTCCCTATATGTTGACACAACCAGGAAAATGTCATTAGGTGTTAATTTAAGACTGTTGGAAGGAGAATCGCAAGTTAGATAAAAAATAATAATAGGTATAACTATGGTATCATTTCAGTGCATCGCTGTAATCGACCATATACTAACGAACAGTGTCCGTGTAATAGTGAACATTTATTCTTTGTTTTACTTTAAATGTCGTAACATTGTTCTTCATTTGATTAATCAAGTTTCAGGGGAGTGCTGGAAGTTTACAGAACAATGCAGTCAGTCAGGTCCAGCTCGATGTTACAATAATATTTTTACAATATGTTTACAGTAGCAGTATTTAACCAGTTTTGAGTGACTTTTTGTCCGTATCTTGAAGCAGTTTATGTAAAGAAGTGAACAGATATCTTTGACTCTACTCTTGTCTGTTTAATAAGTCAGAGGTAAAGGGCATAATTTTCCTAGTTAAGGAACTATAACATTTATTTCGGAGACAGTCTTATTCGAAAAATTATTCTAGTTCGTATAGAATAACAAATGGAGCATTGTACTATTTCACTTTCTATTCCTCAGCGTATCTTTGAAGAATATCATCATTATAAGTCACTTAACACTTACATCTTTAGATGCTTTTAAGAATGCTAATTGGTGATTAAGAAATTAATAGCTCAGTAAATAAAATAACAAGAAAGTAATCTGTATCTTATTGAATTTGTTGCCAGCTTCATGCATAGCATTTGTAGGTAAAGCACTGTGTTAAAATTCTTTGTAAAATACTTGTAAGATTTAAAAGACCTCAATTCAGTTTTATCAAATTACGCCTGCCTGAGTACATTAAGAGAAAGTCCCAGTAGAACAGATTTTTTCTGTAATTATCTTAATTTTTAAATTTTTTTTCTGATTCTCCATGTGTGAAGTTTACCAGATACTTGGAAAAGTTACTGAACTGCATTGGTTGTAGTGATATCCAGGAACGCTTAGACGAATACGTGAAAACTTTAAAAATTTTTTACTTGGAAATCAAAAGAACAGGATTTTTTCTTTATTTCATAGTCCAAGTTTCATACTGTTTTGCGATTTGCGATATTTAAGTATAAGACATTGCTTACTAATTAATATTTTTTCAATGAAAATGAAATACTGATATAGGTCTGGTTCATTCTAAGTCAGGTCAGATTCTTCTACGCTGCAGGCACAGGTTCGGCATGACTCTTATTTAGTCATTGGTCCTTCTATTTCATATGCTCAAAATTAAAATCAAATAATCAAAAAAAATATAATAGAATTTTCAATATCAACTGACTACTAAATTCATTTATTTTGCCAAAAGTATAATAATAAAAAGACAACATTACAACGTACTTGTACCAAAATTTGTTCAACATTCTAAACTTCAGTGCTTACATAAATATTCGAAGCTTGTTTTCAATACCGTAATATTTGCTTACGCAACATTTCTCTCATAGGTAAAGTTACAGCAGTAAGTTTATTGAAATATCAAATCTAGTTATCAGTTTTTGAATTACATATATTTCAATGTTATGCTTAATAATAATACTAATATTATAATAATATTAATAAAAATTATAATAATAGTAATCGTCATCATCATCATCATCATCAATACACCATCATCGTCACATTCGTCATTATTATAGAAATGATGGTAATAAAAATGATAAAACGAACAAAAATAAAAGTTATAATAACCAAATGTTATTGTTTTTATAATTCTTGATTTCCTGTTTATCATTATTGGATTATTTTTAATTCAGTTATTTATATATAAGTAATAAATTTTAAAAAATCTCTTATTCTGAACTGGAACAACCAACACATAACTGTCCATTGAAACATTTCGGCCCTGAGGTGTTTACCTAGGCAAAGAATATATATTTCTTCAAAATTAAACCGGGCAGTCAGTAGATGTTCGATGTTTATCATATCAAATAAAATATATACGTCTGTTAGTACTATCATTGTGTCTGGCCTTTATAAAAAAAAGTTCCGTGTACCTCTTGGCAAAGTCACCAACGTGATAATTTTGAAAATTGTGCCTTAAAAATAAGCGTTTTGATCTAAACTAAATACAACACATTTCCGCCTCCACTAGCCTTCTGAGTTTCACCGAAATTGATAACACCAACAAGCAGTCACAAGTGAACATGCTTTGCGTTATATTATTAATGATAGAAATTTCAATTAAAAGAAATTATTAATAAATATTCAAACAGAGTTTGACTATTATAGTAGAAAACATTTTTTTTTACGTTTGAACAGATGCAAGTTAATCCACATGTAGTACCTGCAAATTATCTGTAGTCGTTAGGAAGAAATTTAAAGTGATTAACAGATTTGGTCTAAAGTGCGTGTTTCATCTAACCCTAGCTCTTGTAGCTGCAAACAGCAGTTGTGCACTTTTATATCCTTTGACTCCTTCAGTTGGAATCTTTTCCTTTTTCCTATTTTAGCATTTTAGTTTCAGTTTAATTTTCCATAGAAAAGAGTAAAAAGAAAAATGAACATGTGTATTCTTGAAAACGCACTGAACAAATTTCTACATTTTGAGAAAAGGAGTGAAACAAGTTCTCAGTGACTTTAATTATAGGCTTGTACTTATTATATTAAAGTGCACAACATTGCGTGCTTTCCTATTTGATTAACTATTTCTGGTTTCCCAACTCCTGCGAGACTGTCTCTTGAATTGTGAATTTAGCAAAGCCTTCTACAGATTTTCATCTGACCAATGACAATCATCTATTTCTGATTTGCCTGAGTAATGGAGTCATATCTCATATCGCTTTAACTATCTTAGATTCATGTCTTTTAAAGCTTTCAAACCGTAGGTTGTTTTCCACAAAGTTTGTTTGTTGTACCTTTATTCATAACCTCGTAAATTAATAATTTTCATGTATGGAGTCACAAAAGTAATCTTGTGATCCGTTGCTTTCCAACGTTTTTAGACCATAAAAAAGGTAAGACATGTACATTAAATGGCACTCCAAAACACAAAACTTTCCTACGATGCCGAATGACCTATTATTATTCTTACAGTCTTTATTTAAAAAATGACATGATTGATCGTTTGCTGTATTCGAGTTTAAAAAGGGTATGCCTTGAACAGAACAGTTTGCAAAGCATTTACAGAAATTCAGTTTACAACGTCTTTTTAGGAATTCAGTTTACGACGTCTTTAGGGGAATTCAGTTTACGATGTCTTTATTAGAATTTAATTTACAACGTCTTTATAAAAATTCAGTAGATAATTATGAACCAGACACTATAAAGCTTACTAGTATTCTTGTAACAATATTTACTAAGTATCGACGATCCTTCTGAAAAACAGTTCTCACTGACGTCAAGTATTGGCTTGTACTTGGTGAATAAGAATTCATTTCATTAAATTGATTAACTCCATTTTTCTTAAATGCACGACATTTCGATTTAAGGTGCGGTTGGGTGAATGTTGTAGAAAAAACAACATGAAATGGTATTCAAACGAAAGCCTGTTATTAACAAATACGTTTATTAGTATTTTGTGCATTTTTAACATTCTGTGAATTCACTGCAAACTCCTTAAGTTTTTCTTGTTTGATGATATTAAGTTGAAAAATAATATTTCTACAATGATACAAAATGTTTATCTTAGGCATGTACGCCGCTGGACCGCTAAAATCCTACAAGTAGCAAAAACTTCTTTCGATAAAAATCACCTTTAATACTACTACATGTACTTATATTAAAACTCGCAGCAAACGCATTTTGTTTCCGTTATTTGTTGAAACTTGGTAAAAAATATCTTTGTCAGGGATACAAAATGTATCTTTAAGGCCGACAAAAGCCTACAAAGAGAAAATTCTTCTTTTGAGGAAAAGTACCGACCGCTATTTTTGGGGTCAAAACTTGTAATTTAGGCTTAAAAAAGTGTATGATTGCCTTCGTGTCTTTTCAAGAATTCAAAAAAGTCGCCTCATGCCCCTTTCATTTTTGTTAATTGTTTGAAACGACTTATGAAATCTTGCCTTTATTCTAGGCAGCTACTGTTAGGACGCTAAGCCGTCGGGCCGTCTTCACGAACTTTTTTAATCTACAAAAGATTGTTTATTCTGTATTGGAAGCGTACACGTGTCTGTCTAAATGATGCTCTATTTCCGAAAAAGATTGGATATGTAAAAAGGCAAAATTATAAATTTTGCTTTTTATTTGAAATTTCTTCATTTTAATCACACTCTAACAGTAGTGTACTTAAATGGCAATTTTGTTAACAATTTTGTTTAGTCTATTTGACGAGGAATCTATGCATTTATTGTTTGGTATTGATTCAGATTCAATATGAATAACATTTTAAAAAACAAAATTGCATTATCTTAGAGTTAATTTTTTGAAGCGGAATTCTAGACAAAGTAGGTTTCAATTTAAAAATGCAATAGTCGTCGACAGGAACGGATATTGAATGTAAATAAAATGGAAAGTCAACGCGACATTGGTAAATACAAAACACACTGGTATGAATATAATAGCAAACAAATCTATGAGAAAGTAACAACCCCGTCAGTACAAAGCCATATTATTAGTGAAGTTAAACTAGTGTAATCTAACAATTCCAGTTGAGGCCAGCTGAAATGGTTGATATTGTATTCACTGGAAATTATTTTGAATCCAAGCAGAATTTTAAATTCTTGGGTCGCCAAGATACAGCGACATTTATATATTGGGAAAGGTTCCAGAGTGTAGAGTGTAATTTACTTGCATGTCTTACATGCATTTACGATAAATACAAAACTGTTGTATTTACTATACCTCAATGTCTTGTTTAACTATTATGTACAATTATGTGATGCCAAATATTTCTATATTTTTGTTCGTAGACGACTTTGTATTTAAGAAGGATTAGCTGTGTAATTTGAATATGAAAGCTGTATTCTAAAAAGTGTAAATCACGAATGAATGAATACTTGAATGAATGAATGAATGAATGAATGATTTTTTTGTATGGGATAGTGTATGTAGATATTTAGGTGAACGTTTTTCATATGGATAATTTTTTTAAAATTTTCATCGGGTACTCAGTGTGTAATGCCAGTGTGTTCTGTCGAATCTCTAGTTTTTTCCCCCTCAAAATGCATTTAGCAAGAGCTATTACTATTACATGGAAACAGTAACGCTGTTATCTGTAGACGGTTGGAGTATTGTATGGACTATTAAACACACTCGTTTAATTAAGCGGTGTAAAAAGTGTATTCTAATACGATTAAAGAACGTTTTCACCTGTAGACAGTAAAGAATTAATATAATCCTTTTGTTAATTATATGTCTGAAAAAGTAGATGAACATAACGTTTTTTAAAAATACGTAAGATTATCTTCATTTAAACGTGTTGAAATGAAAGCTTTAAAAATGTGTTACCAAAAAAAAACCAAAAAACAAAAAACAAAAAAAAAAAAACAAGACAATAAAAAGAACATTGAGACATTTAAACTTATTCCTTTCCGTATTCCGTCCTCGAATACTTATAAACATATCGTAACGTAACACAGTGTTGCGTGACATAACGTGACACAATCATAACAGAATTAACGTAACGTAACGTAACTTTTCATAACTATTGATTACTTTGCTGCGACAAGAAACAGAATTGTTAAACAGTAACAACTTGAACTCTAGAATTCCCGTATTGATGACTATTTGTTGTTACGAATTCCCGTATACGAATATATTCGTTGGTTTGTAAAGACGTGTTAGTATTTGTATATATCAGTTGTGATTCCCTATTTGTCGAAACCTCACCTGTTTACTTTAATTCAGATTCCGGCCCTGTCGCAACATATCTCTTTTAATTATAACCAGTGATACACCTATTGTGTTTTATGAAATATTTTCAATCACCAGATTTTATATTTGAAATCTTTAAAACAGTTCCGATACGTTGATAAATATTACTTCATCAAAGTAAAACAGTCTTAAAAATAAATTAAATGGACAAAACATGTGGCTGCTATATAATCAAACTAGAGAATGGCACACAAGGTAGTAGTAGTTCTTCCAATCTTTACCCGCAATATATTTCTGGACAGTTGTATTTGATGATTTGTAAACGACTCCATTGTTTTTTAACACTTTACTGAACGCAAGTCACCTTTCGGCACTCTTTTGTCAGGTTTTATGATGAAACACACTTACCTATGAATGAAGAACTAAATCTAGCTTTAACTTTCTTCGTGTTATTGTTGTTGATGAGTTCTAGCCTCGCAGCAATACTGATCCTGTTTTCGCAGACTTCCCTTTGTAATACTAATACTTACTTTATTTAATAATACTTGAAGGAGTCCCACACAAAACATAAATGTTCCATCAAGTTTACAGTCTCGTGTAAGGTCAAGTACAACAAATTTGTTTTAAAAGCACATTTGTTCTTACATGATAAATTAAAACTTCAATTCCTTCGGAACAGATATATCAAACTTCTGAACAGTGAAGAAAATAGTGTAAAATGTAGAATTTGGAAAACATATTAGATTATGTAAATGTACTACGACCTTTCAGCTTTGTATTCTATGTATTGCGTGTTAAAATGAAATGGATAAAACTTCTGCAGTAGTCAATGTCTGTCATAGAAAAAGTAAATATGACCCACTTCGATTGACAAAAAAAAACTGAACTGGTTGTATTTTATATATTACTAAGCAAACATGAGCTTACATGTCAGACGTGTCCAATTCAGTTTAATTTTCAGTTTCTTTTCAGTCTTTGCTGGCGCTGGAATATAAATGTATTGCATGTTTTTCGTCCCTTACCAGTGGCCTGTTTCATTTATTTCAGCGCATTAATCAATACATTCTTCACTTGAAGTAACATTAACAATTTCTTATTTTTCTTTGACTTTAGTCTTGGTGTGTAAATGAACGAATGTTCCTTTTATCGTTACATTTTTTCACCGACTAACATCTGAGGAAACTCTCCAGCATCTGTAATTCGCATGTCTCTTAGAATACTTTGTATACATGCAGCTCTTGTTTAGGGTCTCTTACAGCAAATGTATTTAAAAGCTCGTTTGTGTTAAACTGATAAATTGAAAGTTAAATTGTCTCAGAGAAGATAAACTCAGTTAAGTTTATTATGCAGAAAATGGCATAAAATTGAGGGTTTTGAAATTGTGTCAAACATGTCAGTTTTAACATGCTATTTCGATTGTATTGTTTTCATAAAAATCTTTGAAACACTGTGAATTTATTGAAGAAATTAAGATTTACACATATCAATGTATAATTTGCTACTTTTATAATCTCTGTAGTAGAAGGATAACTTGTCATGTAAAATAGCTAACCATACGAGTATATATATCAATAACCATAGCCATTATAAATTTACTTTTTTCACAGGAATCTGAAGCGTCTTAGAATTTTCCTTTACCTATTCTTGGGTCAGAAATCGGAAATAATCATCAGCAATAAAAATAACTGCTTAAGAATTATGTTCCCGATCTTTTATAAAAAAAGAACGAATTAACCGCAAATCAGGCAGTGGGCGTTTTCGACTGAAAATTACAGTATAGTCAGTATTGACCCTATTTTGACAGGCTCATTTTGTGCGTTTAACATAGTTCTGTACGGAAACTAGACTAAATTTCCTAGAGAATAATATAATAAGCTTGATCGGGGTAAAACCTATAATAGTGGTGTAAGGGAAAAAGTTAGTGGAGCCAAACCTAAAACGCCGTTTCCAATTAAGACAATTGTAAATGTTCATTCGGAATTATTACCTCGTTTTCGACTACAGTTCAGAAGGCAAAAAGTTTGTTTAGGCTCCCAGTCTGAAATATATTAATATTGCAAAGTTTTGTATATTTTGAACAAAGCTTTTGAATACAACTACTCACATTTCACATAAATTGTCTTGATGACCCTTGATACAAACAAAAATGATCAGCAAGTTAATCTCATCTTTGTCAAAGCTTTTTTACTTTTCAAAATGTTAATCATAAACCTTTAAGAAAAACTTTTAAGACATTTTTAGCAATTCGTTGTCTATCAAAATTTGTTAGAGAAAACAATATGTGGCACGTTTTGACAATAGGGGCCCTGTAGATGTGCATGACGGAACATCAGGTATCTGCGACTTACGGACGATATTAAAAGGACGTTGTCGCTAAAACCATTGCAACCTTAACATTTTAATGCCTAATTATATATATTCAATATCATCCGAATATGATAACTATATTACATACTTTCGGTAACAGAAAAGACTGATTTTAACTCGTCAGATTTCGATGAAAATCACCCATAAGGCTACTTTGTAATTCATACATGTATAAGACAATTCAGGCCTAAAGCAATACCCCCTTCCTAAAGAGTGCTCCAACCCATTGTGTTAACAACAAGTATTTCACATAGAAGCCATTGGTTTGATCCCTACTAAAGCAATTTCTTTTCTGTTTTTCCTTCTTTATTTTCAAATTATAACACTCAATTTTTACTTTTATCTTTAATATACATGTATTACAAATGTTACAACATCTTTAAAATTGATGAATTTAATACATTTAGATATCAAAGATTCAGTAAATATTTAAAAACAACTACATGGTAAACTTCTTTTTATTTGTTTAATGTTCAGGTAGTATAAGAATGAATTAATTTAAGCTATTTGGCAGCCGCATTGATATATTTTGAAATTTTCATTGGTATCTTCCTCCCATCATGATGTGGGTGGGGTAAATTGGGAACATTTTTTATCACATTTCTGTAGTTCTAAGTATTTGATCTACTTTCTGTGTTTTATTGTCACAGCAATCATTATGTCTTAATTCCTGTGAATGTTGATAGACTAAATTGCCGTGGTTTTGTGGTAAACATCCACTGATTTTTAATGATAATTATTTCCTTGTTAAACTTTCCAAGTCAGTATGAAGTTAATGCATGTCACACCTTCTGAATATTTTGGTAAAACTGATACATATTTTTATATTTTGTCACTATATTAGGTTGTTTTTTTCTATTGTTTTTAATATATAGTTTGTTTCTTAAAATTGACAAATTAATTCTGGGTTGTAAAAAATGCAATTAAAACTCAAACCTTAACTTCCTCCCGTTAAACTTCAAGACAAAAGACAGCAAACCTTATCCACTCTTTTTGCTATGCCCAGAGGTTTGTCACATTCAGTATTTGATTCTATAGTTTCTGCTTCACTAAAATATTCCGTCGATTCTTCTTCACTAAAGAATCTTGTTTTCAGGCCTTATAGGCGATAAAGACTGTTATCATTTTAATTTAGTATGTCTCGACTGGTAATTTTCGGAAGCATTGTATGTTGATGTACGTGTTACTGAGTGAAACGTGTAAATAATCACCATACACTATTCCCTTGGTATATTTAAGTCTTCAGTCTCATTTTGTTTTCAGAAAATCAAATTAATAAAAAACTTAACGCAACCATTTTTTATGAGTTTCTAAGGAAACATTAGATTAAGTTTTATATGCAGAGCGGGATCGTTTCGCTGGATTTAAAATATACTTACATCTGTATTCGTCTGAATGTTTTTAGTAAGACTGAAAATATTGCATCCGACATAAGATAATAATTTGCGCAAACGTTCGTCTGTAAGTCGCGAAGTAATATTCTGTGTAAAATGTTGTTAATTTGAATGTACAGTCATGTTTCGTTTAAGAGATAGCAAATCTCACCTTCTGAAGCAAGACCAATGCAAAGAAATAATTCAAAAATTAAAATTATTTTCCGATGCACTTTTGCGCACGTATTCCTAATCCAACTGTGTTTTGACTTCCTTCTCAGATAATTTAACTCATACTTGACAAAATATTAATAATAGTGTCAAATATATAGATCTACGTATGTTTTCAATAAATTGCCATTCTAATAGAATGTACTTTGGAAAAATAAGTGTATCAGAGTCCCGCTTCAATTTTTAAAAAATGTATTTGTATGCAGATTTTTACAAAATATGTTTTTTCTTTCAATTCTTGAGTTATATTACTCATATTGTCTGGCTCGAATGTTAAAGCAGTGTTATACATAGGGCTGTCATACCTCCTAAGCTCTAACACCAGTTATTGGCATATTTTTAAGTTGTACTAAAATGATTACAATTAAGATGGAAATTCCGTGTGCTTACTAAAGGATTCTTCGACAATATTTTAGGTTGTACATGAGACACCATTTCTTTTAGTTAACCAATAATAGATTAAAACATAGTCATGGAGGAATCAGACCTAGGTTACAAATGTAGACTAAATCTGTATAACTGATTTATATAGTTGTTCATTTGTAATTGAAATTGTATGCACTTCAGTGACCTTTTTAAAACAAAATTTGTTTCTCTATATTTCAGGTTTTCATCAAGAATGCTCAGCCTATTGCAAACTGCCGTGTTATTGTGTGGTATACATCTGCTTCTTATTTCTTTAGTTCACGGTAAGTTACAGTAAACCTTGATAGAATTTTAAGTTAAGAATATAGCTTCTTGCATCAGGGCACCCTTATATTGAACCTTGCTGATTTGACTGTCGTATATTGATACGGGAAGTGTAAACTTTTACTTGCATTAAAATTTAAATGGTTATATATTATGTACTAGTTTTATTTTCAAGAAGGTATTTGTGTTGCCCTATCATGTTATTACAATTTTTATCCTTCCCTACTATCAATATATCTGATAATAATATAACTGATGATAAAACATAACTTTTGAGGCGATAACTAACGCATTTATTGATTTGCATTTTATCAAGTTCATATTTTGCTGTAACATCGAAGGCAAATAAAAATGTGAAACACAATGCGAGAACTTTCTTTTACTATATATCGCCAATATCTCCATACTCAACTGTAATACAGTCAGATTAACACGTTAGAAATTATACAATTAGTTTCACTAATAAGACTAGGGTTATACTTTGTGAAACGGTTTGATTATTATTATGATTCAGTCACACATCACATACTGCGTTAACGGACGTTCTACGGATAAAACATGTTCAGTCCGTTCGTGTCCGTCGGTACGTTTCTGATTCGGCGCTGCGCTCCTTGTCAGGCGAAGCACAGTGATGTCCGCTCTATCCGGTAAAAGTTCTAAACTTGGAAAGTACACCTCAGGACAAAAGCACCCGTTTGATGTATGGTAGCAATGCGGTGTCATGCGTCTTGTTCGGAGCTCGTGCTTGCCTCATAAACTTGTCCGGTTTACATCCGTTCATGTCCGTTGGACTGATTCACAGACGGATACTCCTCATGGAATGGATGGAATGGATGTCCAGCGGACAATAACTGACTAGAACCAGTTACGCATACTTTGGTTTTCGTTTTACAAGGAACTTGTCCGGTATTCTTACAGAGATGTCCATTAGATAAACGTTAGTGCCCTGTGCATATCCTGTAACTGTACGGTCATTGTGCGTTGTATGCGTTCTATATACGGTAATGGTACAGTCATAGTTAACTGCTTACATAAGTCACCGGAGCCTCTAACAGCCGTGGTGGTCGAGGGGCGGGGGGCAGGGGGTTCATCACCGGATAACCTTTCTGCTGCATTTTTATCTGCTGAACGTCCGTTAACGGTATGCAAAGATGTGTTACTAATCCATAAGTGTTGTATGGATTCTTAAATAATTAATATAACTCTTATATAATCGTATTGAAACAATTTTTTTTTCTAGCAAGCAAATGCAAAAGATTTATTATTGATAATTATGGTACTGAATTGCTATTTTTTTTTTTTACAAAAATCGACAACATTCACAGCTAAGTCTGTTATCATCATTATTCATTCGCACTTTCACAAAAGATACTGTACATCTTGTTATCACTGTTCATAAACCTATATATATTTGTAGTGTCGAATGGCCAATTAAGACTCAGTTCGTATTATCATAGAGTCATTTATAAATTGGCCATTATTTAAACATACATTGTTCTACACTCGTCAACGTTAGAAAAAAAGGTAAAATAATGTACCATTGATCTAATGTTGCCAGAAATACATGTTCTTATAATATGAGCAATAAATTAGCTGATATGATAAAACGTCAAGTTATTTGAGTCATCCGTTTTCATTTACTGTTTGTCTTTTATCATTTATTATGAATAATGGGTGCAGTGAAATCCAGTCAAGATTCCATGAGTGACATTTATATCAATAATATAATCAAAATAACGTTTCTTTGATCTACAACGAATTTTGAGCATAGCGATTCATAGCATTTAATAAACATTCATGTCTTAATTTACCAGTATTTAATACAACCATGTGGTTTATATCCATCCCCAGAAGACCGGCGCCCCTCGTTAAGTATGCTTTGCTCAGAAATAAGTTGATTTGACTCCGTTTATATCAGTTCATCTAAAGATGTGTTTCTAAGATAGTGAACACTAGCCGGGAAGGATTTATACACTAAATGTTTGATGAAACATGATAAATCTCGGAGAAATTTGAGAGTTTTAGCTTCGTTTGGTAAAAGAGATACGCTGATGAAATAGTTGTCCAATAATCGATTTGGACTTTTGACAATTTGTTCCAAACGTGAAATAGATAGTAGCTTAATGATACAGAACGTAGTGATATAGAACGTAAGACGGTGTGATAGTTATCGTGTACTCAGTAAAGCGTGTACATGACGAGACACAACTTCTGCATGGTTTTTCTAGGGGTCATAGATGAATGAAAAATATATACTTTCATTAGACATAAATTTCGCTTAATACCATCTTATCTGTATTTAATAATGTGTATAAAATTCTGACGACGTTGTAGTATTTTTAAAGCATAATATTATTAAGTTTTATTAAGTAGCGTATGATACATTGTTAAAAATCACGTCACGAGGTTACTCTTGTAAGAAATGCCAGCAAAAAAAAAAAAAAAAGCAAATACGGAAAAACATCAACAACAAAAAACAACGAGGCAGTGGATCTCACGCCGACAAATTGTATTATAAGATCACGAGTTATCTATGCATCGTATAATGTTGGCGTTAAAGCACAGTTATGTCGGAAGTAAATAGATAAATACATTTTTGAAAAAGTTTTCAGACAACCTTTGGCAAATGTTACAGACATGGATGTACTGTAATACTTTCTGAGAAATATTTCTGCATGATTGTAAAAGAACGTGCCAAATCTATTTTGTGATATTTTGGAAAATGATCAAATTCGACTTGATTGACAATTACAATGAGTACAGAACAATATATTTGGTCGTCTGCCAATTAAAACTGCATTAACGCTGACCAAAATATGCCAAAAGTGTGTATAACGAAGCCGGCATCATACAAATGAAACAAAACAGTGTACCTTTCGTTCTTAATAAAAATATTATATTCACTGTTCATGGTTGAGACTCACGTGAAAATCTAGACGTTAGAACAGTTATGACCCGTTCATTATTTGTGTAATAATGTCTTGCAAAAAGAATTTAAAGCATAACATTTCCCTCCAAATAAAAGAAGGGTTTCATACTGTCTAAACATACTTAATAAGTAAAAAAAAAACCCCAGAGCATTAATATCAATTAGACGTAGGTTAAAGTTTCAAAGTTTGAAACTTTGAAACTTGGTTAAAGTGACGAATATCCTTCAGAACATTTAATGACGTAAAGTATTGCCAAATGTTTGTTTCGATAATGACCATTTGTTCTAAAACTGTCAATAAAAGCGAAGTACCGTGGTGAAAGTAAAATCTGAAAACTGTAATTATCTGCAAGTGTCTTTGTAAATACGTAATATCAAATAGAATTTATCATCGTTGAACAAAATAAAGAAGATATTTAGACGATGATACGGTCGAAGATGTCGCTTGAGGGTTTCTTTCATCCATTATCTAGAACGTCCCTTAATTTACCTTTCAAGCAAAATAATTAAGTAAATTGCTTTAAATTGAAAATTCTTCATAAAGCACGCATTATCTATCTTCACTATTTATGTAGAAAATTGGAAAGGTGATTTAAATTCCTTTACCTTAAGTCGTTTTAGTTTTCATTAGCAATGTTTATACCAAGACCGTAATTGTCTGGCTTTGTGACTGGCTGGCTGTTTTAGCCTTAGGCAAACTTAGCATGCAATGAACAGGCATCTTTAAGATGAGCAAATTCGTAATTTATCATGATAGGTTGTAATTTATGAATATTCCCCTTAAGATTAATAAAGAATTGCGGGGACATATAATTATGCTTATCAACCAATGTTGATCAAAAGAATATTAAACATTGCACGACAACAGTTGTGTGTCCATTCTTAGAAAATTTCTCTTTTACCCTGTATCTGAAGAGCAGGTTTTGTTTTTCTCTCGATATTGTTCGATATAAAGGAAATTTCTTGATTCCATTTGGTCATTAATTCCGTACAGACGACGAAATATCGCTTTAAAGAGCTGTATTAACGTAATGTTCCGTGATTATAACGAACGTTTAGCGACGTACTTACGTCATAAACTACCTTAAAGATATACTATACCCATTTTTGCATAAAATACCTTTATTGCAGAAATTAATTGAAATCTAGGAAATTCTTACTGAATATGTCTAATTAGGCTACTAGAATACACACACTATGTATGGGAAGCTGCATTCACTATTACAGGTCCTGTTATAGGGGTGCTTTCTTAAAAAAAACTGCCAGTTTTTTTAATGACACTATGTGTTTATACTGTGTTTACCTATAGTGGTACAGTTTTAAAGGTAACATATCTACTCTGTGTGTTCTCAAACATGTTTATTTTATATTTACATAATATAGAAAAGGTGTAGTAGATATTTGTATCTGTAAATTGAGCATAATATATCTTTAAGTAACAGATATTAATAATAAGAATACAAAGATATGTGAGGAAGCCAACACCAACAGTTTGTTCTGACTTAAGATTTAAGTATGTGGTCAACTGGAAAATGTATGGCTGTAAATGTGCTAGAAACAAACACTTGTATCACTCACGTCATCAAATAACGCAGCGTCATATGTATCAACTGGAAAATGTATGGCTGTAAATATGCTAGAAACAAACACTTGTATCATTCACGTCATCAAATAACGCAACGTCATATGTATCAACTGGGAAATGTATGGCTGTTAATGTGCTAGAAACAAACACTTGTATCACTCACGTCATCAAATAACGCAACGTCATATGTATCAACTGGGAAATAGAGAATAACAGGTTACTGTCTTTTGAGAAAGGGTTTCTCAGACGAGGTTAGATATGGTCCTGGAAGGGGCGAGGCTTGCCGAGCCCCTTCCGGACCATATCTAGCCGAGTCTGAGAAATCTCTTTCTCAAAAGACAGTAACCTGTTATTCTTTTTATCATGCCACTATTATGATATTGCATCTCATTATTTTAACTTGGGGCGCTGATTTCTGAAAGTACGGTAACGCTACGCGCTCGTGAAAATATTTAATTGTATCACTTCACGATGAGATATATTCCATATCTACGAAAAACAAACAAATTTTCTATTTATTTTATGCTAATACCAATAAACTTTTAGAACTGTTTCTTTGCTTACACGCGTATGAATACATGATCGTGAAACTCAAATTCAATACACAGTCCGCCATCTTGAATTATACATGACACATAGAAACATGTTGCATTCTAACGATTTATTTAGTCTACACCTAATCACCAAACAAATCATAGAAATAAACAAAGATCTACCTGCATATTCTTCTTCATTTTCCTTCTTTTACTATCAACATTTGCTGCTTACAGGGCATTCATATAAAATATGGCCTGTGCAATGACGAATCAAAATTCAGCGCCAATGCAGAGGTTCATCCTAAATAAATGCCCTTACAAGATCTAAATTCTTCCATAGGTTGATCAAGAAGCAATACACGTCATCACATTTTCAAATAGCATAAATCCAGTGTATTCAATTTAAGTTTTCACGTAAAGTGCCATCCTGTGATTATGTCTTGGGAAATAAATTGTTCGCCTACGTCAGTATTCTGAAGTATATGACGTATGATTAACGGAATGGCATAGGATTCTCGAAATGGATCGGTCTGTTGTATACATAGAATGACTCCTTAAAAGTCGGACTCTGGATTTTATGTTAGAATTTATTTTTATATCTTTTATATTACTTGTAAAATTTCAAATTGTGGTTACTGAAAAGTAGTTCGACACATTGACTGATATAGAATCTATATCAGTCACACTGTGACTGATATGGAGTATATTTCACTGAAAGAACTTGGTATTTCATTGGTTGGCATAAAATAAATATGTTTTATTTAGGCTGTTTTATCTGTTTTTTTTGCAATGTTTTAAGCTGTTTACATTGTGAAAGTAGTCCGGCAAAAAGTGGGAGGTGCTTGAAAAATCTGATGTACTCTGACTTTTCCATAGGTTTAAGCATGGAAAAGTGTTCTCAAGTCACTGGCTGAGAAAGGTTGCTGTTCTCAGACAGGCTTTATCAGGCAGTTGTCATAGTAATGGCATGATAAATGTATGGCTGTTAATGTGCTAGAAACAAACACTTGTATCACTCACGTCATCAAATAACGCAACGTCATATGTATCAACTGGGAAATGTATGGCTGTAAATGTGCTAGAAACAAACACTTGTATCACTCACGTCATCAAATAACGCAACGTCATATGTATCAGCTGGGAAATGTATGGCTGTAAATGTGCTAGAAACAAACACTTGTATCACTCACGTCATCAAATAACGCAACGTCATATGTATCAACTGGGAAATGGTTTGAACACACATTATTACACTGTCAGTAAGTCAGCTAGTATAAAATGAATACAGGGTACTGTAGTATATATTTGTTTTACAAGATTATTTTTTCATTGAGAAGTGATACAAATAAAAATTTTTGTAAGAAAAAAACTAGTAATCTTGGGATGGAAACATGCTTTTAAAACAGAAATATTTCAATTTAATTTAAATATTAAATATTGAACATAATAGTTGAATATTTTGAAAAATGACATGTTTTACTATCTAACAGAAAATTGTTATACTTGTCGGTACCAAACAGCATACACTGTCAGCCTAAATCTGATACTGTCTTCTTTAGAGTGTCTCGCTTGGTCTTGTTTGGTTTCCACTAAAGTATTTTTCCAAATAAGGTAAATATATATGATATCACATATCAATAAAATGTGTGTATAAAATCTGCATTGCTTCATTGCAAAAAAATATTGAAGGTTCCAAATATAGCAGTTATGATATAAGATCAATGACGAAACAATTGTTAGTACCACTATACTAACAAATAAATACAGTACAAACCCGCATTTTGAGACATCTAAACTATGTTAAAATATTTGTCTTGTCTTAAAACCTATTATTCAAACGGTTTATTGGAGGGGGTGAATAAATCCGAATGCAGTAAATTCTCAGACAGCATTTGGCAAATATAAGAGAACTGGATCTACTGTCTTGAATACATATATTCCAGTATGAGATATTGTGTACGAAATGTGCCAAAATTGTGTAATCCTGTTTTGGAACAAGTTCAAATTGGCTTTGAATGACAGTAAATTTTAAAAAGAAACAACATATTTGGTGTTCTGCCTAGTTGGACTATATGCTGGAGACTGCTGTGTAATAGGAATCAACAAAGGGAATTGAAATTCATACTGAGAAAATAGAAACAGATTATGTCGAATCTCCTTTCCTTGTTGGATATTTGGAATCTCATCAAGCTGTCTGGTATATAGCTTCGAAGTTTTAAAACAAACCTCCTCACAAGCCCCCCTTGCCTCTTTCACACTTACAATACACAATATCAAAAGATATGTTCACATATTAAAAACAAAGTATAACAGTGTGTAATGATATTCAAATTACATCACACGAACTGGAAATTGAACACCAGCTTGAATAAAGACTCGAAGTACGAGGCGGTCGCACCGTATACTTACGGTGGCTGATTTCTACCAAAGGCGAAAATGCGAAACAACAGCGGTTTATCGTGTTTTCGCCTCTTCCTCTGTGTCCATCGTATTTTTGCCTTCATATTTCGACGTCTTGCATTTTCACCCCGTCATCCGCCGAGGCAAAAACACGACAAGTCGCTTTATTTTCGGATTTCGCCTTAACATTTTCGCCGCACCCGGCAAAAAACACGACAGAGTATCTTTCGCATTTATGTTTGGCGGGGCGCCAGGTGATAACACGAAAGCACGACAAGTTGCATATGCGTATCCGTCTGGCTTGGCTAAAAGCGAATTCGAGAAAGGACGCGATGTGTGAAACGTGAGCAAAAGTAAATTTCGCCTCCCGTGTATTCACCTGGCGGGCCGAAAAAGCAAAAGTGAAAATCCGATTTGTCGAATTATGAAGGCAAAATTGCGACGAAGTTTTTTTTGTCGCGCTGGCGTTTAAAGAAACGTTGCATTGCGCCCTGATTTGTCGTGTTTTCGCCCTTTCGCCTCGCTGCTTATTATATCACCATTTAACGAAATGAACTTAAATGGCACAGACCGGTATTCAGTTAGTGGGGCTAAACAAACAGAAAAGCAACACTGAAAGAAAGACCTTGGAAGTTTCTACCATCAATTAATCCGCTTAACCCATTAATGCCTAGCTTCTACAAAAGTAGACTTAGGCAAACAGTGCAGACTCAGCTCAGACATGCGATATCTGATCAGGGTCTACACTGTTTGCATCAAGGACTTTCTTCCCTTAAGAGATTAAAATTGAAAATTCATACCAGACACCCTTTTAATTGAAAATGGACTCGTCAAACTGATAAGGGTGGTATAAATGGGTTACCTTAATTTACTTTCTAAGCATGCGAAACAATTTCATTTAAGTGCTTTAAGTTAAGAATTCATCATCAAAGACGCATTATCTGTCTTCACTACTTATTTAGAAAATGGGAAATTTGATGGTTGAAATTTCTGAAAATTGTTCCGGTTTGCAACAGTATTTGCATATCATGACCCTACTTGTCTGGTACATTGTTTTTGGTATTGAAGGTCTAAAGCGTTCTTGGTATGTATCGAGTGTCGGAAGCAATTAAAAGAATAATCAAACTACTATATATTTTGATTGTGATTTGTTATTTATCAGTTAAAAATGTCGTAGCGTAATATATCGACGAATATGCCATGGCGCGAAGTTCAGATGCGTACGGCTTTAGCCCGAGTGGTTGAATTGCAAACATCTGAACGCATTGCTGTGGTATTTTTGCCGATATAACACGACATGATGTTGTTCATTAAATTATAACACAATTAAGCTTTCTTTTCTAGCATTGAAGTCATGGTTGACATTTTTGACAAGATGGCGTCGTTATGACGTTACATTATACTACTCTATCGCAAAATGTTCTTTGGATGACGTATTTTTCTGCCTATATGACGTCGCAAAGTATCATGTTAGAATTAAGCTTTTTCTATTACAGGCAATGACTCAGTGTGGACTGAATGGTGGTGGACATATGACGGAATTTCAGGTTTGTACAATGATACACTCTAACGTACGTAATCATATTGTAAAGGATTTTGTGTGCCGTATGAGTACTATGATTTAAAAAAAAACACTTTACAGAATATATTGAATGAATATGTTCATTTATTATATACTTATAAATGAAATATTGAGAAATATTGATGAAATAAATTGCGTATTTTCATTTTCCGTATTTTCACTGTAAAAATTTATTTTTCACTGCAGTGAAACATATTTTCCGTATTTTCACTGGTGTCTTGCCGGACTACTTTCTTCTAAATTTAGCCAATACACTAAATTAAAGGGGAATTTTTTGAATCTTAAGGTCAAAAAAGAGTAAAGTATATAATAAACAGAAAATTCAAGTTTTTTCATAAATTACGGGATTTATTTTCATCTCGTGGTATGAAAATAATCATATTTCACTCGTGGCTTTCACCACTCATGAATTTTTTTTTTCATACCACTCGATGAAAATAAATCCCGTATTTATAGAAAAAACTTGAATATCCTCTATTTATAACATTATCGTATTTGTCTTTCATATTTCTGGGGATTACTTTTTTATTTCTGCTAGAAAACGTATCCATTTGTCTATTTTGTCAAATGTTTTATTAGTTTTTGACAGGTGAAGAGAAACAAAAGAAAAGGTTTTCTTTTGCATTCATTTTTAAAATCTTTTATTTTCATTATTTTTGATAAGCGTTGTAGACATACAATTTTCATTACAAATACCAGCAACTAAGTCATTTCAGGTAATATAAATAAATTTTATACATATACCAGTTTGGTTGTTACTAACCAGCTACCTTTTCCACATTAAAGACTTTTATAATGTTCTTTCATCCATTGTTTTCTATTCTTACTTTTCTGTATGAGACAGTTTGCTGTAATAAAACCACAAAATATGTCAATCTAAAGATAAAAAGATTATCGAAAAAAAGCATTTTATCATCACTCTGTCTAGACAGGTATGTAGTAATTTACCTTTCCAGTGTAAACATTCTGACACCTAGCAAATAAAAGATACATATTTTTGTTTCAATGAGACACGAATTGTCTTTTTGTAACAACATACTACAGTCCAAAGTAATTCTGATATATCATGTCTGCATATTTGCCCACAGAATTTTCTCAAGTTTACAATTACTATATCGGCTGATTTATCCCGTGGAACAACTATTTGGAAATGATAGCGTGGAAATGGCCTGACACTACCGTAAATAGTACAATTGTGTGTACACGAAACTGTTATCTCGATGAATGGTAATCAAAGAAGAAAACTCCAGTCACAACGCTCTCCATTACTTTACTGTATTTCAACATCATATAGTTCAAACTAATGTAAGGCGGTAAATATTGAATACTTAAAAAATACGAAAAAGAGTCAAGTGGTTGACACCATTCCTTATGTGAAATTAGTCATACAGTCAATATAATAAAAGAAAGAATATGGAATGCAATAAATTCTGATTGTTACATACATGATCTTTAACTAAAGTAATTTAATACAGTATATTTTAAAGATGATTTCTCAGCATGAGCATTGTTTCCTATGTTATCAAAAGATAAATGCTCCTTTACAATTCCTATATAATCATGAGATAAATATTTCCCTTGCAAAACCTTCTTGAAGGCACACCTGTATGAACCTCAGAGGGAACACGTCTGTCTGATGCTCCAGTACTAAAAACTATTCAAATTTTGTTTCAGTGGATAGCACTGATTCATTTTGGTTTTGAAAATTTGAGGAAAGTGTAGTTACGATATTATATCTGGAAAATCTTTTAGACTGAGACTTTTTGTTAGGAGTCGGCCAAAACGTAAAACTTGGGGGTTTTTTTTATTAGAGAGTGTACGATACAGCTAAGTAATCCTTTAAACAAATGAGAATTGTGTATTGTTTTACCGCATGGGACGGCGGGATGTGTCTGTGATTAAATGTGATCTCAATTTGATTAGTAATATTGTGGAAATGATGTGCGAATGAGGCGCAATCACTCCATTTAATCATGTTTTGGCACTCGCGACCCGCAGAAAGATTGGCCTCCGATGTTTATACATATTAGATTTCTTCTGTCCGCGCACAAAGATAATTTCAAGAATGTTTACGCTCTTGTGACCATATTAACAAAGAGCAAGATTGAAAATAGCAGACTTTGTTTACTTATAATAGTCCTTTCTGTGGTATAACTGGCGCCTTTGGTTAAAGGCCAATTTAGCAAATCGTCTTAAAAGTAGAAATACGACGCCGAAAAACGAAATCATTTTCCTTTTAATGTTTTACCATGATTCATATTGTCAGGTTGTTGATTTCGTTTAAAAATAATGGGAGCGAAATACGATCGTTTTATTTTATAGCGTGTTTCACGTTTTCTCGGCCATTAAAGCTGAATTTATATTACCAAATTCAATATTTTTGAAGAAGTTACCCTGGACGTAAATTTCGTCCCTGCATGTATGTCTTCTAATCAAATAACATCAATGCTTTTTACGAGCCAGCTAGCGTAATAAATCTGCTACGAGTTTGATTAAAAAACCACTGTTAGGAGTAATGTTTTTCAAAAACGTTTTCGTTTGTAAATACACTCTTCCAAAATGTTTATTAAGGTTTATATTAAATCATTTTCAGTTGGATCTAATTTACCATAGGCTGACTATTTCTGACGAATATTGATTCTGGTAAATACTATATCATATTAATTTACATGGAGAAAAATGTATTTGGCCAGATATCACGAGTACTTTATTTATCTGGAATGTGTATGAACAGTAAATCGCGTAGCTTAATCTTTCATTAGAAAACGTAATCAATAACTCTTTATCCTCTTATGTAAAGAGATTTTCATGTGAAATAGTTCTTATCTACATCATGTGTTGTATCACATGCAAGTATATGTAAAAAGTTGATGGATGCCTTTTCTAGAATTGATTTCTTTCAAATTTTTCTCTGCTAAATAGTTCAAATGATACGTTTCTTTTCTAAAGTTTTCCACAATGGTTTTATATATAATTCTGTGATTGAGACCTATCCCTTTTTCAGGTAAATAATTTCTGAGTAAAATGTCTAAAAGATTTTTCCTTGATTAAAATTTTGCACGAAACCTGTATTGTATAATCGAATATCTTTTTTAATTTCCCCTTGCTATAAATGGCTGACATCTCTTCACAAGCTCTAAAATCCGTTTAGTTTTCAATCAGTTTTGATCTGTTACATATTTTGCAGGCCCTGACTGGTGGGGTGAAAGATGGCCAATTTGTCGCATTGGTAAATATCAATCTCCTATAGACGTGAAGCCAGAGCGACTGTTGTTTGATCCTAAGTTATCAGGCATTGTTTTCACAAACGATAAAAAGGTAATCATTTCCTTCAAATATTTCATGAAAAGAGGTATTCTCTCCTTGTCAAATTCCAATGGACTATTGATCCTCACGTTACACATGTTCTTTACAGGCACAAACAATAAAGTTATTACAAGAGGCGCGTTATTTAAAAGAGTGACCAAGAGGTCACAAAAAAGAGGTTACAAAAATGACAGAAAAGAGCCAGAATACATTCGAATTTCGAATATATATATCTGCAACTGATCTAAAAATGAAAGTCTCATTACATAAAGTTCGTCTGATTACATGTATCAACTGTTTGTTACTATTTCAATGCACAGCTCAAACCTTATGCATACTTTTATATATACACTTGATATAAATTAATATAAATAAAGACACTAACAGTTCTATGTTTTGCAATGTTTTATTGATGAATTTGACCTAAAAACAAAATCATTGTGACCTCTTTGCAACATAAATTTGCCGTAGACATTTGTACAAATCAATTAAGACGGATAAAGTAGCAAAGAGATGTGAATTAATTTGATAGTGGGTTGATATGCAAGGAGAAAAGACACCGTTTGTAAGCCGTTGATATTTTGCCTAACTACAAACGTTCTGCATAGAACTATTTTATATAAACGGCGTCACATTTTTGCGGCTGTACTGTGTTTTTCATTATATCTTTATTATCTAACATGAAACTTTACGAACTTCACGTGAACGTCGCGTATCTTCTGCATGCTGTAGCAGAAATTCCAGAAGTATTGCAACTTCAGCTGAAACTATACAAACATATTTAATAAATCACGTGTGTGACGCTTTAAATTTTATGATTTTTTAATTTTGCCAAAGGTTCTCGTCTTTTGTTTTGCATTTCCTTTTCAAATGTCACTCACATCTTTTACACAGTCTGAATTTCTGGTATATTTATCCCATATTTCACGAACAGAAATTATTCTTAAGCAAAACAATCGCTTTAAATGAAAAAGGGGCAAATTAACTTAAGGACAACACATTATTGAAGCTAACGAAAGATTATATTTCCCTTTTTCTGGAGAGTTTCCTAAGGGAGTTAATCGATCATTATGAAGCTATATAAACTAATAATCGACAAAAACAGACTAGAAAATAACCATCTATAAAAGATTATTTCGAAACAAGTATCCTATTAATAACTTTAATGTGATAGGCATGTTTCACATGTTCCACGTGCTTTAATGTCCGTTTGATCTATTTTGTTCTATATTTACTGACGCTCGTATGCTAGCTTTAAGATGTCTCCCGAGAATCAAATTTAAAGATAACATAAATTTCCAACGAAGACTGATACTTCAAAGAAACTAAAATCCGTTAAAGCTTTTAAGTGATTAAGTTATCGCATTTACTAACCATCTTGTTCAAACTGATATTAATCGAACACGTGTTTTGCTGAAATGAAAATTCATTAACTTTAATTAAGAGTGTACATATAATTCATTCTAATAAGTTGAGTCAATAATTACAATACTGTCGATCCATTGTTACTTAATTATATCATAAGGGTTTTAGAGATAAAAGCATGAATTCTTCGTAGACAAAAATTATCCGCAGATGGAAAATGTTATGAACACCCCAGTAAGAAATGTTGTTATAAAACTTTACTTTGCGTCGTGGTAAAAATGATATTGACGGATTTGACCACTAAGCTGTATACAGCAAAAAACAGAAACTGATATTTCATCGATACTATCAGAACAGAACATTCCTTTATTAACTCAAAACTTATCACAGTTACATGAGTATACAATTCAAACATATATGTACAAGATTCAATTCAAATCACATGACATGATGCTACTGTTATGTTATATAGTTACTCAATATTATAGTATGTTTTATTGATAGTATTAAACAGTAGAAGATGAAAATAATTATCAATGACAATATTTGTTACAAATATACATAACATAAACGATTGCTGGATTCTGTTTTTGTCATAAAATATGCCAAAAGTCGAAAATAGTAGATACATGCATAAAATCATGTAATGATCCTAGAAGTCAGGAAGTAGTTCTTATCTACATTCAGTCATACAGTAATTGCTGAAAATTCTCTCTTTCTGCTTCATTCAGTCATACAGTAATTTCTGAAAATTCTCTCTTTCTGCTTCATTCAGTCATACAGTAATTTCTGAAAATTCTCTCTTTCTGCTTCATTCAGTCATACAGTCATTTCTGAAAATTCTCTCTTTCTGCTTCATTCAGTCATACAGTAATTTCTGAAAATTCTCTCTTTCTGCTTCATTCAGTCATACAGTCATTTCTGAAAATTCTCTCTTTCTGCTTCTAGTTTATTTCAAACACTATACATCCAGCTCGGAGAACACTTGCAGCAGTTCAACCAACGGTTGTCACTATACATCCAGCTCGGAGAACACTTGCAGCTGTTCAACCAACGGTTGTCACTATACATCCAGCTCGGAGAACACTTGCAGCAGTTCAACCAACGGTTGTCACTATACATCCAGCTCGGAGAACACTTGCAGCTGTTCAACCAACGGTTGTCACTATACATCCAGCTCGGAGAACACTTGCAGCAGTTCAACCAACGGTTGTCACTATACATCCAGCTGCAGCAGTTCAACCAACGGTTGTCACTATACATCCAGCTCGGAGAACACTTGCAGCTGTTCAACCAACGGTTGTCACTTTCCGCTTTCACTTAAGTCGGCGTTTCTTCTTCTCATATCGATTATTTTCTGTCATTTGCATTTTCCAGATTTTTTTTGTCGTTGGTTTATTTTTAGATAAATGGTAACTTAACAAATACCGGAAATGACATCACACTGTTTGTAGATGAAACTTTGATTACGCACCTCAATGTGACGGCCGGGCCTCTCCAATATAACTACCATCTACATCAGATGAAGCTACACTTTGGTCACGACGAGGCCAGTGGTTCAGAGCATACTATTAATGGTCTTTCATTTCCAGCAGAGGTGAGATCTCTAAAATAATTTTATTTTTTGCATAATATACATATGCAAATATCTAACAAAGAGAAAATCGGTTGAAGCACATGTTCTAATGACGCTAAAAGCCCTTTCTATTATCTAATGATCCACGAACCAAAAATTAACCAAGTGTAAATAGGCTGTAATTAAAACTCAGATATGAAGAGGAAGAGAAATGAAAAAAAAATATAGCTACGTGTCATCTTACACTTAAAACATGTTAATTTTAGACTTATCGTCTTATATTCTGCATATTTTCTTTGTTGTTTTTTTACGCAGGTGTATTATGCCATGTTTTTTTCTTGCAGCTGCAGATTCTTGCCTATAATGATTTATATTCCAATTATTCTCAAGCACTGTCTTCCCCAAATGGTCTTGCAGCATTTTCAATATTTTTAGAGGTATGTACATTTACGAAAATATCAAGCCGCTCCCGATGTCTCTAGCCTAATAATTATATTTTTGTCACTGTGTGTTGTTGTGCCATACCTAAAATTGTTGCCTATACCACTGACTGGCTCAAAATTTAACAATTCGTACCTCATAATTGCTTTTCAAACTAATCAAATTAATGATAACTTTTTATAGTGTAAGAATATGTATAATCAAGTAATTGAGTTTCATTGTAAGACTGTGTTTAATCAATACATTCTGTTATACAGGTGGGAGAGAAAGCAAACGAAGCATTCACGATGATTGCTGATGCCTTAAAGCATATTCCTTCTAAAGGTAATATTCCCACGCTACTTTCCCATAGCCAATCAAGTTTATGGAAATAAATACTTTGTGTTATCACGATTAACTTTGAAGACATGAAATTTATATATACACGAAAATATGAGGGTAGGTTATAGTTTACATGTCACTCTCAATGAATGGCTCAGCCGCCAGGACTTATAAGTAAAGTATTTTATAGGTACGAAATGTCGTGTTAATTTGTAGAAAAGATGCTTATTGACAGATTTCATCACTATGCCAAATGTGTAGTATTACATTTGTATTTCAATCAAGGTTTTCAACTGAACTATGGTTAACATCTGTTTATATAAGAACACGTTCTTTGCTTATAAACAAAGGACTGTTGTCACGAGACTTTATCAGAAAATACTGAGCTTAGAGCCCCGTTATCACTTTTTTCAGCCATTGTTACATATGCAGTAGGTGTTTACAACTCAACCACTGTACAATTTATTCAAAATTAGTCACAGAAAATCGAGTTAAGTAAGGACAGAGCTCTGTTCAAAGGGTAATTCAGGCCTAAGCTTTATTGGAGTTAAAAAGATTATAGAATGTCATATTTGAAGGAGTGTCAATGCTATTGGATAATTTTGCAAATCATATTGTCATTGGACGTTTTCTTTTTCAGTTCCAATTGCCTTTATGCATGTAGTAATGTTTGTTCCACTTGGCCATTTATGAGAATTTGACTATTGCTGAGTTAACGTAGAAAAAATATCAGCTCATTTGTCTTTTTACATTACCGAGATATGTAGCCCATTAATTCACCCACCTTACACAAAATGAAACAAACCGCAAAATGTTGGTCTTCAAAAGCCGTCTTTTCCTACCTATTGACAAAATCGCAAGTTTTTCCGTTATCAGCAGAAACAATGGTTTAATATTGAATTAGTTTAAACATTTTTTCTTTCCAAACGTTAGTAAATCAAACACAGGTATTTATTACACACCTAATACATGTATTGAAAAGGGTTTGATCACAAGTTCTGACAACTGACAACTGAATAGAAATGAAATCTGTTGAAACCGTTGTATCATTATCTATATTCAAAGCATTGAATGGTAACTATATCTAACGGCTCGTACATTTGCTCCCGTAGTGTATGCGTGCTGAGACTTCGTACTTCATTTGGCAGTTACAGCCGCGTGTGTCACATGTCGCTATTAGCGTGACAATTGGTAGGGCTGAGGGCTGCTAACCATCCGTACATGATATAATCTTCCGTTCTTGCTCTCTGATGACTTATTTACAGCACGCCATGCTGATTGCTGTTAAATATACAGTTAATTTTAGATACAACAGCAGTGACGCATCGAGGCACCGTACCATTGGTCTTCGTTTAAAACATCTTACGACACATATCAGTTTGATCAGCTAAATAAACCTTGACAATAAATGTACAGCTAAACAAGCCACAACACTTTATGTAAAGTTTAAACACGCTGCGACGCAATATATACAGTTAAACAAGCCACGGCATTTTATGTAAAGTTTAAACACGCCGCGACGCAATATATACAGTAAAACAAGCCACTGCATTTTATGTAAAGTTTAAGCACACTACGACTCAATATATACAGTTAAACAAGCCACGGCATTTTATGTAAAGTTTAAACACGCCGCGACGCAATATATACAGTTAGACAAGCCACTGCATTTTATGTAAAGTTTAAGCACGCTACGACGCAATATATACATTTAAACAAGCCACTGCATTTTATGTAACGTTTAAGCACGCTACGACGCAATATACACAGTTAAACAAGCCACGACACTTTATGTAAAGTTTAAACACGCCGCGACGCAATATATACAGTTAGACAAGCCACTGCATTTTATGTAAAGTTTAAGCAAGCTACGACGCAATATATACAGTTAAACAAGCCACGACACTTTATGTAAAGTTAAAGCACGTACAGCAAAACAAGCCACGGCATTTTATGTAAAGTTTAAGCACGCTACGACGCAATATGTACAGTTAAACAAGCCACGACACATAATGTAAAGTTTAAGCATGCTGCGATGCAATATGTGCAGCTAAACAAGCCACGGCACTTTATGTACAGATATACACCGCGACATAACATGTAGAGTTAAACAAGCCACGACACTGTGTACAGATAAGCACGCCGCGACATAACATGTAGAATTAAACAATCCACGAAACTTTATATACAGATAAGCACACCGCGACATAACATGTAGAGTTAAACAAGCCACGACACTGTGTACAGATAAGCACGCCGCGACATAACATGTAGAGATAAACAAGCCACGACACTTCATGTACAGACAAGCACGCCGTGACATAAGATGTAGAATTAAGCAAGCAACGACACTTTATGTACAGATAAGCACGCCGCGACATAACATGTACAGTTAAACAAGCCACGACAGTGTGTACAGATAAGCACGCCGTGACATAAAAGTAGAGTTAAACAAGCCACGACACTTTATGTACAGATAAGCACGCCGCGACATAAGATGAAGAGTTTAACAAGCCACGACACTTTATGTTCAGATAAGCACGCCGCAACATAACATTCAGAGTTAAACAAGCCACGACACTTTATGTTCAAATAAGCACGCCGTGACATAAATGTAATGTTAAACAAGCCACGACAATTTATGTTCAGATAAACACGCCGCGACATAACATGTAGAGTTAAACAAGCCACGACACTTTATGTTCAGATAAGCACTCCGCGACATAATATGTAGAGTTTAACAAGTCACGACACTGTGTACAGAAAAAGCACGCCGTGACATAACATGTAGAGTTAAACAAGCCACGACACTGTGTACAGATAAGCACGCCGTGACATAACATGTAGAGTTAAACAAGCCACTACACTTTACGTTCAAAATAGCACGCCGCGACATAACATATAAAGTTTAACAAGCCATGACATTATATGTGCAGTCAATGGCAGAAAGAATGAAAGTAACCTTGCAAACAACGTTTCTAAAACACACTTTCGTTTACATTTACCATATTTTTATGTATACTTAATTGGTATAAGTTTTACTTTTTAACAACACACAATGTCGTTAAATACAACAATATGCGTTAATTTGATTAGAGATATTTTTGAAATTAACGCAGCAAATAATTTCACTTCTTTGCCTTTGATTAAACGAAGTTTTCACTGTACCCCTTGAGGTTTGCTGCTGCAAGGCATCAACCTTGGGTTAATGGTAAAATGTTTATAACAGGAAAGAAGGGTCCTATTTTTCGTAATTAATGTTAAGATAGAGTTTCCACAAAGGCGACAATCTAATGCTTCTTGTGTATATGCTTCGTACTTCCGAGCAACTGTTGCAGTCTGCTTGTTGTTGTTCTGGACAAATGACTTGTTGTTCAGTAGTATTTTATCAGTTTAATCATGTGACAATAAACAATAAACAGAGATAATACTACTCTCTAATGCAAGTCAGTACTATAAGGGGGCGCGGCCTTATGATAGCAAGAACTGTAAGAGAGTATGGTCTAATGCGAGAATGCGTATTCGAGCAACTGTCATTTTGTCCTAAATTTACTGTAGCTCTGAATACTGACATGGTTGACTATTACAAATATACATTAATGCGCTTTAAAGCTGATGGTTTTTTTGAACTCATTAACTTTGTAGTCTTTTGATCTGAACAGAACTACCTGTAACAAGTACTCTTAAGGTTCTCTATAAAGTGTTTAACTTTCTATAACGTTGCTTTCACACGAACAAGGAAAAAAGAGAACGTTTTTGCAGATTATCGTGAACAATTTCATAAAAGATACCCAGTAATTGAAATATAAAAAAAAATCATAAAATGTTAGGAGTAGGCGTATTTCAAACTGCACACAGGTTTTCTTATGTTAACGCAGTTAACAAATATGACATTTATTAGAAATCTAGTTATTTAACCGATTCATGGTTTCACCATTGTTTAAACTCCAAACTGTCTAGGATTTCTATCAGGACTAAACTATCGAGAGCCTTGAGGAAAAGCTAGAATGCCGTTTACAAGGCTTTGCCTGACGCACATAAATGTCCCGTGTGAGTCTCCTTTCTTGAATAGGTAAAATCTTTAGCTTCACCTTATTCATAGCAGCAGTTAAACCGGCCGGGGCTCAGCCATCGTCGGATACCCACGGTTGGTTATTACATGTAATCAAACCGCTGATAAGATATGTTAATGGATCTGCCGTTGGTATCCGACGATGGGACTCAGTGTATGCTGGGGCTAAGGAAACGTTTTAAGGGCAAAATAAAAAAACTGGTGCCAAAATATATTTGCATTAATGCGTTATCAGTTAACAAAACTAAATGATTAATAGCAGTAACATTTTACACGCTTTGAATGCAGTAAAATTATAGAAATTGTTATTTTTAAACTTTGGCAATCATAGATACTATGCTTAATGGTGAAATGAATCCAAGCTTGGTATACGTTATGACACACTGGCAAAACATAAACAGAAGATGATATGGTAATATAAGAAATATAGAATAACAATAAATTCTAAATAGCTATATTTCTTGTGCTGGCTGTCAAAACGCTTTTAAATTCGAAGGAAATTTTCATTTCTTCGTGGGCAAAAATTTTATCATGTGCTACTGCCTAATTGCACAAAAACAAAATGCTTTACCCTCGCGACATCCACTTCCGATTAGCCGAACACGTGTCTGACAAATAACGATTATATCTAAAGATTAAATAGAGTTAACCCTTCCGAATGACTGAGATTAAAGACGACTTTTACGAGAAAGATGTAGTTATGACTCCATTAAGAAATGGACTGGTGGATCGATTCAACATGCGCGTTTAATGTACATCCGGCGGGGACCATTCATGTCAGATTGAGTCTTTATTCTTCCAATAAAATGTTGGATCTTTAACACTGAGTGTGTTATCCAAAGCCACAGCTGTCTTATCTGAATAGTTTATGTTTTGTTTAGCAAGATAAAACAATCCTGCTAGTTTCGTCTTAAAACTTTAAGACCTAAATTTTCTAGATGCCATTAGTGAGCGAGACCCATAGAGACATACAGATTTCAAATTAGAAAGACCTGTGAGAATGCATTTTGACTTTGCATGGTGAAAGGGGAGTTAAAGATCTTTTGAGTTTTGAATTATTCAATTTCATTTTATAAATATGAAAATTTTAACCGTATTGCAAAATTCTGAAAACTTTTATTTTGCTGACACGTCGCTGAAAATGCAATATATTTCTTTTTTTCGGCGCAGCTGTCTAACCTCACTTTTGACCTATTAAGGGACGATGACGTATGACAATGTCTCATGAATATTTGTACGACTTTAATGGTAGATATTCCTGTACATGTACTTAGTAAAAATACTTAGTGAAAAAAGTTACACACCATGACTGTCGTCTTATATTTGGTTAATCTCATTCTCATAAGTCACTTTCATGCCGGGTTAACAGTAAACACATGATTTATTTGTGGAGTTTATCTTACCATTTTAAATGCAAATGCATGTCTTACTGGTATTCAAATAATATGACATAGACTTGCCTCTTATCTATGTTGGCGCTAAGACACAAAACTTTGCCAAATTTTCCATTTCATTAAAGAAGGTAGATGTCTCTTTCAAGTAATTGCTAAAAGTTTAGTAGACATTGGCTGTTTTAGCTACTGGTAACGGTAACATAGCTTTATGTTTTGTACTGACGTGCTATGATCTCAATCTGAATAAAATCAGCTCCTAAATAAAGCTACGCTTCAGGGTTTAACCGTAGGGAGATCATGTACTTCAGTCATATTGCTATGATCTGTGATCGCTTGCACCGTTATATTCTTGCTTTCACAACCCTGTTGTTTTTGTGCTTTGTCACACCATACCGTAGACAACGCATTGTCTCCTAAAAGGCAATATTTGCCCTTGTTGTTTTAAAGTTCATGTTTTGTTTATGCTATTTAGGTGATCAGAAGTGGATAAGTGGTCTACCTTTACACGTCCTGTTACCTCAGACACCCCAGTACATCACCTATGAGGGTTCGCTGACACAGCCTCAATGTCAAGAGACAGTCACGTGGGTTATTTTCAACAAACCTATCTATATCACTAGAGATCAGGTGAGAAAGAGTCGCGTTTAGAAGATGAGAATGCGCACCATTTTCTTAATCGGAATCAGTTTAGTCCTTGCTTAACCTGCTTGTATTGGATGTCAATAATCAATAAAAAAACTTTCTGGTTTACCCAGCTAAAATTCCATACGTGTCCAGTTGTAGATTGTGGAACAAATATATCACATTACACTCCTCTCACCGTATTTAATTTTGGAATGTAGCAAATTGTTTCAACAAGAACTTAACAAATTCACTAACAGTTTGTTTTTTGTTCTTTTTAAGTGTTTTCATTTTGTTCGAGTTCTGGTTAAGTGTGAATTCAAAGATTCGTACGATGTCTCACTAAACTGTGCTGTATACTTAGAATAAGGCAATAGTTTTATGTATGATTGATTAACAATTCGAAAATATTTATTTAGGAAATATTTGATGACATTAGTGTCAGCTGCTTAGCAAAGAAGTGTTTATCCTGTTTAGTCATTCCTTTGATAGGCCAAAAAAAAGTATGTACCATCTGATGTCCGAAGTCTGCAAACTGTTTCACATGCACAGTTCAAGTTTTTTTTACCGTGATTTAAGTTTTTTGTTAAATCATCCAATCCAATTTGAAATCTAAATTTCTCCTTTGAAATCGTTCACTGGGAGCGGCGTTTTATCAAAGTAAGATTTCATTGCAGACCTAATTTTGTCATAATTGCCACCTCATTAGCTGTAATGTTAATGATTTGAAAGGAACTTTTATTCTTTTAAATTTTCACCTTTCCTTAAAACAAAACATATTACTAGCTCGACTGAGAGGAACTACATTGGTCTCAATAAACCAGTGAAGTCGGAAATTTAACTAAACAAACACTGCCCTAAGATTACATAAAAATGGTGTTGGTTTTGTGGCTTTTACGGATGAGTATTATTGCATCGTTTAATTCCTTAGTTTTGGTCAGCAACTGATTAATATTTTCGGAAATAGAGAATTAAGAAACAATTTTGAATAGACTGTCCTTATTCTATGATTTGTTGATAATTACGAAAAAATGTATGTATCATTCAAGAAAATAGAAGTACACAGCAGTATTCTTGCTTTTAAAGATGTCTGATTGTGATGTTCAGTACATTGGGCTAACCTGAAAGACATATGAAAGTAACTTTAAATACAAAACCGTTGTTTACTGAACATTTAACTAACAAAATATTACCGGAAAAAAACATTATTGTATGTAAAGGTATATCTTTTTACTTTAATTTCAGTTGCTCCAGATACAAAATATAAATAAAGAAAGTGGAAAACATTTATTGCTGTTTGGAAACATCCGTCCGTCACAACCTGTCAACAATAGACTGCTTCGTACTAACATTAGCTACCGACCTAGGGTAACATAAGCTCTAGTTATTTTTTTCATATTATTGAGCCTTGTCATACGAACCCCTACCAGCTGACCATAAAACAAATGACATAGAAGAGATAGGGATTTGGTGTATCTGGAGGACAGTATGAGAAAGAAAAGCTTCCCATTTCCTGAAACTTTTTCGGTTAATTTTGTATGTTTCAGTGTACATTTATAAATATAAATATATTACATCGGTCTAACGTCAGATTCGAAAGCTATTTGTAATTAGGAGCACTAACGATGGATACCATTGTTTTTGTGTGTGGATGGGTACAGGATAATTCTAATTATAAAACTCCAGAAATTTCAATGACTGAGCACAGACTTTAGTTCAAAGTAACTGTATGCCTGATGTAGTGTCTAGACAAATTCTTCGTAAAATTTTGTCTGAATATCAGTTAAGGTAAACATTCATATACATGTATACACTGCTACTGTGACCATTTATAACCTAAAATAAAGGCCAAGGAAAGAACTGATCTTATGACACTTAAATTTAAGGAAAGAACTGATCTTATGACACTTAAATTTATGGATAGAAAACTGATCTTATGACACTTAAATTTATGGAAAGAACTGATCTTATGACACTTAAACTTATGGAAAGAACTGATCTTATGACACTTAAATTTATGGAAAGAACTGATCTTATGACACTTAAATTTATGATGGCGTTAAACTTTTTTTTCAATGTTTAATGTGATAAATGACAAGTTAAATGTTGCTTGTAAATCCAAGAAGAGTCAAACGTGCTCTTTTATTGCAGACTAAAGCTTGCTCGATGGCAAAAGAAGTTTTCTATGAAGGTAAGAGATCAAAGCGCTCTACTGTAATATCTTAGATTATAATTACCCCTAGTTGCTTCATATTACAGTGTTGCTCCTAATAAAAAGTCCATTTCCCATTTCTTGAAATAAAGCACTTACAACTTAAAATCTATTATGTCTTCTGATCAAAGGAGAAAGCTTACCAACCTAGCAAAATATATTTGTTTTGCAACGCTAAAAAGAAGACGTACAAATGATTGAATGTTATATATATTACTCTGCTGTGTTTGAACAGACAGTACATACTGTTAAACTATATTATATGTGCAGTATGATGTTTATAGACAATATTTCACTAATACTATATATTGATCACTCTTTTCTGTGATATTTGCTTGTACCGCCACAAATGTTCATGGCGATAAACATGTATATTATCATTACATCAAGATTTAAGTTTACAGCTTCTTTGTTTACAGTGAACACAATAAAGCCCAGGAAAGTTAGCTGAGTGGACGTAACATTATTGTATAGCCAGGAGGAAATTGTGATATATTTTATTTATTATATAGACTTGTAGTCTCTCAAGTGTATCAAGCTGCTTGCTGGCTTACATATAATCAAAGATAGTGAGTAAATGTATTGAATGGGTTGTGCTCATAGACTAGAGGAACTAATCTGCCGACAGCATTAGACTATAGACTGCGG
The DNA here is from genome assembly GCA_012932295.1 of Cyclina sinensis. Classification (NCBI taxonomy): domain Eukaryota; kingdom Metazoa; phylum Mollusca; class Bivalvia; order Venerida; family Veneridae; genus Cyclina; species Cyclina sinensis. The sequence goes on from JAAONU010000013.1 coordinate 45,199,050, forward strand.
TCAGTCGCTTAATGGGTGTGAAATAATAAAAATTTGCTTGTAAAACTATGTTGGGAACAACGGGCATGTGATAACATTACCAATGAAACAAGTATTTCGAATTGTTTATATTTAAATGGAAGCCAGACAGGGAGCAACAAACGGTCACATAATCACCAACAAGGCTATAACAAGACACAGCTCATAAAACGTTCAGATGAAGAGACTGAAACTTGGTATTTCTTGTGATAGACATAAGTAATATGGAATGTATACAAATGAAAAACCGTTTACGCAAACTGAAATATGTGTATTCGCTGTCGTGATTAAATGAAACGAGACGAAATGATAAATGTCAGTGTAGTGTTTAACACTAAATCAAAGGTATCTCTATTTGCTAAACTTGGATTTAACGTCACTCAAATGAATTTGTATGGATTTTTGTTAGAGAAAGATCTGTTTGTTTATTAACTAATGTAACATAGGGAATAGGGGATATAATATCTAATGGCTTCTATCTATTTTCTCCTTAGATTTATTTGTTAGATAGTCGGTAAGAGATATCAAAGATCCAAAAGATGGATTAAGTAATAACTGGGAAGTTCTATTCTTTGTTCTGGAGGAGATAATAAGCTTACATGGCCTATAATTGTAAAAAGTAGTTTGGAAGAAAACAGAAGATGATTCTACCATGTACATAGCTTTTCCTTCCCTGCCCTAACTTTATAAAATTTTAGGGCACAAACACGGTACTCGGATCTATTCCTAAATTAGTCTACCGGGTGTTTTAAACACGTCCACCTGTCAACATAATGCCTAAAATGCCTTGTTTTGGCTAAGGAATCTGTTCTTATGCTTGATAAACCTCATCAAGAGGAAGAGTGTCCCTGTCGTAGGAACGTGTATATTGTCAACATACAAAGTACAAGTGCATTTTAAACTCTTCTGGAAAAAAAACTAGGAATTTTTACATATTTTAAGATTTTTTTATTTCCTTCCAAATAATCGTCAGTAGTTGATTAATTAGTTATATTTATTTATCTAGAAAATCCGATTATTGTGCCCATTTCCCTTAGTAAAATATCTCACCATAGCCTTTTAGTATTCTAACTAAACGTTGTGAAATATCAGTGACAAAATTTAATGCTATTTATGTTATGGGACGAACTTTTATTGTTAAAGTAGAAAACATTATCACCACTACGTTAATGAATAATATTTTGGCTAGATACATACAAATACCTTTGTACATACTGCTCGAATTCTAGTCTTATTTCCAAATTGAAAACGTTTTTGTTGTATGAAAACAAAACGTCGTATGGTGAATAATAACTGGTGTTGAAATATAAATCGTGCTGTTATATACAATGTATGAGCAGTATTTGATTATTTTGTATAATTAGCATGTATAGATTAAATTATATATACTAAACAGATCTTGTAATTATCTGATTCTATTCGCAATGTGCAGTCACATCGCTGTTTGATTTAAGCAACATATTAATAATTGTAATGATAACAGTAATAATAAAGATGTTGATAATGATAAAAGTGGTTATAATAATGCACTCCGGCTATTTTGACGGAATCGTTTATGTCTGTACCAAAGATGAATGCAGTGTAAGAGCATTATTACCTAACAAAACGGTAATCTTAAAACAGCACTCTTAACCGAGGACTTACAACTAACAAGATAAAACAAAAGGAAACCTCCTCTCTCAGCAAACCTGAATTATAATACATTACCAGTGAATTTTACTTTAGACTGTTTAAGTTGAAAATCCTGCAAGTGAACCTATCAAAGAGATGGTTCTTTACATCAGTTTTCATTCTAATGTGAACTTAATTCTAATCTGATCTCGTATGACCAACATCTGTTCTTTGGTAAGATACACGGGTTACCTTTTGTAGATAAAAATCAACATATTTTGAAAGTAATCCAACGTCATGACAAGTCATATAGTTCATTGCCACTCAGCCATCTTAAAACTTGATTGTCAGGAAGAATGACATTTCTGCGGGCAAGCCTGAAATTTGACAATTGATGGCGTTAAATAATATTCATTCTGCTCTTCAGTTTGTAGAATCCAGGACAAAGACAAAAGCTCTTCGATAATTTTTTTCTCGATAACAAAGAAAATTCAGAGAAAAAATGGAAAACAGACGGATTATACTGTGCTACTCTAGAATCCTCATTCAATATCAAACGTTTGTTACAGGCATAAAATTTTCAAAATTCTTGCAGATATTAACTGACCTAACATTAGTATAAGAGCCTACCGCTAAAGCAAATTAAACATAACATATTTGCAATAATAATAATGAGAAAAAAATTCTTTCTGCATACTTCATGAAAGTTAAATGCACAGTTTATTCTAAATGACTTTATAAAAAAAAGTCTTTTCATATCTTGGCTTATATATGTCTTAAAACGGTAAGAATTCAAGCACTAAACCTAGCTATGAACAATTAATGTGGTAATTCGCCTTGCACTCTAATAAGTGACTGGATTGATAGATACATCAGTTTCGTCTCATGATTTACACAAAACTGTTACTCCCTGTGCTGGTTTATTCTAAGGTTACTTGTCGACAGAAAAGGGAACTTATTTAGGTTCTTATCAAAAGTTCATGGTTTTGGATAGCCATATCTTAATACATCAAGACTATATTTCCAGTACAGACATAAAACCAAATTCGGTTGTCCTTTTTATATCAAACGTAAAGCTACCATCCATTCAACATTAATGCGTTCTTGTTTATTTAAGACACCATTTTCCGCGAATTAATCGACACTCATCACACATAATTATGTAGTTTCAATCCAGAAATCCTCCTACTAAAAAGGCTGCGCGAACATGTATACATATGAATGCAGTTTAGGAATGGTGTGTTCGTTCAGATATAAACTACAAAAAATAATTTATCTTCTTGAATTCTTATTTTACATGAGAATAGGTCAATATGGCCCCGTGAGAACTTGATCGATGTTGAAATTCATACTCCGTACTAAGTTAGGAAATGTTCTGAATAGTCTGTGATTATAAAACTATCGAGATTTAGTTCCTGCTCAATGTTTTTTTGAGAATACCTTTAGACTTTCTCAGACTCATTCTCAGAGAATCAAAATGGTAGCAAGAAGTACATGTTTCATCTCTATACAATAGTTTATATTTAAACTTTGCTACTAGAGCTAACGAGAAAGACCAGAACGAACACGCCGGTGCCACCATTGTTTTAGTAACTGATAACTCTGCGCTTCTTAGCGCAATAGGGGCGTGTCAAAGGTCTAAACGAACAGAATTGTCAGAAATGTTACTTACCGTTTGTTTAGACTTACGGATTGATTCATCGATTTCGCTGTTTGGGAGTTGGCAAACGAACTGTAAACTCGATTCGCAAGAATTGCAGGTTTGCTTTTAATACATATCCACTAACTTCAAAGTAAACTGACTGACACTGACCTAAATTAAACATCCGGTTAATAAAGAGAGACTTAGAAGCCGGACACAGGTAATCGGAATAGTAAGGTTTTCGTGTTGAACATCACATACTTGTAAACAATTCAGCGATACATTACATACACGACAACTTGTGAAACTTTTCATGCACTTGAAACTGTCGAATTGTAATAGTCAATTTCTTAAATTTGTTGAATTGTTATAATCAAGAATTTCTAATTCTTTACATTTTGAACGGTGATTGAAAGCTAGACTAAAATAGAATGCGCCTCAAACTTTACTATTATTTAATATGGTAGGAATAAAATTAATAGTAATACCGTTAAAAGGTCGTAAGTGCCTAGACGTATGTCAGTAAAATGTAAACATTTGTGCAGTTAATGTTGCTTTAAAAGTAGTTGTAATGAATGCACTTATTTTGTTTTTTAAACAATCCTCGTAGTTTGTGCGTAAAAACTTTTGTTATACTGTCTTCATCACAATATTTGGCTGTCATGAATTCTAGGTTATCATTCACAGATTTTCTTCAACAAAATACTTTCTGAACAGCCATGACAATATTATTGTTTTATGCAAATATCGAAAATTTCCCTTTGATGTGTAAAAATATCATCGTGCTCACAAAGTGTTCCGAGTTTGACAGATCACAACATTGACTTTTGAAATACATCCCGAAATATAATTAATTTAATTCTATTAACCAAAGTGTGCATTTGTACCAGTTTTTCTAACAGCACATTTTTGTAACTTGAGGCAGTCCTAGTAGTTGGGTTATGCCCCTTAAGGCATCAGCCGGTATACTAGAGACTTTTCGAACTGCGACAGAGCGTCTGTGGACAGTGAAAATGCAGCAGAATGTATGGAGCCGGCGATCGTCTAAATATTTTCTTTTTTCTTTTTTTATAGAAATTCGGGAATTTCGCCGGTAAGTTCTGTGTCTGTGAAGTAGAGAAATTGCGCTCACTAATTTTTTTTTTGACCAAGATTTCTGAATTTTTCTATGAGTTTCTTACCGGTAATTTAATCTAAGATTTGTGTCATATAAGGAGTTATAATCACAATAAGTATTTCTCACGAACTGAGCGCGCATTGTATGACGAAAAGATGGACAAAACAGACAGAAACAAAGCCATACGCTTCATCCAAGATCAGAAGATCTGTAGGGAATAGAAAGAAGGAAGTTCATCTTGTGGTGCAGACACAATATACTGACGCATTACTGAGTAATCCAGCAGTTGAAATAATATTTTAGCTTAACTAGAGAGGAGCCCGTGCAGGCACGGACGTAAAATTATAATTATCTCGGTAATGTTACTCTAAAAACGCATGCTTTTATTGCTTTTTATTGACATTTGTTTGACATGGTGTGTGGTCATATTATATTCAAATGCCCTTATACAAGTGCTTCAGTGACATACAACAGATTTGTTCAAAGCTCTGCAGTTTTTACTACAAATCGGCAAATTCGTTCGTTTGAAAGTATAGATGTACAAGCCCAGTAATGAGAATAAAATATGCTTTTTTAACCAGCCAACTTGTACCCATACCGAACTCCTAGTCACTATCAAACTTGGACTAGAAAGTCAAGGTCTAGTTCGGGGGTTTAATTAAGAAGTATTTAGTTTCATATCACATAAACATGGTGTCTTTTTATACAAACAATTCTGTTTACAGTAATCTTAAATATTGTTTCACATTTCTAAAAAGATCTTATTTAACGAGAAATATGTTTGATGCTTCCAAAAAGGTAGATTTTTCAGAAATTATTTTTGTATTCTATTGATCCTCAATAAATTTTAGGTTCTTCTGAGATTTGCTTAGCTGTTGTAGTTAGAAAGATAACAAACATTCTAAATAAAAATTATAAAAGGGAACGTTATTTTAGTGTTAGTGGTTGATCATTTTGCAGATTAATTTGAACTGTTATCTTTAAAAGTAAAACCGCATAAGGTTACATGTTTTGATTTATATGAATACTTTATCACACGGCAGATAACTCTAAGATGTTTGTGGGTCAACCCTAGCACAAAATGTCATGCGAACCTAGTCTCCATGTAGCAATGTGGTAGAAATGTTCTTTAACTCGGTAGAAAATAGAAATCAAGAAGTATTCCAAACAAATGAACAAAATGATGTACCATTCCACAAATAACCACTTGAGTGGTTATCCAAAATGCAAGTTTTGTCATGTCGTAAGAGCATTAACGGCCACACAGGTTCTTACGGAACTAAAACCAACATATATTTAGTGTTAAAAACTAATTCTTTAGTTTCGTTTTTAACATTCATGAGAGTTGTTCAGCTCTTGATAGTTAAGACATGTGTGCTCTTCTCGTTATGTTTAATTACCAATTTAATGCCAAAATATGATTCAACCTTTCAGTATCCGTACTTTGGTCCAAACTAACGCACGTCTTTGATCCGTACGTCCTGTACTCTAGGAGGAATTTGGCCTTAGCTCCTCCTCATTATTAAGTACTTAGTCAGTCATTGAGCTCCCCAGTTTTCAACGGATTTCTTCCCCTATAAGCTATTAATTGCTTCCGCACGTGTTACACTTTCACAGACGGCACGTGACATCATGTTTTACTAACATTTGGCCGCTGTTATGTAAAACTCTGTACTACAGTTAGTTTTATAATTACGCTTTCAGTACTGGTCGCCACTTAGTATGAGTTTGAAAACTGAGCACGAGGTTTGAAGGTTGAGAAAAGAAGAGTCTGTTTTATCTAAATATCTCTAACAAATTGCAGACATTCTAATACTAGTTTCAGCATGGTAAAAGTGAGATGTTTGCAGTGGAGTTAGCGGCACTTGCAGCCTACAGATAGCAGATACTTCGTGAAAGAAAACCCCTTTTTTTAATTTTCAAAAATGCACCCAAACCCCTTTTGTTGTTATATTTTCAAAACTAATTCAGGTATTATTTTTACACTATGCATAATTCCCAGGCCGTTGAGAGTTCGAAACCCCTTTTATGTTTACAAATCCTGAGCTGAGATTCAAAACAGTGTTTATTGTTAAAAAGAGTATTATGGAACACTAGCATGCTTGTTTCAGTTAAATGAAATCTTACTAGTTTAAATTTTGAAAAAGTCGCCTCAAACTCCTCGGTTTTAATTAAATACTTCTATAAGCTTGTATTTATTCTAACACACAATATAGGCCTATACTTTCAATCTTCTTAGGCCTCAAGGCCGTAACAGTGAGTCCGTCAGGCCGCTTCGGTTTAAGGCCGCCTGGCCGCCAACTTCACAAATATTGAAAGAGTTCTAATGAGTTTGAATTAGTTGTACAAATAACCCAAAATTCCCTAGGATAATCATGTAGCAGCTGATTTTCTGCTAATAGGGTTGAACATGGTTGTACAAGACGTGTAATTAATAGTATTCTTATATAATTACGTAACCTTGCACAATAATTTTTGCTGGTCTATGATAGTTGTCTCCCCTTAACAATGAAATAAATATTATCCACTTATAATTGCACTCGCGCGGAATTCAGATTCTTCTTTCATTTTTGACTATGAAAGCTATTTGAGTACATTAGTTTTCTTCTTCGTTTGAGAAGTTTGTTGGTGATTAAACATAACGTCATTTTAAAATGCTAACTTTGCCTTTAATTTCTTTCATTGTTTCATTCCAAATTGGATTTTTAATGAACTATTTTGTAGTAGCGGAAGAACTATTTACCTAATCAGCTGAGTTTGTTGTGGAAGAATATTTTTAGTCAGAACTACACGTAACGTTCAAGATGGCTGATATAATCTTAACATTATTGTGTTTATTATTAACTGTATTTTTCATAGTTGTGTTGTCGAAAATATTTCAGTCAAACGTGGAAACGAATCCGAAACAACCGCCGAAAGAAGTCGTCATATCCAAGACACCTGAAAGAGGAACACGTTCTATTGACAGGTAAACATCTAATTTTTACATTCAATTTACGTCATGTAATGTTACCCGTTTTCAAATTATCAAAAAAAAAAAAAAAAAAAAATAAAATAAATAAATAAAAAAAAAAACAATAAAAAAACATTTTATAATAAAATTAAATTCAAAATTTAGTTCTTGTCTGTAATTACATACACACTTAGCAAGCTATTTTTAGCTTCAATCATCTATGAACTTATGATCACAGCTACGTCAAGTATTTGCAGTTGTGTATTTCACTGCATGTACTTCGCAGCTGATATAATACCGATAAACTACCTTCGAAGTTTGTTTAAAGCTATTCATTTACCATTGTATAGAATACAATAGTTTGATATCAGTAGACACAATGTAACTGCATTGAATATAATGCCTTTTTGATCTTAACAACCACAAAACAAACTATTTGAAGGAATAGAAGGAGCTTTGTCGACTAATTTCATTCCAAATATTCACAGTATTGTAAACAGATATGTAAAATAGACATAGAAGTAGATTTTGGATGAAGCACCTGTTTTGAGCAAAGCTATATCACAAGGCTGTACTCTTTTCATTGTCCTTCAATGCCAAATTCAATTTTCCTTGACACTGTTACTGTAATAATGTTAATAAAATCTTTTTATACGTTTATTTTTTAGCATTTTAACAGCGGACTGAATTAAGAATAGGTGTCATATAATATAAAATCGTATCAATTATTGATATTAATTTACAAGTTTCATTTCACGTTATGTTATGGAAATTTATGCTAAATGTTGGTAAATGTTGTGGTGTGTGTGTTTTTGTGTCTTAGGTTAATTTATATACATGGGACTCACGAGTTGCTCGAAATTGTAAATATTTGACTGACAACATATCGTTTAAAGCATTTTCTTAAGCCTTTTCATTTTGAGCAAACTAACAAAGAACATATTAATTTCTAGGTAAATCCATTGTATTCATTAAACATTTTCGTCGAATTCTTGGGATAATGTCATATTTCTAGTCTGTTCGTGTTACTCGTGCTAGAAAAACAAAAATATCACAAATAAATTTCTATTTATCCACAAAATATCTTTCGATATTAGATTTGCTTAAATACACAATAGGGTTTCATGTTCCGGTGTGTATTACTCGATATTCTAATCGAAGATAATGAACCATATATAATATGTTGCACTACTTTTCGTAATGGTATTGATCGTAGCTTTGGGGTAAACAGTAACGCGTTGTCAACAAATAACAGAGGTATTATTTGGAGTTCATTTAAACAATCCATATTTAAGTTTTGCTTAGCTTATGTTTTGCATGTCTGGTCGAACATTTCCGTTTTATAAATCTAGAAAAAATAAGGGTTGACAAGAAAATATTTATCTAAAACAATTGAGAACAATGTGATACCTGTTTTTTTTTCTAGTGATAATGCTTCCAATGATTTTGAAAAAAGAGTTGATGTAGCTGGGTCGGAACAAATCATCAGAAGAAAACTGAAAATACCAAGCAAAAGTGATGACGAACGAAACAAATGTAATGATAAACGAAACAAAAGTGAAGACAAAAGAAACAACAAAAAACAAAACAAAGAAAACAGTGATCACAAGGGAAACAAAACTGAAGAAGCTAAAGTTGAGCCTTTATTTTCAGATGATATTGATAATAAAGAGAATATGAATGCAAAATATAAGGTAAGAAAATATTTGCGTCTCCAAACCTCAACGATGGTTTATGGCTAAACAAAACATAAGTAGTTCTGTGTTCTATTCCCTTTTCTCTACAACTAATAAATTTTATTGAAGAGCTCCATTTCCGTGTAACAGCACACTGCATTTGTTTCTAAACAAAAAGCAGCCAGAAATCGTATTTGCTAACCCTTACCAAATTACAATTTTCAGGTACATAAAACTAAGTGGTCGAATATTACTAACATTTTTTTGAAACTTTTTTTCTCTGCAAACAGTTAAAGCATAATCCCTAGACACTTACTATCAGCTACTAGATCACCATTTTTCCATACCAGGACAACATAAATTGTAATGACTTATAGCTCAGCTTCCCCGATTAACAATGGAACAGGAAGTTTTAAAAAAAATATATATTTGCATTTTATACAAAATAGTTAAAAACATTAGAGTTCATCGATCATAATTGAAAACACTGTAAATGCTTATGGTTACTTTAGCGGCTATCCTGACAAGGAGTTTACCAGTGTAGTGAAACTGCCGTCTGAAGAAACGTTCATTTTCATTTTAGCTGATTCCGTTCCAGATGTTTTAATGTTATGAAAAAGTAACCTACATGGTTTTTATCTCCCTGTTTGGTCTAAATTTAACTTTTTAACAGATATCTGGAATAAATACAATATCAACCACGTGCCATGTTTACTAAACAGTACAACTGGTAAATCATATTCTTAATTATCTTTGTTTCACAGAAATTCGAAAAATTCGTAGATAAAAAAGATTTAATGAAGAAAATGGCGAAGGAAGGCACCGCAAATGGTCTGTTCGAGTATATCCGGAAATCACTTTACCTGTGGAAGGAACGAGCATTAAACGTTGCTGTAACTGGAAACGCAGGTGCTGGAAAATCAAGCCTGATAAATGCGCTGAGAAATCTGAAACCTTCTGATCAAGGGGCTGCAAAGGTAGGAGTTGTAGAAACAACTATTGAGGAAAAGAAATACACGTTTCCAAACAACAAACATGTAGTTCTATATGACTTGCCCGGAGTAGGAACTCAAGCATATGCAAAGGACAAATATCTAAAAGATATGAATTTTTCCCGCTTTGATGTTGTTATAATAGTGACAGCTACACGCTTCACAGAAAATGATCTATGGCTTGCAAAAGAAAATCTTAAAGAAAAGAGAAGCGTCCTTTTTGTTAGAACAAAAATTGATATTGATATAATGAATTCCGAAAGAGATGATCCAGATGGTTTCTCTGAAGCAAAAATAACGGAGGAGATAAAACAAAACATTGCCAAAAATGTCGAAAAAGGAAACTTTTCAGAAAAACCTTCAGGCCCTTTCCTCGTTAGTTCAACAGATCGGGGACATGACTTTCATAAACTAAATGCAACTCTTAAAGGTTTGATAGATGAAAGAGGGAAAGCAGTACGTTTTTTCCTGCAACAATGTGTTAAAGAGGCAATACAAAATAAAAAAGAATCGATTAAAAATGATAATCAGGTATGGAGATTTATGGGAACAATAGGTGTTGTTTTTGCAGGATTTAAAGATGGCCTTTCTAAGATCGTGAGAGCTGATTATAATGATTGCTTAAAGAAGTTTTGTCTTGATGATCAGTCATTGGACAAATTTTCTGAGGAGCTGTCTATTTCTAAAGAGGATATAAAGAAAAACCTGAAGACATATGATATACTTGGTGGTAGGGCCACCGTTTTACTTGGCGCAACAGATAAAAGCCAAAAGAAAAGCCACCCATTCATTAGTAAATGGACGTTTCGCGTCCCTGTTCTGAGAACGATCATACATAGCTATGAAGGGTACCAAAGTTCGAACGAATGTTTGGAGACGATTTGCGATCAAATGGAAAGGGACGAACTTCGTCTGATTTGGAAGAGGTTTGGCAAATTGGAAAAAGAGTTGAACCCACTGAAAACTTGAATCATAGGAGATACATATATGTATTAGCCTTTAGAGCTTTTTTGTCGATTACAAATAGAAATGTGTCAATTTAGAATGTATGTTCATAGGTATTTTGAATTTTGTCAAAGCCGTGTAAATATCAAAATCTGCTGACTTACTGGAATGTGTTAAACATTGATGTTGATAATGCATAGCAGAAAATGAATTTCTTCGTTTCTATATGTCATTGAAGAAAGTACTAATATCTTACTGAAACTTTCATGAGGGTCCGACTGTATTTTGTATGTCATATATTTTATTGCATATTTATTTTATTAATTTACATGTAATAGTTTACACATCTTCATCTGAAAAAGAAAATATCGAACCCATCAAGCTATTGAAGCTTATTGAAAAAGTGGAAAACAGCGTATCAGGAAAACCAACGGTCAAAAACAAAGCCTCGCTATACAGTTAAAAAGTAGAGAAAAATAGCATAAATTCATTTATTAATCAATTAAAAAAAAGACACAAACAATTAACGAAAATGAGACAGGGGTGGGGTGATACCGACTTGGAACGGTCAGTGGTAAAACGTGCTAAAATGAGATAAGGGTTCGAATTAGTCCTTGTATAATGCGGAAAGGAAACTAATGAATTATTTTAGACGTTATTGATTATCAATGTCAACAAACTGATGTCATTGCCATGGACTTCAGTAAAGCATTCGACAAAAGCGACCACTACAAACTTAAAAACAAGCTGAACATGTAGGAGTTCACCCACACATTGCTTCATGGATACAAAACTTTCTTAAATAAAGATCGCAACAAGTATAAGTCGAAAACAATGTCTCCGACAGGCTCCCTCTGTTTTCTGGCGTCCCCCCTCAGGGATCGGTTCTAGATTCGTGTCTCTTTATCGCATACATCAGTGTCTTACTAGGAAGTGTCAAGAGCCGGGTGCGTCTATTTGCGGACGACACCGTAGTCTATATAACAATTAAATCACAAGCATCAGCACAAAGCTTACCAAATGATTTGCACAAGCTTGATATATGGGAGAGGAATGGTCAGTAGAGTTCAACCCTGACAAATGTGAGGTACTCAGTATACACAGGAAAAAGAAACCAATCATCTTTCCCTACACACTACACAGCATTGCTCTGAAAACCACAGAAAACGCAAAGTACTTAGGAGTTACTATAAATAGTAACCTGAACTGGTCAACCCAGGCCATATAAACAACATCACAAACAAAGCAAAAAAAAGCTTAAGATACATCAGGCGAAATGACAAAACACAAAACATACGGGTCAAAGAGGCAACATAGAAAACATACCTACGACCGCAGGTTGAATACTGCACAACCATATGGCACCCGTGGTGGCACCAGAAACACCTCACTCACAGAAAAGAAATGGTCCACAGGTCACCCGCAAGGTATGTTCATAATAATTACCACTATACAAGTAGTATAACAAACATGATTAGGGAATTGAAATGGTCAACACTACAGCAAAGGCGAAACCAAGCCAGTCTGGTCATGCTTTACAAAATAAAAAAGAAACAGGTCAATGTCGATCACAATCACCTTACAGTCACAAGAAACCACAAATTCCTCATCCCATAGTCAAAAACACAACATCATATGAACTCATTCTTCCCAAGGACTATACGACTCTGGAACAAATTATCGACTGAGATTAAGGCTACCCCAACTGTACCAGCTTTTACCAGTGGATTTTACAATTTTTATGGATTTTAAATGTTCACAATAAATGTTTAAGTAGATCTCTACTAAAAATCTTGTTTACTTTGTTTGTATCTTTTACAATTTTAATGTTTCTGACACTCGCCTGCCTGGTATAGTCAGTATTGACTTATGGCAGTAATAAGTTGCAGTGGATGAAGTCGAAGTTGAAGTAACACGTAAGATGCTTACGTGCTTAATTAACCTCTTTCACTGCCTCCTCCTACTGCTGCTAACTCTCAGATTATATGTTGTTGCCTTCAAGACCATTCTTCTAAATGTTTTTATCTTGGTTACTTGATCATTGTTGCCTGACAACGTCGGGCTGATTTAGGTATTTGAAGTATACTCCACCATTCTCAAACAGACTAAGGTCCGAGTATCAATCAGAAGAGTTAATGCGAAAGTTTCCTGTTGCTTTTGGGTGTTCATTGGTTGGACAATTCCTGTATGCATGACCATTGTCTTCTAGGAGAAATTTAATCTCCCTCTACAGCACCTGTATATGGGAAAACAGAAGTATCAAGAAATTTTAGTTACGTATCTTTCAGTTGTAAGAGTTCCCTTTATGATATCGATGATACCTAAACTAACGCCAGATCGGTCATGCTTATTTTAAAATAAGGGCGCTAATAGAAGCCAATTTGGCATTTTGCAAATTGTCGCCGGCTTTCCTGTGAGATCTACACAAAATTCTGATTTGTTTTCAAAAAGAGGAGCAATGTTCAATATTAAAGGATCTAGATAATGCTCAATGCGATATAGCTGTAGATAATTTCTTATGCCTTGTCATTGAGCAGCATGAAGCCAGGACCACAGCATTTCTTGCCGTTTGATAATATTACACCACTGCCACAAACGGAGTCGTTTCTTAAGGTAGTAGCTGATAATCTGACTCGACTACCTCAACGTGGTTGTTTCATAAGGTAGTAGCTTAAAAAAAGCAATCATGTCGAACCTAGAAATAAAACGGTCCATTGCTTGGGTTTTATACCTTATGCGAGTGCATTTGTGGCGATGTGAGTTTTATATCTTATGCGAGTGCATTTGTGGCGATGTGGGTTTTATACCTTATGCGAGTGCATTTGTGGCGATGTGAGTTTTATACCTTATGCGAGTGCATTTGTGGGGATGTGAGTTTTATACCTTATGCGAGTGCATTTGTGGCGATGTGAGTTTTATACCTTATGCGAGTGCTTTTGTGGGGATGTGAGTTTTATACTTTATGCGAGTGCATTTGTGGGGATGTGAGTTTTATACTTTATGCGAGTGCATTTGTGGCGATGTGAGTTTTATACTTTATGCGAGTGCATTTGTGGCGATGTGAGTTTTATACTTTATGCGAGTGCATTTGTGGCGATGTGAGTTTTATACCTTATGCGAGTGCATTTGTGGGGATGTGAGTTTTATACCTTATGCGAGTGCATTTGTGGCGATGTGAGTTTTATACCTTATGCGAGTGCTTTTGTGGGGATGTGAGTTTTATACTTTATGCGAGTGCATTTGTGGCGATGTGAGTTTTATACTTTATGCGAGTGCATTTGTGGCGATGTGAGTTTTATACCTTATGCGAGTGCATTTGTGGGGATGTGAGTTTTATACTTTATGCGAGTGCATTTGTGGGGATGTGAGTTTTATACTTTATGCGAGTGCATTTGTGGCGATGTGAGTTTTATACTTTATGCGAGTGCATTTGTGGCGATGTGAGTTTTATACCTTATGCGAGTGCTTTTGTGGGGATGTGAGTTTTATACTTTATGCGAGTGCATTTGTGGCGATGTGAGTTTTATACCTTATGCGAGTGCATTTGTGGGGATGTGAGTTTTATACCTTATGCGAGTGCATTTGTGGGGATGTGAGTTTTATACCTTATGCGAGTGCATTTGTGGCGATGTGAGTTTTATACCTTATGCGAGTGCTTTTGTGGGGATGTGAGTTTTATACTTTATGCGAGTGCATTTTTGGGGATGTGAGTTTTATACTTTATGCGAGTGCATTTGTGGCGATGTGAGTTTTATACTTTATGCGAGTGCATTTGTGGCGATGAGAGACATCTCTATGTATTTTGTAACGTTGCCTTCTTATAACGACGCTTTTGTTAATTGATAGTTTTCTACTCACAGGTCAATAAGAACCTTCAAAATTGCCACAATTACATGTATTCTAACGTCCTGATTTCGTAGTATGCCTATTCATTTTCATGTGAATACTAATATCCATGAATATATATGATGTATTTAACGAGTGAATGTATAATATAAGCTTTACCATCTGGCCTGTAGCACATTTTGGTTATTTTTAGACGCCAGACAAGATACTCCATATTACTTGATCATATCGAACTCCCAACAAATGCGTTTACAATTTCATAGTGTATTACATCATAACCATATATTGTAAATGTTAACTAGTCTTAAAATATAACAACCCTTTCTTTTCATATATATTATTTGCATTTTGTTTTATGAAAAATGCATTTAAAGAAAAAAGTTCTTCAGATTCTATTACACCATTTAAATATTTAAACCTTTTAAAAGTTGACTTATATTCTGGCCTTAAAATTTTGAAATAAAGTGGCTTCAAACTCATAAATTACCTAGTTGGGAAAAAGTGTCATGATAGTATAAAACACCTTTTGTTAAAAAATTCCATTTCTGAAACAAGTGCTGCCCTTTCGGATGAGCCAAACTAACTACTAGAAAACATCAAGTCAAACTTGCTGACCAGCCTTCACCCGTCACCGGTGTGGTGTGAAGTGGATACTTATATCTCGGTTGTCTGCACAACCTTTTTGGGGGCGTTGCAACAAGTGAGTGTTCAAAGGCGTTCTTACTTTGCATTGCTAGGCTGTTGGTGTCGTTCGGTGAGGGTTCGAGTCCCATTGGGAACTTGAATATTAAACAAAACGTTGTGGTATTCATCAAAGTTTTGAATATATTCCTTCTGTCTTTGATCCAGTTAATCAGGTTTCATTTTTCTAGGAATAATTTTGACAATTACTTTGACAATGCTGAATGAATGTTCAGTAAAAAATGTGTTTAGACTGTTCTTTTAAAGTAGTTTAAGCGCAAACATATTGAATTAAGAATATGCTTTCTACCGTCTTTAAACCTTTTCTCTTTGATCTTAAGTGGTGAATACAATTTCGAGCCTGAAGGCACGATTTCATTTTTTTAGATATATCTAAACAAAAAATATGAAAAGACTTAAATTAACGTTTACTGGATAAAAGATATGCTTCATACAAGGTTTCCTTCGATCAGAGTCGGTGACTTAGTTTCTGATCGCAAGCAATCCAGTTTCATTTTCTTCCCAGAAATTTCAATCAAATATTATTCTGAAAATGTTTTACTGTACTAGTACCACAGTAACTTCTTATGATATTGAGACGTAAGTTAATATTTAAGGAGGTGTTTGTCAGTAAAATTCTGGTTTGCTAACATTACTTTTCAGCAAAATTACCAGTAAGCATAAATTTGAAATGACTTTTAACTTCAAATAGTTCATTTTATCATATGATTGATAATATTTTATATAAATCAGTCGCGTTGTTTTTAAACCATAACTATGAAAAAGACTCGATAACTTCTTGAAACAATTATTTGAAACTTTGATGCATTAATTAGCAGTGTCTCATTCTTTGGTTTATTGCAACTGGTCCCTTTTTGGAAATTGAAAATTGTTTTCAACATTTGACTGTGTGGGGAGGCTGTGTTTTCTGACTGTGTGTCAACTAAGTTGACGTTCTTTTGAATTCAGAACGTTTGATTTTGCCTTTCCATGTCGGACACTTTTATTATTATAGTGATATCATAAGCAACGATGGTGTCAGTATCTCCTGTCAATGAGTTTGAGACTTGATAACAAACGTTATTTGAAGACTGAACCGTAATTTGACGTTGTAATTCCTATCCAATGAATGGATTTATTTTCTGTTTTGGTCTATTATTTATACAAGATATATATGCTTGTATATAGAATAAATGTGGCTATAAATGTTCTTAATTGCATCTGTGAATTTTCCGAGAAACGCCGTAATCACGAAACAGGTGCTAGCGTTGCCCGCTACATCAGTACCATCTGAGAGGTATTTTCTGCTTCTCGGTTGGTTGTAAATAAACTGAGAAACAGACTTTCAACTTGTGGACAAGATTAATTTCTTGAATAAAAATAAAGTCAATGTTGTTAAAGATGGAAAATAGAAAATGTGATTTATCGAGACTTATGTGTTATTTTACGAAACATATGTCCAATATACACCTATTAGATGACCCTCTCTATGATAGTCAAGAAAAAGCATTTCAAAGACACTTTACGACCGCAAAACAGAAAGGCATATTTTACTTTCGTTTTTACGACGTTTCCCTTCGGTAGTTTCCGTATAAACTATTTGGAAACGGTCAGACAATTCTGAATATTGATTAGCCTCGTCGACACAAAAAGGAAAACAACAATACCAAAACACAAGTAAGAACTGCCAAAAATATCTAGGTATGATTGATTTTATTTTTGATACTCGATAGATAATTTATTCATACCACGTGACTGACGGAAATCTCCGCGGTTTTGCTCCGTATCTTCGTTATAACTTCGTTTTTCTAGTTTCGGTAGCCTACCTTAACTAGAAATATGATGTATTTTTATTAATAATAAATAATAATAAGTACTACATAGGTCAGATTTAGTAATAATATCAAAAATAGTGTGGAAGTAGAGAAAACTGGTAGAAGAAAGGTACAACATTATTGATTCTAAAAACAGACCTAAACATTTTCTAAAAACTGTAAATCTTTGATGACAAATTCAAACAGATTGGAATTCGATATGTTATATTACTTCCTTCATGTTTATAAAATCATCTGTCAAAAAAGGTTGTCATAGCATTGATTTATTTCAAAGATCGGTAAAACTTAAAAAAGAACATTGAAAAGGTAACTTTAATAGTTAAACAGATATGCGATGACTACGTTAATTTTGTAGATGTAGACCTAACTATACACATGTATCAAAAAGTATTAAACTGTTTTTTGTTCATCATTTCAAACCAATTTCTAGTTATTAGGCTTCAACCTAAAGAAGATATTCATTTTTTATGCTACTTTATCTAGTATTTTAATATATATCACAAGTTTTCTTTTCCTGAAATCAAAATTATGATGTTTTCAAATTTCATAACTTTGAGTATACTGGAGTTTGGAATTGTGAGACCAATCGGTGCAGTGTGCAAGACAAAGCACCCAGTGAAAAAAAAAAGAAATGCAAAGCAGACAAAAGAAGTGAATGCAAATGTATAAAAGCATCAGCTTAATTTCTGTCAGTTATGTTTGTTCTTATGTGTTTTGTGGACTTGATCAAATCCTGTTGACATGTCTGACAAAGGCTTTTGAAAGGGACAGATCCTGTGATATGCTAATACATCAAAGTGATTTGTTTCAGTACTTGAAAATTGTGTAAGAAAGAATTGACAGGTTTACGACATATTTTAGTACCTGTTAAATGTTTACTAATTGCAATCTACTTGTTTGAGAACTTCAGAACTGTATTTGAAAACATAAGTATGTTATGTTGACTTATCATGAAGTTATAGAATTGACTTATTTTCATTCAAAGCAAATTTTTATATATTTTTTTTATTAATCATGAGGTATATGTACCTAAAAAATGCACACACAGATGCCTATTCATTAAGGCTTTTTTGTTGAAGTGATTATAGTCACTGATATACTCCTCGGGTCTTATTCTTAAAGTAATGCTTTTGGTGAAAAATTCTGGTTGTTGTCTGCCTACTAGCATTCTAATGTTTAAAAACAGTTTGGGTGTTTAAATACTAAAAGTCAAAATTTTAAACTTCGAACATGACAGTTCTCTTTAAGTTTAACTTGAACAATTATTAGGTCACTAGGTGTCAAAAGAAACAGAATTTTTTTTTCAACTGTGACCTCGTGCTTGCACTTTCAATTCTACACCGATACTGGTGGCTAAGTCATGTTTATGTATTTTGACACTGTTCTGCAATGTTACGGTATTTCAAGCTTAAACTACTCTGTTTTTCAATCTCTAGTACTTTAAATGTTAAGCCAGAAATGTTTGTGTTTATCTTTTGACCATAAAATTTCACATTTACGAATGTAATATAATTTTAAAAAAATACCGGCATTTTTTCGTTTTACATTTATTTTTTGGTCAACTCCTCAGTATTTTGGATTCTATTTTTATTTTGCACTCCTCCCTCCCCGATTCATTTTTTTAAATCTCCCGTAAACAGAAAATAACAAAAAATGCTGGCCTTATGCCAAGTTTTTACATGGTAATGTCTTTTCTGGAAGCAAACGGTGTGTAAAGCTGATATTGGTGAACATATTAAGAACATTTTCTGTATCATTTTTTCACTCAAAAAATCAATTTTAACCCAAAAATAAAGTGGTAATAAAATAAAAGCAGAAATTCTTACAACTTGTGAAACAAAGTCTGCTTTACAACGGCAATGACGGTATTGGTCTTCAGGCATTTATGTTTTCATATAACACTCCATTTTTCTCAGAAATTCTTTTCTGAATTAATTTCAATTATAATTTATGTAATGGTCTAGTGCATATCTTCCTATAATTGTATAAATAAAACCTCTGACATCTGCGTCAGGGAATCGATTCTATGGCTCAATGGTTAAGAGTGTTGCCCTTCGATGCGCTAGGATCGGAGTTCAAATCCCACGCTGGGTTGTGTATTCTAAGATGCATAGCATCTTTCAGTTACGGGCTTCCTTTAACGTAAGATTTAAAAGCAAAAGAACGTGTAAGAAAGCCGTTGCTAAGGAGCCCTCATCTTATACATAGTGTTATGCATAATCTGCGATAATGCAGCTCGACATGTACAAATAAGCAATAATGGAAAAATTGAGAATATTATGAATGTTATATGTGGTGGCAGCGAAAGACTCAGTACAAGGAAGAAATCTTAGAAGATTTGTATTAAATTTTTGATATAATATTTATTTTTCGCCGAGTGTATTTTGAACATTTTTTTTTACAAATTATAGTTTTTTTTTAGTTTTCAAAATTGATTTTTAATAAGATTAACATGAATTTAACGCTTTACATTGTATCTTCCTGAACATAACATTGGGAGCAAAAATAAAACCAGGATTCAGTAAAAAGCTCGTCATGAAAGTGAAATGATCTGATAATCTCAATCATACATACAAATGAAAAGCAGATTTATAAAGGCGCCCCATAAAATTGAATTTATACAAATTTATATGTTAGCATTATAGAGGTAGGAAAATAAAAAATATTATCTTTTGATTAGGTCAATGATTTCTGTTTAATTCTACTTCCTTAATCAAAACAGCATAATGTGACAGTAGCTATTATCGTACAGAGGAAACAATGCCTATAGACTTGACGTAGAATCATCTTTTTAGCACTAAACATTAACAAATGTCAGCCATATACAAAATTAGGATGCAAAAAGATTATTTGTGGTTCACCACCATACATTTAATCCAGCATTACTAATTATCGCAACCCCCACTCCGTTTGGCGGCGCTCAAATATTTGACTTGTATTACTCAATACCAGCGCCACGTAGAATAGAAGAACACGAGCGCCCAGTACTATTACATAATACGAGCGCCACCTAGAATAGAATGATACAAGCCCGACTTAAAACAGAATGATACGAGCGCCACTTAGAAAAGATAACACGTGCGCCCAGTAATATTGAATATATATATATATATATATATATATATATATATATATATATATATATATATATATATATATATATATATATATATATATATATATATATATATACGAGCGTTTACGTAGAAAAGAATAATGCAAGCGCCACCTCCAAAAAGATTTATACGGACGCCCCCTAGAATTGAAATAATACAAAATCACCTAGAAAAAATGAAACCGATCACCACCTAGTGAAAAATAATACAAGCACCACGTAGAGTAGAATGATACGAGCGCAACCTATTATAGATTAATACAAGCGCCACATAAAATTGAATATTACGTGCACTGCTCATTAACAAATGATACGATCACCCTCTAAGATTGTATAATATGAGTGCAACTTAAAAAGAATAAAACAAGCGCCGCTTAAAACAGAACAATATGAATGTCACTTTAAATTCAATAATACGATAGCCTCTAACAAAAGAATTCTACGAATCCCCTCCCCCTTCCCCATCCCTATATTTGAATTATATGTGCGCCTATTAGAAAAAAGTAATACGAGTGCCCAACAGAATTGAATAATACGAGAACAACCTAGAATAAAATAATATAAACGCGATCTTATATTGAATATTTCGAGCAAAAACAAGGGTCGCTTACAACAATTACATAAATACGAGACTCACCTAGACCTTGAAAAAATTAATGCTAGTGCCATATAGAAGATAAAATATTAGCGCCACATAGAAAAGAATTTAACAAACGCCACCTAGATTCATGCGGGCTCCCCTAGAATTGAATAATACAAACACCACTTAAAAAATAATCCGAAGACCAGCAAGTGAAAAGAAAACGAGCACCACCAAGAAAATAAGAATACAAGCGTAACTTAGAATAGATTTATACAGGCGCCATATAAAGTTGCATAATACGTTGAGCCATCTATAAAAGAATAATATGATCACCTCCTAAAACTGAATATTACAAGCATAACCTAGAATAGAATGATACGAGCGCCACATTGAATAATATGATATGAGCACCACATAATATAGAAAAATACCAGCGGCACATAGAATAGAATGGTACGATCGCCGCATAAAATAGAATAATACGATCGCCACATAGAACAGAATGATACGAGAACCATATAGAATAGAATAATACGATCGCCACATAGAACAGAATGATACAAGAACCATATAGAATAAAATAATACGATCGTCACATAGAACAGAATGATACGAAAACCATATAGAATAGAATAATACGATCGCCACATAGAATAGAATGATACAAGCGCAACATAAAATAGAATAATGCGAGCGTCACATAGAATAAAATGATACAAGAGCCACATAGAATAGAATGAAACGAGCGCCACATAGAATTGAATGATTCGAGCGCGACATAGAAAAGAATGATGTGAGCGCCACATAGAATCGAATGATTCGAGCGCGAAATAGAATAGAATGACACAAGCGCCACAATGATACGATCGCCATATAGAATAGAATGATACCAGCACCACATAGAATAGAATGATACGATCGCCACATAAAATTGAATAATGCGAGCGCCACCTAGAAAAGAATGATACGAGCGCCACATAGAATAGAATGATACGAGCAACACATAGAATAGAATGATACAAGCGCCATATTTAATAGAATGATGCGAGCAACACATAGAATAGAATGATACGATTGCCACATAGAATAGAATGATACGAGCGCGACGTAGAATAGAATGATATCAGCGCCACATAAAATAGAATAATACGAGCGCCACATAAAATAAAATGATACGAGCGCCCCATAGAATAGAATGATACGAGCGCCACATAGAATAGAATGATGCTAGAGCTACATAGGTTAGAATGATACGATCGCCACACGAAATAGTATGAAACGAGCGCCACATAGAATAGAATGACACGAGCGCCACATAGAATAGAATGATACGAGCGCCCCATAGAATAGAATGATACGAGCGCCACATAGAATAGAATGATGCTAGAGCTACATAGGTTAGAATGATACGATCGCCACACAGAATCGTATGAAACGAGCGCCACATAGAATAGAATGATACGAGCGCCACATAGAATAGAATGATACGAGCGCCACAAAGGATAAAATGATACGATCGCTACATAAGATAGAATGATACGATCGCCACAAAGAACACAATGATACGAGCGCCAAATAGAAAAGAATGATATGAGCGCCAAATAGAAAAGAATGATATGAGCGCCAAATAGAAAAGAATGATATGAGCGCCACATTGAATATAATGATACGAGCGCCAAATAGAATAGAATGATACGAGCGCCACATAGAAAAGAATGATATGAGCGCCACATAGAATATACTGATACGAGCGACAAATAGAATAGAATGATACGAGCGCCACATAGAAAAGAATGATATGAGCGCCAAATAGAAAAGAATGATATGAGCGCCACATAGAATATAATGATACGAGCGCCAAATAGAATAGAATGATACGAGCGCCACATAGAAAAGAATGATACGAGCGCCACATAGAAAAGAATGATACGAGCGCCAAATAGAAAAGAATGATATGAGCGCCACATAGAATATAATGATACGAGCAACAGATAGCATAGAATAATACGACCGCCAAATAGAATAGAATGATACGAGCGCCACATAGAATAGAATGATACGAGCGCCAAATAGAATAGAATGATATCAGCGCAACATAGAATAGAATGATACAAGCGCCAAATAGAATAGAATGATACGAGCGCTACATTGAATAGAATGTTACAAGCGCCATATAAAATAGAATGATACGAGCGCCACATAAAATAGAATGATGCGAGCGCCAACTAGAATAGAATGATATGAGCGCCAACTAGAATAGAATGATACGAGCGCCGAAAAGAATAGAATGATACGACCACCTTACAGAATAGAATGATACGAGCGCCAAATAGAATAGAATGATACGAGCGCCAGATAGAATAGAATGATACGAGCGCCAAATAGAATAGAATGATATGAGCGCCAAATAGAATAGAATGGTATGAGCGCCAACTAGAATAGAATGATATGAGCGCCAAATAGAATAGAATGATATGAGCGCCAAATAGAATAGAATGATATGAGCGCCAAATAGAATAGAATGATATGAGCGCCAAATAGAATAGAATGATATGAGCGCCAAATAGAATAGAATGATACGAGCGCCAGATAGAATAGAATGATACGAGCGCCAAATAGAATAGCATGATACGAACGCTAAATAGAATACAGTTATACGAGCGCCAAATAGAATAGAATGATATTAGCGCCAAATAGAATAGAATGATACGAACGCCAAATAGAATAGAATGATACGAGCGCCAAATAGAATAGAATGATACGAGCGCCAAACATAAAAGAATGATACGATCATCAAATGGAATCGAATGATATGAGCGCCAAATAGAATAGAATGACATGAGCGCCACATAGAATAGAATGATACGAGGGCCAAATAAAATAGAATGGTACGAGCAACACATAGAATAGAATCATACGACTACCAAATAGAATAGAATGATACGGGCATTAAAATAGAATAGTAAGATATGAGCGCTAAATTGAATAGAATGATACGAACGCTACATAATATAGAATGATGTGAGCGCCACATAGATTAGAATGATATGAGCACCACATAGAATAGAATGCTACAAGCGCCACATAGATTGCATTGATACGAGCGCCACATATAATTGAATGATTCGAGCGCCACATTAAAAAAGAAGGATGCGAGCGCCACATAGTTTAGAATGATATGAGCCCCACATAGAATAGAATAATACGAGCGCCATATAGAGTAGAATGATATCAGTGCCATATAAAATAGAATGATACGAGCGCCTCATAGATTACAATGATTCCAGCGCCACATAACAAAGAATGATACGAGCGCCACATAAAATTGAACAATATGGGCGATGCCTTGAAAGGAACAACACAAATGTCACCTAAAATTGAATAATACAAGTACCACTTACAGAAGTATTTAATGAACCCATCCCCTAGATTAAATAACATGTGCGCCTTTTAGAAAAGAGCAATGCGAGTGCCCAATAGAATTGAATCATACGAGCGGAACCTTGTATAGAATAATTCAATCGCCATCTTATATTTAATATTTGGAGCAAAAACACACTTCGCTTACTACGCAATACAGTAACTAACAACTTTGTTTCAAAGATTTTGTATTTTATTTAATTAGGACCCCTGGGCGGGTTCAATTTTTGACCCCAGTGACACAATTTGTACAAACCTGATGAAAGTTTACCAAAACAATGCTCAAACTATGTAAGCTCTAGGGGATGCAGTTTCCGACAGTAAGATTTTCAGGTGTTCCCTATACAAATTTATTTTAAAAAAAAGAATCTCCCAGTGCGAGCTAGATTTTGATCCTAGGGAAATTTGAACAATCTTTGCAGAGATCAGCGAAACAATACTTCATAATGGATATTGAGGTCAAGGGCCTTTCGTATGCGACAAGAAGATTTTTAAATAATTTATATTTTAATCAAAAAAGGACCCACTGGACGGGGTCAAATTTGACCCAAGGGGCATAACTAGAACACTCAGCAGCGTTTTCTAGCAGAAATTTCGTACCAAATATATAAGCCCAAGGCGTACTAGTTTCAGACAAGAGGATTTTTGAATTCTTCCATATATAAGCCTATGTAAAATCATGTGGCCCCTGGAACGGAGTCAATTTTAACCGTTGGGGCATGATTTGAACCAGTCTGCTATAGGTTCATTAGACAATGCCACATACTAAATATCTAAAGCTCTATAAGAAGATGTTTGAAATTTACACTTTTAAAATATTTTTCTTAGCTCCGTGACCCAGATTTGCAATGTAACAGAACCATCTAAGAAGCTATTTGTGGGAAATTATTTTGAAATTGTGCGTGAAAGTGGTAAAAAGAAGAAATTGTGTGTGAAAGTGGTAAAAAAGAAAATTTTCAAAAACAGGTTCAAGTGAAATCCCACAAAATAATAGGGGTCACCGACATTTTTTTTAAATGTTGAAAGCTGTAGCTTATATAGACATAGAGTTAAAGGACTGAAATAATCATTTTACCATCTAAGCCAGTTAAACTTCGAAGGTTAAAGACAACTGGTCAAATGGGTGGATGCACTTTGAACTTCAAGTAAAATTCAACAAAACAATAAGGGCAATCTACTCATAACGTTCAACAATTTTATAAAGTTGATAGCTGTTACTTAGAAAAACGGCTGTGTGGCTGAAATAAAGTACGACTTACACAAAGGATAAAATAAAAAAAAACTCTCTAGAGAGAAAAACTTTTTATTGGTTTCTTGTGCCAAAGTTAAGTTCCAGTTAAGGAAATTTGATGCTTTACAAGGTTTATAAAGCTTTTAGGATAATCAAATGGACAGCAATCTTTGGGCTGATCAGAGCCATTATCAGCACAGATGAAATAAAAGAAGCACAGGAAATATATGAAAAACAAAACTATTATGCATAAAATGTTTTTCTGTAATCAGTCACATAAGTAAATATCAAGATCTACCGGTGTGACAACCAGATTTACATCGAGCAAAACTGTAAAAATAAAGTACTGGGTTGAATTCAGGAAACAGCTATTTGCCAAAAAAAAAAAACATGCATTGCCTATATTCCCTAACAGTATTTTTGTCATGTTTCATAACAAGAGGACCATAGAAACCCTAAATCACTCACCTGAATTCAATTGCTAAGGGGCCATAACTCTAAAACTCATGATAGAATTTAGTTGCTTCAGTGAAAACAAGTAAAACTTATTTGCAGAAATAAGATTAAACAAGAACTATCTTTACAGGTGATGAATACCCCCAGATAACGCCTTAACTCAACAGTTTCTACATTTATAGTCTGTCTGCCATAAAATATAAAAATTGGCTGTAAATTTCAAAATCCAAACTTCTGTGGAAAATTATCTCAGCTGTATAAGTCAACCATATTGATAAACAAACAAAATTTAACCTTTCTGCAAAACAAAAAATAAAAAATATCAGCAGTGCTAATTACAATGAAGTCTGATTATACTCTTATTAATAGCACAGACGATCTTACACTGGACAATCTTTTTATCTTTTATATGTAAAGAGATCGAAGGGCCATAACTAAGAGAAAAATCATTGGACTGAAACAGAACAAAGATATGCACAAGTAGGTTTGGTACTCATGATTATTAAAATATGACATAAAGTTGCTGAGAAATAGCATGGACAAATTAATGTATTAAAAAAAGAATCAAAGGCCCATAAATCAGTGAAAATTCATGGCAGTTGAATGCTGCAACTACATGCACAAACAACTACGCTTGGTACTTATGATTCTTGCAAAGTATCATTAAAATCTGAAAAATATTTGCTGAGAAATAGCTTGAACACATTTAAGTATTAAAAAAATCAAAGACTCATAACTCAGTGAAAATTCTTGGCAATACAGCAATAATATGCACAATTGTGCTTAACTTGGTTCTCATGATTCTTGCAAAGTATTATTGCAATTACAATAAAAGTTGATGAAAAACAGTCCAGAAAAACTGATATGTAAAAAATTATAAAAGGTCTATAACTTAGTGAAAAATCATCGGAGTGGGACGTGACAACAATATGCATAACTAGGCTTGGTACTTTTGATTCTTGCAATGTATTAATAAACTCTGAGAAATAATTGCTGAGAAATAGTCCCGACAAATTTTGTCTACAGATGGCCAGACAGACCGACCGACCAACGCACGTGAATATGAAATAGTCCTGAGAAAATCTATCTTGGGGTATAAAAACAAAATCTATTGTTTATAAATGTTTGTGAAAAATTGGTTGAAACTGTATCGAATGCAAGCGTAACACTATCATGACGTTATTTAGAACAATCAAATTTTAATTTATTTGACCCTGACCTTGACCCTATTGACCTCAAACCCCACCAAAGGTAGAGGTCCAAGCAATGTACCTTCATACAGACTTTTTTGGGACAAGTATAAAAATCTATTTTTGCCTGAATATCCTTGACCTAAGTAAATGGCGATATTCATGCAGGGTCCCTATAGTTACTAAATATCTAAGACATTTGTCAATAAATAAAGACTCTATGATAAAAAATTTGAAAGGTCTAATTTAAGCCTTGGTGACCCTCGGGGAAGTGCCAATTTTGATCCAAGTGGCATGATTTGAACAGAATTGGTAGACGTCTACTAGGCCATGATATACATCAGACATCTTAAAACTAGGCCTTATGGTTACTGACAAGAAGATTTTTAAAAGTTGTTTTTCTAGGTAAGTCTTTACAAAAATCAAGTGGCCCCTGGGGCGGGGTCAGTTTTGACCACAATAGCATCTTTTGAAGGACTTCGAGATGATGCTCCATGCAAAATGTCTAAGCTCTAACCTGGTGGTTTCATAGAAGAAGATTTTCAGGGTTTTCCCAACACGTATATAAAGCTTTATTCAATCAAGTGGCCCTTTGGTAGGGCCATTTATGACCGCAAGGGCATAATTTGAACATACTTTGTAGAGAACCACTAAGTGAACCTGTTTGCTAACTATCAAATCCCAAGGCATAGCAGTCTTAGACAAGAATATTTTAAGTTTTCCCTATAAATACCTAAATAAAAATCGTTTTCTGCAAGGTCAATTTAGACTCTAAAGCCATGATTTGAACAACCTTGGTAAAGTCCACTAGAAAATGCCACAAACTAAATATCTGGACCCTAGGACTTATGGTTTCAGAGAAGATTTTCAAACTTATCCTTACATAAGCCTGTGTAAAAAAACATGTGGCTCTTGGAGTAGAGCCAATTTTGACCCTGGGGCCATGATATGAAAAAACTTGGTGCAGGTCTACTAGATAATGCTACGTACCAAATATCTTAGTTCAAGGCCTTGTGGTTTTGGAGAAGAAGATTTTTTAAGTTTTTACTTTTCAAATCTATTTTTAGCTCCTGTAACCCAGATCTGTAATTCAAATTACCATACATAAGCTCCAAAAACTAAAGGTAGGTCAGTAGTTCAAGGTCAATGTCAGCTAAAGTCAAAGTTGAAATCTGCATGCACAGTATCTATAAAAATATTTCCACAAAGCAAAGACAGTTTATAGCTGGTTACACAAACTATATATCATATGAATAAATAAACATATATAACATATTGTGATTCAAAATGATGAAAGTCAGTTGAATTATGTTGTCATATTATATTTACACTTAAAGTCACGATATGTTGACTGACCATATACACAATATTAATTTACATTTTAAAATCAAAGTCTTGATATTCAGTAGTATATGTTCCTGGCATTTAAAATGAAGCTTTGTGCTTGATGTGTAGAACTTTGGTATATCCTTCGTCAAGACAGTGGTTGGTAGAACCTCTTGGCTTTTCTTTTATACTTCTTTCAGTAGACCTAATAATTTACATATCTTTTAGTATGTCACATTTCTTTCATTAGTCTGCACGACTAACATACACTTTTGCCTTGTTCTGAATATGTCAGCATCTAATGAGTTAAGTTGTTGTTTCTGATTAAACGAAAACTTTTCAAATCAGTAAACATTTCAGTACTATCTTAAGACCTAGCCAAAGGTTAAACTAGAGGACCAAGTTGGCCTGGATCGCTCACCTGAGTACTTTGGTTGTTGGTTTGCTGTTAAACAAACATAAGAAGCAGTATTTTTCATTTCCTAATTGAAGATATGTAGGTGCCTACAAACAAAATATGTAAAATATCAGTCAATGAATAAAGGCTCTATTACAGAAAGTAGAAATATCTATAAAAAGCTTTGGTGACCTTGACCTTGACCCAGTGACCTCATGCCCCACCCATGGGTAGAAGTTCATGCAAGGAACCTATATACCGAATATCAAAGATATGGTATTAAAGGGTTCGTAATCGTGATATAAGCAAAATGAAACGCCAGATAACGTGCTGTGGTCACAATGATCGCAACTATTCGCCGAGTCTCGGCGTTTATTTTGGACAAAACAAACGCCGAGATTCAGCGATCTGTCCAGGAAAGTGTTGAGAACGCGGTGTGTTCACAAACGTCATAATACCTACATGAACGTGGTATAGGCGCAGTGCACGTGTGACAAAGAAGTTTCAACATTGCTAACATTTGCAACAATGACTTCATGACGTTCTCAGCACGTTCCTTGGGTGTTATCGACGAACCCACTGTGTATTATTAAACGATAAAAACGTTTGAAACATTCTTTCTTTATCATCTCTGTTTTTCACAAACCAATAAAAAGTGTATTCGTTTCCAAGTATTCCCAGCTTACATGTTGAACAAAATTCGTATTTTTTGGGGATAAGGTGATATCACTATAGTCTATTCATTTGACTCAGTCGAGCAAAACAAATATCCATGAAAAGAATTCGTTTTGTCTATGAAATATGTTTTGAAATTACATTCCATAAAATATATACAGGGTTTTATGTTCTAGTGACATGTAAATTTTAGCAAATAACAAAGGACATATTTAGAGTTCAGAAAGATCAAATATACTGCCTTTAGTAAAGTTTTACTTGGCAATGTTATGCAAGTTTGGATCATAATTTCCCTTTAACAAATCGCTATCCTCCTCCAGCAAAATAACAGTTACAAATACATATGACACCAAAAATAAATGAAAAGAATAACAAACCTGTGTTTTTCTAGTTATTGTGCTTCCAACGACATTGAAAGATGTAGCGATGAAGTGGGGTCGGAAATTATCTACAAAAGAAAAACAAAACAACTAAACAAAAGTGACGACAAACGAAACAAAAATAATGACAAGGAAAGGAAAGAAATGACACAGGAAACGAAAGTGATGAAAAGAGAAACGAAAGTGATGAAAAGAGAAACAAAAGTGATGACAAAGGACAAGTAAGTAATGGCAAGAGAAACTTACGTGATGACAAAGGAAACGAAATTTATGAAGGTGACCTTTATGACCTTTTAATTCGAGATAAAATTGAAAATGAAGACAGTATGGAAGAAGAATATATCGTAAGTAAAGTTAAGTCTCTCAAAACCACAGTATCATGGTTTATAGAAAAATAAATAATCAAGTTTCCAGTGGGATTTGAACCTGTACCGAACGGCACCAGCCGCCTAGCAATGTAAAGAAAGAACGCCTTAGACCACTCGCCTATCGCAAGAAACCCGCAAATAACCGGGATATAAGTGTCCACCTAACGCCACACCGGTGACAGGCGCTTTTTTGTGTAGAGATATAATTCTGTTGACTGAGCTAATTCTGTTCACTTTACATTTCATTTGTTAATAAAGAAAAAGAAGCCAGCTATCTCATGTACTGACACTTATCAAAATCTGACATATATAACCACGTGGTCGAATATAACACACTTTTTAGAAGCTTTTTTCTACAAACAGTTAATTATATTTTTCGACACTGTCGACACTGTAACTAGTAACTACTTGAACTTTGATTTTTCCATTCTAGAACAACAAAAAAAAAAGACTTATAGCTAAGCATCCCTGAATAACGCTGAAACATTCAGCTTTTCTTATAATTATATTCACAAATAATGCAAAAAAAAATTTGAATAAAATACATTTATAAGTTTATCGATAAAAAATTTAAACACTCCCGACAAATTGTTTACCTGTTTGGAGACGTGTCTATGTGAAGAAAGATTCGTTTTCACTTTAGTTTGTGTACAGTGTTATGAAGTTAGACATATGTTTGAATTTTATTTTTTCTTTTGGCATGAAATTAAATCTCTAACAATACCTGAAATACAGACAAAATGAATTGACATGAAGTGTATTTTATAAGGAACAAATGGTAAGAAATTTTCTTAATTATTTTTTTTTTCAAGAAATTCATTCCATTCGTAAATGAAGAAAAGCTTAAGGCAGAAATAGCGAAGGCAGGCACCACACTTGGTCTGTTCCAGTATATCAGGAAATCACTTGATTACTGGAAGAAACAAGAAGTAAATGTTGTTGTTACTGGAAACGCAGGCACCGGAAAATCTAATCTGATAAATGCACTGAGAAATCTGAAACCTACTGATCAAGGGGCTGCAAAGGTAGGTGTTGTACAAAACAACTACAGAGAGACAGAAACACACATATCCAAAAAATAAACATGTAGCACTCTGGGACCTACCTGGAACAGGAACACAAACATTTGCCAGAGACACATATTTAGATAGCATGAACTTTTCCAAGTTTGATGTAGTTATAATCGTGACAGCTACACGCTTCCTAGAAAATGATATTTGGCTTGCAAAAGAAATTTTAAAATTAGGCAAAATCGTCCTTTTTGTTAGGACAAAAATTGATATTGATATGATGAATTCCAAAAGAGATTACCAAGATAATTTTTGTGACACAAATATCACTGATAAAATAAAGGCAAATATTGCCGATAACCTATGCAAAGGAGGATTGCCAAATTTGGCTTCCAGCAGTTATCTCGTCAGCTCACCAGATCGAAGATACGACTTTCAGAAACTGAATGCAACTCTTAAAAATTTGCTTAGTATAAAAGGGAAATCAATATGTCTTTTGCTACAAAAATATGTTAAAAGGGCAATTCAAAGAAAAAAAAACTCAATTAAAAATAGAAGTAAGTTATGGAGGCTCATAAAAACATTACCTGTTTTTCCTAAAGATTTAAAAACTGGCCTTGATTTTATAGTGAGCCGTGATTACGATTATGGCCTAAAAATGTTTTGCCTTGATGACCAGTCACTGGAGAAATGTGCTAAAGAAATGTCTATTACTAAAGAGGATTTGAAAGAACACCTGGAGTTTTATACAGATGATTATGGCCAACGTAACAGTCAACTAGGACTCGAAGATGAAAACTTTCTAATAAGACTTGGTGTGCGTATCCCTGTACTGTACATGTGTTCAAACGATTCTTTGGAATGGTTTTGCGATTTTATGGCAAGGGGTGAGTTTCGGCTGGTCTTTTTGAGACTTTATGATTTGGGAAAAGAGTTGAACCCAATGATGACTTGAGTCATTTTAAATACATTTTAGCCTCTAGCTTTAGTTTTGAGGACACATAGAAATGAATCAATGTAGAATACGTGTACATGTCTATTAAGGTGTGTAAATATTGAGGTGAAAACTAACATTCACTATCTATCATTGAATCTTTCAAAGCCTTGACAATATCATTAAATTTTACTGACTAAGAGGGGTGTGTCAAACTTTAATGTTGATAATTTACAGCAGAAATTTTTTAAGTTTCTATCTCTCATTATACGCCCGTTTCAAAAAACAGGTCGTAATATGGGAAAGCCCATGACGAGCAGGCAGGCGGGCGGCGTCCAGTTTTGTTCGGAGCTTATCTTCTACATGAATAGGGTATTTAAGTATTACTTGATACAAATGTTCACCAACATAAGACGTAGTGTCGCGTACATAAATTACGTCTCTAAGTCATATGACAAGGTCACTCTTAGAGGTCAAAAACGCTTCTCTGGAGCAAAAATGCTACACGCATTTAGGAATTTTTATTATAACTTTGCACAAGTGTTTTCTATTGTGTGTCGGAGTGTCACATGCAAAATTCAGGTCCTTGTGGCCAAGGTCAAAGTCACATTTAGAGGTCAAATATCAGATTAAATATGAAAATGTGTTAGTCAACATTAATTGAGTGATTCTATCATATATGTTCACTATCATGAGACTAAGCGTTACACGCATACTCCAGTTTCATATATTCAAGTTCAAGATTATAAGAGATGATGCAATGTCCAGATATTTCTTGAGTATATCTTCTGCATGCATGGTGGGTTTGTTAATTATATGTATAATAATTCTCTATAAATATCTGATGATGGCTTATTTTATAACTAATCGATCCCTGTGTTTTGGAAATAACTGAAATGTCCTATTAACTTCTGATTACTCATTCATCGTGGCTATATTTTGAACATATATTTCTGTGGAATCCACATTGTCCTGGAATGTTTTAAAGACTCATTTAATGAAGATGTATTCCGAATATTTAAGAATGTTCTGGTATTTTCTTAGTGTATAAAAAGTCAGAGAATGTCTTCAAACTGTATTTTTAGGTAATCTTTGGTCATAAAACAGTGGATTAAATTTTCATCAGTGACAGTTAACTATTACCAGAATATTTGGATTTATTTTTTCATTACTCTTCGGGAGGAATTAATTCAACTTTTCAACAGTTTATAGGATTATTCTTTTAAAAGTTTTTTTTTTGACATTTGGGAAAAATAATTCAAACAGTGATTAAAAAATTTAACTCTTTATCAGGATAATGGCAGAATTATTTCTTCATTTAGGACTGCACTAAATCCAGGTTCTGTAAAACATTTTGTCGTAACTTTGTGTAATTGTACTTTAATAATTTTGTAATTTGTTCTAACCGTAATTTTTTTATTTAATTTTGATACTGATTATTCATCCTGTTACACTTGTGGTTTGGATCGTAACACTTGATACAAATAATTATCATCATAGGATATCGTGTCGCGCGCATCAATAACGTATGTAGGTCAAAGGTCAAGGTCACATTTAGAGGTCAGAGGCGCTTGCCAGGAGCAAAACTTCTACATGCATTTAGGTATTTTAATAAATTGACACAAATGCTCGCCATTGTAAGGCGGAGTGTCACATGAAAAAATCAGGTCCTGTAGCTAAGGTCAAGGTGACACAAAGAAGTCAAATGCCAGACAAAAAGTTTGAAAATGTGTATACGGACCATTTAGCCATCATGCATTTAGGGATTATGTCACAAATGTTCACCTTTATGAGTCTGAGCGTTGGTACAGATTACACAATTTTACTTAAATGTCATTATACTGTTTTTGTACATTATAATAATTCTTGTGATCATACATTTCACACATTTATCAAGAGTTCTTGAAATATTTACTTCAGAAAATATAGAGTATTGTACTTATTTTTAAAATATAAACTTCTTGTTTTTTTTTTAAAAAAAACGTTACTTTTTTCTTTGCACAGTTTCTCTTATGGTACTGAAGCTTAATATACGCAAGTGTAAAACAAGAATGAATGTCCACATGCTTTTAGTAATTGTAATTTAGATTTGCATAAATGTTTATCTATATTGGATAGAGTTTCATGTGCAAAATTCAAGCCCCTGTATATTTTAATGTACTTCAGACTTGGTAAAAAATCATGCTTACAATTTGACCAAATATCTATTTTCATTACAATGATTCACTTTGTTGGACACATATATGTACTTTTTTATCTTTTGATTCATTTAAAATGTATGTTTCACTATCGAGCACTAGGAATAATCAAACTTGCTTCCCTACTAACACCTTTTTTTCCACTAGGACCACGTCTTCACCAAAAGCCTTTGTGACGGGTGTATTTTGTGACAATGACACCCTTATTGAATGTTAATATACTACTCAAAATTTCATAGGGGTCAATATGCATATTGTATGTCATTTTCCCTTGTTTTAGTAACTTGTATTGCAATAAATTAATTATTTTTTAATTTATTGTCTTGACATCTTCACCAAAAAGGAATTAACCCAGTCTAAATCATTGAAGCACAACGAATACAAGAATGAATCGAGGGTTACAATGAGACCTTTCTTTTGTGTATACTGTGAAAAGAAAACTAAGGATTTTTAGGTATTATAATACGTTAAACAGCACCTGTGCATGGGAGAACAAAACGTCACGAAATTTCTTGTACGTATCTTTCAGCTATAGGACGTGCACAATTTATCGCTTTTTACTGCCTCCTCCTGCTGCCAATCTGCTTTCCGATCATCTGTGGGTTTTCAGCCAATGCTTTCAAAGGTGTTTATTTTCACTTCCATTGTCAGTGTTGGCTGTGACAAAGTCGGGCTAATATATGTACCGGAAGCAAGCTTTACACATTTCCCATCAGACTGAGGTCCAAATATTGATCAGGACAGTAAATATATAAGACTGTTGCTGCTTCTAGACTGTTGCTACTTCGAGGAAATCAATAGATAGACATTTGTTATGTGCACGGGAATTATCGTCTATAAAATTTAAACCTGCACCTGTGTATGGGAGAACAAAACTTCATGACATTTCATTTAGGTACATTTTAGCTATTAAAGTTCATTTCTAAATGGTATACAGGTCGTTTTCCCCTTCGACGCTGATACCTGTCTTTCTCTTTCCCACGCCAGAACGGTGTTTTTCTTAACGGACGGGCGCAATTTTCACCCTCATCCACCCTCATTTTTATTTTGCAAGGTCTCCCAAGCCTATATGTGAAATGAACACAGAAATCTGAACTTATCAAAGAGAGAAGAAGTGTAAAATATTGGAGAATCTAGGTTTCCTGGAACGTGATACAGCTGCAGAGGGCTGCGGATGACTTCCTATTGAGCATTTAAGCGAGTATCATGGCATTCTTGCTGTTTGCTAATCTGACTCCAATGCCATGGGAACGTTCCTTAAGGAAGCGGTTTTAATGAAACAATTCAGTTGAGCTTGGACGATAAACAAGTCATTGGCTTTGGTTGGAAACCTTGTGCGAGCGCAATTGTAGCAATGGTTCACATGTCAATGTGTTTTGTAACATTGCCTCGTTCTGCATGATAAGACGAAAAACAACCTGCCTTTAAGACAGTCCATCTTCCATCTCACCAATGCATATCATTATTCATTTTTACATTTTCGTGGAGCATTCGAACTTGTTAATTTGTTGTTATTTGACTTTTTCAACATAAAGGACAATAAAAACTTCATTTTTTATAATAACACGAATTTCTCTACTCATTTCTGTTCCTTGAAACATTCGCATTCGCCATGTTTTCTTTTTTTACAATTTTCAACACAGAGGTCTATATAAAAACTTTCAAGTTCTTTACAACAACACGCTGATACATTGACTCTAACGTTCTGATTTTCTGTCTTGGTATGCCTTACCATTTTCAAATATATAGTGTTTGTCATGAAAATTATTTGATAAATTTACAGAATAAATGTATAATATAAGCTTTACCAAGAGGCCTGTGGCAAATTTTAGTTTAGAATTGTAAGCCAGACTGCTTTTTTATATTACTTGATCATCTTGATCATTCATCGAAGTCGCAACACATCCTTTATAATTTCTGGATGTATTAACAAAATATATCCTGTGTTAAAATACAACTCACTTTGTTTTCCAACAAATACGTCATCAAGTTCCCATTTGGATTCGAAGCCGCACTGAACGGCCAATAAACTAGCAATGCAAACCTAATGTTTGTTTTTAACTGTTCTGTTTTATGTATATACCCGTTAAAAGTAGAAGTTCTTGAAATCATATTATATATATATATTTTTTTTGAACTATAAGCACCTTTTTGAACTTTGGGTTAAACTATGACTTTATCTTGACAGCAGGCTTGTGCCAGTAGTATTTGTAATAGCACTGCAGTACTACTTAAGTACCTTTGGCAAGAACTGCTACTGATACTTTATTACTCAGTCAAAATTTAGCGACTACTGATACTGGTAATGCGTTACTGTCACAAAAAGTGGTACTAGTACTGCAGTACTTTATGCATATACTCTAATGTGTGTTTAAAGCACTATCATTTGCTAAAGTATTTTGTCTTTAATAAGTTTATAATAACTCTTTAATCTGTCTACTATTATGATTTTTATCTTCTCTTTTAATGTGATTTATTTATATTAAAGTGCATTTTTTACTTGAATAAAAGTTTACAATGACTTGATCATCAATAGCTCTTTATACTTGCAATTTAGTCAAAGTGTTAGTGTTTGTACAATTATAACTGTCTCTGTCTGGCATTGTGATAACTTGTTACAAAAAGAATAAAGAAAGTGTTATGATGAACAAAAGGTTGTTATCATCAGCAATGTGTTTAACAAAAGTCTATGAAATGATTCTATCGTTTATTTATTTAGGTAAATAACTGGTACCAATGTAAAATAGTTGATTGCAGAATGCGTGATGCAACCTTTTAAAACCTTCTTATAATAAAATGCAACTGAAAAGATGGAAAGTATTGACAATCTTTTAATAGGGAGATTATTAGACTATAGTTGAAATGGCATTTGCAAATATTATTTGACAATATTTAAGCCAAATTAAAATTGTCTAAGTGTCGCTCTATTGTGGGTACTTTCATGCCTGTAGGGTTATGTACGAGTTACATCCCTTAGACCGGGTATGGATATAATGAATTAAATTACTTGTATAAACTCTGGGTACCTAATCTCTCCCCTTGTATAGGTGCAAGAGACGCCGAAGTATGCAAGTACCGCCGCGCCGTAGTATTTCTTTGGCGAAATTTTTCTAAGTGTCATTCTTGTGTGGGTCCTACTACCCGTATGAAAATGTGATAAAACTATCCCCATCACACTTATATTGAATGCCAGTGAGCAAACAATATCACTAAATAAACTTTTCTTATCATTTGCAACTATTACTTAGGCAAATATAAGCCATTTCAATGAGCGAAGTGCTCGGCGCTCTCGTATTGGCGCCCTATTGGCCGATTTTCCCTTTTTTCATTTTTAAAAAAAATCAATCCTCATATACTCTCATTGGTACAAGTGTACCCTGCTGCACTCCCAAATACACTTGAAATATCATTTAAATCGATATCGGGGTATATTGACACCAGGCAGCCAACCTTGTCATAAAAACCCGCATGGCGAGAGGCTCACCCGATAAATTCCTACGCCTTGCCAAATAAACTTTCTCATATTAAGACACTAACCTATTATTCTCTATATTCCGGTATTTTATACAGTATCTTTGTGTATTATCGTAACAAAATCATATACAGTATTAAGCTACTCGACGTCAACGTTGAAGAATGCAGATAATCTGATTTTGTTTGCATCGTGCTATGTGAATCTTTTTACACAAAATATATTTAATATATTCAATTGATATTCTTTTTATTTATGAAGCTTTAGATTGTCTGCAATCTACATCCGTACATGTTTAATATTAATGAAAACTAATTGAAAAAAATATACAGTATCTCAAATGTACATTTATGTAGCAAGTCCTTGTGAGCAGTGAATATATTAAAATAATTTTCCTCTTGACTACCTTCTAACTTTAAAGCTACTAAAGTCATACTGAAGAATTAAACAAGGAACCATTTTCCTATTGGATTAATGTAAAGTTTTCATAGTAATGTCACTTTTATGCAAGAAAAAGGATGTAAGGTTGTAAAAGTTTTCCATTTCTGTATCATACTTTTAACGAAATTTTCATTTACCACAACAGTGTGACAAACCGTGTAATTAGAAAACATTAGACTACTCTGAGGTCAGTTGTTGAATAAATGGATGTGAACTGGTGATTATTGCCTTGTCAAAACTAGTCTGGTACGATGCACAAGGGAAAACAGTTATAGTGAAACGAACAATGCAAAATGTTTGTATGTAAATGGAAACTAGACAAGACCAACGACCGATGACCAGTAAGAGCATATCACCAACAAGAGCATAGAAAATGAAACTGTTAACGTCCAAATTAAGAAACTGAAACTAGGCATTTATTGTGACAGACATTAACTGATATTGCGTATATAAAAATGAAAAAAAATACACAAACAGAAATATGAGTTTTCGCTTTCGTGATTAAGTGAAAAGAAACAAAATGATACATGTAAGTGTAGTGTTTGACACTAAATCAAAGGTATCTCTATCTAGTAAATACAACATTAAAATATTACTTTTACGGCACAGTCATCTTTTGCTTTATTTGCTTTCATTTTCTGTAATAGATATTCTTTAGATTATTTATATAATCGCATTTACATTGAACAATCACTACGCATACAAATAATTGAACTTTGTGCGAAACATTGTCTCATTACTATAGGCTGATCTAAATTCTGGTCAATATGCTTAGTATCCTAGACTGAATCTTATTTCTTTCACTCGCGAAATGCGTATTCCTTGTACAAAAGAAATGTAAAATTCGAAACAACAGAGTGTTAAAGAATTAACGTCTTCGAAAATAGCATTTTCGTGTTTCGTGACCTTATTTAAATGCAGAGTTGTCTTTGTGCGCAGTGACCATGACACATTAAACATTTTCTTGATGTTGGCGGCCCGGCGGTATAGCGGCAAGTAGCAGCGGCCAGGGGATCTAGCTGCCTTACCGTAACGGCCTAATGGCCTAAGATATACTCCGTGTATAAAACAAACAGCAACAATAATATTGGTTCGAGGTTTGTTTTTGCAAATTAAAAAAAAGATAAGGGTTCTCATTATAAGAAATAATTGCTACCTTAAGTCTGCTTGCGTCCTAGCGGCCTAGTGACCAAAAATGTACCACAATAAGAATAATTTATTTCAATTAAGGTTGTGTGAAAAGCAACAATCAAAGGGATTCTGGTGGGCGATCCCGGTCCGCGTTCTCGCCTCGGCGGTCCATATTTGCAAGCCAGAGCTCCTCAAAGCATCTGAAACGACCAGACTAATGCTTGGCAACATGAAAACAAGAAGAAAAAAAGGTTACACCTTTAACGGGGCTCGAACCCATGGCCACTGCTAGATTCTGTATATAGTAATACTGTGTAAAATAGATGATTAAATTTTTGTCACTAACATTTCACAATGTTTAGTTAGAATAGTAAAAGGCTATGGTGAGATATTTTACTAAGGGAAATGAGAACATTAACCGGATTTTCAAGATGAATAAATTCAACTTATTGATCAACTACTGACGACTTTTAAAATGAAATAAAAATCTTAAAATTTTCAATATTCCAAGTTATAGTTTTTCGAAAAGGGTTTAAAATGCACTTGTATACACAAATGAATGTTAAAATGTCATATACAATTAGGCAGAAACTCTTGTTGTCCTCATTATCGTTCATTGTTAGTGATGTCTCTTTTTTAAACTGACCACTTTAAAACTCTTTGCTCTTTGTTTCATAATTATTTGACTGTGTAGGGAGGTTGTTTTCTGAATGTGGGTTTTCTTGACATGCATTTTTTCCACATTTTTGTAGTTTGCATGTTGACAATATACACGTTCCTACATTTCGAATTCATGAGACTGCAGTTTGATATATTAACGAGACTACTGGTCTATATAATAAATAAAAAATATATATCACAATATCCTCTTTTGCTGTAGAATAATGTTAAATCACTCAGCTCACTCTCTTGGTTTTGTTGTGTTCACCGGAGAGAAGAAATTTGTAAACTTAAATAATAATTTAATTCTTGACCAAGATTAGCAGTCTTTTAAATATAAATAAAGAAGACAATAACATTTTTCTAATATTTCTATTTATACAAAGGAAATGAGAAAATGAAATGTTTTGATAAATAGAAACGCCCTTACAAAGAGCACCTTGTAATAACATATTCAACTTTATAAAAACCTTTTTAGAGCCCTTTCAATCATTCTTGTCTTTTGATAACATTGAGCACTGGGCAAACAGTTCAACGCCAACATTAATTTAAGCCTCATAACGTTAGTTGTTTATTTACTATAATTTCAGACCATATATATGGTCAGAGCAACAATTAATACACAATAAGTTAAATGAACTATTAGATGAAAAAATTAAAGGTATTTTATTAAGAGCCAAAGCCGACTGGATTGAAGGGGCAGAACGCAATACCAAATATCTCTCTAATCTTGAGAAAAAACGTGCAAGTGAAAAAGTAATTCATATATTTGAGGAAAATGGTTCCAATGTTTCTGATAAGACAGAAATAATAAACAAAATTCATAATTTCTATCAAAAATTATATACAAAAGAGAATGATTTAGTAGATGATGTTATTTTTTTACAGAAGAACATAAAACCTTAACAAAAGATGAAAAACAATCTTGCGATGGTATCTTAACTGAATACGAATGTGCTATAGCTTTAAAAGAAATGAAAAACTCCAAATGTCCAGGTTCGGATGGGTTGACCGCTGACTTTTATAAAGTATTCTGGACTGATATTAAATCTTTTCTAATAAAATCACTTAACTACTCGTATAAACACAAAGAACTAACGGAACTACAGAAACAAAGTATAATTTCACTTTTACTGAAAAAAGACAAAAGTCTAACAAATATAAATAACTAGCGTCCAATATCTCTTTTAAATCTTGACTATAAAATAGCGTCGAAAACGATAGCAAACAGAATGAAAAAGGTAATCACCAATATAATAAGTAAAGACCAAACAAAATTTATATAGGGTCGATATATCGGGGAAAATGTTAGAATTTTGTATGATGTCACAGAATATACCAATCAACACAATAAACAAGGCTTAATTTTTTTCCCAGATGTTCAAAAAGCCTTTGACAGCATTGACCATCAATATATTCTTAAATGTTTGAAATACTTTAACTTTGGAAACTCTTTTATACAATGGATACAACTTTTTTACTCTGACGCAAAAAGCTGTATTAATAAAGATGGTTATTTTTCAGAATTTTTCAAAATCGAGAAAGGTGTAAGACAAGGCTGCCCTCTCTCTCCCTATCTATTCATCATAGGAATTTAAGTACTATCCTAATATATTAACAATAATAAAAACATACAAAGTATAAAGATTTTAGATATTGAAGTAAAATTAACACTCTTCGCTGACAACGCGAGTTTCTTTCTAGATGGAAACGAAAATAGTTTTCAGAATCTTATTTCAACATTAGACAGGTTTAGCAAAATATCAGGTTTAAAATTAAATAACTCTAAAAGTTTAGTACTACGAATAGGATCTTTACGAAACAGCAATGTCACATATTGTAAAACAAAAACTTTTAATTGGCTATCTGATATGGCTACAGCATTAGGAATACACTTTACAAATGATCCCGCTAAGATAAACG
Organism: Cyclina sinensis; assembly: GCA_012932295.1. Lineage (NCBI taxonomy): Eukaryota > Metazoa > Mollusca > Bivalvia > Venerida > Veneridae > Cyclina > Cyclina sinensis. The sequence goes on from JAAONU010000013.1 coordinate 45,241,276, forward strand.
AACTTAATATTGATCCAAAAATAGATGAATTTCAACATACTCTTTACAAATGAAGAAAATGGAAACTTACTCTTATTGAAAAAATAACAATTCTAAAAACATTTGCGTTCCTAAAATTGGTTTACCCATTCACAGTCTTAACAAATCCTACAGCTAAAATAATTAAAAAAATAAAGGACATTATGTTTAATTTTTTATGGGACTCTAAACCTGACAAAATGTCAAGAAAAAAAATTATACAGTCGTATGAGGAAGGAGGATTGAAAATGACAGATATTGATAGTTTCCTAAACGCCGTAAAATCAAGCTGCGTTAAGAGAATGATAAGTGGAAATACCGCCTTATGAAATAAAATATACAAAACCGAGATAAGTAAATATGGTGAATGCAATATATTCAAATATAATACAAATAAAAAAGATGCAGCAAAATTAAAATTACAATTCTCTTTCCTCAGAGATATCATAACATCGTGGTGTTCAATTAACTTTAATAATAACGTTGTGAACATATCAAAAGAAATATTATGGAACTACTCAAATATAAAAACGAAAAAGAACGAGATGTTTATGTATAAACACTGGTTAAATTCAGGTATATTATCCATAGAACATATATTCAAATATAGAACAAAAACTTTTTAACGTTTGAACAATTTCGAAATATTTACGATGTTCCTGTTGGAGATTTTCTAAAATATATGTCCCTAATATTATCAATCAGAGAGGACTGGATACAAATTATCGCAAACGAAAATATAAATGCATCAACAGAAAGCCAATTTCTAATCGATAAAGTGAAAACATCTGTCAAGGTAGATAAGATGTTACATGAAAAACAGATTAAAATAAAAAACAATAATAAGTCAAAAATAAAAGAAAAATGGGAAGCAGAAATTAAGGAAAATGACGAACACATTAAGTGGAATTCTGTTTTTACTACAACGTTAAAATGTACAATTGATACAAAACTAAGAGAATACCAATACAAATACTTAATGAAAATGACTCCAAATAATGAAAACTTGTATAAATGTAAACTAGTAAACTCTAGGTTATGCGATTTCTGTGCAATGGCACCAGAAACTTTTAAACATCTTTTTTGGGAATGTTTAATAGTTCAAAAGTTTTGGACTGATTTGAACTTATTTCTTGCTAATAAAGGAATTAACAATTTAAACTACAGAACCATCTCATTAGGGATCGAAACAGAGAAAGATTTTAAGAAAAGAAACATTGCTAATTATATAATTATTCTAGGAAAATATTTTATTTCTAAATGTAAATATAGTTCAACAAACCCAGATATTATCAACTTCCAGAGGGATTTCACACAAAGAATAGAAATAGAAAGGATTATAGCCAGTGCTTCTTTCTTCCTCCCCTTTTCTATCTACAAAAAATATTTAAGTGCAGGTAAAAGAAAAAAAAATATTGTTTAAACGTTTTTTGTGAAGAACGATTTTGTATTTGCTTTGTTACTATTGTACATACATTTGTAGGGTTAGACAATAGTATCAATTTACATATTATCTTGTATTTGCACTTGGATAAATAAAAATGGAAAAACAAAAACAATTAATACACGTACATAAATGTTTACCTTAAACTGATACTGAACAAATTTTAAGACAAAATGTTTTCAATGAACTTCTTTAGTCTTACTTTTTCTTTGGACAAAACTCTATACTTAACCATTGAACTTTGTTTGTGGCTAGAGAGCATCTTTTGTCTTAACGATATGAAGGTTATAAAGACGTTTCTATTAAAAATAATGGGGTTATATATATATAATCACGTTGTACCTCTCCACACACACACACTAAACAAAAACAAGTAAATTCGAAGTGTTACATTCCCCGCAGAACAAAAGATGGAGTTTTCAATTGTGCTTGCGTACCAAGTTGAGATAGAATTGCTTACATTCCTTGCACAAACTTAAGTAATAAATTATTGTCTGAAAGTACCTGAAAAACTTGTTTATCAAATAATGAATGCATGGATGGACAGCACATAATGCTGATACAAATCTATTTAAAAAGAAGCTCTACTTAAAAACACAGAGACATATTTAAAGATAAGTTGAAGTTTTTGCAAACAATGACCCATAACTGTGGTGTTCCTAAGACTATGTAAGTGATATATGAAGAGCCCCATCTCCCTACCGTAGTAAACATCTGCAAGAAAAATGTTTTTTTTTTTTTTTTTTTTTTTTTTTTTTTTTTTTTTAAAGTTCAAACTGTTACCAAAATGTAGCTGCAAACGTACAGTTTTTGCGAAATTTAAACAAACAAAAAGCCATAACTTTGGTATTCAAGGGCTATAACTCTGGTATTCAAGGGTCTAAGTAAGTAATACTTGAAGAGCCTCAATTTCCCATATTACTGAACATATGCAAGAAATGACATTAAAAAATTCCGAACTATTTCAAAGATGTGGATCCGGACGAACAATTTTTGTAAAACTTAAGCAAACAAAGATTCATAACTCTGATATTCCAAAGTCTACGTGATACTAAGTGATACTTGAACAGCTGTTATCGAAGGCAAGGTTATCCAAGGTTCTGGGAAAAAACTTCTTATATAACACGTGGTGTTAATAAAATTTTATGGATTAACTCGGCAGTAAATTCTCAAAAAGAAGTTTATTCATAAACATGGCTAAAAAGAAGCATCATATTTGTTCAACACATTTTCAACTTTCAGATCAAAGGCGATTTTTTTTATTAATTGAATACACTGAAACATTCCATGTAGGTAAAATAAAGATTATCTCAATTTTTTTAACATTACAACATGCATTCCAAATGGAATATAAGGAGGTTTGAAAGTTTAAACTGGAATATCAAAACTTTATGAAGGTAGGTAAGAAAATATCACTTGTTTCCAATAGTTAGTTTTGGCTTATCAAAAAAAGCTGTACATTTGTTCCCATGGCAATTTAGAGTGGAACGGATTTGATGGTATCATAACACTTTGTCCTAACTAGGTTACTTCCGGGCTGGGTAAGATTTTATTTGTCTTTCAAGACAAGGTCAAAACTTAGCTTAAAATCACATTTTGTAAGTACTGAAATAATATGATAGGATTTCAAGAACAATTAATATTATACTTATATTTCAGTGGGTATATACATAACACAGAAGAGTTAAATACAAACTATATATTTATGAAAACAAAAGACTTCTGTATTTCTACATCAGTTTTCATTCCAAATATATGGTTTTGTTTCATTACATTAAAAATCACAAACGTATATGTTGGGATCTCGACGATTGAGAAATACGTAGGAACTAGTCTGGCTATTAGTTATAACCAAAATTTGCCACAGACCACTTGGTAATGCTAACGTTTTAGATTCACTATGTAAATATATCAAAATTCTCACGACAAATAGTATTAACATGTAAACGGTTGGACATTCCACGAAAGTCAGAAATTGCGAAGACTAAAGCTTTTTTATATCTGTGTTAAAAACTGTGAAAAACATGGTAAATGTAAAGTCAGGAGCAGTAGAAATGTGCAGTGGCATGCACTGGTGAGCTGGAGGCTAGGCTGTCATAAAGACAATTTGATCGCTAATTTAGCGTAGTGCAGAGCGTCACAAAAGTCACAAAAGGCGTGGACAACCATCGCCACAAATACGGTCGCACAAGGTCTACCATCCAGACGGAGTACAAATTAGCTAAATAAAAAGCTATATCACTTTGATAAGCGTCTGTATCTTTCTTTTTGATGATTCCAGATTCTGTGTTGATTACACAAGTTTGAAAAATGAGAAATGAACCATTTGCGTCCCTCTTTTAAGCAATCATTTTTGTTTTGGCGGGGATTTAGTTTTAGCTAGGTGGACATCAGGATGGAAGAGAAAACCCATCTGTACACCATTTACGACAGAACTTGTACAAGAAAAATATAAAATGAAATGTCTGGATGCCTTTGTTCTCTCATACGCAGATGCTGTTAGAATAGATTTCATTTTCATGAACGAAATGTCCCGTGCACGTAAGACTTGTCTTACCAAAGAGTACCTTGAAACAGCAACTGTCGTTCGCTCTCAAACCTTAGTTTGATTGCGTAAGATAGCCATATCAGCCGACATGTTCAGCAGCTATCAGACAGCAAATAGAAGAACCTCTGTAATAATGGTATCAAATCCCATTACAGATGATCAGAGGGGTTATCGGCAGGAGGCGGTGGAAAAGGGCTACTAATGCACACAAACCTTTAAAAGATGCATTTTTAATGCCTGAATTTCATAATTGCAGTATACACTTAAGAAACGTCTTACTTTAACCCTTAAAGCAGCTCGTTTACAGATGGTCGTTGACTAAGAATTTGATTTTAACTATCTGTGTGTATTACGTCTACCAATACCCGTTTACAGACGCATTGTCACCCAATGCAACATTTCGTGATTATAAAAAAATGTGTAATTTCTCCATCATTAGCTAAAATAGCGTTAAGAACGGTATAAAACCTAAATTTAGAATTTCTGTTTTCGTATGCCGTCACATGACTGATCACATTCACTCTTAGTGCCAATCTGACTGAAGTACACAATCTAACTACGGTTACATCTGAAGGCGATCCATTCACTTCTATCCTCTCGATAATCTTGATTTTCAATATTGTTAGTTATATCCCAGCCAATGAAACTGCATCTCATAACGCATCTTTATGGTTTACATGGACACACGGCGTGTTAATGTTGAGTGTGTAAACTTTTATAACATGTTTAAATCATCTTAAATGATTTGAAAATAGTTAATGTTTTGTTGGATAAATAGTCTCCTTTGATTAATGTAAGTGTAGTAAAGTTTCGGTTTGTATTTTGTAAATAAATATTAATTAGAATAATAAGCATAGTGACGAAAATATTCAAGTAAACGGGTCTGTGATGCAGATGTCAATCAAATGTCAAAAGCTACTGGAAATTTCCCCACGCATACAATTATCTCATTCCTCAATTTAAGCGACTGACTCACAGAATTTAGATTAAATTCTGTTTTCTTTAAAGTTAAAGAGTAGTCAATATCCTATGAGAAAATGCTTCTATACGTTTTGAAAAATGAAGAAAAAAAAACATTATTTTCAACAGGATTCGAACCCTTACGCTTTAGGACAATAAAGCTGCGTGCAACAACCTAGACCACTGTGCCACCAGAGATTTCATATCAATACGGTCATAGTTAACAATATAAAGAAAGTACCTATCCCGTAAAACGGGGAAATTTTTTTAACCGATAAAAGTGTGAAAGCTTCACATCATGACGTGTTTCTGCCATGACATGCCTTTGTATAGAAATAATGTTGACCAATCTGTCAATCACAATGGTACTAACCTGTTGGAATTATGTAAAACTAAGAACATGTTTATATTAAATGGTACAATTGGTACTGACTATTGAAATCCAAAATTAACTTAAAAACTCTAGTACAGTTGATCACTTTTTATCAACGTCTTATCTTTTTAAAAATATTATTGATTTTAAGGTAGATGACTTTTGTACGTTATATTCAGATGTTCACTGTCCTGTATATGTTACTCTGAAAACCAAATTGTTTGAGCAGTCTAGTGTAGTAAGAATCATTACACAATAAAGCCAAACTATACTCTGGAACCATAAGAAAGGTAACCAATCTTTAGAAAATCTAGAAATTGTTAAAATTTCTGATATAGGGTCTAAAATTGATCGAATGGTAGACGAGCAGGATATATCACAAAGTAGGGTAGATAATATTGTATCTGATATATCATATTTATTCAATGATTGTTCAAAAATGTCGTTTGGTATAAAATGCACAAAGACGCAGCGAGAAAACAAAAGCTCTATAAGAACACAATGGTTTGATAGAAATTGTGAAAGAATAAGAAATGTATATCACAGATCTAGAAAGATGTATAATAAATATAAAACATAGTATTACAAAGAAATACTTAAAAATGTTAGCAAACAGTACAAATCTACATTGCGTAAAGCACATTCTAATTATAACACATCTAAAATTGAAACACATAGAAAATTAAAAAGTAGTAACCCACGAAAAACTGGAATATAATAAACGCTAAAAATCACAGACAAACACTTGTGCTTCTCTCGAAGAGTTTTATGATTTTTTAAAAAACGTTTATGATAATAGTACAGTCTCAGAAGATAATGACTTTGATTTTATGCATAATTCTACCGATAACGAAATTCTAAATGAAGAAATTAATGGACCAATTACTGAGTTAGAAATATCCACTGCTGCCAAAAATCTGAAAAATAATAAGTCACTAGGTATTTTTTTTAATAGTAAATAAACAAATAAAGAAGTCTCTTTCTTTTATGATGCCACTCTATATCAAACTATTTAACATTGTCTTTGATAGTGGTATTATACCTGAAAGTTGGACAATAGGATCCATTAAACCAATTTACAAAAATAAAGGAAACCCAAAATCACCTGAAAACTATCGACCGATATCTTTACTTAGTTGCTTTGGTAAACTTTTCACTTCTGTAATAAATAACAGGTTAAATAAATACGCTGAAAATAAAAATTTGATTAAAGAAACACAGGCTGGCTTTAGAAAACATTTTTCTACAATTGATATTATATTTATATTGAAAAATCTAATAGAATGATATTGTACAATCTGAAAAGAAAAAGATATACTGCTGTTTTATTGACTTTAAACAAGCCTTTGACTCGGTATGGCGAACAGGTTTATGGGTTAAACTAAACAAGGAAAATATTAATGGCAAATGCTTTAATGTAATTTACAATATGTACCAAAATATTAAATAAAAAATACAAACCACGGAAGGATCATCCGCTTATTTTAAATGTCTTGCAGGGGTTCGACAGAGGGAAAACTTATCACCTTTCCTTTTTTACATATTTATTAATGATCTTGAAGTATTCCTTAATGAAAAAAATGTTAAAGGGGTCTCCAAGGAATATTTATTTGATGGAGCACGTACTTTATTTAAACTTTTTATACTCCTTTATGCAGACGACACCATTATTTTTAGTGACAATGAAAAGGACCTACAGCATGCTATTAATGCATTTAAAGACTATTGCGATCACTGGAAATTAACAATTAATACAAGTAAAACCAAAATTGTCATATTTAGCAAGGGAAGAACACAAAATCACCCTAAGTTTAAAACTGGCGATGTTGAATTGGATATTGTAACAGAATATAAATACCTCGGACTTTATTTTGCTAAATCAGGAAACCTTTATAAAACTAAACTAAAACTTGCAGATCAAGGAAACAAAGCGATGTATGCATTATTAAGAAAAATCAAAGCATTACCTTTGCCATATGATATACAAATTGACCTCTTTGAAAAGACAGTAAAACCCGTGCTACTTTATGGAAGTGCAGTCTGGGGATTTGGTAACCTGAAGATATTGGAAAGAGTTCAATTGAAATTTTATAAATACATATTTAACTTAAAAAAATCAACACCATCTTACATGATTCATGGAGAACTTGGAATAACGCCATTATCAGTTGACATAAAAAGCAGAATAATAGCTTACTGGGTACGTTTAGTCGAAAACATTAACAGTGATAAAACCACTACATTAGCGTCAAAAATATATTCAGTAGTATATAAACTATATTCCGATAATGTGTTTAAATCACAATGGCTAGAAAACGTCAACAAATATCTGTGCAACTTGGGCTTTTCAGGAATCTGGTATAACCAATGCGTTATTAACAGTAAGTGGCTAATTATGTCGTCTCGCCAAAAGTTAAAAGACTTATTCATTCAGAACTGGATGTCAGAGATAAATAACACGTCTGCAACAAATGTTTATAAATTTTTAAAAACATAATTTGAACAAAGCACATACATTAAATCTCTTTCTTTATATCGTTGTCAAAAACTGATAGCATTTGTAACTCGAAATCATAATTTACCGATTGAAACAGGCCGCTGGAGAAATATATCCTCCACTGAGCGGAAATGTACAATATGTAACGATTTAGGTGATGAATATCATTATTTCATGGTCTGTCCACTATTCAATGATGACAGAAAACGATACATAGAAAGAAACGTTTATAGAAGGCCTAATATGATAAAATTCGTAAACTTACTTACGTCCAAAAATTGCAAAAAATTTCGAACAGTTGCCTTATTCTGCAATACCATAATTAAGTATTTTAGAAATAAGGTTCTCTAGCTAATAGAATTTATTTCGTTTTTATATGTGCTATTTATGTATTGGTTTAGGTATTGTAAATCAATTGATCTACAAATACTAGAAATATGTATATGTATTTTGTATGTATCTGTTCATGTTTTTTTTTTTTTTTTTTTTTTCTTATGCCGGCACTTGTTCTGCCGCAATCATATGTACAGTGAAGTTATGTTATAAAGCTAACGGTAGTCATTTCAGTTTTATTAAATATCAGCGTTATCTATATTTTTGCACTCACTGTAACAAATAAATGTAGATTTTTTCTATATATGTGTGTGTATGTGTCTGTATGTATGTTTTGCAATTTTCTTTCAACCTACTTTCTTTCAAAGCTTTCTTATAAAGTTTAACTGTCTTCAAAACAATGATTATCTTATTTAACGCTGTGGATCAATAAAAATGTGTTAGTACTGGTTATTTGACACCTTATGCATGTCTAATTCTACTTTCAATTTCGGCACTAGACCTGCTACTTAAGGCGCTCTATATGAATGATAAATGGTAATATATATTGAATAAATGTAATGAATTTATGTTAATGTCCCAGTAATAGAAAACATGTCTAAAACATCATCTGTTATGTAATGTATCTATAACAAATGTAATTCCAAAAATATATTTTGCCGTTTTCCACTATGTCACTGTATATGTGTATATTGTATTTGTAAATATATTATTTAATATGCCTGTTGATGCTTCCTACATAAGTAGGTCTTAACATTTGGCATTATAATAAACTGTTAAACTGTTAAAACTGTATCTAAAACTGAGAAAGTAACTTAGTTTAGGTATGTTCTTCACAACTATACCCAGAATTTTTACATAAACAATTTCTTTTTTATGCTTCAACTGTGACGTTTACTGAGTTATTTGGGATCCCAGTTAAATACAGATTTTTCAAATGCATTGAAATAGTTAAAAATAGAAACTTATTTATCTTTAAAACCTGAAAGCTAGGCACTGATTGGCTAATTGAATGGTCATGAGAAGATGACCTGAATCTGAGGGTCACTTTACTTTACTTTACTTCAAACATGATTTAAATTGTACCTCCAAACATCGCTATCAAAGTGTTGCCATAATATTAAAAATGAAAGTATATCAGCTGATTCGAGTTTTTCTACAGGATCCATCACAAAAATATATATATAAAGTCCACTAAAGACTTTAGTTTATTTATTAATAAAATAAATTTGAAACTTGATTGAGATTGTTAGATTGAGTTATTTGAACAATTTAATACCTAATTTCTATTTGCGTAAGAGACCGGAAGTAGTGTTACGAACAGTTTTGCCCACAAGCGATGAAATTGCATCCGACAGAAATCAGAGATACGGTGGAAAAAATGTTTTCACTTTGAATGGAGTTATTGATCGCTTTATTTAGAAATAAAGATTCAATTATCAGAGACAATGAGAGTTACATTGCATCTGTCATCTTGAATTCGCCAAAATCTGTTTGAAGTAAGGTGACACTCAGATTCATTCTTGTGAACTTTCGTACTTTGTGTTGTTTCTATTGTAGAACGGAACATTTACCTACGAATGCCTGTGGTGAGATTGGTGAAGACGCAATTTTGCGGAATGTGTCACGTGGTACAGCAAGCTCTCTCAACTTCAACTTATTACTGCCAAAAAGCAATACTGACTATACTAGACAGACGCGTGTCAGGAACATTAAAATTATAAAATATAATAACAAAGAAAACAAGGTTTTTTCTAAAAATCTTACTTAATCATTTATTTTGAATATTTAAAATCTATAAAACTTTTTTAGTCCACTGATAAAAGCAGTACGTAGATATATATCAACTGTTTAGTTCAAACAATGTAAAGGGCTTTCCTCATCTAACTTTCTCGTTACGCAGATATATATCAACTGTTTAGTTCAAATAAAGTAAAGGGCTTTCCTCATCTAACTATCTCGTTACGCAGATATATATCAACTGTTTAGTTCAAACAATGTCAAGGACTTTCTTCATCTAACTATCTCGTTACGCAGATATGTATCAACTGTTTAGTTCAAACAATGTGAAGGACTTTCTTCATCTAACTATCTCGTTACGCAGATATATATCAACTGTTTAGTTCAAACAATGTGAAGGACTTTCTTCATCTAACTATCTGCGTAACGAGATAGTTAGATGAAGAAAGTCCTTCACATTGTTTGAACTTTGTTCTAATGTTGATCATTTTAGTTCCTTAATCATGTTTGTTACACTGCTTGTATAGTAGTAATCATTTTGAACGTACCTTCCAGCTGTCCTCTGGACCATTTCAATTCTGTGAGTGAGATAGTTCTGCCATGGGTGCCATATGGTTGAGCAGTATTCGACCTGTGGTCTTACGTATGTTTTGTATGCTGCTTTGAGTTGTTTGTTTTGTGTTTTGACATTTCGTCTGATGAACCTGAAGCTGTTTTTTTGCTTTGTTTGAGATGTTGTTTATGTGGGATGACCAGTTCAGGTTACTACTTATAGTAACTCTTAAGTATTTGTATTGTATTGTTGGGTGCGCGCGCATATGTCGGGTCAAAACATCCTGTCTTTCGGCTCTAAAAATTTAAATTTTTTCTCTTTTTCCTTTGCAGGTAATTAGGTAATTACCCCTAATACAATACGGTTATAGGTTACCCCTCAGTTTTCAATTCAAACCTACTCCCGATTTGCGCATTTTAGGTTACTTTCCTTTAATTTTTCAAATTTTCCCCCACTTCCGGTTTTCAGTCAGTTCGAATTACCTCCCCTTAATATTCTCAATACGGAGGTTAGTGTTGTTTACAGGTCACTTCAGGTAAATTTTCATGATGTTTTTGGTTACAGCAGCGTTTTTGGTTGTTATTTCAAACTTAATATTTTACAGCCAAAGTGTGCCATGCAGTAGTATCCCCTCTAGATCAGTGACATTGCTCTCAGTCTCGAGTCAAGTTTGTCAACTCGCCAAGAAATTTAAAAGGGTCACAAATAGGAAAAGGAAACCAAACGATATCCCCAAAACAGTAGTCCTACTTAGTCTACTCCTGTTTACGCTATCCCATGACATTGAGAGCAATCCAGGCCCCGTACAATCCGAAGCGTACATGGAAGGTAACTCTACCGTTTTCCCTTGTGGAAACTGTCATCTCCCCGTCACCTGGAGCCGCAAAGGCCTTCAGTGTGACATGTGCATGGTTTGGTACCATGCAGACTGTCAAAGCATTACAGACTCCCTCTACGACATTCTCGGAGACTCATCAGCTGGGGTAGCAGTCTGGAAGTGCTCACTATGTGAGAACATAAATGTCACAAATAGTTCCACCCCTAGTTTGGACTCATTCGAAACTTCGAACCCCTTTGCCCATCTCGACACCTCAAACATGAGCGATTTGTCTTTTTCTCAGGCCAATACATCCACACCAAAACGTCACCAAACCCCCCCCCCCCCCAGCATACCAAACCTAAGCTTCACAATAGTAAGAAGAATAACATAAGAAGGTCACTGAAAGTTCACGTAATTAATTGTAGGTCAATTGTAGACAAAAAGCTTGAATTCAGCAATTTAGTAACTTCCACAAAGCCTGATATTGTGATCGGTACCGAGTCCTGGCTTAAACCTAAGCACCATACTAGCGAGGTATTTGATCCGGACCTAGGTTACTCCATCTTCCGCCGCGACCCATCAAGAAGGTCGGCGGAGGGGTCTTCATTGCTGTGAAGAACTGTATCACCGCCCAAGAAATGCCCGAACTTCAGTCCGAGTGTGAGAACCTTTGGGTAAAGTTAGATCTGGTTGGTAATAAGTCACTAGTCATAGGTGCTTATTACAAACCACATGAGTTAGATACAGACAGCTTCACTGAATTCACAAAATCCCTTGAAAAGGTCAACAAAAAGTTCTCTAATGTATGGGTTGGCGGGGACCATAACCTCCCGAAACTTGACTGGAACACCACCAGCCCAGCCCCTGAATGCAAGCATCCGGCATTCTACCGCCAGGTCATAGAAACCCTAAATGATTCAAATCTAATACAAATGGTTAATCTCCCCACTCGAGAAAATAATATTCTAGATCTGTTCTTCACCACAAACCCTACCATGGTAAACCAAGTAAATATTCTCCCAGGCATCAGTGATCACAATGTAGTAGAAGTAAAAGTCAATACATCCGCAAGGATATGTTACCAGAAGCCTCGCAAAATACCGCTTTATAAAAAGGCAAACTGGCAGGAAATCAAACAGTCTCTAATTGACTACCACCAGGTCATGACAAATGAAGGCAAATATTCCGCACTAAACACAGAAGAGTTATGGGAAAATTTTTCAAGTACCCTTAACAACCTCACAGACAAATGGATTCCATCCAAACAGTCATCAATAAGAAATCACCTTCCTTGGGTCAATCAGGATATAAAGAAACTGATCAGGAGAAGAAATCGAGCTTTTACTAAGGTTAAAAAAACTAGCTCTTCTTCTGATCGCAAGAAATTCCTAGATCTTAAGCATCTAGTGCGGAAAAAGGTTAAGGAGGCTTATAACCAGTATCTTGAACACATTCTCAATCTAAACAACACTGATGCCACGGTCAAAACTAAACCTAATACTAAGAAATTATACTCCCTTATCAAGCATTCAAGGCAGGAATCTTCCTCTATACCCCCCTTGAAGTACGAAAATAAGCTCCACCAGGATGACCATGCAAAAGCTACAGTACTGAACAAACAGTTTCAGTCTGTCTTTAGCCCAAAATCTCCCCTAAGCCTAGCCTCTATTTGCAAAATGAAACTTAAACCAGATTCCCAATCTGTCCCGACCATGCCAGGTATAACAGTTGGTACAAATGGCATTGAGAAACTTCTCAGTAACCTGAACCCACATAAGGCAAGCGGTCCTGATAAAATAAAACCCATTATACTTAAAACACTCTCTGCAGAACTGTCACCAATTCTGCAGGTCCTTTTTAATAAATCTCTAAAAGAAGGTTCAATACCATCCCAATGGAAAACTGCTTTTGTTGCCCCTATTTTTAAAAAGGGTGAAAGGTCAAACCCGTCCAATTACAGGCCCATCTCTTTAACGTGTGTACTATGTAAGGTCCTAGAACACATTGTTTCATCATCTATCGTCAAACATTTCACCAGTCATGGTATTCTTTACGACTTACAGCATGGATTTAGAGAAAAAAGATCATGTGTTACCCAATTAGTTATGCTAGTAAATGACTTGGTCACCTCAGTCTACAACAAGAAACAAGTAGATCTTATCCTGCTTGATTTCAGTAAGGCTTTCGATAAGGTCAGTCATGAGAAAGTCCTTCTGAAAATACACCAGTACGGAGTCAGAGGAAATACACTAAAGTGGATCAAAAGTTTCTTAGACAATAGGTCCCAATCAGTTGTATTAAATGGCACCTCATCTGATGCCATCCCAGTATCATCAGGTGTCCCACAAGGGTCTGTACTGGGTCCCCTGCTCTTCTTAGCCTACATAAATGACCTCCCACATAACATAAGCTCCAAAGTCCGGTTGTTTGCAGATGACACAGCGGTATACCTAACCTTGACATCTGCAGACCAATCAGTTACCCTCCAAAATGACCTCAAACTGCTCGAAAAGTGGGAGTTGGAGTGGGATATGGAATTCAACCCCTCCAAATGTCAAGTTATCCACGTCACAAAAAGGAAACATCCTATTCCCACCCAGTATTACCTACATGGAGTCCATCTTGAATCAGTCAGCTCAGCTAAATACCTTGGCGTGGATATCTCAAATAACCTTACATGGGATGAACACATCAATAGGTCAACTAAGAAAGCAAACCAAACCTTAGGATTTCTCCGGAGAAACATCAAGGTCAGATCAGAACCCATTAAGTCCATCGCTTACCAGACTCTAGTCAGACCCCAACTGGAATATGCCTCCGAGATATGGTCACCCCACACCCAGATACAAATAGACCAAGTCGAAAGTGTCCAGCGTAGAGCCGCCCGCTGGATAAAATCTGATTACGGTCGAACATCCAGTGTAACAGATATGCTCCATTCCATTCAACTCCGGCAATTGGAATCAAGGCGTATAGATGCTAGGTTATCATTATTTTATAAGATTCATCATAATCTGGTTGCTATCCCAATCAATGACTATTTGACCCCAATGACCCGCTCTGCTCGCCACAGTCACACCCTCTGTTATAGATTAATCACTGCAACCAAGGATTAATATAAGTTCTCATACTTTCCCAGAACAGTGTTTCATTGGAACCAACTTCCCCCAAATGTTGCCCACCTCCCCACCCTAGAGCAGTTCAATGCTGCAGTAAGTAGCATTGAACATGTCTCACCCTAGTTCCCTGCAAGTAAAACTTTTTATATTTTTAACCAAAAATTTTATCTTTACTTCTTTCATTTCTACATTTTTATTCACTATAATCTTTCTCTTTTGTTCCCGACGCGCGAAACGTCTACGTCCCCGAAAGGGGTTCGACGTTAATGGAAGATAGATAGATAGTATTTTGCACTTTCTGTGGTTTTCGGTATAGTGCTAAGTAGGGTGTAGGGAAAGATGACCGGTTTCTTTTTCCTGTGTATTTCTGATTACTTCACACTTCTCAGGGTTGAATTCCATTGACCATTCTTTCTTCCCATATTTCAAGGTTGTGTAAATCATTGTGTAAGGTTTGTACAGATGCTTGTGATTTAATTGTTAAATAAACTATGGTGTCGTCCGCAAATAGACGCACCCGGCTCCTGACACTTCCTTGTAAGTCATTGATGTATACGAGAAAGAGGCACGGACCTAAGACTGATCCCTGTGGGACACCAGAAAGCACAGGGAGCCAGTCAGAGACCTTGTTTTCCACTAATACTTGTGATTTGTTTTTAAAAAAGTTTTGTATCCATGAACAAATGTGTGGATGAATTCCCATGTGTTTCAGCTAGTGTATGAGTTTGTGGTGGTCTACTTTGTCGAAAGCTTTACGGAAGTCTTTCCCGCGCATTTTAATCCAAGCGAGCCGCGTTTTTTGTCAGAAAACAATAACGAGGGACAGTATAAAAATACCTTTTTTTTAGTTCTACCGTTTAACTATGAACGTGCTGCTTAAATTTGTTTCTACATTTGTAAAGATTAAATGGTTTGAGCTATTTTAATACATTGATTTACCATTCCTAATATGAGTTACTATAAAATTAATGGAAATTTAATGAACTGCAATTACAAGAAAAAAGAAAAGAAAAAGAAAAAAAGGTAAAATGTCATACCGAATACAAAGTGACCCTTCTCAAATTTTGAATAATATATTCTTATTTTAAACAATGATTACTAATAGAAACTTAGAAAATACTTTCTACTATGTCAACATTGTCCATAGAATTTGAAATTTAGTACATTATTATGAAATTTACAAGGCCTTTAAAAATTTCAAGGATACGTGTACACATTCTTAATCGAACCATTTTCATGTATACCCAAAACTTAAGTTCTTAACTAAAGTTAATATCAAATGTCTTAAGTCTTCAGTGGAGTCAACTCTTTTTCCAATTTAGCAAGCCTTAGGCAAGTCAGACGAAATTCGTCCTCTGCCATTTGGTTGCATATCGTCTCCAAACATTCCTGCAAACGTTTATACCCTTTAGGAGTATAAAGAAATATATTCAACAAAGGAAGGTGAAACGTCCATCTACCAATGAAAGGACTGTTTTTCTTTCTGCTTTTCTTTGTAGCTTGAAGAAAAACATTGTCATCACTACCCAGGAGTGAAAATGTCTTCAGGTGTTTCTTAATAACATCCTTAGGAACAGACAATTCTTCAGAAAATTTGTCCAGTGACTTGTCATCGAGGCACATCTTACTTAAGCAAAGAAAATAATCAGTTCCCACTATCATAGAAAGACCATTTTTTAATCCTGCGAGAACAACACTCAGTGTTCCCAAGGCTCTCAGGAACTTGTTGGCAGTTTTACTCGATTGTTGTTTTGTTTCTATTTCCCTTTCAACATACCTTTGTAGGAAAAAACGTATTGCTTTTCCTCTTATATTGAGCATACTTTTAATAGTTTCATTCAATGTATGGAAGTCATACAGTCCAGGTTTTGGTGAGCTGACGAGGTAAATGCTGGATGTCATCTTTTTTAATCCTCCATCACATAAATTCTCGGTAATATTTTTTTTATCCTCTTCATGATTTCAGTTTCACAAAATTGACCTGGGTAATCTCTTTTTGAATTTTTCATGTCGATATCAATTTTTGTTCTAACAAAAAGGACATGTTTGCCTAATTTATGAATTTTATTTCCAAGCCAAATATCGTTTTCAAAGAAGCGTACAGCTGTCACAATTATAACAACATCAAAGCGAGAAAAATTCATGTCATCCAAATATTTTCTTCTTGCAAATTTCTGTGTTCCTATACCGGGCGAGTCCAAGAGTTCTACGTTTTTGTTGTTTGGATACGTGTATTTTTGACCCTCTGTAAGTGTTTCTACGACTCCTACCTTGGCTGCACCTTTCTCGGACGTCCTCAGTTTTTTTCAGAGCATTTATCAGGCTAGATTTTCCAGCACCTGCGTTTCCTGTTACAGCAACGAGAACTTCTCTTTCCTTCCAATGATCAGGCGATTTTCTGACATAATCGAACAGTCCATGTGTTGTCCCTGACTTCTCCATTTCGGTCTTAAGATCTTTTTCACTAACGAATGAACTGAATTTCTGTCACAAAAAAGATAATTAAAATGTTATCAAGCAGTTGTACGGTTAAGCTAACACCCCATGTTTATTTATATTGCCTTCACTTCAGCTATTAGATGGAAGTGTTTTTAGACAAAAAAGACAAATGACCAACGGCACGGGAAAAAAGTCACCTTGAAATAATTTTCGGAAATTAATCGTTCTTCTTAGATTTGAAAAAAGGTAATCCAGGATAAATGTCTGAAGTTTCAGCTTCCTGTATAGATCCGATACAAAAATACTATCATGTTGATGAGAAACATGACGCGCAAAATTGATATTCCTACAAATAACGTCACTTACCCTAATATGACGTCAACTTTTATCTAAGTTGCTATTGGCAGTAAATAAATATTGTAGATTTCATATATTCGACTATAAGCAATTTGACTGTAAAATTCAATACCATTTCAAATTATCCCACCTTTTTACAAAACTATAGATGTTAATTACTAGTATTAAATGTTGCGTTTTATTTAGATATGAATTCTACATAAGAAACTACTGTCTCAAATCATCTGTTGCCAAAGTAATGATCATCAAGAACTTGATACAAAATAGGTATTTCATGAAATATTCAGGCTACCTTTGTTTCACTTTAACTTTGCCAAGGAGTACGAATAATTGGTCATTTTTCGTAGATTTCCAATTCAGTTTATTTCAATATCATATGAAATGTTCGAGTATTCCTTTTCCCGTGTCGGCAGTAAAAAAACAAGAGGGCCATGATGGCCCTAAATCGCTCACCTGAGTCCCATTGCTCATGTTACAAATATCGTTTTTATAGGTGCAAGGTTGAAAAAGTTTGCAATAAGTTTGAAGACTCTTGGTGTAATGGTACTCAATTGTTTTAGCAGAAATAGTTTTACTCTACAGGTCCCTGTGACTCTGACCTTCGACCTTAAGACCCCAAAAACAATAGAGTTCTTCTAATATAATTACCCTATAAAGTTTGAAGGTTTTTGGTAATGATACTCCAGTTACAGAAATAGTTTTCTCTACAGGTCCCTGTGACCTTGACTTTTGACCTACTCACCCAAAAATGATTAGGTTCCTTAACTGAGTAAAGAAAATCATCCTATGAAGTTTGAAGGCTCTCGGTAAAATGGTACTATAGTTACTGAGCAGAAACAGTTTTCACTCTACAGGTCCCTGTGAACTTAACCTTTGACCTTATGGACCCTAAAACAAAAGGGTTCTTCTAATACAGTTATCCTATAAAGTTTGAAGGCTCTGGGTGTAATGGTACTATGGTACTCTGCAGAAATAGTTTTTCACTCTACAGGACCCTGTGACCCTGACCTTTGACATACTAGCCCCAAAAACGATATGGTTCTTCAATTTAGTAAAATTAATCATCCTATGAAGATTGGAGGCTCTGAGTGAAATAGTAATCCTGTTATTAAGTGGAAACGGTTTTCACTCTTTGGGCCCCTATGACCTTGACCTTTGACACACTAAATCCAAAATCAACAGATTTCTTTTACTCAGTAAGTGCAATCAACCTATGAATTTTAAAGGCTCTGGGTGATATAAAACTCCAGTTATGGATTGGAAACGGTTTCCAATCTTCGGGCCCCTGTGACCTTTGACCTACTGACCCAAAAATCAATATGGTTTTTCTATTAAGTAAAAGCAATCGCCCTATGATGTTAGAAGGCTATGGGTGGAATAGAACTGCAGTTATTGTGCGGAAACCGTTTTCACTCTTTGGGCCCCTTTGACCTTGACCTTTGACCTACTGACCCCAAAATCAATGTGGTTCTTCTACTCAGTAAGGCAATCATCCTCTGAAGTTTGAAGGCTCTGGGTGAAATAAAACTTCAATTATTGAGTGGTAACAAAATGTAACAGATGGACAGACAGACAGAAGGACAGACAGACAGACAGACAAACAAGGCAAAAACAATATGTCTCCCCCAGAGAGGGGGGAAGACATAAATATCTAAGCTTTATGCCTTTTAGTTTCTGATGTTAAGACTTTTTAAACTTTTCCTAATTAACTCTTTGTAAAACATGTGACCCCTGGGGCGGGGCCTATTTTGACCCAGTGGCTATGATTTGAACAAACTTAAAAGAAGTCCACTAGACAATGCTGCATACCAAATATCTAAACTCTAGGCCTTGCGGTTTCTGACAAGAAGATTTTTTAAAGTTTTTCCTATATAAGTCTATGTAAAACATGTGACCCCTGGGGCGGGGTCATTTTTGATCCAGGGGCTATGATTTGAACAAACTTGGTAGAGGTCCCCTGGACAATGCTGCACACCAAATATCTAAACTCTAGGCCTTGCGGTTTCTGATAAGAAGATTTTTTAAAGTTTCCTATATAAGTCTATGTAAAACATGTGACCCCTGGGCCATTTTTGACCCAGGAGCCATGATTTGAACAAACTTGATAAAGGTCCACTGGACAATGCTGCACACCAAATATCTAAACTCAAGGCCCTGTGGTTTCTGACAAGAAGATTTTTAAAGTTTTCCAAGTCTATGTTAAATCCAGAGACCCCTGGGGCGGGGCCAATTTTGACCATAGGGGAATAATTTGAACAATTTTTGTAGAGGCCTACTACATACCAAATATCTAAGCTCTAGGCCTTGGGGTTTCAGAGAAGAAGATTTTCAAAGTTTTTTTCTTTCAGTTGCCATAGCAACCAGAGTTCTTGATGGAATTAATTTTTTTGAACAACATTGGAAGAGCTTCATACAAGGAGCATCCCTGACAAGTTTCATCAACTTTGACCCAGTGGTTTAGGAGGAGATGTTGTTTAAAGGAAAATGTTGATGCACTAACGCACTCACGCACTTACGCACGACGACGGACGACAGACGAAATGAGATCATAATAGCTCACATGAGCACTTCGTACTCAGGTGAGCTAAAAATGAATGCAATTGTATGACTTCATAAAGTATATATACATCTGGAAGGGAATAACCTAAAATGGAAATGAATCTAACTTCAAACTCAAGTCACTCTACACTGGAAAACCATTTGCCAGGAACGCCGATGTTAGCTGTGAGCAGTAAATGTGACTGAAATTTTGATCGATAAATTGTTAAAGGGATACACAGGCAAATGAATGCCCAAAAAATTAAAACTAATATTATTTGCTCAAATCACGTTCAATATGAAGAATTTTAAATTTCCACAATGTTTGTTCATATAAGTAAAGTGAAATGCGAGCTTGAACGTAAATATTTGAACTTTCTTTAACAGACAGTAAAACGTGAACGGAATCACCAAGTTATTTTTGAATAGGTGGCGTGACAAAAACAACCAATCGTCGTTTCTATTGGGTTGCTTTTCCGTAAATCACGTGACAGGTACTTCAACCGTCCAATAATTTTCTGCGAAATTTAGAGCGAAGTCTTAATTTTCAATCTAGAACCACGTCGGTCAAGTTAGGAAACCACCCGTTTGCTTTTTTTTAAAAAAAAGAGGAAATCTTTGTTACTGGGACTGATCATTGTATCTATTTCGATCACATTTATTGGCGTCCGCGCCGAAGCGCGACGCCCTTAATGGAATGAGTTCAGATTTTGTGAAAGGGTATTGTTGTTGTTATTGACTGTCATTCATGTCGCGATATGGTTATGAATAGCGAACTGGAGAATTTTGCAGGAAATGAAATGAAATGCAAACATATTTAACAATAAATTGCACTTTTTACAAATTTATTTAAAAAAATATTTAAGATAATAAATAAACCTTAGCCATTTCTTAAGACTAGAAACAGTCTATATATATTTTACGACTGGTCGAGACAGTCACGTGATTTCAATATCCCGCCATTTTTGGAGCTATATGGTTATGAATAATGAACTGGAGAATTTTGCAGGAAATGAAATGAATGCAAACATACTCCACAATAAATTGCACTTTTTACAAATTTATTTATAAAAAAAAATATTTTAGATAATATATAGACCTTAGCCATTTCATATTACGAACTGTTATAATGATGTTATTATCATATTTGTTTCCGTAGGTTCTTACGGTTAATAAATCGCGCACTTCGTTTTTTGGTGTTTTGTTCCCGCAGTCAGCGCAATGAAAGACTAGAAACAGTCTATATATATTTTACGATTGGTCGAGACAGTCTCGTGATTTCAATATCCCGCCATTTTTTTGGAGCTGCAGCAGCTTAGGGTCAAGATAGTAAGAGTTCTTTTTTTTAGGAAATATGCATCAAGGTTGCCATATTTTCAGTCCATTTAGCGGCATGTAATGCACAGCTATGGCTCTGATTGCACTTCTGACATTTTTTAACCTTGAATATCTAAATCGACCCAAATTCTCGCCGCAAGAAGTTGATTCCATTTTGTTTCAAGGCTATCGATTTTATGGTGAATTGAGTGGAAACCTGGGCATGATTATGTATCTAAGTCATGTTGATTTGCCAAATACTGTGACATTTAACAACAGAGACTTTCGTCTTGCAATATATATTTCATAATTTCTGTCCCACAAATATTGTGAGATTTTGTAATTTTTATTCTGAACTGCGCAAAATAATAGTTCTTGACATTTTCTTCATACCTGTCTTAAAGTCAGTCTTCCCTTGAATTGATAAATAATGATTCACCATATCAATATTCCATGCAAATTTATTCTTGATATTTTAATGTACCATTATTTTTGTTGGCATGTATTACAAAAAACACCTGAATTTCGTCACTGACATTCGTCCTATATTTTTCATTCCAGTGTGTGTTCTACTTTCAGTATTAATAGAAACCATTTTTTAAATTTGACATTAAACAGACTTAGTACATTTTGACTACTGTTTTGTATGTTCCAAAGAAAATACATTTGATATTCTAATCTCTAGCAAACCAACCAAAGTTCAGGATGAACAACTAGTGTGTTATTATGTATTTCGTTTGCCCATTCATCTACATACAAACCTGGCGAATCCAAATTAACCATTGAAAAGTTTATAAGAATATATCTGATCATCAGATGTCTACTAGTTCATTGTCTCTTGCTGCATTTCTTGCTTTTAAACATTCATTTGGACGCCCTTTGATGCTTTGCATCAGTGCTTTTCTTGTAGTATATTGATTGAAGAAACGAGAAAGAAAGCATAAAACATTTGCTTGTATATCCCTTTAAGCTTTTTATCTATTTGTTTTATTTGTGAATATATAAGAAAAAAATGAATGTTCAATCGTTATTAGGGGATGGAGGGTTTTAAGTCCCCTCCAACATAACTGTATTTTTTGTTCTAGTATGATAAAATGGAGAATGGAGTAGCTGCTAGATATAGAGTTGAGGAAATCCGTACAATGAATTTCAACTGTTTTTAGATAATTGCTTTAACCTAGTGGTTTGATGTACCTTAAAGAAGCCAGATTTCTAGGATCAGCACATGCGATATCTGGCTGATTTCTGTTTAGTAACAAATGAGATGTTTTCTTACATAAAATGAAGCTTTTAATTAAACAAAAAGATTGACTGTAGAGCAAAGTTAACAGAAATTCTTCAAATTTGTTAAGTCTAAAATAGTTAATTTTGTCCCTTTCTTAACTTATATTCTTCTTCCATGCTGTCATCATTTTCAAAACAATCTCGAGATAAAAGTTCAATCATGTCTGCTTCATCATTTTCGTTTCCTTTGTCAGCACTTTTGTCTCCTTTTTAATCACTTTCGTTTCCTTTGTCAGCACTTTTGTCTCCCTTGTAATCACTTTCGCTCCCTTTGTCTTCACTTTCATCTCGTTTGTCGTCACTTTTGTTTAGTTGTTTTGTTTTTCTTCTGGCGATAGGTTCCGACCCAGCTTCATCACTTCTTTTTTCAAATTCATGGGAAGCATCATAACTAGAAGACAAAGAAGTTTGTCATTGATTTCAATTGCTCCAGGTTTCATAAGTATTTGTAGTTGATATTTTACTAGAGGAGGACAGCGATTTATTTTAAGGAATTGATGAACAGGACTTGCATAACATTTCCAAAAATGTTTTTATTAAAGAAGGTTAAATGGGTCTAAATGAATTTATTTTCTTTGTTAGTTGCTGACATGCATCGTTGTTAACACAAACACCACGATCAATATAATTTATTTAAGAACTTCAACATAAAAATATGTGATTAATGTTTTCAACAGAAAGAGTATCGAATACATCCATATATTTACATGTTATCAAAAGAAAAAACCCTATACAGTGGAACTTCCGAAAACCGAACACCCATGGGACCGGACAAAAAGTTCGGATTTTGGAAGTTTCCGTTATTCAGAAGTATGAATGATCTGGATAAGTACAGATACCAAACACCAGTGGTTCTTTTATGACAGTGAATGCAGTCAGTTTTGTTTAGTGTAACAGCATTTGTAACATGGAAAAACATAATGCAAAATTAAAATTAATGAAAACATTCAACACATGTATTTTTATTAGGAAAAATGTAATACGTTTGCAAATACATATACTTGTATACTATATTATGTGCAAACACGTTTCTATATGTCAGAAAAAGCTTCATTTTGCATACGTTTAAATCAGTTTGAAAAAAAAATCGCCAATTAGAATAACCAACATATTGGCTAATGTTAGCTAACTAATTACGCTCCTTAAAGTTGCTAATAGCAAACATCTTTTATTAATCCACTAATAATCGCTTTGATTATTTACCGCTGTCTAATTATCGATATATTCGGCTGCATGTCAATTTCAAATTGACAACTTGTTATTCTAACGCATGTCAAAATACATGAACGCCGCTAATTGGTAAACAATAGATACAGACGTGAAATTTTTGCCGCAGGGTTTGCGGTCTTAGGTCTGTCCGTCTTTTGCACTTTTTTATTGTTCCGGTATTTGGAAGTAAAATTGCATTGATTTAAACCAAATTTTACGGAAAAATCGTCCGGAATTCAGAATTCGGAAGTTCTGGATTTCAAGAGTATGAATTACATAGAAAACAGAAGGAGAAATTTCGGGACTGAGAAAATCGTTCAGTTTTCAGAAGTTTCCGGTTTTTAGAAGATCCGGTTTTCGGAAGTTCCACTGTATACATTTAAGCAAATATAATTTCAAATCATTCTTTTATAAATAAAAAGAATACTTTTGAGAGATGTTTGTTTTCCTCGAGTGAGTCAAATGAATAGACTATATTGCCAAATGGCATAATCACAAGAATTGTAAGAATATGTTAAATAATTATTATACGCCCGTCGAAGACGGGACGTATTATGGGATCCCCCCCCCCCGCCCCTGGCGGGCGGGCGGACGGGCGGCGTCCTGATGTTTATCCAGAGCATAACTCCTACATTATCAAAGCTTTTGACTTAAAACTTCATAGTTGGATAGATCCCATTGAGTCAGAGTGCAGTGCTTAAGAACCATTACTCTGCACTTCTTGATTTTGGAGTTATTCCCCTTGGTTTATTTTTTCTTGTCCGGAGCATAACTCCTACATTATCATAGCTATTGACTTGAAACTTGATACATAGATAGGTCTTATTAAGGCAAAGTGCAGTTCATAGGAACTGTAACTCTGTACTTCATGTCTTTGGAGTTATGCACCTTTGTTTAATTTTCTTGTTCGGAGCATAACTCCTATGTTATCAAAGCTACTGACTTGAAACTTCACATATAAATAGATCTCATTGAGACGGAGTGCAGTACACAAGAACCGTCATTGTACACTTCATAATTTTGGAGTAATTCTCCTTAGTTCAATTTTCGTACTTGATGTTTGTTTGTTCTACATTATTAAAGCTATTGACCTGAAACTTCATAGGTGGATAGATGTTGTTGAAACAAATTGCTCTATTGACGGGCGTATTTTGCTCCGCCTTGCGGCGCTCTTGTTAACAATGAATATACCTGGAAACGAATACAATTTTATTGGTCTCTTCAAAATAGAGTGAATTAAGAACAATGTTTCAAACGATTTTGTCATTGACCAAATATTTACAATTAAGCGACTTGAGAGCATAGTGTAATTATCTGTTTACATAAATTAACGTAGGAACACAATACACACAACAAAATATTTAACATAACGTAGCATTTAACATAACACTTTATTTAACTTCAAATGACACAATATGTAACTCCAAGTCACTAACTGATGTTATTTTATGAATGATATGACTTTTTTATCGACACTTAGTCCATTGTTCACATACTTAGAAATATACATTTGTGAAGGATTCAAGTTAAAAGTGTCAAGAGAACAATGAAACTGGCATCGAAAATGGCGACGAAGATCTAAAATTTAAATCATACTAAAGATCTTCGATACAAAGCAGTTACTCTGTATTTATTGATACTATTCTTTAAGTATTCTATATAATGGTAAGCTACACGATTTAAAATGTAAATTCAATGGTTATTTAAATACCATTGTTAAATGAATGACATTTAACAGTTTATCGGTAATTTATCAGCTGCGAAGTACATGCAGTGAATTGCAAAAACTGCTAAATACCTAACTTTTTTTTCTTTTAATACCTTTATTCTCCCCGTCATAGGTGTGTGAGGGTCGGGGAACAATCCACACTCTACACCTTACAATTATTCATGATTCTTAAGTATATTCATAACTATCCAACGTATATACAAACGGGGACTGTAATTATATATACATGTATAAGATTTCATATCCATATCAAAAGATTCTACATATATTTATTTACATGTAACTTTTAGTTTACAAAAGTATCATTATTATTACATGTTCATAGTCTAATAAACGTAAAATAGTTTGATGTATATGTAACTACTGACTAGAACCATTGAGTTATTAACTAGTAATCTATTTTTATTAAAGTGAAAATGGCTAACAGTTCTTTACCTAAATTGAATAATAAAAAAAAAAAAATGTTTAATTGTCAAGATAACGTATTCCACTTTCAGGAGCCTTAGCCATTACGACTTCTTTTGACGGTCGTTTTGGATGTGTTTCCACGTTTGACCGATATAGGTTCGATAACACAACTATGAAAAATACAGTTAATATTAAACACAAGAATGTTACGATTATTTCAACCATCTTGAACGTGCAGGTCTGACACAAAATGTTCTTCCGCAATAAACTCGAAAACACTGCCTATTAGATAAATAGATCTTCCGTTGGTACCAAATAGATCATTAAAAACCCAATTTGAATGAAATAATGAAAAACCTAAAGGCAAGATCAAATTTAAAATGATGTAATATTATGTTCACCTACAAACTTTTAAAGCGCAAACAAATTTACTCAAATAGCAACCGGAGTCGAAAATGAAAGTACCGGAATTCCACGAAATCAAATCTATTTAAAGCAAAAACGTACAATTATAGGTGTATGATAAGTGTCTTATTGTGAAGGGGAAACAACTATTATAGACCAGCAACTTTTATCAGCAAGGATTACATAATAATGTAACG
Organism: Cyclina sinensis; assembly: GCA_012932295.1. Classification (NCBI taxonomy): domain Eukaryota; kingdom Metazoa; phylum Mollusca; class Bivalvia; order Venerida; family Veneridae; genus Cyclina; species Cyclina sinensis. Next base: position 45,267,564 of record JAAONU010000013.1, read on the forward strand.
AAACCTATCAATTACAAGTTTGTACAACCATTTTAACTATTATCAGTTGTGAGTTAGCATGCCAAATGATTCTATGGAATTTGACGCTATTTATAGTATTAATTCAAAAATTATTCGAAATGTCAATGTTTGTGAAGTTGGTGGCTCGGCGCCCTAACCGTGCGGCCTGATGTCCTTACTCTAATGGCCTGGCGGCTTAGAGGCCTGAAATTATATATTCTGTATTAGTATAAATGCAAACGTTAGGAAGTAATTAATAAAAAGAGGAATTTGGGGCAACTTTTCCGAGATTTTAAAAAGTAAGATTTCATTTAACTGAAACAAAGTTGCTAGTGTTTCAGATTACTCGACTTATTGTAACAAATAGCATCAACAAAAGGGGTTTGTTGTATTTTTGCAAATTTAGAGAGTTTTTCATTAGAAGAAGTATTTGCTATCTGTAGGCTGCTAGCTAACTCCACGAACTTTATTACTATTACCATTCTGAAACAATTTTTCTGACACATGTCGACTTAATCCTAAACATATAGAAAAATCCAGACTGTGAATTTACTGCCGGTAATTCTCTCTCCCTCTCAATCGTCGGTACAAGTTGCCCACATGACCGACGCCCCATGCAGAAATAAGTTAATTTCAGTTCGGGGAGATTGTACAAGATGCAGAAAACACCCCATTGCAGAGACAACCCTGGTTCTTTTCCATACTCAGTGTACAGAACAATGACCTCGGTTTAACGTCACATCAAAAAGACAATTAGTAATATTAGTGGTGGAGAAGGGGTCTATCTCATGACTTCTGGGTTATCAGGCCAGCGCGTTAATTCACGCTTAAACGGTGTGCGCTTTTAAAAGAAGTTCGCCTTTTAATTTTACTTTTTTAGTTATTTTATCAGTGAAAATCATGTGATATAAACATCCCTCCTTAGAACATTTGACATAGCTACCGAATTATTGGGATATAATGCAGATTCAAATTCAAAATAAGAAATGCACTCAGCTATAATTCACGTTATGCACTTGTACTGCTTGAGACTCAACTTTTTGAATAGCTTCAATTTTCAAATGCAGGCGATATACAGCAAATCCAAAAATTAACTAAAACTGTGAACATTACAACTTCTAATCGAAAGAAGTCTACAAGTGGCCATTTGTAGAAACATACATCGCTTTGTTCATCCGCACGTAAGCAATCCATTATGCGGAATACTACTTTTACTGTTTTCTGTCGACTAAAAAAAGCTACAAACTATCTACAAGAAGTCTAGATGTTGATGACATAACTTTCGCTTGGGCCGACCCAAGAATCTTGCAGTTGTCTGCTGTGTGATAATGAATGTTCATATAAATTGATATATTCAATTTGGTGGTGTGATACCTGAAGTCATGTTTTTGTTTATAACTGGAAAAAAAACATTTGTTTTTATACCATTTTTACGCTAATCTATAAACTATAAACAGCGCTTTAAAGAAAAAAGGACATCCTGAGACTGATACTGCTAGTCTTTTCATCATTGCTAGAAGAACAAGTGACTATTAATTAAGTAAAATTAGTGGCGGACAGTAACCGACCTAATTATTACAACATGCATCTACACTTTCGATTTCGTTCAGTGAGGATATCTTTTGCCAGAACTTTGTCACAAGTTATTCTATTGTGACTAAAAAGTCAACATGAATTGCAAGATGTAACGCCAGTAACAGTGCCCAAGTTCGGCTGCTTTTTTGTACATGTGGTGACATACATCTTTTCCCACGGCCACGCCAGCCGTAGTCGATTTCCAATAATAAAAAGGATCAGTCTTTTTTATTCTATACATTTTGCTTTTAAATGAAACCATGGTCTCAACTTGATTCATCTGAACATTCAAAACTTCGTCTAATTGCTGGTGTGTTTTTGTTTTTCTGAAACCTGGTTCGATCAGACAGTTCCTGATTCAGAAATTTATATCTAAAATTATATCGTACGTCGAAATGATCGTAATGGACGAAGGAGGTGGAGTAGAGGCTACCTGGATAAACATTTTTCTGCCAGAAACTAAACTAGTTCTGTGTTGTGTGATATACCGTCCACCGAATCAATCAAATTTTTAAAGTATTTTAGAATTATTGTATTCTTCATGTGATCACTTTAATTTTTCGTGAATACATAATTCTTTTAAGTATTTACAGATGTACCTAGCTCCAGAAGATGTTTACTTTATGAAAATTTATCATCTTTTTGTGAATTATTCAATTTCACACAATGAAAGATTCATTTACTGTGATAGACCTTATATTTTTTATCTGATGGTGAAAGAATTTCAAATGGTGGAGTAGTTGACATTGCCATCAGTGACAATTCTTTGATATATTGTACTCGAAAAATATATCGTTTTTATATTGGTAAACATAACACTGAAAATTAGATGTCAGAAAAAATATAACAGAGAAGACGTTCAGCAATCTTAATTATCCACAGACTTGAGTTCACTGATACTTAGTGATAGTAACAAGTCACATATTTGTGTTGATCATTTCATATCCTTAAACTGGTTACCAGTATCAAAGAGAGTTGATCAGATAACTCTAGGTCATGTACATAAAATCAAGTTAGGATTAGCCCCTCACTATATATGTAAACATTTCATTCCCCTTACTTCGGTGCATGATCGCTGTAAAAGGTCAAGAGTGATTGTTGTTTCTTCCCAAGTGTCAAGTTCAAATTTTACTTTCAGTGATACTGGGCGCTAATCATTACCCAAGGTAGGCAGTTTTGGTAAAAGGTCCTTCGCTTTTTATGCGATTGTTTGGTGGAACAGACTCCCCCAGCAGCAGCAGTAGAAAAAAACGTGAAGTTGGCAGTAGTTGTAAGAGCAGTAGCAGTAGGAAATCGTGAAGCTGGCAGTAGCAGTAGATAAAACGTGAAGTTGAAAGTAGCAGTACGAGCAGTAGAGGTAGGCAAATCTGAAAGTGTGCGAGAGTGTCTATAACAGTCGAAGACCGGTGCAATCAAACCGGGAGGGTCCCTAGATATCAAAACAAAAATTTTCGCGATTGGCACTAAAAAAGTCTGCAAGAATGTCAGAAACAGAAGCAAACCAATACAATGGACTCTGGAGAGTCCTTCAAAATGAAAATGATATTTTCTCGATGGTCACCATAATTCCTGAAAGTCTGCAAGAGTGACAAAAATAGTCGCAGACCGGTTAAATCGACCCGGGAGGTTCCATAGACATGAAAGCTGGCATTTTCTCTATTAGCACCAGAATTCCTTCAAGTCTGCGAGAGTTTCAGAAACGATATAAATATAACATGAAAACCCTTCCAACTCTATTTTATTCGATTTACTAGTCCACGATTCAGTAAAAATTTTGACGTCATTTTTAGTTTAAAGGTCAGTAAAGTTTTTGTCTGTTTTTTTTTTTTTTTGCTAGAACTCAGCCGTTACAGTTCCATATTTAAGCCCATTCGCGTTTTTCTGGGCATCTGTAACTATTTTCCATTAACATAGAGTTTGCTGTATTTTCGGCCTCCTTTTCTTGCTTCATTTTTCTGAAAAGTGTCTTCTTCTTTGCTGCAACTTCCGGGGGAAACTGTTCCGTAATGTAATAATGCGTGTCTATTAAATTGTGACTAGATTTACAGACAACTTCCCTGTCGGCCAACATATTAAATTTACATACGATACAACGACTTCTATTTTGCGGCTCTTTTTGATCCCTTGGTATAGCGACTATGCGATGCGCTCTTTCTATTTTAATGCTTGACACCAAATCTTTTGCGAGCCGTAACTTTTCCACCATGAAATTTCTCAAAAGGTTAGTTTTTTCTGGTTTTTCATTTACTTCCTCTTTAATCCCACCAAAAATGAGATTATTGCGCATTGATTGCAAATATTTTGAATGGACAACATAAGTAACTCATATGGTAAACTCATTGTGTAAATGAAGGAAATTTTGTGAAATTTTGAAGTTTCGTGACGAATTTTGCTGGCAAACAAGGATAACAGGTATTTTGAGTTACATGAATGTGAAGATAAATCATTTCTGCGTCGCATGACATAGTATTGTATGTGATATACATTGAACGAGAAAAATACGCGACGTATATCAACTCGTGTTGAATGTTTACATATAACAAACATTTATATCTTTATATTTATATATTTTAAGGCATATGATTCCAGAAATTGTTTTATGTACTTCCTGTATCGTAATATTTCCATCATATTTTGAGAAAACAGGGTTAAAAACATTAAAATCATGGACATTATTGAAATCTTCTGCTCCTTCATTCAAAGACTAATTTACTTCAGAGAACATAGTTTTAAAATATATTTTAAAATCGTGCCGTTATAATTCACAATTATTACTTCCCTTTTGTTTGTTTTGTTTTTAAATAGAGCCAACAATTACGTGGCTTACTCTTTTTTAAATGTTCAAAGTTTTTTTTTGTTGCAATTTGAAAGAACGACGCTTTTTCTTAACAACATGCTTGTTTATTTCAAATTGAACTAATTCTTATCGACCAGACTCAGTGTGTGACATATTCAACTGTTTTAATGCATTTTTGTACAAGCACTTTACTTCCCTACAGTCTAAATCAAACCACTTTGAGGAATCATCAATTTCAGTTACCTCAAATCTTGGAAATGTACAATCATATTTTAAAAAAAGAGGATCTGCCACTTCCCTCACAACACTCGTGAATAAATTCCCCGTATTATTTACACTGTTTACATTATTTACATCAAATTTCAGGAATATATCATTCAAAACAGGCAATTTTGCTATTAATCGAGGACGATATAATTCTTTATCATCATCGCTCCATTTTATATACTCATAATTGAATACTTTGGATCCCTTTGCATTTGTTGAGTTACACAAAATGTCAAAATTTAAAGCAGCATGGTCGCCGAAATCTTTAAAGTTACAGACATGAAAATTAGTTATCATTTCAAAATCTTTTTCACTCAATAATAAATAATCAATTAAGCTGGCACCATTGTAATTATAGCATGTAAAAACACCTTTCCCAAAATCATCACCTAAGCGAACGTTTGGTATTCTAAAGGAGGTAGCTTTGCACATGTGTCACAAATTTAATGTCGCCTTGTTTCAGTATTTTTTTAAAAAGCATAGGTGTAAGCGCACCTTGTACTTAAACACCCTGCTGTGGAATGGGCACGAGTATTGTGTGAATCACGAGAATCCCGTGAAGTCCGTACATTCATTAAATAACTTAGGTAACCACAGCTATATATACTCTGATGCGTCGTCTGTCTACATCAGACGACAATTCTTACACTGAAATGCCCTTCGGCGCCAGTGTTTAGGAGAAAGGCTCTCAAGGAGGTTGGTTTTTTATTATTTATTTTCGACTTAGATATTTTTGCATATTTTGCTGCATTTAATTTAGCTAGTGACCATTGCTTTACTTTGTTATTTCACGGCGTTAGTTTGCATTTATACTGCAGATGTGATGCGGGTAGTCCAGTTAAGTTTTACGGCCCGTTGCCTGTATTTATTCACGTCTGCGTTGCTATTTTTTGCGTAGTACAGTCTGTACGTTAAATTCGCTTACGTGTAGCTTGATTGTTGCGTTGTATTTCGGTAGACGGTGCTAAACTATTTAGTTTTCGCCGTTGTCTACTGGTGTAGGTATCAGTTAGTCCGTATTTAGCAAGTTATACGCTATTTGTAAGCCGTATTGCCGTGTTACAGGCTGTTGTGTTATATCCATCGGTTATGTTTTAAATAGTCTTGGTAGCTATTTTGTTTTACTAGCGCGTGTTTAGGCATGTAAGTCATGTTAAAACCGTCATGTTAGAGTCAGTTTAGGCGTAGATATGCGTTACTATATTTTTGCATATTTGTTGCATTTGTGTCATCAGTTTTCGCGATGTACGTTATGTTTTAAATAGTCGCGAAATGTTATTGCATTTATAAGGCGTAAATTGCATGAATCCTTAGTGCGTATTTAGCACTGTTTACTACGCTGATTTAACGTTCTCATGTTATCATTCATGCTCATTTATACATGAAATATGGTGTAAAGTGTGTGCAAAAAGTTTGTACCGAGATAAAGTTACGTGGACGGCCATGGAGTGAAATGTGCAAGGTGTGAAAAAGTTCGCACTGTGATATCGTCTATAATCAGTCACCTGGATAGCCACGTGAAGCATTGTTAGTAGTACTTTGTCATCAGAATGATATTTTGTCTTCAGCACATTGTGAAGAGATACAATGAAGTAATACACATATGGTGGATAACTGTATATTAAAGGCTGCGGTCATACAGTACAAAGTGGTCGTTATGTTGTCGTATAGGCGTACATAGTGTTTAAAAATATGTCGATAAAATATTGTGTATTAATACCGCGATAGCGCAAGGTTATGCGACATAGGTTAATAAATTGCATTTGTTTGCAGAGTTTCTCAGTATGAAGATAATCTTCACTGCAAGGCAGTAGAAATCTTCACCAGAGGTATCAGAAGATCCTTATTCGTTTGGTCATCAGAAGCTGTGTGAGCTTATGAACAGTTGCAGTAAAAAATATTCAGCCGAGGAAGTAAACTTTGAAAGTTAAGTTTTGTTAATTCCAACGACAGCTGAAGTGAGAAATGTGATAGTTTTTTTTGAAATGGCCAAAAAGTTGTGATTTTTTTTTTATTTTTTTTCCAAGTTTCTTTTTTAGAAATAGATTGATACTTTGTATATTACCCTCATTAGTACTTGAGTTCAGTGGAACTTTACATTTATTTCAGATATAGGATAGTGTTGGTGTTGGGATTCTACCTGGGGTACACTTTGTGTAATACTTAACCATAGTTGGGACTTTATATATACTTATACCCTTTTATACTTGTGTTTATTGGGGTCGTGACAATGCAGATACATAATATACATAGCAGTGATTGAAGTATACTGTGTGACATTGTAAAGGCATTGTGTGTACAGTCTTTATATTTATACCCACTGAAAAGTGACTACTTATATACCCATATATACCATTGACACTAAGACTTTATTGTAAAGTGAATTATACTTACACTTCTTATAATATAGAGTGTAACATTTAGGTACACTTAACACCTCAAACTTACGTAGGTAGTGAGAAAGTGTAAGAAAGATGACTAGTGTAGTTGAGTTAACTAAAGTAGGAAAGGAACTAGGGTATGAAGGTGAGGAGTTGAGAACTTTTGTGAGGAGTGAGCAGGATAGGGAGAAGGCAGAGCGAGAAGAAAGACAGAAAGAGGATGAAAGAGAGAAAGAAAGAGTTAGCACAGAAGGCAGACAGGGAGAGAATAGAGTTAGCACAGAAGGCAGATAGGGAAAGGTATGAATATGAGCAAGAGGTATTAAAGATAAAGATAGCTGCAGAGAGAGAGGCCAGGGAGCAAGCAGAAGCAAAGTTAGAGAGAGAGCATAAGTTTAGACTTGACCAGATTGATCGGGAGGGGTCTCTAAAAGGTAAAGCCAAGGTAAAAATGTCCCCTTTTGATGAGAAGTCTGACAGTATGGATACGTATCTTAGCGTGTATGAGACTTACGCTAAAACCCAGGGTTGGTCAGCGGAATTGTGGGCCCTTAATTTGGCTTTTTTGTTGAAGGGTTCGGCACGGGAAGTGTTCGAACGACTTTCTCCCGAGGATAGAACTGTTTATGATAAGTTAAAGGATGCTCTGTTGAGGCGTTTTGAATTGACAGATATAGGATACAAGAAAAAGTTTCAAAATGAAAGGCCCTATGAAAACGAAACGTTCGTTATGTTCACCGCACGCCTGAGCAGATATTTAGATGGGTGGTTAAGGTTGAGTAAGGTCACCTTGACGTACGAAGGGTTAATAGATTTTCTTTTAAGGGACCAGTTCTTAGATGTCTGTAACAAAGAACTGTACCAGGACCTGAGTAGTAAAAGGTTTACCGATATTACTACTATGGCCGAGGAAGCCGATTTATATGCAAAGACCAGAGGCGGTCCTAAGTATGTCACTAAAAATCGACAAACTAAACCTCCAGCGCCCGTTAAGACTGGTCAAAATCAAAATTTCAAACCACACCCAAATCCCAGTCCAATTATAAAATGCCATGCTTGTGGGAAATTAGGGCATAGGTCATTTGACTGCAGGTCAAAGAATAGGGTAAATGCCAATGCGGCAGCACAGGAACCTAGTAGTGGCCAAGCCCGTAACCAAGGGAACCCTAACCAGCGGGGCAGAAGGCGTGACCCGTCAAACAATAGGAATAGTGGTTCATGGAGATCACATGGTAATAGGAGGGTCAGGGAAAATATTAATGCGGCGGAAGATAGAGACGCCGAGTATATTTGTGTAGAATGGTCTAGCCCGACAGGTCGAGGTCAACTAAATTTACCATGCAGCCCTGGTTTGGTAAATGGACGTTCTATTATGGCTTTAAGGGATACTGGTTGTACTTGTGTGATAGTTAAAGCAGGTTTGGTAAACAAAGACCAATATACAGGAAAGATGCGACCTTGTATTTATGTGGATGGGAGTGAACATGAGTTACCCTTAGCCTTAGTAGAAATTGATTGTCCATATTTTAAGGGAATGACAAAAGCACTTTGTATGAAAGAACCATCGTGTGATTTGATTATAGGGAATGTACCAGGTGCGGCGCAAGCTAGTTTTGAGAGTGTGGTACAAGCAGTAGAAACTCGAGCGCAGAAACAGGGAAAACCATTTCATAAGTTGAGTGTTCCACCCCAGATACTTGATGTGACAAAGGATCAATTTATACAGTATCAAAAAGATGATGATACTTTAAATAGTTGTAGAGATAAGTTGAAGGCAGGTACTGTAGATTATAAACGTAATGGTAGTACTGTTAAGTTTCAGTTAAAAGATGGTATATTACGTCGTGTGTATGTAGAAACTAGCGGTACAGTATGTAACCAGTTAGTAGTACCTAAGTCTTTGAGGCCAGTGGTGTTGAAGTTGGCACATGATAGTTTATTGTCTGGTCATTTGGCAGCGAGACGGACCAGAGATAAGGTCTTGGCTGAGTTTTATTGGTCTGGTGGTATGACTGATATTACTAGGTATTGTCGTTCATGTGATATATGCCAACGTACTATTCCAAAAGGAAGGATTACTAAGATTCCATTAGGTCAGATGCCTCTTATTGATACACCATTTAAGAGAGTGGCGGCCGATATTATTGGACCGATAGAACCGATGTCTGACAGGAAGAACCGTTATATATTAACAATTGTTGACTATGCAACACGGTATCCAGAGGCAATAGCACTTCCTAGTATAGAGACGGAGAGAGTAGCTGAGGCTTTGGTAGATATATTTAGTAGAGTAGGTATACCAGAGGAGACATTGACTGATTGTGGTGTACAATTTACGTCAGAACTTATGCAGGAAGTAAGTAGGTTGTTGTCAGTTAGACAGTTAGTGACCACACCGTATAATCCAAAGTGTAACGGATTAGTTGAAAAGTTCAACGGTACTTTAAAGATGATGCTCAAAAGGATGTGTTCCGAGCGACTAAGAGATTGGGACAGATATGTGAATGCAATGTTGTTTGCTATTAGGGAAATCCCACAGGAAAGTTCGGGGTTTTCGCCTTTTCAGTTGTTATACGGGCGTACAGTCCGAGGTCCCATGAGTATATTGAGAGAGTTGTGGTCAGGTAAAGTTCAGGATGATGAAGTCAAGAGTACTTATCAGTATGTACTAGATCTTAGAGATAGGTTAGAGGAAACTTGTAAGATAGCACAGGAGAATATAGGTAGAGCTAGTGTGAGATATATGGCGTACTATGATAGGAAGACTAGGAGTAAACAGTTTAAGGTTGGAGAGAAGGTGTTGTTATTATTGCCTATGAAACGTAACAAATTATTATTACAGTGGAGAGGTCCGTATGAGATTATTGAGGTAGTCAATAAGTTTGACTACAGGATTAAAATAGGCAACAAGGTGAGGACATACCATGCAAATATGTTGAAAAAATACCATGAGAGGATTGATCAAGTAAGTCAATGTAATAGTGATGTAGAGGAGATGGGGTTGTTAGCTGTAGTTAGTGCGGCAGTTATTCCCCAGTCTGAAGTAGATGATAGAGATCAGTTCTGGTCAGGGGAAACTGAACTAGTCCTTCGTCCGGTAACACAGGGCGAGGAGACCATTGAGCACGTTGATATAAACCCGGAGTTGACAAATAGTCAAAAACGTCAGATAAAGAGTTTTCTTCATGAATTCTCAGACGTCTTGACTGACAGGCCCGGTAACACTACGTTACTCGAGCACGACATTAAGTTATACACTACAGAACCATTCAGAGTTAAGGGATACCCACTACCGTTTAAATCTAGGCAGACTATAGAGAAAAAGGTAGATAAGATGTTAGATATGGGAGTTATAGAACCTTCAAAGTCTCCGTATAGTAGTCCAGTTGTTTTAGTTACTAAAAAGGACGGTAGCGTTAGATTTTGCATAGATTTTCGTCGGCTTAATCGACTGACGGTATTCGAAGCTGAGCCTATGTCAAATGCAGAGGAGATGTATTCTAGACTGTCTAAATTTCAGTATTTTAGTAAGATAGATTTGTCAAAAGGTTATTGGCAAGTCCCTCTGTCCGAAAATGCCAAGCAGTACACCGCATTCGAGACACCCAGAGGCCTGATGCAATTCAGGAAAATGCCTTTTGGGCTGGTTAATGCAGGTGCCACATTTTGTAGGCTCATGAGGGCTCTACTTAAGAATGTAGATCACACAGATAATTTTGTGGACGACATTTTGGCAGGCACAGTTTCATGGAATGAGCAGTTAGTAACGTTGCGTAGATTGTTTAGTAGGCTTAGAGAGTGCGGTTTGACAGGTAGACCAAAGAAATGTCAGATTGGCTACACGAAATTGGAATTATTAGGTCACATGATCGGAGGACAGAAATCTTTAGCTCCAGTTTCAGATAAAGTTGAGGCTTTAGCCCGAGCAAACCGTCCGGAAACCAAAAAACAGGTGAGATCTTTCCTAGGTACCGTAGGTTATTATAGGAAATTTATCCCCAATTTTTTCAGTAATAGCTATACCCTTAACTGATCTAACTAAAAAGGGTCAACCAAATAAGGTACCGTGGGGTGAGAGTCAGGAAAATTCTTTTCAGTTCCTGAAAAGTTGTCTGTTGAAGGAACCGGTGTTAAGATTGCCAGATTTGGATAAGATGTTTATTTTGAGGACGGACGCAAGCGATACAGGTTTAGCGAGTGTGTTGTTGCAGGAGCATGAGGGAGAGAAATTTCCGGTAGCTTATGCGAGCAGAAAGTTGTTGCCTAGAGAGTGCAATTATTCGGTTATTGAGAAGGAGTGTTTAGCCATTATTTGGAGTGTTTCCAAGTTCCATAGGTATCTATTTGGGTTAGAGTTCATTTTAGAGACCGACCATCAGCCCCTAATATACCTTAATAAGGCCAAGATGAACAATTCCAGGTTGATGAGGTGGGCGTTATCCCTACAGCCATACCGGTTTTCGATACGAGCCATAGCCAGTCGAGAGAATATTGGCTCAGACTTTCTCAGTCGAATAGTCTAAGCGGTATGTTGTCTCGAAACAGCTTCATGGTTTGTATATAGGATGTACAGTTGTTTGTAATGTGTCACTAGCAAATTATTTCAGTGTTTTTTTTTTTGTTCTCATTAAATTTGCATATTCCAAGATATTATGCAATATCTTTTTTATGGGAGGAACGTGTGTCACAAATTTAATGTCGCCTTGTTTCAGTATTTTTTTAAAAAAGCATAGGTGTAAGCGCACCTTGTACTTAAACACCCTGCTGTGGAATGGGCACGAGTATTGTGTGAATCACGAGAATCCCGTGAAGTCCGTACATTCATTAAATAACTTAGGTAACCACAGCTATATATACTCTGATGCGTCGTCTGTCTACATCAGACGACAATTCTTACACTGAAATGCCCTTCGGCGCCAGTGTTTTGGAGGCTCTCAAGGAGGTTGGTTTTTTATTATTTATTTTCGACTTAGATATTTTTGCATATTTTGCTGCATTTAATTTAGCTAGTGACCATTGCTTTACTTTGTTATTTCACGGCGTTAGTTTGCATTTATACTGCAGATGTGATGCGGGTAGTCCAGTTAAGTTTTACGGCCCGTTGCCTGTATTTATTCACGTCTGCGTTGCTATTTTTTGCGTAGTACAGTCTGTACGTTAAATTCGCTTACGTGTAGCTTGATTGTTGCGTTGTATTTCGGTAGACGGTGCTAAACTATTTAGTTTTCGCCGTTGTCTACTGGTGTAGGTATCAGTTAGTCCGTATTTAGCAAGTTATACGCTATTTGTAAGCCGTATTGCCGTGTTACAGGCTGTTGTGTTATATCCATCGGTTATGTTTTAAACAGTCTTGGTAGCTATTTTGTTTTACTAGCGCGTGTTTAGGCATGTAAGTCATGTTAAAACCGTCATGTTAGAGTCAGTTTAGGCGTAGATATGCGTTACTATATTTTTGCATATTTGTTGCATTTGTGTCATCAGTTTTCGCGATGTACGTTATGTTTTAAATAGTCGCGAAATGTTATTGCATTTATAAGGCGTAAATTGCATGAATCCGTAGTGCGTATTTAGCACTGTTTACTACGCTGATTTAACGTTCTCATGTTATCATTCATGCTCATTTATACATGAAATATGGTGTAAAGTGTGTGCAAAAAGTTTGTACCGAGATAAAGTTACGTGGACGGCCATGGAGTGAAATGTGCAAGGTGTGAAAAAGTTCGCACTGTGATATCGTCTATAATCAGTCACCTGGATAGCCACGTGAAGCATTGTTAGTAGTACTTTGTCATCAGAATGATATTTTGTCGTCAGCACATTGTGAAGAGATACAATGAAGTAATACACATATGGTGGATAACTGTATATTAAAGGCTGCGGTCATACAGTACAAAGTGGTTGTTATGTTGTCGTATAGGCGTACATAGTGTTTAAAAATATGTCGATAAAATATTGTGTATTAATACCGCGATAGCGCAAGGTTATGCGACATAGGTTAATAAATTGCATTTGTTTGCAGAGTTTCTCAGTATGAAGATAATCTTCACTGCAAGGCAGTAGAAATCTTCACCAGAGGTATCAGAAGATCCTTATTCGTTTGGTCATCAGAAGCTGTGTGAGCTTATGAACAGTTGCAGTAAAAAATATTCAGCCGAGGAAGTAAACTTTGAAAGTTAAGTTTTGTTAATTCCAACGACAGCTGAAGTGAGAAATGTGATAGTGTTTTTTGAAATGGCCAAAAAGTTGTGATTTTTTTTATTTTTATTTTTTTTTCCAAGTTTCTTTTTTTTTTTTAAATCTTCATTATCATTATCCATTATCATATCATTCATCACTATCTTATGTAAATTCATTAAAAACGTTAAAACAGTCGAAATTCTTGGTTTTCTGTTCTGAGGGTTTCTGTCGTCTTTTTAGCCCCTGCCAATCTGCCATCCATCCTGACAACATGTCTATTAATTTATTACCACACGAGTTACTTCTCTTGTTGATTGAAAATATTGGCAAGGGGGTATCAATACAATAATCATCGGAGTCGATGTCGGGCATAATTTGGTCAGATAATATATAGTCATGTTTGCATGATGTCCTTGCAATACAATCACCGGAAACTAACACCGTGCGTTTCGACTTTAAATGTTCTATAATACTTTGCAAACAGTCGAGCAAATCTATATCTATCAAATCTGCAATGGGTGAGTTTTCTCCCCATAATTAAACTGCAGCTTGATGTATTAACAAAACATATCTTGTGTTAAAATACAACTCTCTTTGTTTTCAAACAAATACGTAATCAAGTTCCCATTTGGATTCGAATCCGCACTGAACGGCCAACAAACTAGCAATGCAAACCTACTGTTTGTTTTTAACTGTTCTGTATATACCCGTTAAAAGAAAAGTTCTTGAAATCGTATTATATATATTTTTTTCAAATATTAGAACCTTTTGAACTTTGGGTTAAACTATGACTTTATCTTGAGAGCAGGCTTGTGCCAGTAGTATTGGTAATAGTACTGCAGTACTACTTAAGTACTTTTGGCAAGTACTGCTACTGATAATTTATTACTCAGTCAAAATTTAGTGACTGATACTGGTGATGCGTTAATGTCACAAAAAGTGGTACTGGTACTGCAGTACTTTATGTAGTACTTTGGTTTTCTAACCATGTTTAGGCACATTAACACAATGTTAATTTATTGAGCTTATTAAAACTGGTTACTGTATATTGAACAAGTACATATACTCTAATGTGTGTTTCAAACACTATCATTTGCTAAAATATTTTGTCTTTAGTAAGTTAATAATAACTCTTTAATCTGTCTACTATTATGACTTTTATCTCCTCTTTTAATATGATATATTTATATTAAAGTGCATTTTTACCTGAATAAAAGTTTACAATGACATGATAATCAATAGCTCTTCATACTTGCAATTTAATCCAAGTGTTAGTGTTTGTACAATTATAACTGTCACTGTCTGGCGTTGTGATGAATTGTTACAGAAAGAATAAAGAAAGTATTAAGATGAACAAAGGGTTGCTATCATCAGCATTGTGTTTAACTAAAGTCTATGAAGTGATTCTATCGTTTATTTATTTAGGTAAATAACTCGTACCAATGTAAAATAGTTAATCGCAGAATGCGTGATGCAACCTTTAAAAACCTTCTTATAATAAAATGCAACTGAAAAGATTGAAAGTATTGACAATCTTTTAATATGGAGATTATATGACTATTGTTGAAATGGCATTTGCAAATATTATTTGACAATATTTAAGCCAATGTGTATGCACAGTATAGTAAATAAGTGTGTGTCAGTAATATATAATGTTTTACATTTGGTATATTTACAAAAGTCTTTCAGTTTTAACTATCATTCATTCGCATGAAGATACTGGTACTGGTACTGCATTACTTTCGTAAAATTTGTACTTGTACTTCAGTACTGAGTCAAAACCTGCTAATGGTACGGGTACTGGTACTGCATAAACTTGCAAATACTGGTACAGGTACTTAAGTACTATACTCTAGTACTGGGCACAAGCCTGCTCGAGAGACAAATAAATGGCATCGAACCTTGAAATTTACCTATATTGGACTAAGTGACATGATACCTTAAAATTCGTTCTACTGAAAAAAGCCTTTTTTTTAAACAATGTGCAGACCTTTTGGATGAGGTAAACCTAGCTACTAGTATCATAAAGTAAAACTTTCTGACCAACCTTGATAAAAAATAGTTTCAAAAATTATGGTATTCCTGATTTTTTTCATGATGTTCCCTCTATATTTGATCAAATGTAATCTGGTTTCATTTTTTTTCTCTACGGTTTATAAAGATAATTATTGGACGAATTAAAATGACAACTTATTGAAAAATGTGTTATCTAGATTAATCGTATGGTTTTTATTTAAAACATATTTCCCCGAAGATTGAGTCAAGACTATGGTTTCTAGAGACTTAACACTTTTTATCTTTAATCTTACGTGATGAATAAGATGCACAGTTCTAACCTTTGCAAAAGATTATCAACAAATCTTAAGAGACGGTTTAATGAAAATTGGATAAAGTAATAAGGCTTGTAGAGTTCGTACAAAGCTATCCTTTGATCTGTATAAGTGACCTTTTGATCGCACGCAACCTCCCATAATCTCAAGGCAAATATTATGAAATGTACTATTATCAGTAACTTCTTCTGATGTTGAAAAGAATTATAACAGTCTAAGGAGTATCTGTTGATGAAAGTGGTTTCATAAGGCCAATCCTGAAGCTGGGTTAAAATAAATTTGAACTTCAAAATCGTTAATTTAAATATCATATAATCACAAAATATAACACGAGGTAAGTTTTTACATAAAGCAATCAATTAATGAACATTGCATTTAGGCCATATTCATGAAAATGACTTTTTGAAATACTGATTAACAGTGTTTTATAGCCTGATGCATTGTTACTGGTCTTTCTTGGAAATAGATCATTCAGATTAACCTTGATAGGCAACAGCGTTATCGTACTACGATCTTTTGTTTTATATCATCTGTCTATAACTTCTTATCTACTATTGTATTTAAAAAAAATCAGACCATATAAATATACTCATATGTTTTTTCTCAGATACAGTTGTAACCAATTAGCACCAATTTGTTAAAATGATATCAAGGAGAAGAATTGAATAAGACTTTGTCTTTCATCCTCATCCTTTTCGTATGTATATTTTTTTGCAATTGTACGTGTACATTATAATCTATATATTGTAAATATTCAAAGAAATAAATATGTTTAAACTAACGTTTGTTTTAAACAAACTCATCAGAGGTGACTGAAATCCATATTCATCACAGGTATTGTTTAAATTTGACCCAAATGATGTCCCTTTTATAAATCAGAGCGCTGCAAGCTCTTGGGTATTCACTGCTGAACTGGCTAGTAAACATTATGCTGTCCAATTAAACATTATTTGAAAATATAATTATACATATCAAAAATCTAACCAAAACTTACACAGTTATGACCAATTTTAGCAAAATTCAATAATATGATCTAGCTAGTCTAGGTCATTTCTAAGGTCAAGGTCAACTTTGAATCAAATTGTCTGATTTGTCAAAAGTATTGTTTTGTCCAGATATGAATCAAATTCATAAATAAATGACAAAGTAATGACAATTTTAGAAAAATTCAAACGTCTGACCTTGACAGTCAAGGTTTTTTTTTTGGTCATGATCACACTTGAGTTATTCAACATGTCTGTTTTGTTATAAATGTTGTTTTGTCCTAGTATGAATCTTTCTAACAAGAAATACAAACAAAATTATTGCAAATTGTAACAAAATTCAATAATTTGACCTTGAAGGTCAAGGTCATTTAAGGTCAAGTTGATACATGAAAGAACCATAATGTCGGATTTGTCATAAGTGTTGTTTTGTCAAATATGAATCAAATCTATAAATAAATACAAAAGTTATGAAAATTAGAGCAAAATACAATAATTTGAACTTGACGGTCATGGTCATTTACAAGGTAAATGTCACACTTGAATAATTTATCATGTCCGCTTTGTCATAAGTGTTGTTTTGTATAAGTATTATTAACATCAAACCACAAATAACAAAGTAATTGCCAGGTGAAGCAAATTCAATATTTTGACCTTGAATGACCCTCAATTAAGGTCAAGGTCATATCTGAAAGAATCCAAATGTTGGATTTGTCAAAAGTGTTGTTTTGGCCAAGTATGAATCAAATCCATAAATAAATGAGAAATGTATGACAGTTTAAGCAAAATTCAATCATCTGACCTTGACGGTCAAGGTCATTTTTAGGTTATGGTCATACCTGAGTTATTCAATATGTCTGTTTTGTCATAATTGTTGTTTTGTCCAAGTATGAATCAAAACCAACCATAAACAACAAAGTTATGACAATTTAAGCAAATTTTAATGATTTGACCTTGAAGGTGAAGGTCATTTATTAGCCAAGGTCAAGTTGAGTCTAGTCCACTTAAAGATCTTGTTTAAAGGGTTGTTGTGTCCAAGTATGAAGACAATCCACCGATTAATAACTAAGTTATTACCAATTTTAGCCCTTTTTTAGCCAATACTTTGACCTTGAATTTAAAGGTCATTTATAAGCCAAGGTCAAGTTAAGTCTGTTCAACTTGAAGGTCTTGTCCAAAGGGTGAAGGTATTTAAGTATGAAGATAATACATTAAGGAATAAAAAAATTTGATCAATGTTAAAGTTTTCGGACGGGAACGGCAACGGCAACGTCAACGACACCATGACTATAACAATAACTCGATTTTTTTTAAGAAGTCAAGCTAAGAAACACACCCATACATAATAATTGCAGCAATATTTATCAAAGAAACAAAAGACACTCTGTCATCTCAAATATCGCTTATGCAAACTGTTTTCCAAAAAAAGAATAATAATAACGGTAAAGCAGCTAAAAAGCAAAGAAGGGTGCCATGATGGCACTGCAATGCTTCCTGAGTGTATAAACATGCAATATAAAAATACTAAAAGTTGATATATAGATATTAATGATCTATTTAAGTCCCCAGAGGCGTAATATTTCTATGACTAACCATTAAAATAAAAAAATTCACAAAATAAAAATTATGGACTGTACTGAAGAAAATGTTATGTTTTAGTTTGTAACAGCTGTAATTTATTCCATATAGGAAATACTGGAAATATATTAAGAAACAGAAGAACAGTCAATGAAGAGCATATAAGTAACTAATTAACAAGGCACCCCACAGAGACAAAATAACGTTTGTAAGTTTTAGTGCAGCATAAGAAAATGCATATACAATAGTTTTAACCACACTTTAAATAGAAAAAAGCATGAAGTGAAAAAATTTAATCAAAAGGATGATCAATGGCTGAAGAACACATAGTTAAAGGACTTTAAGAATGATGCTATTACCAAAATCTTTGCAACTTTACTTTTATGTAAATTGCACACTTAGAACCATTTTAGTATTTTCTGATGTTACAAAAAATAGTGCAGATGTCTAATCTTTTAATTCATAGTGAAATTCCTATTTATGAGGTATGGCTAAGAAAAAGAATGGTAAAATTTCTACACTGTAACAATTTATATTAAAAATCTATTTTTGAAATATTTGTTTGGTTTTTTTTTGCATGTGTATGTGTACTGTTAACATGGTTGAGGTCCACTGGACAAGGTTACACATAAGATTTTGCTTAGCAGTTTTAGACAAGAAGATTTTTTTAAGGGTCATGTGACATGACTATAGCAACTTTATCTATTCAAAATAATCATAATGTACTGATTTAAATGATTTAATTACAAAATTATGAAAATATTGGTTCTGATAATAAAAAAACGTGTTTTTGATGATCGGCTGTTTCCGTTTCGACATCGGTAGTTTCCACCGCAATTTTTGTCTGTGACATAAATTTATCCCTACTGTAAGAGGCAGTAGTGCAGAATTACACTGCTCATAACGAATCTTTTTTTAAATGCAAAAATAACACTAAACCACAAAGAACACAATTAAGGCGCACATATTAAAAATAACATGCTATAAATTGTAAATTTAAAAAAAAGATAACTTCTCGCCTTTTTTTTGTAACTAAATTCAAACTGTGTGCTGGGAAAACGGGTTGTACTTTTACCTTAGCAGATAATTTGATTAATAAATATTCCAATTTCTTCCAAGTTGTAGTTCTACATAAACTAATTCCTCCACGTTTTAAAAGGTTGTATAGCACTTTTTCACTTGAACATTACGTCATAAACAAATTCTTTGTTATTTAAAGAAAGCCACAGACTCCAATCCTCCCTACTTTTTCTCTATAAGATCCAGTATAACCTTGTTTATGTCGACCATAGTCACCTTAGTCCAACTAGAAACTTGAACTTCCTGATCCCCCAGTCTCGTACCCAGTATCACCTCAGCTCCTACTTTCCCAGAACTTTAAGGTATTGGAATAGCTTACCATACCAGGTCAAATCCAGTCCCAGCCTAGATATCTTTAAGGATAGGCTGTGACCGTCACCATCTAGCCCCGCCCTTATTGTTTTTAATCATGTAATCTCTTACTCTGTGAACTTTTTATATTTTAAACTTTTAACAGTGCACCTAATACTTTTTAAACACAGTTTTCTCGACAAAGCGCCTCCCAGTTATAGTCAGTATTGATTGCTCGGGAGTATCAAGTAGAAGTAGAAGTAGAATTTAAGTGAAGTAAAATTGAAGTGACTTTAGGTGTAAGGCCTAATGTGTAAACATTCGTTTCACTTGAATAGAAATCCACACCAGTATATTTTTTGACGTTGGGATATTGTTTGAAAAATAATAATATGACATCTCCATCAAGCAGAACTTTGTGTTAATATCCAATGAAATGTCAAAGACCGATAAATCAAGCCTTATACTGTGGAATTTATGCAAATTAACCTACTCTAATGGGACCCTTGTATATTCTGCATAGCTGTCCAAACAAAGCACTTAACTTTTTTATGACCCAATCAATATGAAAGGTGAGACAATTAGCAAAAATTGTATGGCAAGTGATCTTACAAATTGATTGAATCAGTCTGCAAAATTTTTTCATCTTTCACAGAGTGGTTAAGGAAAAGTTGTTTAAAGTAAATATTTGATGACAATCAATGCACAAAGAACACAGGGCGAAAACAAAAGCTCACCTTGAGCACATAGTGCTCAGGTGAGCTAAAACATCAAGTACATTTATAAGAAATGAAGAGTGCACCCGTTAGCAGTGCAATATACACCCACAATAGCTGCCTATAACAACTTCTTTAAAATTTTCTTCAAGACTTAAGTTTTTAAAGACACCTTGACATATTTTATAAAAAGAAAAAGAGAGCAAGAAAAAGTATTTAGCAATAATTTCAAGACACATTTAAAGAAACTTCACTGTTTTTATGCCACCACTTTGCGAGGGAGAGAGGTGGGTGGGCATATATAGTTTTTACCTGATTTCAAAGTTACTTGTAATCTCTCTAGGTTCTACTTAAACTTACGGTCAACAGTCTTTTAAGAATGTTGTTCATTAAATCAAAGTTAAGATCAATGTTCCACGATACATGTAAGTTTTCAACACAGCAGGGGCAGCCTCACGCTAGAAAGTAACTTTGCCCATTCCAGTATTATCCTCAACCACTGAGTTCTTCATGGTGACTTTTTTGGCTCCAGCTTGTACTGACCCAAATTCTTCTTCCTGGAAAAAATGTAATCTACAGATCAGTAATGTGTTCTATGAGTACTGATATAGAAGTACCCAAATATAAATGACTTGAAAAACATTTAATTGTATGTCGAAGTTCAGTACAAGCCTTGTGACATCCCACTACACCAGTCAAAAGGTATTAAAACAAGAGGGCCATGATGGGACTATATCGCTCACCTGAGTATGAATGCTTTTAACAAAGTTGTTACAGACCTGGTTTATTGTTCCCAGATGACCCATCTTCGAACTTCGCCTAGAAATAACCAAAACGACCTTTTCTGAGAAATTTCCTGGATATTTGGGCTACAAAATTACTTCTACAGTGTTAACAAGGTTTTTCCATATTTGGGATCTGCAACCTAGGTTTTAACCCAGATAATTATATTCAAACTTGTCCAAGTAATTACTAAGACAAACATCCTGACTAAGTTTCATGACAGTTGGGACAAAAATGTGACCATCAGAGTGATAACAAACTAAGTGTGGATAGATGACTGACTATGGACATTGATCGGTACTAATAGCATACCATAAGGCTACAGCTCACGTGAGCACAAAGTTAGCACATACCAGGAAAATAATGATTTGAACAACATTGCAGTAGTTTCTATGTCAGTTTTAACTAAGAATACTACTCAAGAGAAAACAGAAATAAGGGAATGATTTACCTGAACAAGCTTGCCTTGAATGGAGTTCTTGTGCATTTTCGGAGATCGCAGTGCTTCAACAGTGGAAAAGATTAAGGCTGCAGGAAAGTTAAGAATTCTCTGGCCTTTATTCTTATGACTGTAAGGAACTTTCAAAGTTAATGGCATGGCACAGGGAACTTTTGACAATGCCTTCACTACATGTAATTGCCTATCCTAGTTCTTCTTTTGTGTTCTACAGCATAATAGTCTTGCCAACCTGCAGTTAAGGTACAAAAGAATTTATTTCCATAATTCACTAGGTACAATTGTACTGACACCATTAAATCAGCGGTTTATTTCCAAATAATGCTGGGGAAGTTTTAATAAGGCATTCAACACAAGGGCGATCAGTGATAACACGTGTCGCCTGATGATAGCCAAAAAGCAGTTGTATTGAGAGGTGATTGGACAGTCTCTTGTGTCAACAGTCTTTTGACTAAGAATACTATTCAAGCGAAAACAGAAATAAGGGAATGATTTACCTGAACAAGCTTGCCTTGAATGGAGATCTTGTGCATTTTCGGAGATCGCAGTGCTTCAACAGTGTAAAAGGTTAAGGCTGCAGGAAAGTTAAGAATTCTTTTAAGTTAAAATCATTCCCTTCATTTCTTTTTTAATTCAAGGGCCAGAACTCAGCCAAAAATTATTCTACCAAATATCCCATTAAATATGTGCAAGTACTTAAAGTACTGATCAATCCTATAACATTTTATTCATGCTTAGTAGTTTAAGAGAAGTAGTGCGGACAAACTTTAAAACTAAAAATCATTAAAGGGCCATAACTTTGACGAAAATGATTGAACCAGAAATTGCCGATGATATGCAAAACTAGATTTAAAACTGATCATTCCTGTAATGTTTGGATGAAATCGAACTAGTAGTTTCTGAGGAGTAGTCCGGACAAGTTTTGTGACGGACAGACAGATGACGGAGAAGAGATCCCTATATGCCATGTTACTTTGAAGCAAGCGGCACAAACATTAGGGGGGAGGTGGGCAGGGCAGTATATTGCAGTTTGCTGTATTTTAATTCTTTCATTACAGCAGCTTAGTCAAACTTAATTCTATCTGGATATCTACAAAGCTAGTACTTTTAAATGTTATTCATTATCGGTACTGTGTGCTTGGCTATGTAAGGTGTAAGGGTTGTCAAAAGCAGTAGGAAATTTCTCAATGCCATTTAATACATGAACCTCTGAAAACAGTATAAATTCGTTATTTAAATAAGATATTTTTTTACTTGAAGAAAGAGCTTGCAATGAGTGATACATGTGCCCAAGTGTAACACTTCTTAGCTTCAAATGCATTAAGCATGATCACTATTTTATTATTTTGTTTAATCTACTTACCACTTAATATTAATAATAAAGCATACTGATTTTATGATGTCCTGACAACCAAATTGCATGAAGCAAAACAATTTATTTTCAACCAGATCTTCTGTGAAGAAGCTGCTTTAAATATTTTGTTTGTAGAAAATACCTTCATACATGAAAGGAAGTGTAAATGTTAGCAAAAGAACACCTTTGAGAACAATGTCTTAACTGCAGGATTTTCTTGAAGCCTAGTAAAAACATGCCTATGTCAATCTATAAAAAACTGGTATATGGAATTTTAGTAAAAAAGTAAGACCATCTTACGCGGGGTTGTTTGACACAGTATAATATCATAGATCTTTGACGTCAGCCCGGTTATAACTTTATAGCAGAATTCTTCATGCAAGAACCTAAAAAGCAAAGGAAAGGAAAAAAAGGATAATGTATCAAAGTCCTATTTTCATTGTCTGTTTTGTATTCAATGCTTGGTTTCAACACCTTTTTGGCTCATATGGAAGGGTTAAGTTCACCTTTCTAGCTTTGACTTCATAGTTATCCAACCTAAGTACTTCAAGTCTTACATGTACAGATCTCTTTGCAATGGAGTGGACTGGCTTTATCTTTACTTAAATCAGACATTTAGTGAAAGATCTTAAGAGTCTAAGACATAATGCTCTAGATCAGAAATTTTTTGCGTAGCATGGTTTTGGAATCCATAATGCCTGGACTGACAGTCAACACTTAACCGAACAAATAAAACAGGTAATTGCTTCTTTTCCTCATCAACTGAACTAAAAAAAGGGAAAGGTACCACAGGCTAAATATTAGCATTAGACTCAATATGAAAACATACCGGAGGAGCTATTAAGCGAGTGATTAATTTTGCTATAAGAAAGCACTACACTGTCAACACAAACCATTAAAATTATAAACTTTAGTGGGTTGCATGTCAATATCACCACTTCTCTGCCTTCACTGACAGAGCTTCCTTTTTCCTAGCTGTCCTTCCCCTTGTACCTGATTAACAAACCAACAGCCACATTATCACAGGGGCTGAAAAAGTGTACCCTATGACGTCAGTAATATCCGTCATCTGTAAAAGAAAGAGGAATTTTGAATGCATGTCATTAAAAAGCCATAAAGTAACAGTGATGAAATGATATGTGAATCTGTTCATGCAATTTCTGTTAAACATGTATTTAGTCATTCTCCTCTTAATACATTTGAAATATACTTCAATACCGATGCTAGATGAGATTTCAACAAAGTATTATAGTAGCTGCCAGGATGGGTTAAAGTTCATCAGTATGGTAGAACCCCTCCAAACCAGAGCCCCTATAAATCGGCTGATCCCACTTCGACCTCCTTCAAACCGGATACCCATGCACTCCTGATACCGAACAATTTTGCAGAAAAATAAAGTTAATATCAATGTGAATCTACCTCCAAAACCCATTCATGACTTTCCTTGGCTAATATTGGTCATGCACTTCAGATTTTCAAACTTGCCAAAATCAAATTATGTGTCAAATAAAGAACATAAATGGATTTTATTGCTTCTACATTTGGAGGCATTCATGGGTTTACATTTCATTACTGAAAATTGTTTTGTTTGCAACTTTCTACAGAAGGTAGACATAACCTGACAAATTCCAATTATGAAATAAGTATATAAATTTTGTACCATATACCCTTTTTCTTTGTTTTGGACTGCTTTAAAAGGACCATTTAATGTTCATTTTCTTTTACCAATTACCAAATGCCTGGACTATTACTGAAAGCAGCATAAACACAAAACAAAATTTACTCTTGCATTGCATTGAACCATGACAGTGGTGCAGTAATGTAGTCACAAAAAAGACAATAATTCCGATACATGTCTGTGTGTGTCTTTGTTTCCAAATATGGACTTTAACAACCCCCCCCCCCCCCCCTCAAAACCCCCCCCCCCCCCCCCGCCCTCCAAACCGGACAATTGTAAAATATTTAATTTCATTGCACTTAACGAAAATGAAACCAGTATTTAACAATTCTAATGTAAATGATTTGAATCAATTATCTATGTGTATGCTACTATTTGTCGATGACATTGTCTTATTTACAAAATATGTATCTAGTCTGCAAGTTAAGTTTGATATTGTGTACCGTTATTTCTCAAAATGGGGTCTGAAAATAAATGTCAAGAAGACCAAAGCTAGTATTTTTGAGAAAAGAAAACAAAAAGAAAATAATATGAATATTTTATTAATGGTGAAAAATTGGAAAAAGTTGATAGTTTTTGTTATTTAGGTGTAAAGTTTTACTACACAAGTAACTTGAAGTATATGATGTTACTTCTCTCAATGAGCAAGCTCTCAGAGCATACAACAGTCTATTATCTATTTTTGAAAGAGTGAAACATGACATCAAAACTAAAATGTCACTTTTTGACTCTTTATGATTATGCCTATTCTATTGTACTCTGCAGAAGTATGGGGAATATTCGAGTTCAAAGAAGTAGATAAATTACTTACGGTTTTGAAAGAATATATAAAGTGTTAAGAAACAGCTCTCAAATTTAGCAGTGTTTGTTGAGTTCGGAAGGTATCCATAGTCAGTCATTATGAAGGACGTGTTTTAAGTTAATAGTGTAAAATTATGAAAAATCCTAACATGCCAATGTATAGAAGTTTTGTTGGGCAGTGTAAAAATGGAAATGATAAGTCATGGTCACGAGGTATTAGAAATTATTTGGATATCTTAGGATTTGATGATGCGCGTACGAATTATAACAACGACATGAATTAAAGAAATTTATTCGAACAATGAATTTTACAAAAATGGCATGCTTCTATTGCAAATTTGCCCAAACTTGACTTTTATAGAAAATTTAAAAGTCAGTTTGGTTTTGAAAACTATTTAATCTATATCTCTAATGATGTTGAAAGAAACAGTTTACACAGTTAAGATTATCGTCTCATAGCTTAGAGGTAGAATCTGGCAGGTATAATGGTGTTAAAAGACAAAATAGATTTTGCAAAATATGTAAAACTAATGTTATTGAGTCTGAATATCATTTTCTTTCATTTTGTATGAAATATTTAGTTAATACGGAATGGCCTAATATTCAGAAATGCATAAACATTATGTCAGCCCATAATAGAAAATTTTAAACTGCGACCAAATACTCTTGAAGAGCTAAATACTTCGTGATTTATTTATTGTAAAATTGTTAGTATTCTTGTGTTGTAGTGTATTGTACATTGTCCATTGTATTTTACTTTGCTCTGTATCGTCTTTTGACCATATTGTTTTTTATGTATATTAATGGCCATAGGCATTTGATAATACCGATTTGCCAATAAACCGCAACTGAACAGTTATTTATCCAGAAAGTTAGTTATATTAATGTTTTTCTATTCAAATTGTCTACAAAGGCATACAATTCATTTGATTTATGAATAAAGTGACGTGGGAGATAATTCAGAACTTTTTACTTGTGAAATCGATTCCGAAAGAAGCTGCTTGATTTTTTTTGTTTTTAATTTCGGATCTCACGAATCTTTCTAACACTTGTTTTTGTTCATGATTAGTCTAGAATATCTTGTATAAAAGTATCTTTGTATAAAAATATTTCCTTTATCTGCAAACATTGATTTTTTATGTCATGTCAAACGAAAGCTTTCGCATAGCCTGCCTCTTTTGCACCTGTACATGATTCGTTTTGCACATCATTTTTTTTAAATATTTATTTTTTTCTATTAAGGACTGTTTATTTTTTTTTGAGAACATTGATTTTTAGTACCAGAGTTTTCACCGTAAAAAGTTTTACATATTTTGCTTATTTTTATTTCTTTTGGTGGTATATTAACTTGTAATATTTCTTATTGCGTCTTTAACCAGTTATCATTTGAACTGTCTCCGCCAAGAAAAGACTGGTTTCCCCATTCTCGTTTCAGTTAATCGATCGAGATCGATTTCTTATCTATGTAACTCTTGAAGAAAATGAATGTCAAGTTTATCAAATTTAGCCAATATTTTTGTTGTTGTTCGTTGAAGCCTTTTGCATTAAAAGTACAACATTTTTCTTATACATTTTTCTCTCTATAAGAGAAGCTGTCGGGAGAAGAAAAACACAAGCACCCGACTACCGCCGCCTCCGTATTTTTCTAAGTGTCGCTCTATTGTGGGTACCGGTATAAATGCAAAGTCCTGTACGAGTTATTTCCCTTCCCGGGTATCATTTCTACTGTGGGTACCTAGTCTCTCCGCGGGGGAAGAAAAACACAAGTACCCGGCTACCGCCGCCGCCGCCGTATTTTTCTTTAAAATTTTCTAAGTGTCGCTTTATTTAGGGTACCGTCATATATGCATAGTCCTGTACGAGTTATTTCCCTCCCGGGTATCATTTCTACTAAGGGTACCTAGTCTCCCCTTCTCGCGGGGGAAGAAAAACACAAGTAATTTTCTTTAAAATTGTCTAAGTGTCGCTCTATTGTGGGTACTTTCATGCCTGTAGAGTTCTGTACGAGTTACATCCCTTAGACCGGGTATGGATATAATGAATTAAATTACTTGTATAACTCTGGGTACCTAATCTCTCCCCTTGTATAGGTGCCAGAAACGCCGAAGAATGCAAGTACTGCCGCGCCGTAGTATTTCTTTGGCGAAATTTTTCTAAGTGTCATTCTTGTGTGGGTACTGCTACCCGTATGAAAATGTGATAAAACTATCCCCCTCATACTTATATTGAATGCCAGTGAGCAAACAATATCACTAAATAAACTTTTCTGATCATTTGCAACTATTACTTAGGCGAATATAAGCCATTTCAATGAGCGAAGTGCTCGGCGCTCTCGTATTGGCGCCCTCATGGCCGATTTTCCTTTTTTTTCATCTTTTTTTTTAAAATCAATCCTCATATACTCTCATTGGTACAAGTGTACCCTCCTGCACTCCCAAATACACTCATATCATATCATTTAAATCGATATCAGGGTATATTGACACCAGGCAGTCAACCTTGTCATAAAAACCCGCCATGACGGGCATCTCGAATGTCAACCTTGACATGACGAGAGGTTCACCCGATAAATTCCTACGCCTTGCCAAATAAACTTTCTCATATTAAGACACTAACCTATTATTCTCTATATTCCGGTATTTTCTACAGTATCTTTTGTGTATTGTCGTAACAAAATCATATAGAGTATTAAGCTACTCGACGTCAACGTTGAAGAATGCAAATAATCTGATTTTGTTTGCATCGTGCTATGTGAATCTTTTTACACAAAATATATTTAATATATTCAATTGATATTCTTTTTATTTATGAAGCTTTAGATTGTCTGCAATCTGCATCCGTACATGTTTATTATTAATGAAAACTTATTGAAAAAAATATACAGTATCTCAAATGTACATTTATGTACCAAGTCCTTGTGACCAGTGAATATATTGAAATAATTTTCCTCTTGACTACCTTCTAACTTTAAAGCTACTAATGTCAGACTGAAGAATTAAACAAGGAACCATTTTCCTATTGGATTAATGTAAAGTTTTCATAGTAATGTCACTTTTATGCAAGAGAAAGGATGTAAGTTTGTAATAGTTTTCTATTTCTGTATCATACTTTTAACGAAATTTTCATTTACCACAACAGTGTGACAAACCGTGTAATTAGAAAACATTAGACTACTCTGAGGTCAGTTGTTGAATAAATGGAGGTGAACTGGTGATTATTGCCTTGTCAAAACTTGTCTGGTACGATGCACATGGGAAAACAGTTATAGTGAAACGAACAATGCAAAATGTTTGTATGTAAATGGAAACTAGACAAGACCAACGACCGACGACCAGTAAGAGCATATCACCAACAAGAGCATAAAAAATGAAACTGTTAACGTCCAAATTAAGAAACTGAAACTAGGCATTTATTGTGACAGACATTAACTGATATTGCGTATATAAAAATGAAAAAAATACACAAACAGAAATATGAGTTTTCGCTATTGTGATTAAGTGAAAAGAAACAAAATGATACATGTAAGTGTAGTGTTTGACACTAAATCAAAGGTATCTCTATCTAGTAAATACAACATTAAAATATTACTTTTACGGCACAGTCATCTTTTGCTTTATTTGCTTTCATTTTCTGTAATAGATATTCTTTAGATTATTTATATAATCGCATTCACATTGAACAATCACTACGCATACAAATAATTGAACTTTGCGAAACTTTGTCTCATTACTATAGACTGATCTAAAATCAGGTCAATATGCTTAGTATCCTAGACTGAATCTTATTTCTTTCACTCGCGAAATGCGTATTCCTTGTACAAAAGAAATGTAAAATTCCAAACAACAGTGTTAAAGAATTAACGTCTTCAAAAATAGCATACTCCGTGTATAAAACAAACAACAACAATAATATTGGTTCGGGGTTTGTTTTTTCAAATTAAAAAAAAAAAGATAAGGGTTCTCATTATAAGAAATATTTGCTACCTAAAGTCTGCTTGCGTCCTAGCGGCTTAGCGACCAAAAATCTACCACAATAAGAATAATATATTTCAATTAAGTTGTGTGAAAAGCAACAATCAAAGGGATTCTGGTGGGCGACCCCGGTCCGCGTTCTCGCCTCGGCGGTCCATATTTGCAAGCCCTCAAAGCACCTGAAACGACCAGACTAATGCTTGGCAACATGAAAACAAGAAGAAAAAAAAGTTACACCTTTACCGGGACTCGAACCCATGGTCACTGCTATATGCCGTATATAGTAATACTGTGTAAAATAGATGATTAAATTTTTGTCACTAACATTTCACAATGTTTAGTTAGAATAGTAAAAGGCTATGGTGAGATATTTTACTAAGGGAAATGAGAACATTAACCGGATTTTCAAGATGAATAAATATAACTTATTGATCAACTACTGACGACTATTTAAAATGAAATAAAAATCTTAAAATTTTCAATATTCCAAGTTTTAGTTTTTCAAAAAGGGTTTAAAATGCACTTGTATACACATATGAATGTTAAAATGCCATATACAATTAGGCAGAAACTCTTATTGTCCTCATTATCGTTCATTGTTAGTGATGTCTCTTTTTTAAACTGACCACTTTAAAACTCTTTGCTCTTTGTTTCCCAATTATTTGACTGTGTAGGGAGGTTGTTTTCTGAATGTGGGTTTTCTTGATATGCATTTTTTCCACATTTTTGTAGTTTGCATGTTGACAATATACACGTTCCTACATTTCGAATTCATGAGACTGCAGTTTGATATATTAACGAGACTACTGGTCTATATAATAAATAAAAAATATATATCACAATATCCTCTTTTGCTGTAGAATAATGTTTAATCACTCAGCTCATTCTCTTCGTTTTGTTGTGTTCACCGGAGAGAAGAAATTTGTAAACTTAAATAATAATTTAATTCTTGACCAAGATTAGCAGTCTTTTAAATATAAATAAAGAAGACAATAACATTTTTCTAATATTTCTATTTATACAAAGGAAATGAGAAAATGAAATGTTTTGATAAATAGAAACGCCCTTAGACAGAGCACCTTGTGATAACATATTCAACTTTATAAAGATCTTTTTAGAGCCCTTTCAATCATTCTTGTCTTTTGATAACATTGAGCACTGGGCAAACAGTTCAACGCCAACATTAATTTAAGCCTCATAACGTTAGTTATTTATTTACTATAATTTTAGACCATATATGGTCAGAGCAACAATTAATACACAATAATTTAAATAAACTATTAGATGAAAAAAATTAAAGGTATTTTATTAAGAGCCAAAGCCGACTGGATTGAAGGGGCAGTACGCAATACCAAATATTTCTCTAACCTTGAGAAAAAACGTGCAAGTGAAAAAGTAATTCATATATTAGAGGAAAATGGTTCCAATGTTTCTGATAAGGCAGAAATAATAAACAAAATTTATAATTTCTATCAAAAATTATATACAAAAGAGAATGATTTAGTAGATGATGTTATTTTTTTACAGAAGAACATAAAACCTTAACAAAAGATGAAAAACAATCTTGCGAAGGTATCTTAACTGAATACGAATGTGCTACAGCTTTAAATAAAAAGAATGAAAAACTCCAAATGTCCAGGTTCGGATGGGTTGACCGCTGACTTTTATAAAGTATTCTGGACTGATATTAAATCTTTTCTAATAAAATCACTTAACTACTCGTATAAACACAAAGAACTAACGGAACTACAGAAACAAAGTATAATTTCACTTTTACTGAAAAAAGACAAAAGTCTAACAAATATAAATAACTGGCGTCCAATATCTCTTTTAAATGTTGACTATAAAATAGCGTCGAAAACGATAACAAACAGAATGAAAAAGGTAATCAACAATATAATAAGTAAAGACCAAACTTAATTTATATAGGGTCGATATATCGGGGAAAATGTTAGAATTTTGTATGATGTCATAGAATATATCAATCAACACAATAAACAAGGCTTATTTTTTTCTCAGATGTTCAAAAAGCCTTTGACAGCATTGACCATCAATATATTCTTGAATTTTTGAAACACTTTAACTTTGGAAACTCTTTTATACAATGGATACAACTTTTTTTACTTTGACGCAAAAAGCTGTATTAATAATGATGGTTATTTTTCAGAATTTTTCAAAATCGAGAAAGGTGTAAGACAAGGCTGCCCTCTCTCTCCCTATCTATTCATCATAGGAATTGAAGTACTATCTCAATATATTAACAATAATAAAAACATACAAAGTATAAAGATTTTAGCTATTGAAGTAAAACAAACACTCTTCGCTGACGACGCGAGTTTCTTTCTAGATGGAAACGAAAATAGTTTTCAGAATCTTATTTCAACATTAGACAGATTTAGCAAAATATCAGGTTTAAAATTAAATAACTCTAAATGTTTAGTACTACGAATAGGGTCTTTACGAAACAGCAATGTCACATATTGTAAAACAAAAACTTTTAAGAGGCTATCTGATATGGCTACAGCATTAGGAATACACTTTACAAATGATCCCGCTAAGATAAACGAACTTAATATTGATATAAAAATAGATGAATTTCAACATACTCTTTACAAATACAGAAAATGGAAACTTACTCTTATTGGAAAAATAACAATTCTAAAAACATTTGCGTTCCCAAAATTGGTATACCCATTCACAGTCTTAACAAATCCTACAGCTAATAAAAATTAAAAAAAATAAAGGACATTATGTTTGATTTTTTATGGGACTCTAAACCTGACAAAATATCAAGAAATAAAGTTATACAGTCGTATGAGGAAGGAGGATTGAAAATGACAGATATTGATAGTTTCCTAAACGCCGTAAAATCAAGCTGCGTTAAGAGAATGATAAGTGGAAATACCGCCTTATGAAATAAAATATACAAAACCAAGATAAGTAAATATGGTGAATGCAATATATTCAAATATAATACAAATAAAAAAGATGCAGCAAAATTAAAATTACAGTTCTCTTTCCTCAGAGATATCATAACATCGTGGTGTTCAATTAACTTTAATAATAACGCTGTGAACATATCAAAAGAAATATTATGGAACTACTCAAATATAAAAACGAAAAAGAACGAAATGTTTATGTATAAATTCAGGTATATTATCCATAGAACATATATTCAACTATAGAACAAAAAACATTTTAACGTTTGAACAATTTCGAAATATTTACGATGTTCCTGTTGGAGATTTTCTAAAATATATGTCCCTAATATTATCAATCAGACAAGACTGGATACAAATTATCGCAAACAAAAATATAAATGCATCAACAGAAAGCCAATTTCTAATCGATAAAGTGAAAACATCTGTCAAGGTAGATAAGATGTTATATGAAAAACAGATTAAAATAAAAAACAATAATAAGTCAAAAATAAAAGAAAAATGGGAAGCAGAAATTAAGGAAAATGACGAACACATTAAGTGGAATTCTGTTTTTACTACAACGTTAAAATGTACAATTGATACAAAACTAAGAGAATACCAATACAAATACTTAATGAAAATGACTCCAAATAATGAAAACTAGTAAACTCTAGGTTATGCGATTTCTGTGCAATGGCACCAGAAACTTTTAAACATCTTTTTTGGGAATGTTTAATAGTTCAAAAGTTTTGGACTGATTTGAACTTATTTCTTGCTAATAAAGGAATTAACAATTTAAACTACAGAACCATCTCATTAGGGATCGAAACAGAGAAAAATTTTAAGAAAAGTAACACTGCTAATTATATAATAATTCTAGGAAAATATTTCATTTCTAAATGTAAATATAGTCGACAAACCCAGATATTATCAACTTCCAGAGGGATTTCACACAAAGAATAGAAATAGAAAGGATCATAGCCAGTGCTTCTTTCTTCCTTCCCCTTTCTTTCTACAAAAAATATTTAAGTGCAGGTAAACGAAAAAAAAATTGTTTAAACATTTTTTGTGAAGAAGGATTTTGTATTTGTTTTGTTACTATTGTACATACTTTTGTATATAGTGGGTTAGACAATAGTATCAATTTACAAATTATCTTGTATTTGTACTTGGATAAATAAAAATGGAAAAACAAAAACAATACACGTACATAAATGTTTACCTTAAACTGATACTGAACAAATTTTAAGACAAAATGTTTTCAAGAAACTTCTTTAATCTTACTTTTTCTTTGAACAAAACTCTATACTTAACCATTGAACTTTGTTTGTGGCTAGAGAGCATCTTTTGCCTTAACGATATAAAGGTTATAAAGACGTTTCTATTAAAAATAATGGGGTTATATATATAATCACGTTGTACCTCTCCACACACACACACACTAAACAAAAACAAGTAAATTCGAAGTGTTACATTCCCCGCAGAACAAAAGATGGAGTTTTCAATTGTATTGTGCTTGAGTACCAAGTTGAGATAGAATTGCTTACCTTCCTTGCACAAACTTAAGTAATAACAGTATTGTCTGAAAGTACCTGAAAAACTTGTTTATCAAATAATGAATGCATGGATGGACAGCACATAATGCTGATACAAATCTATTTAAAAAGAAGCTCTACTTATAAACACAGAAACATATTTAAAGATAAGTTGAAATTTTTGCAAACAATGACCCATAACTGTGGTGTTCCTAAGACTATGTAAGTGATATATGAAGAGTCCCATCTCCCTACCGTAGTAAACATCTGCAAGAAATATTTTTTTTTTTTTTTTAAAGTTCAGACTGTTACCAAGATGTAGCTGCAAACGGACAGTTTTTGCGAAATTTAAACAAACAAAGGGCCATAACTTTGGTATTCAAGGGCTAAAACTCTGGTATTCAAGGGTCTAAGTAAGTAATACTTGAAGAGCCTCAATTTCCCATATTACTGAACATATGGAAGAAATGAAATTAAAAAATTCCGAACTATTTCAAAGATGTGGATCCGGACGAACAATTTTTTTTTTACCATTTTTATTTCCTTTCAAAACAAATACAAAAAAGTAAACACATGTTTTAAGAGTGTTTGACACACACAATACATTTTACATGATATATTTAATAGCATTCAAAACACTCAAAAATGTAGCAAATACACACATGGAATTATACTCAGTGCTGATAGGATTTGTTTCTATTAAAAAAACATGAGAGAAAGAGAGAGAGAGAGAGAGGGAGAGAGAGATATCTTCTCTTTGCTTTCAAATTTCATATAATCATTTAGCTTAACCTTTTCGTAATTATCATAACTATTAGTAATTTATTTAGACAGAAATTCACTCCATTTATTATAAAATATACCTAACTTATTTTTCTGCGTTGCGATTATTTTTTCTACATGGATCTTTTGCTGTAAGAAAGGCACAAAATTGACAAAGGACGGCAAAAGTTTATTACACTTACTTTTAAAAATATAGTATTTAGCCAAAATCATTAAATAATTAATAATATTTCTTTTCCTTGGTTTTGGTTCTATTTCAAAAGTACCGAAAGAAATCATCTGGAAAGTCAAAGACCTAGCTTGTATTCCCTTTATATTAAGGTATCTATGCAATTCAACCCAGAACTTCTGAATTATGTAGCATTCCCAAAACATATGTTTAACTGTTTCTGTGGCCATATTACAAAAGTCACAGAGGTTACTTGGAACTAAGTTTACATTTAAATAGAAAGACATTATTTGGAACAATCCTCATTATATACTTATACTGAAATTCACTTAGTTTTGTGTCTATCGTACAAGTTATGGGTGTTATGAATATTTCTTTCCAGTCTATATCGGTTTGCATCCATTTCTCTAAAACTTTGATGTTTCGTTTATTTATTTTTTTCTTTACTTCGATGTTATAAAGCATCTTATTTATTTTTGTATTTGGTTTTATCCTTAATACTAGGTATTCTGGTTCAGGCCTTCTATTTCTATCATTGTTGTTTCCTTCGACAATTTTTTTATACATGAGAGTAATGTGTGATATTTGAGAAAATCTGTCACTGGCACATTATACAGTCTCTGCAATTGAGAAAAAGTATAATACCGATAATTTTTGAAGTCAAATATCTGGTCAATGTATATAATGCCCAACTCATACCATTGTTTATAGAAAAAAGGTGTATCATGTGTATTTACAATATAGGAATTATTCCAAATTATTTGTTTCATGTAATTAGTAATCTCGGAACAAAAATTTAAGCTTCACCATGCAGACAGGATTTCTTTCAGAAAAATATAACTAATTCTTAATCGTTTTGCATGCTCACTGTTACAATTGCTTTTAAAAAATAATAAACCTCCTCTCTTTTGTAACTCATTTATGTATATAGTTTTAAGCGTAGAATGGTTTTCAAATATGATTCTTTTCACCCAACTGGCTTTTAATGATATTAACATCGAATTTAAGTCTATCATAGATAGACCACAATTTTCATAGTCTTGTATTATAATATCTCTTGCTATTTTATCAGGTTTCGAGTCCCACAAAAAGTCAAACATTGATCTATTTATTTCCTGTACCAGTGCAATGGGAAGATTCGTTAAGACTGTTAGTGG
Source organism: Cyclina sinensis (assembly GCA_012932295.1). Classification (NCBI taxonomy): domain Eukaryota; kingdom Metazoa; phylum Mollusca; class Bivalvia; order Venerida; family Veneridae; genus Cyclina; species Cyclina sinensis. The sequence continues at coordinate 45,303,348 of JAAONU010000013.1, forward strand.
ATATATTAGTTTTGGGAATGCAAACGTTTTAAGAACCGTTATTTTGCCAATGAGTGATAGTTTCCATCTTTTCCATGTAAGCAATGTGTGTTTAAACTGCGCTATTTTTGGTTCGAGATTCAAATTGTGAATACTTGTTTTGTTATTCGTAAAAGTGATACCTAAAGTTGCTGTTTGATTTGACCAATTAAAAGGTTTTTCATGGCAAAATTTGATAGTAGAATTCTTAAGAGAGCCGACCCTTATTACATTACATTTTGTCTGATTTAACCGTAAACCGGAAATATCACTAAATTTATCTAACGTACTTATTAACGTTTCAAAAGATCGTTTGGATCCATCTAAAAAGAAACTAGCGTCATCTGCAAAGAGAGTTTGTTTGACCTCAACATTTGACAAATATATCCCTTTAATATTTTGGTTGTTTTCTATAGCCATTGAAAGAACTTCAATACAAATTATGAAAATGCAAGGTGAAAGAGGACAGCCTTGTCTTACCCCCTTTTGGATATTAAAGAATTCAGAAAAATATCCGTTATTAGAGATACAACTTTTAGCATCTGAATAAAATAACCTTACCCAATTTACTAGAGAATCGCCAAAATTAAAGTATTTAAGACATTTAAAAATAAATGGATGATCAAGGCTATCAAAGGCTTTATGAAAATCTGAAAAGAAGATAAGACCTTTTTCATCATTTCCATTCAGTTTTTCTATGACGTCATATATAATTCTTACATTTTCACCAATATATCGGCCTTTAATGAAACCTGTCTGATTTTTATAAATAATTTGGACTATGACTTTTAATTCTATTGGCAACTGCTTTTGACGCTATTTTGTAGTCTACGTTTAAAAGGGATATAGGTCTCCAGTTATTAATATCATTCAGATTTTTATCCTTTTTTGGAAGTAGTGAAATTATTCCTTGTGTTTGAAGCTCAGATAGTTTACCAATTTGAAAAGAGTAATTTAGAGATTGTATCAAAAATGTTTTAATGTCTTTCCAAAATAGTTTATAAAATTCTACTGTAATTCCGTCTGAGCCTGGGCTTTTCATGTTTTTCATTTCTTTCAGTGCAATACCGATTTCATCTTCATTCAACAGACCTTCACATATATCTTTACCTCGTTCATCTAATTTGTTCTGGTGGTCCGCTGGAAAGAATCCATCGTTGTCATTTAAATTATTGTCTTTCTTATATAGTTGTTCATAAAATTGTTTTATGTATTTTAAAATATCTTCGTGATTTGTTATTTCTTTATCGTTAATTATAAGATTTTTAATAGTTTTCCCTTCGGCTTTTTTCTTTTCTAGATTAGCGAAGTATTTTGTATTTTTTCTGCTCCTTCAACCCATTCGGCTTTTGCCCGAAGTAGTATTCCATTAATTTTTTCATCAATAATTTTATTTAGCTCATTTTTTTCTTGGGTCAACCTGTTTGCTAAAACTTCATTATTTGGGTCATTATATATTTCTTCTTCTAATTCTTTAATTTTATTTTCTAATTGCGATGTTTTGTTTCTTTTTGTGTTTTACTGAATATTTGATTGCTATATCTCTTATTGTTCCTTTGATTATTGCCCATAATGTGTTTGGGTTCGCTTCTTTGTTTATTTCAGCTATTTCTTCGATTGCTTTTCGAATATTTTTCTGAAATTCTTCATGAAGAAGAAGACTACTATTAATCTTAAAATAACTCGGCCCTCTATCTTTTTTTGATTCTTGAATTTGAACACTAACTATTGACTGGTCCGAGCGGTAACCTGTTGTTATATTACATTTCGAAACGGAATTAAGCAAATCTGAAGAGATAAGAAAGAAGTCTAACCTGCAAAATATAGGGGGTCTATGATTTGAATGCCACGTGTATTCTTTTATTTTTGGATTAAGTATACGCCAAATGTCAAATAATTCATTATTTTCAATTATTTTGTTAAGCTTCTCAGAGCGCTTTGAAATTTTATCATTTTTACCATTTAATTTGTCTGTTTTGTAGTCAAGAATAGTATTAAAATCCCTTCCAATGAGAAGCGTTTCACTATTATATGCAAGAATTGTTTCTTCAAGAATATTAAAAAAGGTTACATCTTCATTATTTGGCCCGTAAACATTTATCAATACAAGTATTTTTTCACCTAATTCTAACTTAAGTAGTTGCAATCGACCACTTATTATTTCTTTATATTCTAGCTTATTGTAAATAATATTTTTGCTAATAAAAATACCAAGTCCTTTACTGTTACTGCTATTTCCGCTAATATATATATCCCCACCCCATTGTTTCTTCCAAGAGTCATGATCATCTAGAACACAATGAAGCTCCTGTAGAAAAAAGATTGTGTTTTGTTTTTCTTTTAAATAATTAAATATTTTTAAACGTTTCTCTTTTGACGCTAGTCCCTTTACATTAAAAGTACTAAAGTTTAAATTCATATATATATGTTGTAAGAGGGTCTGACTGATAAATACACATTTTTACGAAAAGAAAATTGTTATAGTAGCTATTATTCAATCTTGGGAAGCAAAAGGTTAATAGAAGATGAAATAAAGCTAAGAATGAGAAGTTAATAAAGGTTGTTTTTTGGATCATATTACATTAGTATTTTTCGGAGAGCTGGAGAAAAATAAACATCAAAAACGGTGGTTACAAAAATACAAACAAAATAAACAACAAAAAACGAAAAAAAAAGGAACAAGAAAACAAAGTCATTGTCGTTTCATTGACGACTCAAAGTTTGATTTCTATACTATAATTCGCTATATTTTTTGTCACGTTATTTGTATGATTATGGTGCTATCAAGTAACAGAGAAAAGGGGTCTTAATAATCTTGACAATTATATATATTCCCGTGCAACATTTTTTTTCTTTCTCTTTATACGAAAGTCTTATATTTGGATAAAATATTGGATGAAGAATGAAGAACCCTTCTACATAAAATAAATTTCAAAGTTATTAAATCATTACTTTTTTAGCATCATTCAAAATAGAAAATTGCTTAATATATTTTTTTCAAAGATGGTGTAGATCATTTACTAATACTCTAAATATTTCCTGTATATACATATAGTTGCTGTATTAAAAGGTCATAAGTAACTATCGCCGTTGTAAGTACGGAGTAACATCCATTTTCATTAAAGTTTTTTATCCAATCTTCCATTTCTAAAAAAAATGACAATGTTAGAGCAATATTTTTCTTTAAGGGAGATAACCTTGTTATTTTAAATGAATCAATAGGAATTCATACAAATGTATAATAAACAGTCACATTTCAACCAAATATCATTATAATTGTCGCAGCAATATCGCTGTCGGGAATAAAAAGGTTAGTGAACACCGCCTTTCAATAAGTAAACAAAATAATAATTCCCTACACACAAAATATCCTCGAATCATTTGCCGTGTTTTTTTTTCTCTAAAAAAAAAACAACTTAATGTGTCATTATTTCATGCAAATACGTGTTTAGATTAATTCATAATCAAAAATACCAGGATTATGTAATAACAAAAATAATCGTGTCAATAAGCACCTTTTTTTTGACTGATCTCGAAAATTTAAAAAAAAAAACTGTTAATAGAGTTCTTTACTTAATTAACAATCCATCTCAATGGTGATTAAGTTTGAGAGATAAACCTGATATAGGAACAATCATTTAAATACAAAATTGAATTCATCTTAAAAAACAGAGAAACAAACAAAAACAAACAGTTTGTTTTAAAGACAAAAAACAAGTATAGCCTTGGCCTAATCTGTCACAATAGATCAGTATTTTTTTTTCTTTCATTTGAACAAATATTTCTCTAATTATTTCTCTTAAAGAACCGTCGTTTTTTGTCATAACATTTGACAACTTGTCATTCATTTGTTTCAATTGTCTTTGTATATCGGATATTTCTTGTGAATTCTGAGTTTCACAGTGTTCCTTTATTTTCGCCATCTTCTTTTTATGCTGCTTTGCTTTTTTCCCTGGTTTTCAAAGCTTGTGTTGCTACTGTCAAGTTCACTGAGACTTGAGCCTTCACTATGTTTTCGTTTTTCACCTGCAGGCTTCTTTTTATCTGTATCTGTGTCCGCCATATTTTTGTAGCGTAGTATACTTGTTAAATATTGAAGCGTAACTGTGGTATAACTATCTTATATAATCTATTTATACAATCCTTCTCTCTAACATTTAACAAAAGGATTATGTAAACATGTGTAAATGACTGTTAAATATGGCGTCGTTCACAAGATAGTTTATGGCTATTTACCGATTGACCGATTTTGAATATCCAGCCCTCCATAATCCAATTTAAGCTCTAAAATCCATAATCAGTCTGCTCAAACACTTATTAACAGTGTTGCACCAAAAGAAATTCACAAAAATATGTTATTCCATCGAAAAATAAGATTTTGTAAGAGCTCCAAAAAACACACCCTCTCTTCACTTTCTCAAGCTCAACAATTTTTGTGAAACTTAAGCAAACAAAGATTCATAACTCTGATATTCCAAAGTCTACGTAAGTGATACTTGAACAGCTGTTATCGAAGGCAAGGTTATCCAAGGTTCTGGGAAAAAACTTCTTATATAACACGTGGTGTTAATAAAATTTTATGGATTAACTCGGCAGTAAATTTTCAAAAAGAAGTTTCTCCATAAACATGGCTAAAAAGAAGCATCATATTTGTTCAACACATTTTCAACTTTCAGATCAAAGGCGATTTTTTTTATTAACTGAATACACTGAAACATTCATGTAGGTAAAATAAAGATAATCTCAAGTTTTTTAACATTACAACATGCATTTCAAATGGAATATAAGGAGGTTTGAAATTTAATCTGGAATATCAAAACTTTATGAAGGTTGGTAAGAAGTATCACTTGTTTCCAATAGATAGTTTTGACTTATCCAAAAAAGCTGTACATTTGTTCGCATGGCAATTTTGAGTGGAACGGATTTGATTGTATCATAAGACCTTGTCCTAAAGTAGGTTACTTCCGGGCTGGGTAAGATTTTATTTGTCTTTCAAGATAAGGTCAAAACTTAGCTTAAAATCAAATTTTGTAAGTACTGAAATAATATGATAGGATTTCAAAAACAATTAATATTATACTTATATTTGAGTGGGTATATACATAACACAAAAGAGTTAAATACAAACTATATATTTATGAAAACAAAAGACTCTTGTATTTCTACTTCAGTTTACATTCCAAATATATGGTTTTGTTTCATTACATTAAAAATCATAAACGTATATGTTGGGATCTCGACGATTGAGAAATACGTAGGAACTAGTCTGGCTAATAGTTATAACCAAAATTTGCCTCAGACCACTTGGTAATGCTAACGTTTAAAATCCACGATGTAAATATATCAAAATTCTCACGACAAATAATGTACTTCCTTATAATTGCGAAGACTAAAGCTTTTTTTTATCTCTGTGTTAAAAACTGTGAAAAACATGGTTAATGTAAAGTCAGGAGCAGTAGAAATGTGCAGTGGCATACACTGGTGAGCTGGAGGCTAGGCTGTCATAAAGACAATTTGATCGCTAATTTAGCGTAGGTCAGAGCGTCACAAAATTCACAAAAGGCGTGGACAAGCATCGTCACAAATACGGTCGCACTAGGTCTACAATCCAGACGGAGGACAAATTAGTTTTACAAAAAAGCTATATCACGTTGATAAGCGTCTATATCTTTCTTTTTGATGTGTCCAGATTCTGTGTTGATTACACAAGTTTGAAAAATGAGAAATAAACCATTTGCGTCCCTCTTTTAAGTAATCATATTTGTTTTGGCGGGGATTTAGTTTTAGCTAGGTGGACATCAGGATGGAAGAGAAAACCCATCTGTACACCATTTACAACAGAACTTGTACAAGAAAAATATAAAATGAAATGTCTGGATGCGTTTGTTCTCTCATACGCAGATGCTGTTAGAATAGATTTCATTTTCATGAACGAAATGTCCCGTGCATGTAAGACTTGTCTTACCAAAGAGTACCTTGAAACAACAACTGTCGTTCGCTCTCAAACCTTAGTCTGATTGCGTAAGATAGCCATATCAGACGACATGTTCAGCAGCTATCAGACAGCAAATAGAAGAACCTCTGTAATAATGTTATCAAATCCCACAACATATGATCAGAGGGGTTATCGGTAGCAGGAGGCGGTGGAAAAGGGCTACTCATGCACACAAACCTTTAAAAGATGCATTATTAATGCCTGAAATATTTTCCTGAATTTCATAATTGCAGTATACACTTAAGAAAGGTCTTACTTTAACCCTTAAAGCAGCTCGTTCACAGATGGTCATTGACTAAGAATTTGATTTTAACTATCTGTGTGTATTACGTCTACCAATACCCGTCTACAGACGCATTGTCACCCAATGCAACATTTCGTGATTATAAAAGATGTGTAATTTCTCCATCATTAGCTAAAATAGCGTTAAGAACGGTATAATACCTAAATTTAGAATTTCTTTTTCGTATGCCGTCACATGACTGATCACATTCACTCTTAGTGCCAATCTGACTGAAGTACACGATCTAACTACGGTTACATCTGAAGGCGATCCATTCACTTCTATCGTCTCGATAATCTTGATTTTCAGTATTGTTAGTTATATCCCAGCCAATGAAACTGCATCTTATGACGCGTCATTATGGTTTACATGTACACACGGCGTGTTAATATTGAGTGTGTAAACTTTATAACAAGTTTAAATCATCTTAAATGTTTTGAAAATATTTTATGTTTTGTAGGATAAATATCTCCTTCGATTAATATAAGTGTAGTAAAGTTTCGGTTTGTATTTTGTAAATGAATATTAATTAGAGTAATAAGCATGGTGACGAAAATATTCAAGTAAACGGGCCTGTGATGCAGATGTCAATCAAATGTCAAAAGTTAGTGGAAATTTCCCCACGCATACAATTATCTCATTCCTCAATTTAAGCGACTGACTCACAGAATTTAAATTAAATTTTGTTTTCTTTAAAGTTAAAGAGTAGTCAATATCCTATGAAAAAAATGTTTCTATACGTTTTGAAAAAATGAAGAAAAAAAACATTATTTTCAACAGGAACCCATCGAACCCTTACGCTTTAGGACAATAAAGCTGCGTGCAACGACCTAGACCACTGAGCCACCACATATTGCATTTAATACGGTCATAATTAACAATATAAAGACTTTTAATGCATTTCTTAAAGTATTTTCAATCAAAACAACCTATAAATTCAACTGAAAATATATTTCTGCACAGGTAAACTGAGTCTATATTTGGTGTCAACTTGTCAATATCAACTCAATTTCAACAATCTATAAAACTTAACTGATGCACAGTCATGTTATTAGACAGATCCTTCCATCCTATGCCTCTAAAATCCAAATAAGGTATCACTGTAAAAAATTAACAAAGTAAACACCACTAAAACATTTAATACTGAACCCCAAAATATCATTTTTACTGGTGTTTTTAATATGAAATGACCATCTGAAGACACATGCAGCATATGCTTCAGTGACGGGCAGTGACGGGCAGTACAACTCTGTTGTTGACTTTCCAAACAGCCCACCAAACATCTTATGTTATTGGATCGTGAAGCCTTGGATCTGGATCTGTTATTTATTCATTCAGAATAATGGATACTGAGGATATTCCTATAGGTTTTGAGGAAATTCACTAGTTATATTATCTTATAAAATGTTAAAAGACCATGCAGATCTGCATGTTAAAAATATGGCTCATATACCTAATTTGACAGTCCAGCTGACTGGTTGACAGATTACAGATAAGGTACCAGGAACAGTATTACATTGTTTTGTTTTTGTTTTTATTTTTTTACTACAAATGACTTAATGGTGTACCTGGCATATCACAAAGTCAACAAAATACATCTGGCTCCAGCCTTTAGGGTCAACAGCTTTGGCATTCCCTTACACATTTGCTAATCAGAAAGAAGTATTTTCGTGATGTTGTGCAATGATCAAGGAAGACTTTCAGCACTGTGTGCTTCTCTATCTGTTTTGTCTGAGTGTCTGTTGGCTTCACTGCGAATATTACACAATTCTTTTAAATACTTCAAATGAATTAAATAAAATTTTCTCCTTCATGATAGAAGAATTCTCAGCAAAAATGTTACAAAAGGAATATCTGCTTAGTGAACTACTAACGAAATGTCATAAATAATGTCTTTCGACTCTACCTATTTGAATTACATTTAACTTCATCCACATATTCCAGCTGCAGCTAGCGTATACACTACACTTAGGAAATTCGACTAATAGCGAAAACACATAACAAACACTTCAACGCATAAAATTTACATAAAACCATCATTTACTTGCTATTATCTTGAAAAAACAATCAAAGATAATAAAAACTTATTATAACTGACCAGAAACTAAACTCTTCTGATGTCGCCAACACCTTTATGCATGCATGGAACTTCTTTACACGACTCAATAAATACAAAATGGGGTAAAGATGTAAGGGAGGTAACAACACTAGTCACGTATAAATTCTCCAACATACCAAGAACATTTAATACTTTGTACAGTAAGGTCGTAAGAGAAAACAATGTTTTTTTATCTACCTCAGAAGATCAAACCTATCCGTCCGAGGACGCTAAACGAAAGGACGATTTGGTATGGCCTTATGACGTGTTTCTGTATCTAAAACTGAGAAAGTAACTTAGTTTAGGTGTATCTTCACAACTATACCCAGAACTTTTACATAAATAAACAATTTCTTTTTTATTTTTCAACTGTGACGTTTACTGAGTTATTTGGGATCCCAGTTAAATACAGATTTTTCAAATGCATTCAAATAGTTAAAAATAGAAACTTATTTATCTTTAAGACATGAAAGCTAGGCACTGACTGGCTAATTGTAGATGAGAAGATGACTTGAATCTGAGGGTCACTTTACTTTACTTTACTTCAAACATGATTTAAATTGTACCTCCAAACATCGCTATCAAAGTGTTGCCATAATATTAAAAATGAAAGTATATCAGCTGATTCGAGTTTTTCTACAGGATCCATCACAAAAAATATATATAAAAACCACTTAAGACTTTAGTTTATTTATTTATACAATAAATTTGAAACTTGATTGAGATTATTAGATTGAGTTTTTTGAACAATTTAATACCTAATTTCTATTTGCGTAAGAGACCGGAAGTAGTGTTACGAAAAGTTTTGCCAACAAGCGATGAAATTGCATCTGACAGAAATCAGAGATACGGTGGAAAAAATGTTTTCACTTTGAATGGAGTTATTGATCGCTTTATTTAGAAATAAAGATTCAATTATCAGACAATGAGAGTTACATTGCATCTGTCATCTTGAATTCGCCAAAATCTGTTTGAAGTAAGGTGACACTCAGATTCATTCTTGTAAACTTTCGTACTTTGTGTTGTTTCTGTTGTAGAACGGAACATTTACCTACGAATGCCTGTGGTGAGATTGGTGAAGACGCAATTTTGCGGAATGTGTCACGTGGTACAGCAAGCACCCCAACTTCAACTTTTTACTGCCAAAAGTCTATACTGACTATACTAGTCAGACGCGTGTCAGGAACATTAAAATCATAAAAGATAATAACAAAGAAAACAAGTTTTTTTTCTTCTAAAGATCTTACTTAAACATTTATTTTAAATACTTAAAATCTATAAAACGTCTTCAGTCCACTGATTAAAGCTGGCACAGTTAGGGTAGCCCTAATCTCGGTCGGTAATTTGTTCCAGAGTCGTATAGTCCTTAGAAAGAATGAGTTCATGTGATGTTGTGTTTTTGATTGTGGGATGAGAAATGTTTTGTTTCTTGTGTTTGTAAGGTGACTGTGATCGACATCGACTTGTTTGTTTTTTATTTTGTGTACCATGACCAGGCTGGTATGGTTTTGCCTTTGTTCTAATGTTGACCATTTTAGTTCCTTAATCATGTCCGTTACACTGCTTGTATAGTAGTAATCATTATGAACGTACCTTGCAGCTGTCCTCTGGACCATTTCTATTCTGTGAGTGAGATATTTTTGCAATGGATGCCATATGGTTGAGCAGTATTCGACCTGTGGTCTTACATATGTTTTGTATGCAGCTTCTTTGAGTTGTTTGTTTTGTGTTTTGACATTTCGTCTGATGAACCTTAAGCTGCTTTCTTTGCTTTGTTTGTGATGTTGTTTATGTGTGATGACCATATTTTAAGGCTGTGTAAATCATTTTGTAAGGTTTGTGCAGATGCTTGTGAATTAATTGTTAAATAAACTATGGCGTCGTCCGCAAATAGATGCACCCGGCTCCTGACACTTCCTTGTAGGTCATTGATGTATAAGAGAAAGAAGCACGGACCTAAGACTGATCCCTGTGGGACACCAGAAAGCACAAGGAGCCAGTCAGAGACCTTGTTTTCCACTAATACTTGTGATCTGTTTTTGAGAAAGTTTTGTATCCATGAACAGATGTGTGGATGAACTCCCATGTGTTTCAGCTTGTGTATGAGTTTGTGGTGGTCTACTTTGTCGAAAACTTTACAGAAGTCTTTCCTGTGCATTTTAACCTAAACGAGCAACGTTCTTTTGTCAGAAAACAAAGACTTCACCTACAATAACGAGGGACAGTATAAAAAGACTTTTTTTTAGTTCAACTATGCACGAGCTGCTTAAATTCGTTTCTACATTTGTAAAGATTAAATGGTTTGGGCTATTTTTAATTCATTGAATTACCATTCCTAATATGTGTTACTATAAAATCAATGGAAATTTAATGAACTGCAATTACAAGAAAAAAGAAAAGAAAAAGAAAAAAACAGGTAAAAATGTCATACCGAATACAAAGTGACCTTTCTCAAAGTTTGAATAATCTATTTTTATTTTAAACAATGATTACTAATAGAAACTTAGAAAATACTTTCTACTGTGTAAACATTGTCCATAGAATTTGAAATTAAGTACATTATTATGAAATTTACAAGGCCTTTAGAAATTTCAAGGATACGTGTACACATTCTTAATCGAATCATTTTCATGTATACCCAAAACTAAAGCTCTTAACTAAAGTTAATTTCAAATGTCTTCAGTCTTCAGTGGAGTCAACTCTTTTTCCAATTTAGCAAGCCTTAGGCAAGTCAGACGAAATTCGTCCTCTGCCATTTGGTTGCATATCGTCTCCAAACATTCCTGCGAACGTTTATACCCTTGAGGGGTATAAAGAAATATATTCAACAAAGGAAGTTGAAACGTCCATCTATCAATGAAAGGGTTGTATTTCTTTCTGCTTTTCTTTGTAGCTTGAAGTAAAACATTGTCATCACTACCCAGGAGCGAAAATGTCTTCAGGTGTTTCTTAATAACATCCTTAGGAACAGACAATTCTTCAGAAAATTTGTCCAGTGACTTGTCATCGAGGCAAAACTTACTTAAGCAAAGATAATAATCAGTTCCCACTATCATAGAAAGACCATTTTTTAATCCTACGAGAACAACACTCAGTGTTCCCAAGGCTCTCAAGAACTTGTTGGCAGTTTTACTCGATTCTTGTTTTGTTTCTATTTCCCTTTCAACATACCTTTGTAGGAAAAAACGTATTGCTTTTCCTCTTATATTGAGCAAACTTTTAATAGTTTCATTCAATGTATGGAAGTCATACAGTCCAGGTTTTGGTGAGCTGACGAGGTAAATGCTGGATGCTATCTTTTTTAATCCTCCATCACATAATTTCTCGGCAATACTTTCTTTTATCCTCTTCATTATTTCAGTTTCACAAAATTGACCTGGGTAATCTCTTTTTGAATTTTTCATGTCGATATCAATTTTTGTTCTAACAAAAAGGACATGTTTGCCTAATTTATCAATTTCATTTGCAAGCCAAATATCGTTTTCGAAGAAGCGTACAGCTGTCACAATTATAACAACATCAAAGCGAGAAAAATTCATGTCATCCAAATATTTTCTTCTTGTAAATTTCTGTGTTCCTATACCGGGCAAGTCCCAGAGAGCTACGTTTTTGTTGTTTGGATACGTGTATGCTTGACCCTCTGTAGTTGTTTCGTCGACTCCTACCTTGGCTGCACCTTTCTCGGACGGCCTCAGTTTTCTCAGAGCATTTATCAGGCTAGATTTTCCAGCACCTGCGTTTCCTGTTACAGCAACGAGAACTTCTCTTTCCTTCCAATGATCAAGCGATTTTCTGACATAATCGAACAGTCCATGTGTTGTCCCTGACTTCTTCATTTCGGTCTTAAGATCTTTTTCACTAACGAATGAACTGAATTTCTGTCACAAAAAAGATAATTAAAATATTATCAAGCAGTTGTATGGTTAAGCTAACACCCCATGTTTATTTATATTGCCTTCACTTCAGCTATTAGATGGAAGTGTTTTTAGACAAAAAAGACAAATGACCAGCGACACGGGAAAAAAGTCACCTTGAAATAATTTTCGGAAATTAATCGTTCTTCTTAGATTTGAAAAAAAGATAATCCAGGATAAATGTCTGAAGTTTCAGTTTCCTGTATAAATCAGATACAAAAGACTTTCATGTTGATGAGAAACATGACGCGCAAAATTGATATTCCTACAAATAACGTCACTTACTTTAATATGACGTCAACTTTTATCTAAGTTGCTGTTGGCAGTAAATAAATATTGTAGATTTTATATATTCGACTATAAGCAATTTGATTGTAAAATTCTATACCATTTCAAATTATCCCACCTTTTTACAAAACTATAGATGTTATTACTACTATTAAATATTGCGTTTTATTTAGATATGAATTCTACATAAGAAAGTACTGTCTCAAATCATCTGTTGCCATAGTAATGATCATCAAGAACTTGATACAAAATAGGTATTTCATGAAATATTCAGGCTACCTTTGTTTCACTTTAACTTTGCCTAGGAGTACGAGTAATTTGTCATTTTTCGTAGATTTCCAATTCAGTTTATTTCAATATCATACGAAATATTCGAGTATCCCTATTCCCGTGTCGTCAGTAAAAAAATAAGAGGGCCATGATGGCCCTAAATTGCTCACCTGAGTCCCATTGCTCATGTTACAAATATCGTTTTTATAGGTGCAAGGTTGAAAAAGTTTGCAATAAGTTTGAAGACTGTTGGTGTAATGGTACTCAATTTTTTTAGCAGAAATAGTTTTACTCTACATCCCTGTGACTCTGACCTTTGACCTAAAGACCCCAAAACAATTGGGTTCTTCTAATATAATTACACTATAAAGTTTGAAGGTTTTGGGTAATGATACTCCAGTTACTGAGAAGAAATAGTTTTCTCTCTACATGTCCCTGTGACCTTGACTTTTGACCTACTCACCCCAAAAATGATTAGGTTCTTTAACTGAGTAAAGAAAATCATCCTATGAAGTTTGAAGGCTCTGGGTGTAATGGTACTATAGTTACTCTGCAGAAATAGTTTATCACTCTACAGGTCCCTGTGACCCTGACCTTTGACATACTAGCCCCAAAAACGATGTGGTTCTTCTATTTAGTAAAATAAATCATCCTATAAAGATTGGAGGCTCTGGATGAAATAGTAATCCTGTTATTGAGTGGAAACTGTTTTCACCCTTTGAGCCCCTATGACCTTGACCTTTGACCTACTGACCTCAAATTCAATAGGTTTCTTTTACTCAGTAAGTGTAATTACCCTATGAAGATTAAAGGCCCTGGGTGAAATAGAACTCCAGTTATTGCGCTGAAACGGTTTTCACTCTTTGGGCCCTTATGACCTTGACCTTTGACCTACTAACCCCAAAATCAATATGGCGCTTCTACTAAGTCAGAGCAATCATCCTGTTAATTTTAAAGGTTCTGGGTGAAATAAAACTCCAGTTATTGAGCGAAAACAGTTTACATTCTTTGGGTTCCTGTGTCCTTGGCCTTTGACCAACTCACTCCAAAATCAAGGTGATTCTTCTACTCTGTAAGGGCAATCACCCTGTGACATTTGAAGGCTCTGGATGAAATAGAACCCCAGTTATTGAGTGGAAACGGTTTACACACTTTGGGCCCCTGTGACCTTGACCTTTGACCTACTGACCCCAAAGTCAACATAATTTTTTAACTTAGTAAGGGCAATCAACCTATGAAAGTTGAAGGCTCTTGGTGAAATAGAACTGCAGAAACGGTTTTCACTCTTCGGGCCCCTGTGACCTTGACCTTTGACCTACTGACCCCAAAATGAATGCGATTCTTTTACTAAGTAAGGGCAATCATCCTGTTATTGCCAAAGGCTCTGCGTAAAATAGAACTCCAGTTATTGAGCGGAAACGGTTTACGCTCTTTAGGCCCCTGTGACCTTGACCTTTGACCTTTTGACCCCAAACTAATAGGGTTCTTCTTCTCAATAAGGGCAATCACCCTATGAATGCTGAAGTTTCTGGGTAAAATAGAGCTACAGTTATTGTGCGGAAACGGTTTTCACTCTTCGGGTCCCTGTGACCTTGACCTTCGACTTACTGACCCCAAAATAAAAGCGCTTCTGTTACTAGGTAAGGGCAATCACCCTATGACGTTTGAAGGCTCTGGATATAATAGAACTCCAGTTATTGAGCAGAAACGGTTTACACTCTTTGGGCCCCTGTGATCTTGACCTTTGACCTACTGACCCAAAAACCAATACGGTTTTTTTACTCAATAAGCGCAATCACCCTATGAAAGCTGAAGTCTCTGGGTGAAAAAGAACTGCAGTTATTGTGCGGAAACGGTTTTCACTCTTCGGACCCCTGTGACCTCGACGTTTGACCTACTGATCCCAAAAGCAATAGGGTTCTTTAGGTCAGTAAAGGCAATCACCCTATGAAGATTAAAGGCCCTGGGTGAAATAGAACTCCAGTTATTGTGCGGAAACGGTTTTCACTATTTGGGCCCTTATGACCTTGACCTTTGACCTACTGACCCCAAAATCAATGTGGTGCTTCTACTAAGTAAGGGCAATCATTCTATTAAGGTTAAAGGCTCTAGGTGAAATAAAACTCCAGTTATTGAGCGAAAACAGTTTACATTCTTTGGGGCTCCTGTGACCTTGGCCTTTGATCTACTCATCCCAAAATCAATGTGGTTCTTCTACCCTGTAAGGGCAATCACCCTATGACGTTTGAAGGCTCTGTATGAAATAGAACTCCAGTTATTGAGTGGAAACCGTTTACACTCTTTGGGCCCATGTGACCTTGACATTTTACCTACTGACCCTAAAATCAACCGGATTTTTCAAATTAGTAAGGGCAATCACTTTATGAAGGTTGAAGGCTCTGGGTGAAATAGATCTGCAGTTATTGTGCAGAAACGGTTTTCACTCTTCGGGCCCCTTTGACCTTGACCTTTGACCTACTGACCCCAAAATCAATGTGGTTCTTCTACTCAGTAAGGCAATCATCCTCTGATGTTTGAAGGCTCTGGGTGAAATAAAACTTCAGTTATTGAGTGGTAACAAAATGTAACAGATGGCCCATGTGACCTTGACATTTGACCTACTGACCCCAAAATCAACTGGATTTTTCAAATTAGTAAGGGCAATCACTTTATGAAGGTTGAAGGTCTGGGTGAAATAGAACTGCAGTTATTGTGCAGAAACGGTTTTCACTCTTCGGGCCCCTTTGACCTTGACCTTTGACCTACTGACCCCAAAATCAATGTGGTTCTTCTACTCAGTAAGGCAATCATCCTCTGAAGTTTGAGGGCTCTGGATGAAATAAAACTTCATTTATTGAGTGGTAACAAAATGTAACAGATGGACAGACAGACAGAAGGACAGACAGACAGACAGACAAACAAGGCATAAACAATATGTCTCCCCCAGAGAGGGGGGAAGACATAAATATCTAAGCTGTATGCCTTTTAGTTTCTGATGTTAAGACTTTTTAAACTTTTCCTATATAACTCTTTGTAAAACATGTGAGCCCTGGAGCGGGACCATTTTTGACCCAGGAGCAATGATTGAACAAACTTGGTTACGGTCAACTGGACAATGCTGCACACCAAATATCTAAACTCTAGGCCTTGCGGTTTCTGACAAGAAGATTTTTTAAAGTTTTTCCTATATAAGTCTATGTAAAACACGTGAGCCCTGGAGCGGGACCATTTTTGACCCAGGAGCAATGATTGAACAAACTTGGTAACGGTCAACTGGACAATGCTGCACACCAAATATCTAAACTCTAGGCCTTGCGGTTTCTGACAAGAAGATTTTTTTAAAGTTTTTCCTATATAAGTCTATGTAAAACATGTGACCCCTGGGGCGGGGCCATTTGTGACCCAGGAGCCATGATTTGAACAAACTTGGTAAAGGTCCACTGGACAATGCTGCACACCAAATATCTAAACTCTAGGCTATGCGGTTTCTGACAAGAAGATTTTTTAAAGTTTTTCCTATATAACTCTATGTTAAACATGTGACCCCTGGGGCGGGGCCATTTTTGACCCAGGAGCCATTATTTGAACAAACTTGGTAAAGGTCCAATGGACAATGCTGCACACCAAATATCTAAACTCTAGGCTATGCGGTTTCTGACAAGAAGATTTTTTAAAGTTTTTCCTATATAAGTCTATGTAAATATATGACACCTGGGGCGGAGCCATTTGTGACCAAGGAGCCATGATTTGAACAAACTTGGTAAAGGTCCAATGGACAATGCTGCACACCAAATATCTAAACTCTAGGCTATGCGGTTTCTGACAAGAAGATTTTTTAAAGTTTTTCCTATATAACTCTATGTAAAACATGTGACCACTGGGGCGGGGCCATTTTTGATCCAGGGTCTATGATTTGAACAAACTTTCTAGAGGTTCACTGGACAATGCTGCACACCAAATATCTAAACTCTAGGCCTTGCAGTTTCTGACAAGAAGATTTTTAAAGTTTTCCATGTCTATGTTAAATCCAGAGACCCCTGGGGCGGGGCCAATTTTGACCATAGGGGAATAATTTGAACAATTTTTGTAGAGGCCTACTACATACCAAATATCTAAGCTCTAGGCCTTGTGGTTTCAGAGAAAAAGATTTACAAAGTTTTTCCTTTCATTTGCCATAGCAACCAGAGTTCTTGATGGAATTGATTTCTTTGAACAACAACATTCATACAAGGAACATCCCTGGCAAGTTTCATCACTTTTGGCCCAGTGGTTTAGGAGGAGATGTTGTTTAAAGAAAAATGTTGACGCACTAACGCACTCACGCACTTCGTGCTCAGGTGAGTGCTCAGGTGAGTAAAAATGAATGCAATTGTATGACTTCATAGAGTGTGTATACAATTGGAAGGGAATAACCTAAAATGGAAATGAATCTAACTACAAACTCAAGTCATTCTACACTGGAAAACCATTTGCCGGGAACGCCGATGTTAGCTGTGAGCAGTAAATGTGACTGAAATTTTGATCGAAAAACTGTTAAAAAATTAAAACTAATATTATTTGCTCAAATCACGTTCAATATGAACAATTTTAAATTTCCACTATGTTTGTTTATATAAATAAAGTGAAATGCGGGCTTAAACGTAAATAGTTGAACTTGCTTTAACAGACGGTAAAACGTGAACGGAATCACCAAGTTATTTTTGAATAGGTGGCGTGACAAAAACAACCAATCGTCGTTTCTCTTGGGTTGCTTTTCCGTAAATCACATAACAGGTACTTCAACCGTCCAATAATTCACTGCGAAATTTAGAGCGAATTCTTAATTTTCTATCTAGAACCACGTCGGTCAAGTTAGGAAACCACCCGTTTGCTTTTTTATTTTTTTTTAAAAAAGAGGAAATCTTTGTTACTGGGACTGATCATTGTATTTATTTCGATCACATTTATTGGCGTCCGCGCCGAAGCGCGACACCCTTTATGGAATGAGTTCAGATTTTGTGAAAGGGTAGTTGTTGTTGTTGTTATTGACTGTCATTCATGTCGCGATATGGTTATGAATAGCGAACTGGAGAATTTTGCAGGAAATGAAATGAAATGCAAACATATTTAACAATAAATTGCACTTTTTACAAATTTGTTTACAAAAGAATATTTTAGATAATAAATTAATCTTAGCCATTTCTTATTACGAACTGTTATATTGATATTATTATCATATCTGTTTCCGTAGGTTCTTTCCGGTTAATTAATCGCTCATTTCGTTTTTTTTTGGTGTTTGGTTCCCGAGGTCAGCACTATGAAAGACTAGAAACAGTCTATATATTTTTTACGATTGGTCGAGACAGTCACGTGATTTCAATATCCCGCCATTTTTTTGGAGCTATATGGTTATGAATAACGAACTGGAGAATTTTGCAGGAAATGAAATGAATGCAAACATATTCAACAATAAATTGCACTTTTTACAAATTTATTTATAAAAAAATATTTTAGATAATATATAAACCTTAGTCATTATATATTACGGACTGTTATTATGATATTATTATCATATTTGTTTCCGTAGGTTCTTACGGTTAATTAATCGCGCACTTCGTTTTTTGGTGTTTGGTTCCCGAGGTCAGCGCAATGAAAGACTAGAAACAGTCTTCATATATTTTACAATTGGTCGGGACAGTCTCGTGATTTCAATATCCCGTCATTGTTTGGAGCTGCAGCAGCTTAGTGTCAAGATAGTAAGAGGTTATTTTAGGAAATATGCATCAAGGTTGCCATATTTTCAGTCCATTTAGCGGCATGCAATGCACAGCTATGGCCCTGATTGCACTTCTGACATTTTTTAACCGTGAATATCTAAATCGACCCAAATTCTTGCCGCAAGAAGTTGATTCCATTTTGTTTCAAGGCTATCGATTTTATGGTGATTTGAGTGGAAACCTGGACATGATTATGTATCTTAGTCATGTTGATTTGCCAAATACTGTGACATTTAACAACAGAAACTTTCGTCTTGCAATATATTCCATAATTTCTGTCCCACAAATATTGTGAGATTTTGTAATTTTTATTCTGAACTGTGCCAAATAATAGTTCTTGACGTTTTCCTCATACCTGTCTAAAAGTCAGTCTTCCCTTGAATTGATAAATAATGATTCACCATATCAACATTCCACGCAAATTCATTCTTGATATTTTAATGTACCATTATTTTTGTTGGCATGTATTACAAAAAACACCTGAATTTCGTCACTGACATTCGTCTTATATATTTCATTCCAGTGTGTGTTCTACTTTCAGTATTAATAGAAACCATTTTTTTAAAATTTGACATTAAACAGACTTAGTACATTTTGACTACTGTTTTGTATGTTCCAAAGAAAATACATTTGATATTCTAATCTCTAGCAAACCAACCAAAGTTCAGGATGAACAACTAGTGTGTTATTAAGTATTTCGTTTGCCCATTTATCTACCTACAAACCTGGC
Organism: Cyclina sinensis; assembly: GCA_012932295.1. NCBI lineage: Eukaryota > Metazoa > Mollusca > Bivalvia > Venerida > Veneridae > Cyclina > Cyclina sinensis. The sequence goes on from JAAONU010000013.1 coordinate 45,322,700, forward strand.
GAATCCAAATTAACCATTGAAAAGTTTATAAGAATATATCTGATCATCAGATGTCTACTAGTTTATTGTCTCTTGATGCATTTCTTGCTTTTAAACATTCCTTTGGACGCCCTTTGATGCTTTGCATCAGTGCTTTTCTTGTAGTATATTGATTGAAGAAACGAGAAAGAAAGCATAAAACATTTGCCTGTATATCCCTTTAAGCTTTTTTATCTATTTGTTTTATTTGTGAATATATAAGAAAAAATGAATGTTCAATCGTTATTAGGGGATGTAGGGTTTTAAGTCCTACATATCCCTCCAACATAACTGTATTTTTTGTTCTAGTATGATAAAATGGAGAATGGAGTAGCTGCTAGATATAGAGTTGAGGAAATCTGTACAATGAATTTCAACTGTTTTTAGATAATAGCTTTAACCTAGTGGTTTGATGTACCTTAAAGAAGCAAGTTTTCTAGGATCAGCACGTGCGATATCTGGCTGATTTCTGTTTAGTAACAAATGAGATGTTTTCTTACATAAAATGAAGCTTTTTATTTAAAAAAAAGATTGACTGTAGAGCAAAGTTATCAGAAATTCTTCAAATCTGTTAAGTCTAAAATGGTTAATTTTTCCCCTTTCTTACCTTATATTCTTCTTCCATGCTGTCATCATTTTCAAAACAATCTCGAGATAAAAATTCAATTATGTCTGCTTCATCATTTTCGTTTCCTTTGTCAGCACTTTTGTCTCCTTTGTAATCGCTTTCGTTTCTTTTGTCAGCACTTTTGTCTCCCTTGAAATCACTTTCGGTTCCTTTGTCAGCACTTTTGTCTCCCTTGTCATCACTTCCGTTTCCTTTGTCATCACTTTCGTTTCCTTTGTCATCACTTTCGTTTCCCTTGTCATCACTTTCGGTTCCTTTGTCAGCACTTTTGTCTCCCTTGTTATTACTTTCGCTCCCTTTGTCTTCACTTTCAACTCGTTTATCGTCACTTTTGTTTAGTTGATTTGTTTTTCTTCTGACGTTAGGTTCCGACCCAGCTTCATGACTTCTTTTTTCAAATTTATGGGAAGCCTCATAACTAGAAGACAAAGAAGTTTGTCATTGTTTTCAATTGCTCCAGGTTTCATAAGTATTTGTAGTTGATATTTTACTAGATGAGGACAGCGATTTATTTTAAGGAAATTATGAACAGGACTTGCATAACATTTCCAAAAATGTTTTTATTAAAGATGTAAAATGGGTCTAAATGAACTTATTTTCTTCGTTAGTTGCTGACATGCATCGTCGTTAACACAAACACCACGATCAATACAATTTATTGAAGTACTTCAACATAAAAAATATGTGATTAATGTTTTCAACAGAAAGAGTATTGAATACATCCATATATTTATATGTTATCAAAACGAAAAAACCTTATATACATTTAAGCAAATATAATTTCAAATCATTCTTTTATAAATAAAAAGAATACTTTTGAGAGATGTTTGTTTTCCTCGAGTGAGTCAAATGAATAGACTATATTGCCAAATGGCATAATCACAAGAATTGTAAGAATATGTTAATAATTATTATACGCCCGTCGAAGACGGGACGTATTATGGGATCCCCCCTGGCGGGCGGACGGGCGGCGTCCTGATGTTTATCCAGAGCATAACTCCTACACTATCAAAGCTATTGACTTAAAACTTCATAGTTGGATGGATCGCATTAAGACAGAGTGCAGTGCTTAAGAACCATCACTCTGCACTTCTTAATTTTGGAGTTATTCCCCTTTGTTTATTTTTTTCTTGTCCGGAGCATAACTCCTACATTATCAAAGCTATTGACTTGAAACTTGATACGTAGATAGGTCTTATTAAGGCAAAGTGCAGTACCTAGGAACTGTAACTCTGTTCTTCATGTCTTTGGAGTTATGCACCTTTGTTTAATTTTCTTGTTCGGAGCATAACTCCTATGTTATCAAAGCTATTGACTTAAAACTTCACAGATAAATAGATCTCATTGAGACGGAGTACAGTTCACAAAAGCCGTCATTGTACACTTTATGATTTTGGAGTAATTCCCCTTAGTTCAATTTTCGTACTTGATGTTTGTTTGTTCTACATTATCAAAGCTATTGACTTGAAACTTCATAGGTGGATAGATGTTATTGAAACAAATTGCTCTATTGACGGGCGTATTTTGCTCCGCCTTGCGGCGCTCTTGTTAACAATGAATATACCTGGAAACGAATACAATTTTATTGGTCTCTGCAAAATCGAGTGAATTAAGAAAAATGTTTCAAACCATTTTGTCATTAACCAAATATTTACAATTAAGCGACTTGTGAGCATAGTGTAATTATCTGTTTACAGAAATTAACGTAGGAACACAATACACACAACAAATTATTTAACATAACGTAGCATTTAACATTACACTTTATTTAACTTCACATGACAAAATATGTAACTCTAAGTCATTAACTGATATTATTTTATGAATAATATGACTTTTTTATCGACACTCAGTCCATTGTTCAAATACTTAGAAATATACATTTGTGAAGGATTCAAGTTACAAGTGTCAAGAGAACAATGAAACTGGCATTGAAATTGGCCACGAAGATCTAAAATTTAAATCATACTAAAGACCTTCGATACAAAGCAGTTACTCTGTGTTTATTGATACTATTCTTTTGTATTCTATATAATGGTAAGCTACACGATTTAAAATGTAAATTCAATGGTTATTTAAATACCATTGTCAAATGAATGACATTTAACAGTCTATCGGTAATGTATCAGCAGCGAAGTACATGCAGTGAATTGTAAAAACTGCTAATACCTAATGTTTTTTTTTTTTTGTTTTTTTTTAATACTTTTATTCTCCCCGTCATAGGTGTGTGAGGGTCGGGGAACTATCCACACTCTACACCTTACAATTATTCATGATTCTTAAGTGTATTCATAACTATCCAACGTATATACAAACGGGGACTGTAATTATATATACATGTATAAGATTTCATATCCAGATCAAAAGATTCTACATATATTTATTTACATGTAACTTTTAGTTTACAAAAGTATCATTATTATTACATGTTTATTAATAAATGGATCTCTAAGGCCTAAAAGTATTAAAACACATCAAATTTTAATAGCATGTTGGACATATTGCTCTGTTTTCAGAATACAATAATAAGAATGTCAAAGGCTCATAATTCAAAATCTTTGGATATATGAAAATCTTTACATAAATTGACTTCCTAATACCTATCGTTGGTCGCTACTTGTCGAGAGAATTCATAGTCTAATAAACGTAAAATAGTTTGATGTATATGTAACTACTGACTAGGACCATTGAGTTATTAACTAGTAACCTATTTTTATTAAAGTGAAAATTGCTAACAGTCCTTTACCTAAATTGAATGAAAAATCAAATGTTTACCTGTCAAGATAACGTATTCCACTTTCAGGAGCCTTAGCCATTACGACTTCTTTTGACGGTCGTTTTGGATGTGTTTCCACGTTTGACCGATATAGGTTCGATAACACAACTATAAAAAATACAGTTAATATTAAACACAAGAATGTTACGATTATTTCAACCATCTTGAACGTGCAGGTCTGACACAAAATGTTCTTCCGCCATAAACTCGATAACACTGCCTATTAGATAAATAGATCTTCCGTTGATACCAAATAGTTCATTAAAAACCCAATTTGAATGAAATAATGAAAAACCTAAAGGCAAGATCAAATTTAAAATGATGTAATATTATGTTCACCTACAAACTTTTAAAGCGCAAACAAATTTACTCAAATAGCAACCGGAGTCGAAAATGAAAGTACCTGAATTCCACGAAATCAGAGCTATTTAAAGCACAAACGTACAATTACAGGTGTATGATAAGTGTGTTATTGTGAAGGGGAAACAACTATTATAGACCAGCAACATTTATCAGCAAAGATTGCATAATAATGTAAAGGAACCTATCAATTACAAGTCTTGTACAACCATAACAACTATTATCAGTTGTGAGATAGCATGCTATATGATTCTATGGAATTTGACGCTATTTGTACTATTAATTCAAATATTATTGGAAATGTCAATGTTTGTGCAGTTGGTGGCCCGGCGGCCTAGAGGCATAACCGTGCGGCCTGATGGCCTTACTGTAACGGCCTGGCTTCTTAGAGGCCTGAAATTATATATTCTGTATTAGTATAAATGCAAATGTTAGGAAGTTATTAATAATAAGAGGAATTTGGGGCAACTTTTCTGAGATTTTAAAAAGTAAGATTTCATTTAACTGAAACAAAGTTGCTAGTGTTTCAGATTACTCGACTAATTGTAACAAATAGCATCAACAAAAGGGGTTTGTTGTATTTTTGCAAATTTAGAGAGTTTTTCATTAGAAGAAGTATTTGCTATCTGTAGGCTGCTAGCTAAGTCCACGAACTTTATTAATATTACCATTCTGAAACAATTTTTCTGACACATGTCGATTTAATCCTAAACATATAGAAGAATCCAGACTGTGAATTTACTGCCGCTAATTCTCTCTCCCTCTCAATCGTCGGTACAAGTTGCCCACATGACCGAAGACCCCTGCAAAAATAAGTTAATTTCAGTTCGGGGAGATTGTACAAGATGCAGCAAATCCAAAAATTAACTAAAACTGTGAACGTTACAACTTCTAATCGAAAGAACTCTACAAGTGGCCATTTGTAGAAACATACATCGCTTTGTTCATCCGTACGTAAGCAATCCATTATGCGGTATACTACTTTTACTGTTTTCTATCGACTAAAAAAGCTACAACCTATCTACACGAAGTCTAGATGTTGATGACATACCTTTCGCTTGGGCCGACCCAAGAATCTTGCAGTTGTATGCTGTGTGATAATAAAATGTTCATATAAGTTGATATATTCAATTTGGTAGTGTGATACCTGAAGTCATGTTTTTGTTTATAACTGGAAAAAATTTAAAATTTGTTTTTATACCATTTTTACGCTAATCTATAAACTATAAACAGCGCTTTAAAGAAGAATGGACATCCTGAGACTGATACTGCTAGTCTTTTCATCATTGCTAGAAGAACAAGTGACTATTAATTAAGTAAACTTAGTGGCGGACAGTAACCGACCTAATCATTACAACATGCATCTACACTTTCGATTTCGTTCAGTGAGGATATCTTTTGCCAGAACTTTGTCATAAGTTATTCTATTGTGTCTAAAACGTCAACATGAATTGCAAGATGTAACGCCAGTAACAGTGCCCAAGTTCGGCTGCTTTTTTGTACATGTGGTGACATACATCTTTTCCCACGGCCACGCCAGCCGGAGTCGATTTCCAATAATAAAAAGGATCAGTCTTTTTTATTCTATACATTTTGCTTTTAAATGAAACCATGGTCTCAACTTGATTCATCTGAACATTCAAAACTTCATCTAATTGCTAGTGATTTAAGACTAGCATATTTTTGTTTTTCTGAAACCTGGCTCGATCAGACAGTTCCTGATTCAAAAAATTATTTCGAAAATTATATCGGACGTCGAAATGATCGTAATCGACAAAGGAGCTGTAGTAGAGGCTACCTGGATAAACATTTTTCTGCCAGAAACTAAACTAGTTCTTTGTGGTGTGATATACCGGCCACCGAATCAATCAATTTTTTAAAGTGTTTAGAATTATTGTGTTCTTCATGTGATCACATTATTTTTTCGTGAATACATAATTCTTTTAAGTAAATACAGATGTACCTAGCTCCAGAAGATGTTTACTTTATGAAAATTTATTATCTTTTTGTGAATTATTCAATTTCACACAGTTAAAGATCCAACAAGAATTTCAAGTTCTTCATTTACTGTGATAGACCTGATATTTTTTATCAGATGGTGAAAGAATTTCAAACAGTGGAGTAGTTGACATTGCTATCAGTGACAATTCTTTGATATATTGTACTCGAAAAATATATCGTTCTTATATTGGTAAGCATAACACTGAAAATTAGATATCAGAAAAAATATAACAGAGAATATGTTCAGCAATCTTAATTATCCACATATTTAAGTTCACTGATACTTAGTGATAGTAACAAGTCACATATTGGTGTTGATCATTTCATATCCTTAAACTGGTTACCAGTATCACAAAGAGTTGATCAGATTACTCTAGGTCATGTACATAAAATCAAGTAAGGATTAGCCTCTCACTATATATGTAAACATTTCATTCCCCTTACTTCGGTGCATGATCGCTGTACAAGGTCAAAAGTGACTGTTGTTTCTTCCCAAGTGTCAAATTCAAATTTTACTTTCAGTGATACTGGGCGCAACTCATTACACAAGGTAGGCAGTTTTGGTAAAAGGTCCTTCGCTTATAATGCGATTGTTCGGTGGAACAGACTCCCCCAGCAGTATTAGTAGAACAAAACGTGAAGTTGGCAGTAGTTGTAAGAGCAGTAGCAGTAGGAAAACGTGAAGCTGGCAGTAGCAGTAGATAAAACGTGAAGTTGGCAGTAGCAGTACGAGCAGTAGAGGTAGGTAAATCTGAAAGTGTGCGAGAGTGTCTATTACAGTCGCAGACCGGTGCAATCAAACCGGGAGGGTCCCTAGATATCAAAACTAAATTTTTTGCGATTGGCACTAAAACGTCTGCACGAATGTCAGAAACAGACGCAAACCAATAAAATGGACTCTGGAGAGTCCTTCAACATGAAAATGATATTTTCGCAATGGTCACCATAATTTCTGAAAGTCTGCAAGAGAGACAAAAATAGTCGCAGACCGGTTAAATCGACCCGGGAGGTTCCATAGACATGAAAGCTGGCATTTTCTCTATTGGCACCAGAATTCCTTAAAGTCTACGAGAGTTTCAGAAACGATATAAATTATAACATGAAAACCCTTTCAACTCTATTTTATTCGATTTACTAGTCCACGATTCAGTTAAATTTTTGACATCATTTTTAGTTAAAAGGTCAGTAAAGTTTTTGTCTGTTTTTTTTTTTTGCTAGAACTCAGCCGTTACAGTTCAATACTAAGCATTTAAGCCCATCCGCGTTTTTCTAGGCATCTGTAACTATTTTCCACTGACATAGAGTTTGTTGTAGAACACACAAGCTGTATTTTCGGCCTCTTTTTCTTGCTTCATTTTTCTGAAAAGTCTCTTCTTCCTTGCTGCAACTTCCGAGGGGAAACGGTTCCGTAATGTAATAATTCGTGTCTTTTAAATTGTGACTAGATTTACACACAACTTCCCTGTCGGGGGACATATTAAATCTACATTAAATTTCTCGAAAGTTAGTTTTTTTATGGTTTTTCAATTACGTCCTCTTTAATCTCACTACAAATTGCGCATTGATTAGGATTAAAGAGAAAATAAATATATAAAAAAAAAACAGAAAAAAACTAATCTTTCGAGAAATTTCATTGTGGAAAAATTACGGCTTGCAAAAGATTTGGTGTCAAGCATTAAAATAGAAAGAGCGCATCGCATATAGTCGCTATACCAAGGGATCAAAAAGAGCCGCAAAATAGAAGTCGTTGTATCGTATGTAAATTTAATATGTCGGCCGACAGGGAATTTGTCTGTAAATCTATTATATCACAATTTAAAAGACACGAATTATTACATTACGGAACAATTTCCCCCGGAAGTTGCAGCAAAGAGGAAGACACTTTTCAGAAAAATGAAGCAAGAAAAGGAGGCCGAAAATACAGCTTGTGTGTTCTACAACAAACTCTATGTCAATGGAAAATAGTTACAGATGCCTACAAAAACGCGGATGGGCTTAAATGCTTAATATAGAACTGTAACGGCTGAGTTCTAGCAAAACAACAGACAAAATCTTTACTGACCTTTTAACTAAAAATGACGTCATAATCTTAACTGAATAGTGGACTAGTAAATCGAATAAAATAGAGTTGGAAGGGTTTTCATGTTATAATTTATATCGTTAATGCAGACATTGCAATGCTAAAAGAAATAGAAGTAGTATAGTTGTGTATCTTAGGAATAATGTTAAAGTTGGTATTTCAATAATGAAAAATATACATGACACGATTATTTGGTTAAAACTGGATAAATATTTCTTTAATAATTCTTCTGACATTTATTAAGCTGCAGTTTATTTATGGGGAGATGCAAATTTGATAGATATAGATTTGATAAACTGTTTGCAAAGTGATATAGAACTTTTAAAGTCGAAAGGCACGGTGTTAATTTCCGGTGATTGTATTGCAAGGACATCATGCAAACATGACTATATATTATCTGATCAAATTATGCCCGACATCGACTCCGATGATTATTGTGTTGATACACCCTTGCCAATATGTTCAATTGACAACATAAGTAACTCATATGGTAATAAATTAATAGACATGTGCAAAGCCACAGACATTTGGGGTAAAGAAATAGTACTTGTTTCACAAATGCGAAGACATAAGGCACTCATATACCAAGTTTGGTGCATGTGTGAATACGTTTCAATAATTACTAAATTTCAGTAATACATGTATGCCTAATAAATATAAAGATATAAATGTTTGTCATATGTAAACATTCAACACGAGTTGATATACATCGCGTATTTTTCTCGTTCAATGTATATCACATACAATACTGATGTCATGCGACGCAAAAATTTCATGTAACTCAAAATACCTGTTATCCTATTAGCCAACAAAATTCGTATCGAAACTCCAAAATTTCACAAAATTTCCTTCATTTACACAATCTTTTGACAGGTAGTCTGCTTGAAGAGAATTATAATCAAACAGAACATATTCTGTGAGAAAACTCTCAAGTGAAAATCATAAAAACGGTCACAAAATAAAAATATTGTTTTTTTTTTTACAAAAAAGTTAATGTTTATTGGTGAACATTACTTTTGTTTTAGTTTTGAAATGTCAGTGCAAGGAAAAAAATCGATCTACATAGTAATTGCCGCATGGGTTCTTCTAGTTCCAACATGTACCGCGCCGTGTATTAAGGAACTGGGCAAGTTAGGAACCAGCAGAGTACCTGTCGAAAGATTGTGTAAATGAAGGAAATTTTGTGAAATTTTGGAGTTTCGTGACGAATTTTGTTGGCAAACAAGGATAACAGGTATTTTGAGTTACATGAACGTTAAGATAAATCATTTCTGCATCGCATGACATAGTATGGTATGTGATATACATTGAACGAGAAAAATACGCGACGTATATCAACTCGTGTTAAATGTTTACATATGACAAACATTTATATCTTTATATTTATAAGGCATATGATTCCAGAAATTGCCTAATGTACTTCCTGTATCGCAATATTTCCATCTTATTCTGAGAAAACAGGGTTAAAATTATTAAAATCATGGACATTGTTAAAATCTTCTGCTCCTTCATTCAAAGACTAATTTACTTCAGAGATCATAGTTTCAAAATATGTTTTAAAATCGTGCCATTGTAATTCACAATTATTACTTCCCTTTTGTTTTTTTATAATAGCGCAAAAATCACGTGGCTTACTCTTTTTTAAATGTTCAACATTTTTATTTGTTGCAATTTGAAAGAACGACGCTTTTTCTCAAAAACATGTTTGTTTACTTTAAGTTGAACTAATTCTAATCGATCAGACTCAGTGTGTGACATATTCAACTGTTTGAATGCATTTTTGTACAAGCACTTTACTTCCCTACAGTCTAAATCAAACCACTTTGAGGAATCATCAATTTCAGTTACCTCAAATCTTGGAAATGTACAATCATATTTAAAAAAAGAGGATCTGCCACTTCCCTCACAACTCTCGTGAATAAATTCCCCGTATTATTTACACTGTTTGCATTATTTACATCAAATTTCAGGAATATATCATTCAAAACTGGCAATTTTGCTATTAATCGAGGACGATATAATTCTTTATCATCATCGCTCCATTTTATATACTCATAGTTGAATACTTTAGATCCATTTGCGTTTGTTGAGTTACACAAAATGTCAAAATTTAGGCAGCATGGTCGCTGAAATCATTAAAGTTACAGACATGAAAATTAGTTATCATTTCAAAATCTTTTTCACACAATAATAAATAATCAATCAAGCTAGCACCATTGTAATTATAGCATGTAAAAACGCTTTTCCCAAAATCATCACCTAAGCGAACGTTTGGTATTCTAAGGGAGGTAGCTTTGCACATGTCTATTAATTTATTACCACATGACTTACTTCTCTCGTTCATTGAAAATATTGGCAAGGGTGTATCAATACAATAATCATCGGAGTCGATGTCGGGCATACTTCTTATCTACTATTGTATTTTAAAAAATCCGACCATATAAATATACTCATATGTTTTTTTCCCAAACACAGTTGTAACCAGTAAGCACCAATTTGTTAAAATGGTATCAAGGAGAAGAATTGAATAAGACTTTGTCTTTCATTCTCATCCTTTTTGTATGTATATTTTCTTGGTATCAAGGAGAAGAATTAAATAAGACTTTGTCTTTCATTCTCATCCTTTTCGTATGTATATTTTCTTGATTTGTATGTGTATATTATAATCTATATGTTATAAATATTCTGAGAAATAAATATGTTTAAAATAACTTTTGTTTTGAACAAACTCGTCAGAGGTGATTAAAATCCATATTCATCACAGATATTGTTTAAATTTGATCCAAATGATGTCCCTGTCTATTAAAAATGGTTAAACCTTTGCAGGTCGATGTTAAATTCACGCCTTGGCCACTATCTTTCTAATCAATAAAGAGATGGCTTTGATAATTCTTGATAATTCTTTTGAACTTGAAACGTTTGACTTTGCCTTTTCATGCCAGACAGGTTCATTTTTAAACCTGTCGCGTCAGCGACAATGTTTAAAGTTATAACCAAGTTGCAAAATTTCATCCCGGCTCATCCTACAATTTCTCTATTCAGACAGAATAAAGCCAGAGACAATGTCCCCAACGCCTGTTCACAAGGGAATTCATTCTACTGAAAAAATAGTCCTTTTAAAAACGATGAATATAAAATTGGAAGTTCTTCATAAATACGGTAATTTAAATTGGATTTTTAAAGAAGATTATTTCACAGTGAAAAAAAAATGACGATAAACTTTGAAAAATATTGCGAAACAAAAGTGTACCGTTTCTGTTTATGTAGCACGAACTACAAAGAAAGTGATCAAGTGTGGACAAATTTTGTGTGAGCTGAGGTATGTTCTTTTCTAATTTTCATTCTTTCAGTAAAGTCGTGGTATTTTTTTATAGCAATCATTTTTACATGTGTAGATCTATCATTTGTTCAGAAAGGTGTAGAATTTCTTCCCGCGATAGGCATTAGTGATTTAGAAATTACATGGGGATAGACTACTATGAATTCAGGAGCCGACTTGCATGAGTTTCTTGTAAAGGATATTCAGTGTTGTCGTAGAGGGAGAGCGCTTTCACTTTTTATTTCACAATTAGCACTAGCAAAGTAATGCGTGTTAAGAATATTTGCAAAAATCGGTATCACGTGTAAACAATTTCATTTGAAAAAGCAATAAACTTTCCAAAAAATCATAAAACAATTATAGATTGCACCTTTAACGGTTATAAAAATATCATTCTAAAGATTTTTACGCAGTCTCAACATTTATAGTTCAGGATATTGCTGCAATCATGTTTCTATAATTTTCTTTGTTGTTGATCTGGTCACGTATTATGTGCATGTAGGTGATTGTGTAACATTAAATCATCCAATGAGAGGAAGGGTTCCTCTGACCCGGATGTTGAATTTTCATGTATGTAGACAAAAGAAGTTATTAAGAGTCATTTTCTCACAATTTGCTGGAAGATGTAAGTATTTTTGTTCGTGTGTAAAATGCCCACATAACTTTTTGAAAAGATATTTAAGTTATCAAAATCGGCTGAGTTTATAGCACCGCATTGAGAAGCAATCGAGGAAAGTTTGTGTATGGCGGCCGCCATATTGAATTTGCAGATAACAATGTCGACAAATTTCCCGGTCTGATTTAAAAATGTAAAGAGTCTTCATATTCTACATTCCTCAATTTCGGCGGGAGTAGACTTGAATTTATATCAACTATTGAAAGAAGAAAGAAATTCCACCTTTTGAGTGTATTCATTTGGTTTAGTTTGAACTCATGAAGCACTTGCTTCCTCTACCACTTAAACTAAACTGGAATTTAAAGCGACTGAAACAATAATTTGCTGATTTTTTTTTTCTTTAAAATTAAAGAGAAGTTAATATACTATGAAAAAAACACATAATATTATGCTTCTATACACCATGAAAAACTGAAAAAAAAGTTTTGATCAATCTGACTGAAGTTCACGATCTCCCTCTGGTTAGATCTGAAGACGACGCATTTATTCTTCTCGATAACCTGGAATTTCCACTGTTGTTCCCAGCCAATGACACTTAAGCTTATGACGCATCTCGATAGCTTACATGTACACACGGCATGTTCAGACAGCGTGTAAGCTTATCTAACATAATAATGTTTGTTATCGGAAACGAAAAATGCTTAGATATTTGGAAAAAAAATAATATTCTGCACCAACATTAATTGATATAACCAGGATTCGAACCCATGACTTTTTGTTCAGTAAAGTCTAGAGCTACAATCTACACCACTGAGCGATAGCGTCTAGATATAAAATTCGGTCAAAATTAATGTTATAACTAATGCATCTACCCATGACTAACAGGGTAAATTTTTTACCGATAAAAGTGTGCAAAACTTTATATTTTGATGTTTTTCTGTAACAAAAAAAAAGTCAGTAACTTAGTTTAGATATATTCTTCACAATTACAGCAAGAATTTCAAGATGTATACACATTTTACTTTTTTTCATGATCGGCCCATCTGTGTGTCAGTCGCTTTAAGACAATCTAATATTCTTGATCAACTTAATCTATCTGATTTAATCCAAAATTCCAGATGTTCTTGTACTGGAACAAAGCCTTATTCCATCTTAAAAAACAATAACTTTCAATGACAGTCTGATATATAGTTGTGTTTACAAAGTTATGCCTTGGGCTGCTTTCACAAATGTCAGCTGGAGGCCAGGTGATAAAGCATCCTGGTTACATGGGCATTTATGGGGTAATTTTAATTGTCCAAAACACAGCTGACTCCTTGAAGAAACTTTTAAACCACATAGATATATAGTGTTTGCACCCAATGTTTTGATCTGAACTTATGATCAGACAGATATACCTTGAAAGATTTTTTTTATATTTTCCTTTCCAGTGAAATGAGTTTGAAGACCATATATGATGTGTTTCTTATCACTTATTATTTTAAAAAAAGTCATCGTGCAGAAATCAGGGTGACTTCAAAGTTTGTGGAACTTCATAAACAAAGGTTTTCTTCTGCAGTGGTTTCTATGTCAGGAATAAATAGTCATCATGGTTCTCTTGTTGTGTAATTGCTTCATTTTCACTGTTTTGGTGAAAAATTCAATTATTCCTTGATTTATCTTTATCAGGCATTTGAATAAAGCTTTGAATCAAGGAAAAAGGTAAACTCTGAAATACCTGTTAAGTGGTTAAGAAAAAAGTCAGCCTACAGATTTTCAATCTGTTCTTTGTAAGTTTTCTCATCTTTTCTTAAAGCTGTTTTGTACATGGGCAACTTTTCTTTTATTAAATTATTTCATCATTTTTGTGGTTGTGACCTCAACACTGTATGAAAATTAACATGTCGTTTTTTCTTTTTTTGGTCTTGTGTGATACCACTTGATCACAGATAATCTGAGAAACATGTAGTTAATAACAGTGATGACATATGATAGCAGTTCTTACCAAATTGATCAATTTTGACATTGTATAAACAGTTGATTCTCCATCCTGACTGATTTGAAGTTAAGGAATGTGAAGTTTGTCTTTGTTTTTCTTCCATATCTGCTGTTAGGTTGTAGCCTAGTCAAGTATTTTGTCAGATTTTTCAGTTCAGTGATTCTTACACTGCCATCAGTCTGTCTCTAGTAAGATTTTAAGGAAAATGGTTTCAATTTCAGCAGAGATAGAGTTACCTTGGCCCTCTTGTTGTGCTAAGGTTTATTTTTTCAATTTCTTGTGAAAATTCTTATATTTCTTTATTATTTTTTTTCAGGTTGTTGAATAAAGCTTGGAGCTAAGAAAGGAAAAAATACAGGTCTTACGATTTAGACAAGAGATCAGCATCCATATTTTAGAACAGTTGTGTGTAAGTTTTTTTGGACAGCTATTGTCTCATTTCCTTATTGTTTTTGTTTGTGACCACAACCTTTTATGACATTCAAGTAAGGATGTTTTAATTGGTGTGATCACTTGATCTATATCATCTGATACCAGTTCTTGTGTTTTATTTTTATTGTGTAAGCTAGTGGTTTTCCATCACCCTCTATGACTTGAAATCTAGGAATGCTATTAACCAATTGTGTAAAACGATATGGTCATCATGAGCAAGTTTGTCAAATTTTTTACCTCCGTACATGTATGTGCTGTTTGGTGTTAAGTTGGTTGATTACATTGTCAGATGTTTCAGTTAAGTGATTCTTAGACTGTCCATCTCTCTGTTTCTAGTGAGGTATTAAGAGCATTAGTTTCAATGTCAGCTGTATAGAGTTATCATGGCCCTTTTGATGTGCTAATGCTTCTTTTGCACTTTCGATGAGCAAAATTCTAATATTCTTATATAATTCTTTTTCAGGTTGTTGAATAAAGCTTGAAGGAAAGACCTATTGGATTTTGAATTAATAAGAACAGATCAGCATCCAGATTTTCCTTGAGGAAACATGCAAGGGATATTCCTTGCATGAAGGTCTACAAAAGTTGTTCAAATCTATCAAGAACTTGGGTTGCTACAGAAAGGAAATACTCACACTAAGAAAATATTCTTTTCTGAAACCATGTCTAGTGGATCTCTACCACGTTTGTTCAGATCATTCCACTAGGGTCTAAGTTTTCCTAGCCCTTGTAGTCAATTGATGTAACACAGGCTTATGTAGGGAAAATTTTGAAAATCTTCTTGTCTGAAACCACAAGGCTTTGCGGTTTAAGATTTGGTAGCAGTTTCTAGGACCTCTATCAAATTCAGCCCTAGAGTCAAATATGGCCCTGCCCCCGGAGGTCAATTGATTTATCGAAAGATTATATAGGGAAGATTTTACATAGGCGTATAGAGAGAAAACTTTGAAAATATTCTTGCCTGAAACCAAACGACCCTGAGCCTTAAGATTGTCTTGTGAACCTCTAACAGGTTTGTTCAAATTATGCCCCTGGGATCAAATTTGGCCCCGCCCCAGGGGTCACCTTATTTAGTGAAACTTTAAAAATCTTCTTGTCTGAAACCACAAGGCCATGAGCCTTAAGATTTGGTATGAAGCATTGTCTAGTAGACCTCTACCATGTTTGTTCAAATTATTCCCCTAGGGTCAAATTTGGCCCCACCCCGGGGGTCAATGGATTTTACCCAGGCTTATATAGTAAAACTTCAAAAATCTTCTTGTCTGAAACCACAAGGCTCTGAGATCTTAGATTTAGTATGTAGCATTGTCTTGTAGATCTCTACCAAGTTTGTTCAAATTATGTCCCTTGGGGCAAATTTGGCCCCGCCCCGGGGGTCAACTTATTTTACATAGGGAAAACTTTGAAAATCTTCTTGTCTGAAACTACAAGGCCCTGAGCCTTAAGATTTGGTACGTAGCATTGTCGTGTGAACATCTAACAAGTTTGTTCAAATTATGTCCCTTGGGGCAAATTTGGCCCCGCCCCGGGGGTCAACTTATTAAACATAGTGAAACTTTAAAAATCTTCTTGTCTGAAACCACAAGGCCCTGAGCCTTAAGATTTGGTATGTAGCACTGGCTAGTATACCTCTACTAAGTTTGATGAAATTATGGCCCTAGGGTCAAATTTGGCACTGCCCTGGGGGTCATTTGAATTCATATTCATTTATTTTAAGGGAGAATCTTAGAAAAGCTTCTGATGTTTGCTCAACAGTAGATCAAGAGGCAAAGTAAGCGGTCTAGGGCCATCATGTCCCTCTTGTTTGTCTTAATTTCTGTTTAAACGATCTTGTGAAACCAGATTTATTTCAAAATTGGGCATGAAACTTTTACATGTGTTGGAGTAACAACCCTTATAGACTCAGTTCCTGATATAACCCAAATTTCTCCAATAAAAAGATTTTTAGTAAGGATTTTATTGAAAAAAAACCCACAGTATTTCTGCTTTTGACATTCTGCCTGCCTCCTCTTACAGTTTAACCATCTGCTTATGATCTTGGCGGGGATATCTGTGTCCCATATATAGATATTTTTGATAGTTTTATATTTAGTGAATAGTTATTTTTTAACCAGGTTTTCAACGAAAACTGGTTATTGAAATGCTGAAGTCGGCGGGCGGGCGTCAACTTTTGGTTTCCGCTCAATAACTTGAGTTAACTTTGGCCTATTGACGCCAAACTTGGTGTATGGGTAGCTTATATCAAGAGGCAGCTTGGGATTGCTACCCAGGTGTTTGTGATTAAGGTCAAGGTCACTGTTGCTAAAAATAGAAATTCAGTTTCCGCTTAATAACTTGAGTTTGCTTTGACCTATTGATGCTAAACTTGGTATATGGGTAGCTTATATTAAGAGGCAGTTTGGGATTGCTGCCCAGGTGTCTGTGATCAAGGTCACTTGCTTACAATAGAATTGTCAGCTTCTACTCAATAACTTCAGCACACTTTGACCTATTGATACTCAACTTGGCATGTGTGTAGCTTACATGAAAATACAGCCTGGCATTGCTACTCAGGTATCTGGATTATTTTTATTTTGAACTATTGAAACCAACTTTCTGTGTTGGTACCAAAATAACAGCACCATTTTTACTTCACTGCCATATTTCTTCCTAATTCCTGTCACATCAATACTTGATCGTTGAAAACCTGGTTTTCGTCGCATTGCGGCGCTTCTTGTAATAGTTTTATATTATTATATTGTTTCATTTTCTATTTGTGGTCAGCTTATAGTTGGCTGAAAGTTTGAACCCTTTTTATGCCCCCGAAGTGAGGCATATAGTTTTTGAATAGTCCATCAGTCCGTCCGAAAACTTTAACATTGGCAATAACTTTCTTATTTGTAAGAAGATTTACTTCATACTTGGACTCAATAATTCTTTAAACAAGGCCTTTACACTGACCTATAATTATTTGACCTTGACTCCTGATTGACCTTAATCTTGAAGATCTAATTGTCCGAAAACTTAAACATTGGCCATAACTTCCTTATTTGTAAGTGGATTTACTTCATACTTGGACTCAACACCTCTTTGGACAAGGCCTTCCCACTGATCTATATTTGTTTGACATTGACCCCTGAATGACCTTGAAGATCCAATTTTCCCAAAACTTTAACATTGGCCATAACTTTCTTATTAGTATATAGATTTTCATCAAACTTGGAGTCAACGCCCGTTTGGATAAGTCCTTCCCACTGACCTGTAATAATCTGACCTTGACTTCTGAATATCCAATGCTCAATAAACTATTATTTGGCCATATTTTCAAAAAATGTAAGTGGATATACTTCATACTTAAACACAACACCACTTTGGACAAGACCATCTCTTTGTCCTGTAATCATCTGACACTGACCCCTGAATGTTCTTCACCTTGAATATCCAATTGTCCAAAAACTTTAACATTGGCCATAATTCCTTATTAGTCAGTTGATTAACTTCATACTTGGTCTCAACCCTCTTTGGATAAGACCTTCCTACTGACCTTTATTTATTTGACCTTGACTCCGCAATGACTGGTTCTCAGATCAAAGGTCAAATCACCACTGTCGAGGGTGACAGTGACAGTTCTTGTTTAAGTTGTATTTATTTCAAAGTTAATGTCCCTCCTAGAAAGAACCTGTACCAGAACCCAAATGATGTTGAAGAAAACTGCCAGCTGCACTAACAATTTGGTCTAGATTGGTTTAATTTATTCCTGTACTTTTTCAAAACATTACAAGTATAATACCACAGGGTTTTAGAAAAATAACGAAGCATTCGTACCAACAATTATTAGTGTTGCAAATGAACAAGATGCATACGGTCCAGGAAAAATATTGAACACACTGAGTATTTTGTAGTCGTGAAGAAACTAGTGAATATTTTATTATAAATTAATGCATCAGCCAAGCTAATTTTTTTTCTGTACTCGGCTTAATGGGAGTAGCTACAGCGTTGCTTGAACATAACCTTTTGGAAACAGACCTCGTTCCTACAGAAATGAATGCTTTTGTATCAAGATTTGCATTATATACAAGCTTTAATTATGTACAACCATGAACTCGGCAGTACGCGGCAGGTTTTGCAGTACTTTCAGTGCTTTGATTTGTATTCGGCTGATATCGTAAGCAATGTCAGGATCTCAGGTCAGAGTTTGCGACTTGAGAACAAACATTATTCGAAAACTGAACCGCAGTTTGACCTTGAAATTCCTATCAGTTCTTTTTGTTTTGTTTATTGTTTAATATATATGCATGGACATATAGTAACTATAAAAGAGGGAAAATTTGCGAATAAAGAAACAAATAGTGATTTTCATGAATTAGAACATTGTAGCTTATTGGTGTTCAAATAAGAGAAGAAAATAACTTTCAAGTTTAAAGATAACTTTGCTTCTTTTTAACATATTAACTAAATATTTGTTCAGTATTTAATCAAATACAAATATTTTTCTTCTTTTATGGTATAGATTGTCAATGGCATCAACTTATGGAAAGGTTTGGTTTAAAGATCGAAAATATTTAAAACAATTTGCTTTTGTTAATTTTTTTTTACAGATTAAGTTCTTTTGGAAATAATTATCTTTTTCCGAGATGTCGTGCTAAAATAATGGTATTCAGAAATATTTGTATACTTAAATTATATTTCTTTCTTTTTCAATTTCTTCATTTTCTCTACTTAGTATTCGTTTTCCCGAACTTGATATTTAAGTGGCGTCAAATGCATTTTTATTGACTATTCTTAAGTCTGCTATTCCTAAAGACTAGTTTTTATTTCTTTTTTTCTGGTATAAGAAGAACTGAATGAAATGTTTGTTTATTTCATTTAATACAATTTCTGAATAGTTATCAAAAAAAGTAAAATGTGTCTGTAATCTTCTGAAGTGCAGACAATATTATTACAGCGAGTATTTGGTATTATGTAGTACAGATGTTTCATATGATTAAATTGTATGGGATGAATCTGATCCGATGTTGTTAAATGATGTTTAAATGATAAAAATCATGTTTTTGTTACATTAGCGGAGAACTTTACAAACAATGATAGTGATATTGATACTTGTGTAAATAGCTGGTCGGATATTAATTGTGGCCTTTCTTATTATCTGCATGGCAAAACATATGCTTAACAAAAACGAAATCGCACAGGCAAGAAATCACCTTGGTTTGATAACAACTGCAAACAACTTCGGTCAACTATATTCACGAAAGACAAAAAGACATTTGTACTTAATCCCTCTGTAGAAAACAGAAACAAATTTTTATCTAGTAGAAATGTGTACAATAGAATAGCTGAGCGTACTTATTATAATTGTGAAAAGAACATATTATTCAAATTAACTGTATCTATTCCTAAAAAAATCTGGATGTGTATTATTAAGTATAACAATAATGTTAAAACAAATACTAATAATGTCAGTTTAGAAACTGTTGCAGATCATTCTAGAAACATTTTTAATATATGCCACAAAACTATGCTACATTTACAACTGAAACACTTAATATTGGATACTTAGATTGTCCAATTTCAGTTGCAGAAATATCCGAATCGATTAAAAATTTACAACGGCAAAAAACATGTGATTGAACAAATAATGTTTCTGACTATTTTATTGACTCCAATTCATTCATAAGTCTGAACCTTACTGCTATTTCAAACAAAATATTTGATTCAGGTATTTACCTTGAAGCATGGTGCAAAAGTGTAATTGTGCCTGTTTTCAAAAAGGGTGAATGTAATGACCAAAACAATTATAGGGTGGGTCATTTTTGTCATCTTAGCTAAAATATTTTCATTGAACCTCAGAAAAATATTTAATGAATGGTGCGAATCTGAGAACATTTTTAATTAGTCAAAAATTGGTTTTAGAGATAATCATAGTACCACAGATTGTATTTTAATACTCCACGCCATAATTAATACTGTTTTATTCAATAATTCCCGTTCGTATTGTACATATATCGGCTATAAAAAGGTTTTCGATACTGTTGTTAGAGACACACTGTGGTTTACCGGCTAGTTCAATCGGTAGAGCATCGGATTGTCAATCTAATTTATCCCGGTTCAATCCCAATCAGGGCCGGCACCATTTCTCCGTGATAATTGATCTATAGATCATTTGTCCCTCACCTCTGAAGCAGGTGAGGAAGTCGTTAGTCACTTGCGGAGAAATTTATTAGTAAACTGGCTGGACACCCAGAAACACTGGTTAGGCGGACTGACCGCCGGGATATGACCTTAACTGTTAAACTGGCGTTAAACCCGAATAGACTAACCTAAACTAAACGCACTGTGGTCTAAACTGTTATATGCCGGTGTTAGTTTTAAATGGTATCAAAGCTACAGACTATTTACGTTAAAGTTAAATCTTGTGTCAAGTTCAAACATGAATATGTCAGATTTCTTTTTGTTACGTTTGGTTTGAAACAAGGGGAACCACTATCACCTTTGCCTATGATTCTATTCGTGAATGATATAGTTACATATATAGATTATTTGAATCAATAATCTATGTACATGCTATTTTTTGCCGATGACATTGTATTATGTGCAACAGATGCATCTAGTCTGCAAGATCAGCTTGATAGTGTGTACGGTTATTCCTCAAAATGGGGTCTAAAATTTAACGTCAAGAAGACCGAAGTTGAACCGATTTTGAATTTTTTATTAGTGTTGAAAAAAATTGGAAATTGTTGATAGTTTTTTTTGTTATTTCGGTGTAAAGTTTTATTACACAGGCAATTTAAAACATATGCTGTTACTTCTCTTAATGAGCAAGCTCTCAGAGCATACAACAGTCTTTAATCTATTTTTGAAAGAGTGAAACTAGACATCAGAACTAAAATGTCACTTTTTGACTCCATACTTATGCCAATTCTATTGTACTCTGCAGTATGAAGTATGGGGAATATACGAGTTCAAAGAAGTAGATAAATTGCACTTGCTGTTTTGAAAGAATATATTAGGTGTTAAGCAACATACGTCAAATTTAGCAGTGTTTGGTGAGTAAGGATGGTTCCCATTGTCATTCATTATAAAGGAACGTGCTTTAAGTAACTGGTGTAAAATTATGAACAAGAGGGCCATGATGGCCCTGTATCGCTCACCTGAGTATGACTGCTTTAAACAAAGCTGCTATGGACCTGGTTATTTGACCCCAGATGACCCATATTCGAACTTGACCTAGAAATTATTGAAACAATCTCTTTGACAAATTTCAAGGTTTTTTGTACTGAAAATGTTACCTCTAGAGTGTTAACAAGATTTTTCCATATTTGGACTCTATGACCTAGTTTTTGACCCCAGATTACCCATATCCAAACTTGAACTACAAATCATCAAAACAACCTTTCTGACAAATTTCCAGGACATTTGGACTGAAAATGTAGCCTTTAGAGTGTTTACAAAGTTTTTCGATATTTGGGCTATTTGACCTAGATGTTTCGACTCCAGATGACCCATATTCAAACTTGACCTAGAAACCACAGAATTAAGCTTTCTGACAAATTTCCAGGTTATTTGGAATTAAAATGTTACCTCTAGAGTGTTAACAAGGTTTTTCCATATTTGGGCTCTGTGACCTAGTTTTTGACCCAAGATGACCCATACTCCAACTTGAGCTAGAAATCATCAAGAAAACCTGTCTGACAAATTTCCAGGATATTTGGACTGAAAATGTAACCTCTGGTTTGTTAAAAAGTCTTTTACATATTTGGACCATGTGACCTAGTTTTTGATCCCAGATAACTCATATCTGAATCTGAGCTAGAAATCATTGAAACAATCTTTTTGACAAATTTCAAGGACATTTGGACTAAAAATGTAGCCTCTAAAGTGTTTACAAAGTCTTCGATATTTGGGCTATGTGACCTAGATGTTTCGACTCCAGATGACCCATATTCAAACTTGACCTAGAAACCACAGAATTAAGCTTTCTGACAAATTTCCAGGTTATTTGGAATTAAAATGTTACCTCTAGAGTGTTAACAAGGTTTTTCCATATTTGGGCTCTGTGACCTAGTTTTTGACTCAAGATGACCCATACTCTAACTTGAGCTGGAAATCATCAAGGAAACCTGTCTGACAAATTTCCAGGATATTTGGACTGAAGATGTAACCTCTGGTGTGTTAAAAAGTTTTTTACATATTTGGACCATGTGACCTAGTTTGTGATCCCAGATGACTCATATCTAAATGTAAGCTAGAAATCATTGAAATATTTCTGACAAATTTCAAAGACATTTGGACTAAAAATGTAACCTCTAGAGCATTAACAAGGTTTTTCTACTTTCGGGCTCTGTGACCTAGTTTTTGACCCCAGAAAACCTATATTCAAAACAAAGCTAGAAATCATCCATAGAACCTTTCTGAAAATTTTCCAGGTTATTTGGACTGAAAATGCTACCTTTAGAATGTTAACAACGTTTTTCCATATTTGGACTCTGTGACCTAGTTAGTGACTCCAGATAATCCACATTCCAACTTGATCTAGAAATCCTCAAGGCAACTTTTCTGACAAATTTCCAGAATATTTGGGCTGAAAATGTAACCTCTAGAGTGTTAACAAGGTTTTTCCATATTTGGGCTCCGTGACCTAGTTTCTGACCCCAGATGACCCATATTATAACTTGACCTAAAAATTGTCAATGCAACCTTTCTGACAAATTTCCAGATTATTTGGGATGAAAATGTAACCTCTAGAGTGTTAACAAAATTTTTCTATTTTTGAGTTCTGTGACCTGGTTTTTGAACCCAGATGACCCATATTTGAACTTGAGCTAGAAATCATCAAAAGAAACTTTCTGACAAATTTCCAGGATATTTGGACTGAAAAAGTAGCCTCTAGAGTGTTAACAAGGTTTTTCTATATTTGGGCTCTGTGACCTAGTTTTCCAACCCTGATAACCCATGTTCGATCTCGTCCGAGATATCAATGAGAAACATCCTGACCAAGTTTCATGACAATTGAGGCAAAAATGTGACCACTAGAGTGTTAACAAACTAATTGTTGACGGACGGACGAACGAACAGACGGACGGACGGACGGACGACGGACGACGGACAAAAGTGATCAGAAAAGCTCACTCTGTCACTACGTGACAGGTGAGCTAAAAAGCCTAACATGCCAATGTAAAGAATTTTTGTTGAGCGGTGTAATACTGGGAATTATAAGTCATGGTCATGAGGTATTAGAAATTATTTGGATATCTTAGGCTTCGGTGATGTGTGGACGAATTATAACAACAACATTGATTATAGAAATATACAAACCTGTTTAAATCACTTAAGCTCAGATAAGCTTAAAGTTACTGAATGGGTCCCGTTAACAAGTGTACTGGCGAGGCAAACCATTTCCTTAAATTTGCCTTAATTTAGCCCTAGCTTAGCGTGTTTTTTCCTATTCTATTCTTTTCACCGTTCCTTATACAGAACTTAGAAATAGCCCGGTTGAGAGGAACAATGTTGATCTCAATACACCATAAAAGTCAAAAATGGAACTAAATAAACAATGCAAAAAAAATTACGTCAAAGAGAAGTATTGTGTTTGTAGTTTTTTACGAATGAGTATTATAGCGTTGTTTAATTCCTTAGTTTTGGCCAGCAATTGAATATATTTTCGGATATAGATAATTAATAAACCATTTTGAATAGACTGAACTTGATTTGATGATCATTAAGAATTAAATGTATGCATAGTCCAAGAAAAAAAGAAGTACGCAGCTGAATTTGTATTTCTTTTAAAAATTGCTGATGGCAAGTTTGGATCACCTGACTGAAATATTAACGTATTTTTACACTTCAAAACGGTGTTTACTGAAAATTAAAGTTACAAAATATTTCCGGAAAAAAGCGTGATTGTATGAACTGTATGTAAAGGTATATCTTTTTACTTCAAATGAAGTTGCTTCAGATAAGAAATATAAATAAAGTGGAAAGCATCTACTGTTGTTTGGAGAAAACGTCCGTCACACCCTAAGATAAGGTAAGATAAGATAAGTTTCATTTATTTTTAAGTAGGCAAGCTTAACAAAAGATAACATAACCGACTGTAAAACATGATTAAAAAAGAGATAACTTGTGAATAAAAGCTGAAAGACAGAATATTTCATGAAAGACAAAGTAACATAAAAAAATTACTTTAAACACAGCATATGTGTATTTCAGTTAAAGATTTTATAAACAGTGATAAGAATATTTTTTGTAAGAAAGGCAAGACAAGCATTATTAAAGCATCACACATATCAAGTTACAACATAAAAAGTATTAAAATTAAAGCATATGCACATACGAAAGGCAGCATATAGCCTATGGCAATTTATCAAGCACATTTAAAGAACGTATAGATTAAGCAATGGCATGCATCAAATGCAAAATTTAAAGTATAAAAAGCATAATTTACCATAATTTCAGCATAATTAAGCATAAGTTTTAGCATAATTTAGAAAATATACTTTACATACAATAACATACAAACTGTAATAGACTATCAAGTACATAATATATGTATAAAAAGTAGCACATAGAACAAAAGGCAGTTGGTTGAGTCAAAACAAGATTTAATAGATAATCCAGAATTTAAGTGAATAGTATTTCGTTGGAACATGCAACTAACTGCAAATAAATCACCGTAGAAGTGTTTCTTTATGTCCAGGTCGGGCATTTTAAAAAATGTCGTTGTCATCTCATACAGTTCCAGCGTTCATTTTTTACGAGGAGAAAACACGTCTATAAATTTAAACTTTTATTTATTTTGTCAAATAACTTAAATCAAGTGACACGTTGTATAATTGGAATGTGTAATTGAGACAAACAGCGGTCAATTATATCCGTTAATTGTTGAGCTAATGACCCGAACAACGTAGCAGAACGGAATAAACAACGATATGATAATTGATGAACAAAATGTGTTATTTTGACACATGGCTAGCTCGCTCAATCAAATAAACAGAAGAAACTGTAGAAAGGGTGGTCAAGACTTATTAGAACACTGACAGGGTATTTGACAACTCTATTCTACAAAAAAATGAATTTGCTCGAAATTACGTCCGCGCGAAATAGTCATTTTCGGCGTTTGCGCGAACTTTTGTGTCAGCGAAAGTAAATGATACCACAGAACGTAGACTTTTGGAATACTTGAGTTATGAACCTTTTTTGCCTATATTTCACAAACATTGTTCGTCCAGAGCCATCTTGGAAACAGTTTGGAATTTTAAAACGAATTTTCTTGCAGATGTTTTCAACCACAGCAAAATGAGGCTCTTCAAGTATCACTTACTTAGACCCTTAAATACCAGAGTTATAGTCCTTTCTTTGTTTAAATTTCACAAAATATATCCGTCTGCAGCCAAATCTTGTAATGGTTTGAAATTTTTTAAATAGCATTTCTTGCAGTTTTTTTACTACGATAGGGAAATGGGGCTCTACATATATCACTTACATAGTCTTAGGAACACCACAATTATTTTCCTTTGTTTGCAAAAAAATCACGTTAATTTTCATAAATCTCAGTGTTTATAAGTAGAGCTGTTTTTTTTTTAAATTGTATCAGCATAATGTGCTGTCCATCCATGCATTCATTATTTGATAAACTAGTTTTTCAGATAATAATGTTATTGATTAAGTTCGTGCAAGGAGGGTAAGCAATTCTATCTCTACTTGGTACGCAACCACACATGAAAACTCTATCATTTCTTCGGCGGGAATACTACACTTCGAATTTGCTTGTTTTTGGTGTGTGTGTGTGTGTGTGTGTGTGTGTGTGCGTGTGTGTGTGTGTGTAACATTATTATAATTATAAATCCCCTTTAGTTTTCATAGTAACCGTTCTTAACTTTATCACTTTTATATCTTTTATTAAAAAGATACTGTCCAGCCACAAACAAATTTAAAGATTAAATAAAGTAAACAGTTGTTTTCAAAGAAACTGTAAGATTGATGAAGTTCTTGGAAAAAGTCTTTTCATATATATTTTTTCCAATATCAGTTTTAGGTAAACATTTATGTACATGTTTTAATTGTTGCCGTGACCATATATAGTCTAAAATAATAGCAAATAAAGAATTTACGTTATGAGGCTCTTAAAGTCCTGTTGGCGTTGAACTGCCTTTCCAGTGTTTAATGATATTAAACTATTACTATTATGCTATCTGCTTCTGCGCATAAAACATTCTCTCAATATTGATTCTCGCAAGCTATTCTTCAATGCTTATATTATTCCTCATCTTGATTACTGCTGTCCTATTTGGGGCAATACCACACAGTAGATGATCTCTCATCTTCTTAGATTCCAGAAAAAAGCAGCTACAATTCTTCTAGATAAGCCATTTGATACACCCTCCGCAGAACTCTTGACGCAGCTGTGTTGGATGACAATTCAAGATAGATTTGATTATAGAAAACTTGTAGTCATATACAATACTATTAACAATGGACCAGATTACATGTCATCAAAATTTACTTCAACAAATTATCAAGACAAGCAACTCATGTCATGCACAAACAACAATCATCAAATGGCTAAACCAAACTTGGAAATCTTTCGAAAGTCAATCACTTATGCAGGACAAACACTTTGGAATCTACTCCCACTACATATTAAATCAGCCTCTACATTAAACCATTTTAAGTCAGAATTTATCAAATACAAATACCCTGAGTGGGCTGAATCTACATAATGTATAAAATTGACAACTACATTGTATTATATCTATTTATTGAAACTAGTCATATTTGCACCTGTTTTTCGTCTTGAACTGAATTAATTGTACCTAATTTTCTTATATCTGTATTCTCTGTGAGTTTCATTTATTATCAACTTATTGTTTTTATGGTTCACTATTTCTTTGATCATTTTTATTTCATGCACAATTGTAAATGTTATTTTGCTATTTTTGTACATATGTTTTACAATGTCGCCCACATTTAAAATTGGCTTTATGCTAAATATGTTATCGACTATAAATAAAGTGTTTACTTACTTACTTACTTAAAAACTGAAATGGCTCTCATAAGTCTCATAAGGGTCACTTGGTTTTGCTTATACTTATATATAGGAAAAAAGCCTAGAAATAAAATATTAACTGACATGAGATGGGTAAGTACTCCCCCCAATCGTCCCCTCTGCATGGTTTTTTGTTTTTTACACCCCCGCCCTATTTTTTGGCTTTGTTTTTAATACATAGGTACTTGACTCCCATTTATCCTCAACCCCCCACCAGTCACTCCCCCCGCTGAAATTTTGT
Source organism: Cyclina sinensis (assembly GCA_012932295.1). Classification (NCBI taxonomy): domain Eukaryota; kingdom Metazoa; phylum Mollusca; class Bivalvia; order Venerida; family Veneridae; genus Cyclina; species Cyclina sinensis. Next base: position 45,350,170 of record JAAONU010000013.1, read on the forward strand.
TTAATACATAGGTACTTGAATCCCCATCCACCCCCAACCTGTCACCTCCCCCCTCCAGGGTCCGAATTTTTTGTGTAATACATAGGTACTTGACTCCCATCCCCCCTCCCCCAAAACAAGTCAACCCAATTGTTTTTTAATACATAGGCACTGAACTCCCCATCCACCCCAAACCAGTCACCACACCGCGCATCCCCCTCCCAAGGGTCCAATTTTTTTATACATAGGTACTTGACTTCCCATCCTCCCCCCTCCACAGAGGCTCAATTTTTTTATATATTTTTTTAAATACTTAAGTGCCTGACTTGAATTTTTTTTTCATCTTGTATGACTAGGTACCTGCTCTTCCCCCCTCCACCCCTCAATTTTTTTTTGCCTGGGCCTCTTCTTTAACTTGGCTTATAATTAATTATCCAGCACTGAGAAAAGTGGAGCATGCTGTCTGTGGACAGGTCTTGTTGTACTTTGACTAGCATGCTGTCTTTTCCAGCAGGTTCTTGTTTAAACAAGAAGTTTATATTTAAAAAATAAGTACAATACTCATATATTTTCTGAAGTAATTATTTCAAGAACTCTTGATAAATGTGTGAAATGTATGATCACACGAATTATTATATGTACAAAAAACAGTATAATGACATTAAAGTGAATTTGTGTAATCTGCACAAACCCTCAGACTCATAAAGGTGAACATTTGTGACAGAATCCCTAAATCCATGATGGCTTAATGGTCCGTACACACATTTTCATACTTTTGTCTGACATTTGACTTCTTTGTGGCACCTTGACCTTGGCCACAGGACCTGAATTTTTCATGTGACACTCCGCCTTACAATGGCGAGCATTTGTGTCAATTTATTAAAATACCTAAATGCATGTAGAAGTTTAGCTCCCGGCAAGCGTTTGAATCTGACCTCTTAATGTGACCTTGACCTTTGACCTACATACGTTATTGATGCGCGCGACACTATATCCTATGATTTTTATTATTTGTATCAAGTGTTACGGTCCAAACCACAAGTGTAACAGGATGAATAATCAGTATCAAAGTTAAATAAAATAATTACAGTTAGAACAAAGTACAAACTTATTTGGGTACAATAACACAAAGTTACAACAAAATGTTTTACAGAACCTGGATTTTGTGCAGTCCTAAATGAACTTATAATTCTGTCTGATCCTGATAAAGAGTTAAATTTTTTTAATCACGGATTGAAGTATTTTCCCAAATGTCTAAAAAACTTTTAAAAGAATAATCCTATAATTTGTTGAAAAGTTGAACTAACTCCTCCCAAAGAATAATGAAAAAAAAATCCAAATATCCTGGTGATAGTTAACTGTCACTGATGAAAACTGAATCCACTATTTTTAAGACCAAAGATTACCTAAAAATACAGTTTGAAAAAATTCTCTGATTGTATATAAACTAATCAAAATACCAGAACATTCTTAAATATTCAGAATACATCTTCACTAAATGAGTCTTTAAAATATTCCAGAGCAATATGGATTCCACACAAATATATGTTCCAAATATAGCCACAATGAATGAGTAATTAGAAGTTAATAGGACATTTCATCTATTAACAAAACACAGGCATCGATTAATTCTAACATAAGCCATCATCAGCTATTTATAGAGAATTTTTATAGATATAATTAACAGAAATAATATTAAATTCCCACCATGCATGCAGACGATATACTCCAGAAAATATCTGGACATTGCATAATCTCTTATAACCTTGACCTTGAATATATGAAACAGGAGTTTAACGCTTAGTCTCATGATGGTGAACATATGTGATAGAATCACTCAATTAATGTGGACTAACACACATTTTCATATTTAATCTGATATTTGACCTCTAAATGTGACTTTGACCTTGGCCACAGGGACCTGTATTTTGCATTTGACACTCCGACTCCCATGGCAAACACGTGTGCAAAGTTTTAATAAAAATTACTCATTGCGTGTAGAATTTTTGCTCCAGAGAAGCGTTTTCATTTGACATCTAAGAGTGACCTTGGCCTTTGCCTAGAAACGTAATTTATGTACGCGATACTACGTCTTATGATGGTGAATATTTGTATTAAGTAATACTTAAATACCCTATTCATGTAGAAGATAAGCTCCGGACAAAACTGGACGCCGCCCGCCTGCCTGCCCGTCATGGGCTTTCCATAATACGACCCGTTTTTGAAACGGGCGTATAATAGGAGATAGAAACTTTAAACTAGATGGGTGTTCAGTGGAACACTTGCGTCGCCCTTGGGTACTCTGTTAGAATAACTAAAAAGGTAAACAAGAGCCTGCTGGAAAAGACAGCATGCTAGTCAAAGTACAACAAGACCTGTCCACAGACAGCATGCTCCACTTTTCTCAGTCCTGGATAATTAATTATAAGCAAAGTTAAAGAAGAGGCCCAAGCAAAAAAAAAAATTGAGGGGTGGATGGGGGGAAGAGCAGGTACCTAGTCATACAAGATGAAAAAAAATCGGGTCAAGCACTTATGTATTTAAAAAAATATATAAAAAAATTGAGCCCCTGTGGAGGGGGGAGGATGAAAATTTCAGCGGGGGGAGTGACTGGTGGGGGGTTGAGGATAAATGGGGAGTCAAGTACCTATGTATTAAAAACAAAACCAAAAAATAGGGCGGGGGTGTAAAAAACAAAAAACAATGGGTGGGGATGGGTGGGGCAGGTTCCCATGCAGAGGGGACGATTGGGGGGAGTACTTACCCATCTCATGTCAGTTAATATTTTATTTCCAAGTTTTTTTTTCTATATATAAGTATAAGCAAAACCAAGTGACCCTTATGAGACTTATGAGAGCCATTTCAGTTTTTAAGTAAGTAAGTAAGTAAACACTTTATTTATAGTCGATAACATATTTAGCATAAAGCCAATTTTCAATGTGGTCGACATTGTAAAACATATGTACAAAAATAGCAAAATAACATTTACAATTGTGCATGAAATAAAAATGATCAAAGAAATAGTGAACCATAAAAACAATAACTTGATAATAAATGAAACTTACAGAGAATACAGATATAAGAAAATTAGGTACAATTAATTCAGTTCAAGACAAAGAACAGGTGCAAATATGACTAGTTTCAATAAATAGATATAATACAATGTAGTTGTCAATTTTATACATTATGTAGATTCAGCCCACTCAGGGTATTTGTATTTGATATATTCTGACTTAAAATGGTTTAATGTAGAGGCTGATTTAATATGTAGTGGGAGTAGATTCCAAAGTGTTTGTCCTGCATAAGTGATTGACTTTCGAAAGATTTCCAAGTTTGGTTTAGCCATTTGATGATTGTTGTTTGTGCATGACATGAGTTGCTTGTCTTGATAATTTGTTGAAGTAAATTTTGATGACATGTAATCTGGTCCATTGTTAATAGTATTGTATATGACTACAAGTTTTCTATAATCAATTCTATCTTGAATTGTCATCCAACACAGCTGCGTCAAGAGTTCTGCGGAGGGTGTATCAAATGGCTTATCTAGAAGAATTGTAGCTGCTTTTTTCTGGAATCTAAGAAGATGAGAGATCATCTACTGTGTGGTATTGCCCCAAATAGGACAGCAGTAATCAAGATGAGGAATGATATAAGCATTGAAGAATAGCTTGCGAGAATCAATATTGAGAGAATGTTTTATGCGCAGAAGCAGATAGCATAATAGTAATAGTTTAATATCATTAAACACTGGAAAGGCAGTTCAACGCCAACAGGACTTTAAGAGCCTCATAACGTAAATTCTTTATTTGCTATTATTTTAGACTATATATGGTCACGGCAACAATTAAAACATGTACATAAATGTTTACCTAAAACTGATATTGGAAAAAATATATATGAAAAGACTTTTTCCAAGAACTTCATCAATTTTACAGTTTCTTTGAAACAACTGTTTACTTTATTTAATCTTTAAATTTGTTTGTGGCTGGACAGTATCTTTTTAATAAAAGATATAAAAGTGATAAAGTTAAGAACGGTTACTATGAAAACTAAAGGGGATTTATAATTATAATAATGTCACACACACACACACACACACACACACACACACACACCAAAAACAAGCAAATTCGAAGTGTAGTATTCCCGCCGAAGAAATGATAGAGTTTTCATGTGTGGTTGCGTACCAAGTAGAGATAGAATTGCTTACCCTCCTTGCACGAACTTAATCAATAACATTATTATCTGAAAAACTAGTTTATCAAATAATGAATGCATGGATGGACAGCACAATATGCTGATACAATTTAAAAAAAAAACAGCTCTACTTATAAACACTGAGATTTATGAAAAGTAACGTGATTTTTTTGCAAACAAAGGAAAATAACTGTGGTGTTCCTAAGACTATGTAAGTGATATATGTAGAGCCCCATTTCCCTATCGTAGTAAAAAAAACTGCAAGAAATGCTATTTAAAAATTTCAAACCATTACAAGATTTGGCTGCAGACGGATATATTTTGCGAAATTTAAACAAAGAAAGGACTATAACTCTGGTAAGGCAGTTCAAATATTCTGTCTTTCAGCTTTTATTCACAAGTTATCTCTTTTTTAATCATGTTTTACAGTCGGTTATGTTATCTTTTGTTAAGCTTGCCTACTTAAAATAAATAAAACTTATCTTATCTTACCTTATCTTAGGGTGTGACGGACGTTTTCTCCAAACAACAGTAGATGCTTTCCACTTTATTTATATTTCTTATCTGAAGCAACTTCATTTGAAGTAAAAAGATATACCTTTACATACAGTCCATACAATCACGATATTTTCCGGAAATATTTTGTAACTTTAATTTTCAGTAAACACCGTTTTGAAGTGTAAAAATACGTTAATATTTCAGTCAGGTTATCCAAACTTGCCATCAGCAATTTTTAAAAGAAATACAAATTCAGCTGCGTACTTCTTTTTTTCTTGGACTATGCATACATTTAATTCTTAATGATCATCAAATCATAGAAAAATAACAAGTTCAGTCTATTCAAAATGGTTTATTAATTCTCTATATCCGAAAATATATTCAATTGCTGGCCAAAACTAAGGAATTAAACAACGCTATAATACTCATCCGTAAAAACTACAAACACAATACTTCTCTTTGACGTAATCTTTTTTGCATTGTTTATTTAGTTACATTTTAGACTTTTATGGTGTATTGAGATCAACATTGTTCCTCTCAACCGGGCTATTTCTAAGTTCTGTATAAGGAACGGTGAAAAGAATAGAATAGGAAAAATCACGCTAAGCTAGGGCTAAATTAAGGCAAATTTAAGGAAATGGTTTGCCTCGCCAGTACACTTGTTAACGGGACCCATTCAGTAATTTTAAGCTTATCTGAGCTTAAGTGATTTAAACAGGTTTGTATATTTCTATAATCAATGTTGTTGTTATAATTCGTCCACACATCACCGAAGCCTAAGATATCCAAATAATTTCTAATACCTCATGACCATGACTTATCATTCCCAGTATTACACCGCTCAACAAAAATTCTTTACATTAGCATGTTAGGCTTTTTAGCTCACCTGTCACGTAGTGACAGAGTGAGCTTTTCTGATCACCTTTTGTCCGTCGTCCGTCGTCCGTCCGTCCGTCCGTCTGTTCGTCCGTCCGTCCGTCAACAATTAGTTTGTTAACACTCTAGTGGTCACATTTTTGCCTCAATTGTCATGAAACTTGGTCAGGATGTTTGTCTCATTGATATCTCGGATGAGTTTGAACATGGGTTATCAGAGTTGGAAAACTAGGTCACAGAGCCCAAATATAGAAAAACCTTGTTAACACTCTAGAGGCTACCTTTTCAGTCCAAATATCCTGGAAATTTGTCAGAAAGGTTATTTTGATGATTTCTAGCTCAAGTTCAAATATGGGTCATCTGGGTTCAAAAACCAGGTCACGGAACCCAAAAATAGAAAAATTTTGTTAACATTCTAGAGGTTACATTTTCAGCCAAAATAATCTGGAAATTTGTCAGAAAGGTTGCTTTGACAATTTCTAGGTCAAGTTCAAATATGGGTCATCTGAGGTCAAAAACTAGGTCACAGAGCCCAAATATGGAAAAACCTTGTTGACACTCTAGAGGTTACATTTTCAGCCCAAATAATCTGGAAATTTGTCAGAAAGGTTGCTTTGACAATTTTTAGGTCAAGTTATAATATGGGTAATCTGGGGTCAGAAACTAGGTCACGGAGCCCAAATATGGAAAAACCTTGTTAACACTCTAGAGGTTACATTTTCAGCCCAAATATTCTGGAAATTTGTCAGAAAAGTTGCCTTGAGGATTTCTAGGTCAAGTTCGAATGTGGATTATCTGAAGTCACTAACTAGGTCACAGAGTCCAAATATGGAAAAACGTTGTTAACATTCTAAAGGTAGCATTTTCAGTCCAAATAACCTGGAAATTTTTCAGAAAGGTTCTATGGATGATTTCTAGCTTTGTTTTGAATATAGGTTTTCTGGGGTCAAAAACTAGGTCACAGAGCCCGAAAGTAGTAACGATGGTAATATCCGTTCTTGCAGTATTGAGCTTCCATCGGGTACTGTTCTCAATCGCCCCCTGAATTTACTGTTTCCAATAAAAACCTCCAACAATAGTGATGATGAAGATCACACAAAAGATTGCAATGTGAATGCTACAAGCCAGTTACCTAAGCGACAAGAAAGATTTGCTGCCGTGAATGCCAGAGAAGTTTCAGTTAACACAATAAGAAAGCAGTAAACTATTTTTACATGATATAATATTCATTTCAAAGGAAGTGACGTGTTCAGTTGACCACTGTGATTTGATTTTTCTTCTTACTTTCTTGATACGTTTACACACCGTGAATTTTAATTTTGCTCCTCTGGAGTTATATGTACAAAAAAAACCGGTTTTGGAAAATGATACAATGTGATGCACGAGGATTTTGTGCTATACACCTTAAATGTACTATACTATATTTTTAACGTGTCATTGTGAAGCTACTCGTAGTACTGTGCAGACGTTATAGTGAAAAATTCAACAAAGTTACAAAGATGTTTTTATGTGATACATGTAACAGAGAGTACAAGTATAAAAGGAATTTAGTCAGGCACGTAAAGGAAGCACACAAAAATTACGAACATTGGCATTGCCCTGTTGATGGTTGTAATTCGAAATGTATAAGACGGAGTTATATGTTCACTCACCTTAGAATTGTTCATGACAAAAGTGCAGTGGAAGCAAAAGAGTTAGCAGTAAAAGCCAAAGCGGGTGATGTTGTGCACTTGAATAATCAAGAATACGAAGAGGTTAGTGATGATGACACTATATTAGATTTGCTACAATATGGACAACCTAATAATGACGAGGTCTTCAATGAAAAAATAAGCGATTTTGACATTAATTGTTTTGGTGAGAATGTCGTCGATGTACAGTGTGATGACATAGATAGAGTCGAATGTGATGACGTTGCTAATGGCTATAGAGATACAGTACAACGCGATGAAGCCAAAGTTTAGTTTTTAAACGATTGAATGGCCACAACTTGCGGGACAAACCTTCGAAATGTGATTTTTTCAAGTGCTCAGTCACCTATTTAGGGAACATTGTTTCAGCTCAAGGTATTGCAACTGACCTAAATAAAACTTCTGCTGTGCAGGAATGGCCTGTCTCAGTAAACATCAAACCCTTCAGGTTTTACAGGGTACTACAGGAAGCTTGTTCCTAACTTTGCCCAAATAGTTAAACCACTTAATGATTTATTACAGAGTCATGGATCAAACAAAGGCTATAAGAAATCTTTAAAAAAACTAGAACTCCAGTTACTTGCGTTTGGACTGAACCTCAGCATTTGCATTTGAAACAATTAAAGAAAAATTGGTTTCACCTCCAGACGTGGGTTATGCAGATTATACTTTGCCTTTGTTTTGCATATAGATGCCAGTTCTTGTGGTCTTGGTGCAGTTTTATTACAAAACCAAGATGGTGTAAAGCGCGTAATTGCTTATGCAAGTCGCTCTCTTAGGCCCAGTGATCAGAACTATCCTGCTCACAAATTAGAAGTTTTAGCTCTTAAGTGGAGTGTTACTGACAAGTTTTACGATTACGTTATGGAAACTGAAAAATAGTTTTTCGTGAAAACTGGTTACAGTCCCTTTACCTATGTGACAACATCTGCGACATTAGATGCCACACAACACAGATGGCTTGCGAAATTGTCCAGCTATTACTTTACTTCGGAATACACCAGCTGTACAGAGATACATGAGAGGGGCTTATCGCCTCATTATTAAAAATGATACAGAACTGTTACATTTGATGGGCTACCTGCCCTTCAACTGGCCATTCCAGAGTCACATAGGCGGATTGCTATTCAGGGTATCCACAATGATGCAGGGCACCAGGGGAAGAAAAGTGCCTATGGCTGGCCGGACAGAGGTTTTACTGGCCTGGTCTTGAGAAAGACTTAACTCAGTGGGTAGAGCAATGTGACCAGTGTATTAGGAGGAAGACTCCAGCTAATCGACCTTTTGCAGAGCTCACGCCCATCCATACCTCAAGATCTATGGAGCAAGTCTCTATTAACTTCATGAAGCTTGAACCCAGTAAAGTTGGGATCGAGAATATTTTAGTTATAGTGGACCACTTCACGCGTTTCGCGCAGGCTATTCCCTGCCGATACCAGACCGCAGCTACTACTGCAAGGGCCCTATACGAAGGATTTTTTTTCAATTCTACGGGTTCACAGAGCAACTGCACAGTGACCAAGGTCGCAACTTCCAGAGTCGCACCATTCAGGAGCTGTGCAGAATTGCGGGCATAAAGAAGTCCAGGACCACTCCATACCATCCTGTGGGAAATGGTGGAGCAGAGAGATGGAACCAAACCCTCCTTAAAATGCTTGGGACTCTGGAGAATCACCATAAGTCCGATGAGAAAAGCTACCCAGCTCCCCTGGTGCAGGCATACAATGCCACTAAAAATGATGCCACTGGATACGCTCCTCATTATCTAATGTTTGGTTGGCATCCCCGTCTACCGGTTGATGGATCTCTGGGAACAGATCCCACCGAGGAGCATGCCGGCAATCACTCCTCATATGTATCAAAACTTCACCTGCGACTGCAGTATGCATACCGCATGGCCAGCTATGACCAGGGAGTCAAGCATTCCAGACATGAAGTTGGAGATCGGGTGCTAGTCAGGAAGGTGAACTTCAGGGTACCCACAAGCTAGCCGACAATAGGTCTCTGATGTCTATGTCGTGTTAGAAATGCTCAATCCTGACATTCCGGTTTTTAAGGTTCAACTTCAGGATCGTAAGGGTCCCATCAAAATGTTTCAACGGACGTGTTGTTGCCATACCAAAACATCAACTCACCTGCACAGGGCTGTATTCTGCACCACCAGTTCTCGCAAGAGAACTGCTAAGACACCCAGGGGTGAGGTGCAGAAACAGCTTTCTGCAAAAGATAATAAGAATATAACACCCCAGTTTGACACATCAGCTGCATTAGACTCTGGCAAGAGTGAGGTTGGACCAGCCTTGTATATACCACCACCTCTCAGAGGCCTGAGACAATCAAAGCAGCGACAACCCACACCGCTTAGGGAGATATCTACTGAGACTTCTGTGTCTGAGGTAGCCAGGTCTTCACAGAACCTGGATCCCCAGAGCAGAAATGTAGGTTCTCCAATGCGTACCACTGATGCTAGGTCAGCATAGACTTTTGACCCAACCTACCAGTCATCTGCTTTACCTGAGAGCATCACTACCAGACATGACACTACCATACTCCACTATAGAGATATGGTAGGTGGGTAACCCCCGTCGGTGCGGGAATTAACCCTGATTGTGAGATATCCTATGTTTAGATATCTCTAATCTCCTGTTTTTTGTATTTGATTTAAGGTGTGATTTCTAAAATTTATCTCTTTACAGATTTATTATCATTTGAAAGCATATCCTTACATTTTCAGGGTTTTATCCTTACATACAGGATAATTAATTATTTCCTGACTATTTCAGACTGGATGTTTTTTATGATTATTTACTATTTTCAGTGTTCTTTTGATCTATTCTACTAATAATTTGATTTTCATTTCGTAGCACTACACTTACAGTTTTTAAAAATAGTATTGTGCTAGACTTAAATTTTATATCTTATTACATTTTCAGATACATTTTTTTCGGTTATTGTCTGGAAATAGTAATGCATGTACGTCAGTTTGGTTGGCTGAAATGTCGTGAGCCAATTCCTTAAAGGGTGGGGGGAATGTGTAACCCTGGTAATAAATTATGCATGCGTGCGTTTTCCTGTCTATGTTTGTCTTCGTCTTCTCACCGTGATGTGTATGTATTCAACTGCCTAACTGTAGCCCAGGAGTTCACTCTAATTAGTTTTCGCGACCCTTGACACCCCCTAAAACCCGCGAACTCTTCTATTCCCTCTGCGCACTCCTACTCTTACCTTTGTGGAATGAGGATGTACTTCATAGTTTCATCTTAAATAATAATATTGATACCAAATATCAGTAATTTGGTTAAAATGTTAATAAACCATAGATCCTGCTTAGATTACTATTATTATCATTTTAGGAATATGTGAATTGCTGCATTTTTTGTATTTTTTCAAGTAAAAGTTGCAATTCTGTAATTTTTACTCATATCATTTCATGATGGTAAATAGTATTTCTTTATGTTTTAGGTTTACTTTGTGAGTAAACCAATTCTCTATCGAATCGTTAGTCGTTGGTTATTTCATAAACCAAGCCCCTGCTACAATAATATGGATAGACAAATCAAGTAATGAGTACAAATGTCCTTTTTTAAGCAGCCAACATGTTCCCATATCGAACTCCTAGTCACAGTCTAAGTATAGACTACAAGGTCAAGATCCAGTTCGGGGGTTTATTAAGAAGTATTTAGTTTCATATAAAGTAAACTTTTTTCTTTTTATTGGAACAATTCTGTCCACAGTAATCTTAAATGCTGTTTCACATGTCTAAGAAGATCTTATTTGATGAGAAATATGTTAGATGCGTGAAAATAGTATCGGTCCAAACAGGTTAATTTGTCAGAAATTAGTTTTTGTATTCTTTTGATCTTCAATAAATTTGAGGTTCTTCTTAGATTTGTTAAGCTGTTGTAGTTAGAAAGATATAAGCATTATAAATGAGAAAGTTAGAAACAAAATTGTTAGTGTTATTGGTTAATTATTTTGCAGATTAATTTGAACTATTATCAGTTAAAGTAAAGTCGCATAAGGTTCCATGTTTTGATTTATATGAATACTTAACACACATTGCAGATAACTCTAAGAGGTATGGTTCGGTCTCAGCGGAAAAATATGTCATACGCATCTAGTCTTCGTGTAAAAATGTAGTGAAATTTTCTTTAAATCGGCAGAAAACAATAAAAGTAGCATTCCACAAAATGGATTGCGTACTTACGGACGAACAAAATGATGCAGCTTTCTACAAATAACTCATTTTTTTCCGAAATACTGATCCGTTCGTCCTGTACTCTAGGAGGAGGTTTGGCCTCATTATCAATTACTTAGTCAATTAGTCAGCTCCCTGGTTTTCAATGAATTTCTTCCCGCTGCTAGTCATTGCTTTCGCACGTGTTACCCTTTCACAGACGGCACGTAACGTCATGTTTTACTTACATTCGGCGGCTCGTGTTATGTAAAATATGTACTACTGTTAGTTTTATAATTACGCTTTCAGCAAGGGTCTCCACTTAGTATGAGTTTAAAAACTGAGCAAGAGGTTTAAAGCTTGAAAATGAGAACAAATTGCAGATATTCTAATACTAGTTAAGCATTGTAAAAGTGAAGTGGTGGTGGTGGAGTTATTGACATAGCAGCGTACAGATAGGATATAGGAGATACATTTTTCTTGGAAAAAACAACTTTTTTTAATTTGCAAAAATGCCCCCAATCCGCTTTTGTTATTATTTGTACTAATCTAGTTCAGATATTATATTAACATTATTATATATAGATTATATAAACTATGCACAATAAATTCCCAGGCCAAAATGTCAACGCTCGAAATTGACTTAAATATTACAAAAAGTAGTTCGCATTCTAAAACCATTCGAGATAAGCACATGTGAGATAACATTTTCCACCACTGTTATTTTTAGTAACTTTTGGGGACTTTTCTGTCTAGTAAGTGAAAAAAGGAAAACTCCTCTCTAAGCAAACTTGAAATCTAATATATTGCAATTGAATTTAACTTGAAACTTAACTTAAAGTGTGTGAAAGGTTATGTGTCTTAAACATAAACTACCGCTCTATTAAAAATAAAATACCAGATTTATAACAGGTAATATCCCAAGTCAAACCTGATATTATTTGCTGTACTGAAACACAATTAAAACCTGAAATATCAACAGCTGAAATCTTTCCTGACTTCTTAAACTTTCAGGTATATAGGGATGACCAACTAGAGGGCCAAGGTGGAGGAACTCTCATTGTCATATCTTAATCCATTTTAAGTCAGGAACAACCAGATCTGAAATCAAATTGTAACTCAGTAAGGGCCAAAATATCCCTAAAACGTTTTAAGGACATCTGTAACCCGGAAAAATCCACCTGCCCCGAGCTGGGTTTGAAATCGGCTACCTTCGATTGCTAAGCGGACACTCTACCTCGTCGCCATAAAAGTTAGCTGATGGGCAAGGGAATAGAAGTGCCGTATTATACCTCTGCTACATACACCTCCTCCTTCTTAGAATTCGTCCTCGATTTCTTGGAGTACTGAATGTCTGTGGGACTTTCTAAGGGTGCCATCTCACTGAAACTCGTAAGCTATTTACGTTGGGCGCCAATTTAAGATTTGCTACTCTAAGTTTTTCAAAGACAATGTCAAGCCTTTCCATATGTTGTTCTAATGTTTCACTGAATATAATGAGGTAGACGAGGTATATTAGACAGATTTTCATGTTCATGTCTCCTAAAATATCTTCCATAAGGCGTTGATAAGTTGCGGGCGAATTTGTAAGTCCAAAAGACATTTTGTTGAATTCGAAAAACCCTATTGACCTTACAGTGAATGCTGTGCGCTCTTTATGTATCTCTTCTACCTCAACCTGGTGATACCAGATTTCATGTCAATTGTTGAAAAGTATTTTGTTCCATGAAGGCAATCAAATATTTCTTCCATTCTGGGTAAGGCATATGAATCTTTAACAGTTATTCCATTTAGTTGTCGATTGTCTACACAGAGTCTAAGTTTCCCATATTTCTTTCTGACTAAAACTACATTTAAAGTGAATGGTGACTTCGATGGCCTTATAATTCCGGCTGCTAGTAGTTGCTCAATATGATTTCTTACTTCATCAATCATTGAAGGAGACAAACGGCGGTGTCTCTGCTTGAAAGGTGTACTTTCAATGAGGTCAATTCTGTGATTTATCCTATTGCTAATATCAGTATCATCTACTGAGAAGATGTCCTTGTATTTCTCAAGTACTGCCTTTAACTGTTGCTTTTGTTCATCACCAAGAACATCTTTCTCATCACTATGTAGTTCATCTATAATCTTATCTCGACGGTGATCTGTTTCTATCTTGTCGAGTACATTTTCAGCTACAGTGACAGGTTGTAGTTCACACACTATGGCTTTAGGAAGAATACTGATGGTGTTAGTTACAAATTGGATAACTGCAATGTTATTTTAGAATTTTTGCCATGTTGATAATGTATGACACCAGGTGTTATATCTATGAAGGATGGAATATTGCTGTCTTCAGTTTCATGTATTATAGCAGCAGTTAGGGGGAAGTTCAATTCCTTATCAGTATAGCATGACAACTGTATAGACTCATAAGGTCTTAGGATAACTTTGTCCGAGGAGGCATTCTTCACACGAGCAAATCCATTCTTTTGATTCTTTAACTCCCTTTCCCTTACAATGATTGTTCTTAAGCTGAGAAACCATGCAGTATGAAGGTTTGCTTTCTGCAGGAATTTATCTCCGAAGTTGGATTTACATTCCGAGAGTAGAACTTGTAGTACGTTCCTGCCGAGTATGACAGGTGTTGTCGAAGAATATTTTGTGTATGGTGTCACCAACAGAAGACAGTTCTGAGGTTTACTATCAGGTAATCCAGTTGTTATACTGATTTCAACTTCAATGTACCCCAAGTAAGGCAAATTCTGACCATCGGCGCATTCAATATCCAGGATGTCCTCAATTGGTCTAAGTTCAATACTAGAAATATGCTCTCTGTAAAAGGTCTCCGAGACCAAACTTACACAACTGCCTGTATCCAACAAAGAAGTGACTGGAATATTATTAATTAAAATGTGAACCTCATTTGTTTCACCAACTAATCTAGGATCTATTTTGTTGGTGCCCAAGTTCGATCCTGCAACTTGCGCACTTACATGTTTGGGCAATCTTTCAAACGGTGACCTTTTTCTTTACACTTCAGGCATGTGAGTCGACTAAGTATATCAGGACAGTTCCTCTTTAAATGTCCCTGTTTGTTGCAATTGTAGCAAATGACCCTATTTTGTATGGAGGGCAGTTTCTTTGTACATGACCTTTTTGATTAGAAATGTAACATGTAAATTGAAATGTGAAATTTGAGGTTGGTCTTTCTCGTCTATATTCTCCTCTGCTCCTACCCCTACTTTGGCTCAATCCAAAACCTCTACCCTGACCTCTGTTAAACTTACGTCCCTCTGGCCAATACTTTTGCGTAGACGCCTCATACCTGAGTTGACCTCTGTCTTTCTCCAAAGTATCAGTCCTGTCAATGAGCTGCTGTAGCAATTGTTTGACCTCACTTAATTCATTAGATTCCTTCCTATCAACATTTATTGCAGCCTTGCAAGGCTTCTTTTCATTTTGACCACTTTCATCCTTTATTTCAGACTACATCTTCCTTAATTCTTTCCTGAATTCATCATAATCAACAATCTGATCCTTCTGCTTTATGCTCATTTGTCTCAATTCTCTTATCAATCCTGCATGAAGAACTTCTTTTAATACACCCTTATCTGTCCTCCTAAGTGCTTTCAATTTCAGGGCGTGATCAAAGAGTTCTTCAAGTCTTTAGGCAAACTGTTTAACTTTCTCATTTGATCCCTGTTGACTAGAATAAAATTTCCGCGTGATACTCTCCCTTGATTCAACAGTCCCATAATCACTATCAAGTTTGGCCATCACTTCCTCAACTGTTACACCTGAGCCTTATCGTTTGATCTTCTCACTGGCACTTCCTTTCAGTGCTCGTCGTATTCCTAGCATTATCTGTTCTTTACTGAACACTTTATCCATCAACAATGGCTCTACCTCATACTTAAATGTAATCCATGTCACTTCTCCTTTACCTTCTTCTCCATAAAAAGGTAGACAATTTTGGGAAGTGGTAAGTGCCTGTCTTTGGCTGTGGTCCAGCTGTAGTTGAATCATCCAACACTAGTTCCTCTTTCATATTTCCAAACACTTTCAGAAATTTTACAATTTCCTCATGAGAGCCAAGTGTTGGCTTGATGCCTAAAACATGTAAAGCTTCTATTAGCTTTTCTTCATTCTTGGTTTTACCACCTTCAGCTCCTTGTGGCTCTGGATCCGACATTTTATCGCTTTAATCAAACAACCTTTCCTCTGTAACACTATGTAGTAAAAGGATTTAATGTTACCGCAATACAAATTTATTTTAACTGTACACAGTCACTTTATCCTTGAAGACACTTTAAAATGCACTACATTTAAGACAGGCACAAGTAAAAAAATATAAAAACCATAAATGACTAATGTGTGCGCAATATTAAATTGCTATGACACAACAGTATGCATCAACTGTAGATTAAATATTGCAAATCGTGTCACCTTGAGTATAAATGCATACAAACTCGAAATCTATGACATAATCTTATGCAACAGCTATACACACACGCTATTTACACACCGAGTGTACGACACAATCTAATACTCCAGCTATACGCACAAGCTGTACACACGCAGCCTTATACACACTGTATTAATAAATTCAATAGTAGCCTCATGTTATATAAACACAAGGTCTGTATTGGACTGACCTAGTTTCACCCCAATCAAGTTCACTTTTTTAAAAAATCAAGTAACTGCACAGTGCTGATTCATTGTCAAAATCGACACTGTATACTTTTCAACTACACTAAAGATAACACAATTTTACATTAAGTCAAAATTAACTTAATGTTTTCTTTTTATGTGTTAAATGTTTTTTTTAATTAATTACAAACAAAATATCTCAGTCTTGTATGTAAACTGTTATAAATGGCTTTGAATTAAAATATCCGAATTCTACTCCGCGATATTCGACGCGAGAAAGCTAGCTTTGTTTTTTTTCTTTTTTTAAAAAAAGGTAGTTCAATTAAATAATTTGCCATTTAACTGAACATTATTTTAATTCAACCTTGGTCTTTTGTCAGGCCACGCTAAAAATTACGCTATAAAAGCGTCACACATAATCTTCATTTTGGCTGGATTTTGTAAATACCCCTGGGGAGAAATACTAGCTACTTTACTACAGAGAATATCACTAGTCTACACTGTTGATAAACTAACCTTTAAATTTCACCGAGTACACATGGGAAATGCCCAAGCGTTAACAACTTTAGAACAGGAAAACTTACTTCAAGGCTTAAATATAGGTCAACCAATGAAAATCGGAACAACCGAGCAATATCAATTATGTATGCAACGTGATGTATGACATCACAGGGAATACGGAAAATCCAGTTCAACTAGACCAAATGTAAACACAGATAGCTGCTGAAAAGCAATGGAATCTCCTGAACTAATATATCAAGGAAATATTTAACAACACCTTTTCTAAACAGCCTTGTTACTTCTGACACAACACCTAGAAAGACTACCAATAGGTTCAAACAGAATCAAACAACATGTACCAAGCTATCATTGAATGTATACATCTAGCTCTCTTGTGAATGTATACATCTATATCCTTCCTTCTATAAACCTAATGAGAAGGATGAGATACCCCTAAATGAACTCTGGTCATCCAAAAAAAAAGATCCCCAAAAATAGTATTGTCTAGGTGTTTGCAGACTTCAATATGCCAAGAATCAACTGGTCAACAGAGTCCCTGATAGAAGGCTGTAAGTTCCCAAATTAATACACTTCTTTCCTTGAAAACCTCATTAACTTAAACTTGCAGCAAAAGGTCACCATCCCTACCAGAGGTAACAATGTTCTTGACCTGTTCCTCAGTAAGATGCCTTCCCATGTACATAGTACAAAAACCCTACCTCCTTTAGGCTCCTTAGATCATGATATAATTTTCCATGAAATTAAAATTAACAGGGGGCGTCACTTTAATCAAAAAGGGAAATCCAATGCTATAATAAGGCAAACTAGAATTGCTTGAAAAACGATTTAACTAAATATGCCAAGGTCTAAAATGAAACATACCACACCGATCCCAACAAAGCCTGGATTTCCTTTAAGGACGAACTCAACCGCCTTTGTTCTATCCATCTACTAAAGGCACTAAAACACGTCGAGATCTACCATGGTGAAACAATTCTATTATTCGCAAAATTAGGAAACGTGATAGAACTTGTTCAAAAATAAAAAGGTCAAAGTCCCCATCAAATGATTTGGTAAAAAAACTCAAAATACTCAAAAGTGAAATCCAAAGAGAAACTAGGAAAGCATACTGGCAATACCTAGACTCAGTCGTTTTCAACCAAGACTCCCAAAATGTGAAAATAACAAATTCTACCAATATGTTAAGAGTAACAAAACTTAAAGCTGTGCTGTGGCACCCCTTAAATCAGAAGGTCAAACATTTACTGATCCAGTTGCAAGAGCAAATATCCTTAACTTCCAGTTTGAGTCTGTTTTCTCTAGGCCTAAGCCCCTTAGCTTATCCCAGTCATGCAAACAGAAACTTGTTCCAAAATACCACCCATCTATGCCAAAAGTAACTATATCGGAAGATGGTGTGAAGAAACTCTTAAAAGGTCTAAACCCAAATAAAGCATCTGGTCCTGACCAAATATCCCCAAGGTTACTTAAAGAGCTCAATCAAGAGGTAACTCCCATACTGGCCCACATCTTCCAGATCTCTTTAAAAACAGGTATTGTCCCAGATGACTGGAAGCATGCATTAAATGCCCCAGTTTACAAAAAAGGCCCAAAATGCAAACCCAGCAATCATAGACCTATATCTCTCACATACATAGCGTCCAAGTTGATGGGACACATCTAAGTGTCCAATATAATGTCTTTTTATGATAAACACACCATCCTTAGCCCCTATCAACATAGTTTCAGATCAAAACATAGTTGTGAGTCCCAACTAGTAAGCCTCTCCCAGGAAATTCATGACAATCTTGGAAGTGGTCAATAAACTGATGTCATAATCATGTGCTTCAGTAAGGCATTTGATAAGGTGGACCATCAAAAACTTGTGAGTAAATTGAAAAGATAAGGCATAAGCTACGAGCTTACAAATTGGGTCCATTCTTTTCTTAAGTCTCGCCCCCAGCAAGTTGTAATTAAAAGTAAAAAATCAAGAATTTTACCAGTCCTTTCAGGTGTCCCCCAGGGCTCGGTATTAGGTCCCTGCCTTTTCCTTTCCTATATTAATGATCTCTTGATAGTGTCAAAGGTAAGGTAAGACTTTCTGCAGATGATACTGTTGTCTACCTAACCCTTCAATCCAACCAAGATGCCCAAACCCTTCAAGATGACCTACATGCATTAGAAATATGGGAAAAAGACTGGTTCATGGAGTTTAATCCTGATAAATGTGAAGTTCTCAGAATAACAAGAAAAAGAAACCCCGTAAATTTTCCTTATACCCTCCATAATATCCAACTGAAATCAACCCAAGAAGTAAAATACTTAGGAGTCACTATTAGTCAAGACCTTTCATGGACCAAACATATTAACGACATTACATCAAAAGCAAGTAACTCCCTTAGATTCATTAGAAGAAATTAAAAACCCCAAATAAAAAGAAGAAGGACACTGTATATAAGACCAGTGTTAGACCTCAGGTCGAATACTGTTCTATAGTTTGGCATCTTGGCAGAAATACTTAATTCATACGATAGAGCAAGTCCAAGGATCATCTGCTAGATATATTTTTAATGATTATGACTATACAAGTAGTGTCTCCAAAATGATATCCGACCTGAATTGGCAAACCCTTGAGCAGCGTCGAAACATCAGTGTTGTAACCTACTTGTATAAAATACAAAACAATATTGTCTTTGTTGACCACCAACACCTTAATCAAACAAGAAATCTGAACTACTTAATACCTTACTCGAGGACAAATACCATCAAAATTCTTTCTTTCCTAGGAGCATACGTCTTTGGAATAGCCTTCCTCTAACCGTTCAGTCTAGCCCCAGTTTAAACATCTTTACTGAGTGGCCTGACCCATCTTACAAATTCTAATTTGTACACTATGTCTTTTAAATTAATAGTCTTGTAGAACTTTTATTCTTTTATCTTTTTAAATTTGCATATATTTAATGTCTTTTGTTAACAGTTCCCTGACAACACGCCTGCTAGTCATAATAAGAATTGATTGCTAAGCAGTATAATGTAGATGTAGATGTAGATGAAACTTTTTAAGTTGAAAATCCTGCCAATGAACCCATCAAAGACATGTTTCTTTACACCAGTTTTCATTCTAATGTAAACTAAATTCTAATCCGATCCCGTATGACAAACATCTGTTCTTTGGTATGATACAGGGGTGACAATAAGTCATATAGATCATTGCTATCACTGTTCAACAGCTATCTTATAACTTGATTGTCAGAAAGAATGGCATTTCTGCAGACAAGTCTGAATGTCGATAGTTGATGGCATTAAATAATATTCATTCTGCTCTTCAGTTTGTTTTATCCAGGACAAAGATTTTTCTTGATAGCAAAGATGTTTTCTGTAGAAAAATGGAAAACAGATGGATCATACTGTGATACTCTGTAATTCCTTGTTACTCTAGAATCCCGTTTCAGTATCAAACTTTTGACACAGATCTAAAACTGTCAAATTTTCTTGTATGGACCAAATTTTAGTAGCATATATAATCTGACTTAACATTAGCTGTATGAGCCTCCGCTCAAGCAAATTAAACATAACATATTTGCAATAAAATTATCGTGTTACAAAGAATGAGGAAAAAAATTTTCTGCATATTTCATGAAAGTTAAATGCACAATTTATTCTATATGACTTTATGAAAAAAAGGCTTTTGATACCTTGGCTTGTATATGTCTTCAAACGGTAAACACTCAAGCATTAAACCTAATTATGAACAGTTAAAGTGGTAATTCTCCCTGCACTCTAGTAAATGACTGGATTGATGGATACATCAGTTCTGTCTCATTTAATATCACTACAAACATTTAAGCATCACATAATATTGTTTTAGTACACACAGTTCAGATTTGTTACAGTACGTACAATATTTTCATATTTTTTTCTGATTTGAATTTGGAAACAGACCTTTTACTGTAATGGTATTTCTGCAATGTCGTTAGATTTACAAAAATATATTACTCCCTGTTCTGTTTTATTCTAAGGTTACTTGTCAGCAGAAAAGGGAAACTTACTTGGGTTCTTTTCAAAGGTACATGGTTTTGGATAGCCATGTCTTAATACACCAAGATTATATTTCCAGGACAAATATAAAACCACATTCGGCTGCCCTTTTATATCAAACGTAAAGCTACCATCCATTCAACATAACGCGTTCTAGTTTTATTTAAACACCTTTATACCATTTTCAGCGAATTCATCGACACTCATCACACATGTGTAGTTTAAATCCAGAAATCCTCCTACTAGAAAGGCTGCACGTACATTTTTTCATAAAATAATGCATTTTAGGGATGGTGTGTTCGTTCAGATATTAACTACAAATATAATTTGACTTCTTGAATTATTTTACATAAGAGTAGGTCAAAATGGTCTGGAGAGAACTTGATCCATGACCCATACTTCATACTAAGTTCATGAAGAATATAAATAGTGTGTGATTATTGTTCCCGCTCAATTTGAGCATGTCATTTTGAGAATACCTTAAAACTTTTTCAGAATCTAAATAATTGTGGCAAAAAGTATATGTTTCGTCTCCATACAATAGTTTATATTTAAACTTTACTACCAGAGCTAACGAGATAGACCAAAAGAAACACACCGGTGCCATCATCATTTTTGGGGCGCTTTTCAGCGCAATAGGGGCATGTCAACGGTCACAACGTACAGAATTATCAGAAATGTTACTTACCGTTTGTTTAGACTAGTGTATTGATTCACCAAATTCGCTCTTTTGGAGCTAGCAAACGAACTGAAAACTTGATTCGCAAGAAAAGCAGGCTTGCTTTTAATACAATCCACGTTTACTTTAAATTAAACTGACCGACGCTGACCTTAATTCAACATCCGGTTTATAAAGAGACACTTAGAAGCCGGACACAGATAATCGGAGTAGTAAGGTAACCAGTAATATGGCAAATCATTAATATAACGGCAGAATTGGAACAAAGTGCCTATGGTAATTCCGACAGCACATTTTCAATTCTTCAGTATACTTGCAACTTTTCGAACTGCGACAGAGCGTCTTTGGACAGTGAAATGGCAGCAGAGGGTCTGGAGCCGGAGATTGTCTAAACATATTTTTTTCTTTCTTTTTTTTTAGAAATTCGCCTGTGAGTTCTGTGTCTGTGAAGTAAAGCACGGAGATACGGAGGTCATTATTTCAACTTTATAATTAAAATTGCGCTCAGTAATAATTTCTTTGACTATGATTTCTGAAATATGAGTATCTTACTAGTAATCAAGTGTAAGCTTTTTGTTATAACGAAGGGGTTGTAATAACAGTAAGTCCTTCTCACGAGCGGAGCGCGCATTATGTGACGGAGAAATTGACAAAACAGGCAGAAACAAAGCCATATACCTCATCTCTGATCAAAACAAAAAGAAAGAAGATCATCTTGTGGTGCAGACACAAAAGTAGATATGCATGAATCCAATAGAATATTTTAGCTTAACTAAGAGCCCGTGCAAGCATAGACTTTAAGTTATAAATTTCTAAAAAAACATATGCTTTTAAAGCGTTTTATTGTCATCTGTTTGAATTGTTAGTGATCAGCTACGTTAATACAAATTTTGATCCCAAGTTTTGCCTTTAAAGGCATGCATGTTGTGTGAAAATCACATAACATATCTGTAAACTAAGGTTCGTGTATTACATACTACACATTATTTGATTAACCAGAAACAGTTATGCCCATCATTAGGTTAATTAAAGAAATGTACTGTCTTTAAAGATCTTTAATCAAATTGCTACATATCTTGAAAATTAGAAGAATTTGAAATAGGTTCATTAAAAAATTAAATCTTAGTAATACAGTTTCCCTTAGGACAGACATAACTTGATGATCCTAATGATCCCATATGGTTTGTTCCTTTCCAAGAGCAAAACGAAACATGCTGTTAAAATTATAGCAATTATAAAGCTGATTTTAACCCTTGTGAAGAGATAACTGTTAAAAATGAAATGTGCTCAAGGTCTCCATATATAAAATGGTAAATAATTATAATAAATATTTGTTAAAGCTGCCGAACCTCTGATGACCAAAAAATTCTGTCTAAAAGGAAAATACAGAATTTTCGGTGTCAATTTTTAGTTTCACTTCAATCATTTGTTCCCAAGAGGCTTTGTCCTTAAAGAAATGTCAACTCGATAAGGTAGAAAGATTTCTGAAAGGCCAATAATTATTTTTTGTATTCTTTTGATCTTCAATAAATCTTAGGTTCTTCTTAGATTTGCTAAGCTGTTAGAGTTAGAAAGAAAACAAACATTTTAAATAAGAATTATGTATGAGAAAGTTTTGTTTGTGTTACTGTTCAATTATTTTGCAGGTTAACTTGAACTGTTATCTTTAAAAGTAAAACCGCATAACGTCCCATGCATTGATCTATATGAATCATATATTTAGTTTTAAATACTATTTCCTTAGTTTTGTTTCTAACACTCGCGAAAGTTGTTCAACTCTAGATAGTTAACACATGTGTGGCCTTCTCGTTATGTTTCATTACCAAGTGAATGCCAAAGTATAATTCTTTCTATAGTTTCCGCAATTTTGGTCCAAACTAACGCGCAGCTCTGATCCAAACGTCCTGTACTCTATGAGGAGATTTGGCCTTAGCGCTTCCTCATTATTAATTATCTAGTCAGTGAGTTCCTAAGTTTTCAACAGATTTCTTTCCTCTCCTATTAATTGCTTCGCTACGTGTTACACTTTCACAGATGTCATATTTTACTAACATTCGGTCGCTCGTGTGATTTAAAACTCTGTGCTACCGTTAGCTTTCGGCACGGGTATTGACTTAGCAAGAATTTGAAAACTGAGCACGAGGTTTGAAGCTTGAGAACGAGAAGGGTCTGTTTTATCTATATATGTCTAACAAATTTCACACATTCAAATACAACTTTAAGAATAGTTAAAGTGAGATGTGGGTAGTGAAGTAAACGGCACTAGCAGCCCACAGATAGCACATACTTCTTTTTATGAAAAAGATGCACTCAAACCCCTTTTTTGTTATATTTTCAAAACAGGTGATATTTTTACTCCTATGCACAATGAATTTCCAGGCCGCTGAGAGTCCGAAACCCCTTTTATGTTTTACAAATCTTGAGACAGAAAACAGTGTATATTGTAAACAAGAAAAAATCAAATGGACTTGAGTCCATTTGAGTGTACGGTTTTTACTGTATTTTTAAGGAACCTAAATCTGCAGCACTCTATTTTGTTTGCAGATGCCAAATAATGAAATTTAACGTGTATTTTTAAAATGAAGTCCTGTCTGTTCAGGCATATTATAACTAAGGTAATGCACATTTTTTGAGGAAAAACAACAACATATTTGTTCAACCTTTTATTTCCATATATCTCTTGATATTAATGGTGATAATTACGATACTGAAACTTAGTTTGTTTTGTTAAGTAACAAAATAGCATGAATTTCATGGAATAACATGCTTGAACAGAATAACAAACATGCTTGAACAGAATAACAAATATACTTGTAATATCAATGATGATAATAAACTATGACCATGCTTTGATTACTTTGATATAATTCAACATAAAGACCAGTTGAGACACAGTCACTGTCGTAGCAAAGTACGACCGGGAATCAGACAGAATTTTTAATTTTAGATAACTTCTTCGTGTGCCGAATGCTATTATTTGAAAACAGTAAATATAAACATTTATCATTTTACATCATTTGAAGGCTCTTTAAATTCATATTTTGAAAATATAAGCAGATATGGAATTTTTGCTTTTAAAAAAGAAAACTAAATTAATTTATACATGTCGTTTTAGCATATCTCTAGCAGCTAAGATGCATTAAGTTTAACCATTTACAAACAAAAAAGAAAACAAGTTTTGACAATTATTTTTGTAAATATGAAGGCCCTAAAATATGAGATTACAGACCTTTCAAATGATATAAAATACTGAACTGTTTAATGAAAATGACTTTCAAACGATAATTACAAAATTACTATGTTTTGTATTGTTATCAACCGCCACAGTTTTGCCAACCTTCAAAAAGTTACCTTATCTCATATCAGTTACTTGTTACTATTAATAGATTTCAAAACTATGAGATCCAACGTTCCTACACAATATTACCAGACAGTCACGTGATTTTCTCCAAGGATTTCCGGAATAACACAACTTCACAAAATGATTCAACAGGTAGCACATCGTAAAAATACGTAATGCTTCGGCAATAATCGGATCTTCTAACAGCCAATCAAAACATAGAATTACATAATATTAGATAACACTAACCCCGCTCCAATTGTACATATAGGAATATAATACTGGCAATTTTTCGTACAGAAAAGAGAATTATGGAACACAAGCAAGCTTGTTTGATGATAGGGAAATGAGAGTTCTGCCCCAGTGAGGGATGAGCAATGGGCTATTTTTAGAAATCTGGAATTCCGCTTAGTGCTATATTTAAAATTGCAGTTATTTTACCTGCGTGCTATTTTTAGACAAACAAGTTTGAACATATCTGATTAGATAAAAGATGCTTCAGGAAGGCAAGCGCTCATCAATAGGTAAATATACATTTACCAAACAACCACTTGGTTTATTAATGAAAAATTTTAATTTACAAGATAGCTTATGTTTACTTTAGCGTGAAGCGGCAAGCGCCTTTACTTTTAGATAGTTAAACATATTTACTACCTGATTTATAGATATAAAAGAAAATGTTACTATATTAGTTGGAAAGATCACTTGCAAAATATTTACTATGACCTGCAAAGTCCTATAAGTTATGCAGGGAGAGAAAAATTTTACAGATATTTGAAGAAAGAGGGGAAGTACATAGTTGGTATTCACGCTATTCGACAGTGGTTACAGAGTGTAGATGCTTACAGTTTACAGGGAACCCTTTGTTACAAATTAAAGACTAGAAAAATTATCTCTCAAGGCCTAGATTTTCTGTGGGACATCGACTTGGCAGACACATCCATTTTGGCAAATGAAAATGATCAAATCAAATATCTGTTCATTGCCATAGACGTAATTTCTCATCATACGTGGGTGGTTCCACTGAAGAATAAACTTCACGGTTCTATAATATATGGCTTTAAAGAGATACTGTAGTCGGGACGCAAGCACAGAGAAGCGAGAATAGTCCTAGGAAGGGAGTGGAAAAACAGATGGGTGAAAGCATTTTTCGATAGACAAGGAATACGTCACTACGTCACTCGGAATATAACTTACGCTAACTACGCCGAGAGAGTGATACGCACCTTGAAAAGTTCACAGAAGCCATACGCAGTAGCAGTTGGCAGTAGAAATTTAATTAAACGTGAAGTTGGAGTAGCAGTAACAGTAGTAGTAGTAGGCAGAACGTGAAGGTGGAAAAAGCAGTAACAGCAATAGCAGTAGGCAAAAACGTGAAGTTTGCAGAAGCAGAATGAGCAGTAGCAGAGTGCTAAACGTTAAGTTGGCAGTAGCAGTAACAGCAGTAGCAGTAGGCAAAACATGAAGTTGGCAGTAGCAATAACAGCAATAGTAGTAAAGAAAACGTGAAGTTGGCAGAAGCAGTAACAGCAGTAGTAGAGTGCTAAACGTTAAGTTGGCAGTAGCAGTAACAGTAGGCAAAACGTGAAGGTGGAAAAAGCAGTAACAGCAATAGCAGTAAAGATAACGTAAAGTTGGCAGAAGCAGTAACAGCAGTAGTAGAGTGCTAAACGTTAAGTGAGCAGTAGCAGTAACAGCAGTAGCAGTAGGCAAAACGTGAAGTTGGCTGTAGCAGTAACAGCAGTAGCAGAAGGAAACTCTGAAAGGCAGCGAGAGTGTTTAAAAAAGTCCAGACCGGTGCAATCGAACCGGGAGGCTCCCGAGACTTTCTATATTGGCACTAAAATTCCTTAAAGTCTGCAAGAATGTCAGAAACTGTAGCAGACCGTAACATTGTACTCCGGAGGGTCCCTTAACATCAAAAATGACA
Organism: Cyclina sinensis; assembly: GCA_012932295.1. Lineage (NCBI taxonomy): Eukaryota > Metazoa > Mollusca > Bivalvia > Venerida > Veneridae > Cyclina > Cyclina sinensis. The sequence continues at coordinate 45,376,711 of JAAONU010000013.1, forward strand.
TTTCCTCGATTGGCACCAAAATTCCCGAATGTCTGCGCGAGGGTCAGAAACAGTCGCAGACCAGTAGAATTCACCGGTTAAATCGGCTCGGGAGGGTTCCTAGACATCAAAAATGACATTTTCTCGATCGGCACCGAAAGTCTGTGAGATTGTCAGAAACAGTCGCAGACCGGTAAAATCCACTGGGGAGCGTCTGTTGATGTTAAAACATGTTTTGGTTTCATTGAAACTTTCATGCTTTTTACTGCCAACTTCACGTTTTGCCTACTGTTACAGCTGTCACTGCTACTGCCGGCTTCACGTTTTGCCTACTGCTACTGCTGTTACTGCTACTGCCAGCTTTACGTTTTGCCTACTGCTACTGCTGTTACTGCTACTGCAAGCCTCACGTTTTCTTTACCACTACTACTGTTACTGCTTCTGCCGGCTTCACGATTTCTTTACTGCTACTGCTGTTACTGCTACTGCCGGCTTCACGTTTTGCCCACTGCTACTGCTGTTACTGCTGCTGCCATCTTCACGCTTTGCCTACTCCTATTGCTGTTACTGCTTCTGCCAGCTTCTCGTTTTGCCTACTGCTACTGTTGTTTCTGCTAGTGCCAGCTTCACGTTATGCCTACTTCTTTTGCTGTTACTGTTCTGTTTCGTTTTGCTTACTGATACTGCTGTTACTGCTACTGTCAGCTTTACTTTTTCGTCACTGTTACTGCTGTTACTACTACTGCCAACTTCACATTTTTCTACTGCTGCCTACTGCCAGATATAGTGAACAACTACAACTCAAGACCGCATACCTCCTTGGACGGGGTATTAGTTTAAATTTTGTCGTTCCTTCATTTAATTAATTTCATGTGTGATAGTAAAGGATGTATTATCAGATAAAAAGGATTACTTTTTTCTTTTTACATATAAAACCTTCTTTGTAGTCCAGTTACTGCAGCGTGGTTTAAATAAAAGACAGCCAGGCCCGCAAAGGCTAGTCTGGTTGTATAAAAAGTGGCAGCCGCTCTACGTCGTTATTTACTATTCTGTTATCCTATATACTGAGACTGAAAGGCGGACATCTGTATACCAAAATAGTGAAGTCTGTCGAGAAAATAATATTATTTTCATTGTCTGACAGTAGGGAAATATAAACATTATTTTGAAGAATTCATTGACGAACAAGAGGACATCGATGATGCCAGCGACGACTCTGATGGTGATGAGAGTTCAAGCAAAGTCAGTGAAACGGAAACAGACGATGAGATGAACTCATACTAATAAACAACAACCTATACAAATTGAAAAAAGACTGTGTATACTATCAAAGACATTCCATTTTCAAATGCAGTAATTGTTCTAAATTAGTTATAAAGAGTAAGTTTATGATTGATTATGGTAGAGACATGCGTTTGATATTTTGTATTATCATAGTCCTCTGTACATAATCATTTGTAAATAAAATGTGGAGATAACATATTTGTTGTAGCTTTTTTGTTACATTTCAACAGTTAAGTCAGATGAAATGTTTACTTATTTATTGTTCCTAGAACTACAAATACTAACTTGATATTATTACTATTGAGCGACTAACTTCCTCAGAGATGCATATATGTATTAATATTTATTCGTCTGTGGTTCACGTTTTTTCATTGCAGTAAAATACAAGAAAGTAATTAAAACGTATTAATAACGTGCATTTATTTTTCATATACAACAAACAAAATTTATTTATACAGTCAGTAACAATCGCATACAGTATTTAATACAATGATTTTAAAACATTTAAGGCACATTCAAAAAGGTTTAAAACGGTTCATGTGTTTATTTTGCAATATCGATGTGCTTGCGTGTGAATACCGGAGTCCAACACATACCTTTTATCGTCATAAGGAGAAAGCGTGGTCTTAGACACTGTAACGTTATACAGCTGGTGATTATAGGTTCTAACCATGTTCAATGAAGGATGCATTGTACTATACTGTAATGAGCACTCCTTATACGCGTCACGCTTCAATTTTTCCTCTATGACACACGTTTCTTTACTCCTTTGGCAGTTTGTTTTTGCTTCCCATGTACATCAAGGAATACATTTTGGGTCTTAAACCGATAAATGACTGATCCTTCATTTTACATAAGATTTTGCAGTTTTGACTTCAGTTAAGTGGATGAGTTGTTGGGAAGTTGCTAGTGTCAAACAGATCCTGGTGTTCAGAGTACCAGTCATCTGTCGTAGGTTCGTAAGGTAGAGTCAGTACCCATGAAGAGTAACTGAGTTTTGTCTCCGTACTTAACTTTCATAAATTCATAATGGAACTGGTTCATATATATTTTGGATAGATCAAGCATACAAAACTATGCATAATCAGGTCTATTTAAGAAAATGTTTGTTTTTCTCATGTTGATTGTGACAAAATCTTCGTTAAATATTTTAAATGACAGAGAGTTTGGCTTAGCACTGACTTTCTGAGCCGTTTTGGTGTGTTAACCAACTCCTCATTTTTCGCATCGTTCTCCCAAACACAACATTATTAATTAATTTGAAGAAATCTTTTTCAAAAGTATTGTTTGCAAGTTTACGTTTTTAAGTATTAAAGTCGATGTAGGGTTTTATCCAAGCTGACTATGTGAACGCTAGTACACGATATATTTTTTTGTCAGCTTAAGACCGTGGGACAAGTAGTACTTTAAATTTCTATAATGGACCACATATTTGTGGTCAGTTTCTTGTGTATGGGAATGTGGGGAAAGAATGTGTAGAAAATCAGGAAAGTCTAGGTCCACCTCAAGAATGTACCCGGTATCTGCATCGTCAACAATGTTCGATATGTCAAGGTACTGAATTTGTTCTTCTGATAGCCATGCAAAATCTTCTTTAGGCAGTGGACCAGCGATGCTCATACCGTATAACTTATTCATGTCTAAGTGTGTAATCCAGGTAATTGGCTTCGAAGAGTCATAATCAGGGACTTCGGGGTTGTTTGATTTTGTATACTTTAAAGAAATCATGGACACGCCGCCTCTAATACGTTTTACAATCATGAGGACCACATCAATATCATCGAGTAATAAAGTTCAACATCTATCTTTTTTAACATGGCGTCCCATGCCAGTCCCGGAGATGTATAATCAGGAGGCGGACCTGAATGGTAGTATTCTAAGCATAGCGATTTGAAGTTTTCAGACACGTCTGCCAACAGCAGAACGTCTGTTTTCAGGTACAAATCATGATATTCGCCAAAGTTTTGCATGTTGAATGTTCGCCAATCTGTTTTAGCATGTTCGTAATCCTCTTGTTCTATATTGCATTCATTTTATTTGTTAAAGAAATGCCCTTTTGGGGGTAGGACTGACTGCTGAAAGCAATCTGAGGAAGACAGAAAGTCATAGGTGAATATATGTTTACGTAGCAAAAGGCTTTGGTTAAGAGGATCTGGAAAATGTTTTGTCATTGCTGGAAATTTTTGTGGACTCTCTTTGGCTAGATTGGACACCAATGTATCCAAAGAAGTATTCAAAGTTGAAAAGAATCAATAAATCTAAGATTTCCAAATGAAAAAGAATACAAGAAATGTTTCTGTCTTTATATTTACCCGCGCTTGACATTAATTGGTGCATGTCATGTCCCCTCAGACTGTAAAAATGACGGGGATATAGAAACTATGGAGACTTTTCCCTTGTCTGAACTGGTATTGTAAACTTCAATCCTTGTGTGCAGCACCTCTATACCACCCCCCCCCCGACAAATGGTCATGATCTCTAACCCTATCATCCTCCAATGAGTCTTCACAAATATGGCAATATTCAGCCACTTGAAATGACTTTTCCTGGAGGGAGTAAGCTTCATAGGATATTTCCTTCTACTCATGTAACAAACCGTTAAAAAAAGTTATCAATGATATTAAGTCTCATACACTTCAGCAGGCTTTGACATCTGATTGTGTGATATTGAGTTGTGGATGACTTCGCAGGGTTACGGGTACATGGCTAAATAGGACAGACAAAACTTTCCAAGTCAGCGAAGACAACAAAGGATACTTTGAATTGTTTAGAAATACTGGTGAACTGTACCGATCTGTGCTCCATGTAAAGAACAGAGAGTAAGTCAGAGGTAGTGAATCCATGGACAGTAATTGCAAGTCCATTATGAGTTGTTCTGTCCCCTAACAGACGACTAAAATATCTAACCAAACAATAATGTCTGATATCCCCTATAGATAAAAGTAGGAGATTAATGTGCTGGGGCAAATTTCTTTGATCGGTAATTTGAAGGGGGTATAGTTCATTGTGTTCTAAACCAAACACACAGATGGAAATGTTATTTTGTTTCTCAAACCTGAAAATTTGAGAAATGGGTTCAGGGAAGTTGAGGCCATCTACATTTAATTCGTGTTCAAACTGTTTGTAGTGGCTAACACGGTCTTGGTTATGGCTTTCCGCGTTTGTGACTTGATGTAACGCAGCGATGATTGACCACATAAAGCATTTTTGGTCGTCATTTTTTTTTATTAAGTACCGTTTTCTTATCTTGTGTTTTCTTAGGTAAAGGGAGGTAACTACTTCCCTCTAAGGGTGCGTACTCTGCAGTATTGACCTCAAGCTTAATGATTTCGTCAACAGACCACCCGCTCCCGTCCCTCACAAATTCTAGTAGCCATTTTGTATATCTTGAAAAGCCCCTGCAATCTGATTATCGATCTGAGAAGTATTTGTACATGCAAAGCTGGAGGACCTGAATACAAGGTCAGCATACACGGCTTCATTGTTTTGATTGTATTTAACAAATTTAATAAATAATGTCATGAGCCATTTCATACATTTTATGCTTTGGAAACGTGTTTCTAGCATGTAGTTTATATTATCCTCATTGTCATTTAAAAAACTGTAACAAAAATGTTTCCTGATGGTTCCAAAGTCTGTGTTTACACTGTATCGTTCAGTGCACTTCTCCAACCCCATTGCTGTTGTCGACTTGATCATTTCTCTTTCATATGGCGGCTTATTTACGCCATGTCAAATTTTGTCGTATCTTTGTGTTTTTGGATTTTCGCATTCACGATGCGAAAAAGCAAAAGGACGACAAAATTATGCAAATAATACGACACATAAAATGTGTCTGTTTTTGCTTCCTATTTGTCGTGTCTTTACATTTTCGCATAATTGCTTTTGCGTATTTTCGCTTTTTGGCATTTTTTTTTTGCTTTTTCGCATTGATACATTGTTACATTTTTGCTTTTTGGCATTACTGTGTTTTCGCTTCTTCGCGTCCCGGTTACGCATGCGCAGATTTAGCATACATATGTTGAATGTGTTGAAACTTTACCTTTTAAATGTACTTGGCAGTCGCGTTGTTTATAAAATACAAAACCAGTAGAAAAACTATAACAAAATTATTTAAATAAAAAGGATACCGCAATCACTATATCCATACCGTGATTGTTGTTTAAGCATATATGCAATTAATGTGCGCATGTGCTTATAAATCCGGAACGCAAAAATGCAACGATGCAGAAAAACGACAATGCAACAATGCGAAAATGTAACAATGCAAAAATGCGAAAGAGCGAAAATGCAACAATGCGAAAACACGATAGGACGACAAAGTTTGACTTGTCGTATCTTCGTGTTTTCGCATTTTTCATTTTTGCCACGAACAGGCAAAGACACGACAGATGAAATGCGAAAACACGACACATTTTATGTCTTGTATTGTTGCCCTTCTTCGAAAATGCGGAAGCACGAATGTACTACAAAGTTTGACTTTGTCGTTTCTTTGTGTTTTCGCATTTTCGTGGCGAAAAGCGCAAATACGACATGGCGTAAATCAGCCACCATACTTTCCTTGTATTACAGCTTTCAAATACATCAGTCGTTTTCCCATAAAAGCGTTCTGGCAATGGCCGATGGCACCACATTCATTCCCTACCCTGGTCACCACACGATCTACAAAATGGCTTTCCCGGTAACAAAACCTTCTGATGTGAACACCAGTTGCATGGCTTCTCTATACCCTCTACCTTTTTCAATTTCTTTTCTGCTGACAACAGTGGCTCATTTTCTGTAGATAACTTCCTTTTTCTTGATTGTGTTTGTTTTATCTAACGTTCAATGCTTGGTGCAATGTTTTCTGCATGCTGCAGCAGGTGACGTTTTAAGTTATCATGTCGTTTAAATTTCTTCTTGCATCGAGAACAGACTATGTGATCATTGTTACCGTGCAGCTTTTTCCGATGTCTCAGTAAATGAGATGTCTGTTTAAATTAAATTCCGCATACTTCACAGAAAAATGGTAGAGCTTTTGACATATTATCTTCCATTATCTGGAGTCTGCGTAAGCGGTAATCAGGGTCATTTTCAACTGATAAGCCGAGATGTTGAGCCCAGGAGTCCAACTCAGCCAAAGTCTTGATTTCATCCATCTGATGTCTGTCAATCTACAAATATTTATCACATTCTTTCTATTGTTAAATATTTAATATCTAATATCTAAAGAGACCAATAAAGTACAATGATACTGTTTAAAGAAAGAGAATAATTTTCTTGCATTTTTCAGAGACTAAATATACTTATAAAGCAAATAAACTTTACCTTGAAAAACGATGAATCATGGGCGATAAAATTTTCGGGTCATTACCTTAATTTTAGGTCGCGTGCCGCATTGTAACTTCTAATGTTATGATAGCGCTTGCTCTTTGTAGATTACTTGATGTTACTTAAAATATATTTAGAAAAGTATTAAGCATATTATCTAATGAATATTAATAATGTGTCCAATAGATATTTTATAAACGGTTTAAACATTGCACAGATAAATCTACGATTGAAGAATTTCATTCATGTGAAAGGTTAAATTTTTTTACCATACAACGCAGTAAATCAACCAAGATTTTACTGTTGTCTCTACAAAAGTTCAATAGCTGGGGTAACGCAATTTGTGATAAATGGAGCGAAAATAGTCTGCTTTAAAAAATTGTCAAGTATGACCAAAACAGTTCGGCAGTCAGAGGTATTATGAGCGATGAATGAAAAATTAACGTTTATTTATTGATTAGCGCCAGCTACCTGAAAGCATCTTTCATCTTATCAGACATGTTCAAACTTGTTAGTCTAAAAATAGCACTAACGCAGGTAAAAACCCCCAATTTTAAATAAAGCACTAAGCGGAATTCCATATTTCTAAAAATAGTTCAGCCCTCATCCCTCACTGGGGCAGAACTCTCATTTCCCTATCATCACTGGTTTCTGTTAAAGGAAATATTACTAGCTTAAATTTCGAGTAAGTCGCCTTAAACACCTCGTTTTTAATTAAATACTTCTATAAGCTTGTATTTATTCTAACACAGAATATAGGCCTACACTTTCAATAATCTTAGGCCGCAAGGCCGTTACTGTAAGTCCGCCAGGCCGCTCCTTTTCAAGGCCGCCTGGTCGCCAACTTCAGAAATATTGAAAGAGTTCTAATAAGATTGAATCAGTAGTAAAAATAACTCCAAATTCCCTAGGAAAATCATGTAGCATGCTGATTTACTGCTGGCAGGGTTGAACATATTTGTACAATGTTATCAAACCTTGTCTAATAATTGTTGCTGGTCTATGACACGTTTCTCCCCTTAACAATACAATAAATATTATACACCTATAATTGCACTTGTGTGAAATTCAGATTCTTCTTTCATTTTTGACTATGACAGCTATTTGAGAACAGTAGTTCTCTTCCTTTTTTAAGAAGTTTGTTGGGGATTAAACATTACGTCATTTTTAAATGCTAGCCTTGCCTTAAATTCCCTTCATTATTTCATTCCAAACTGGTTTTTTAATGAACTATTTTGTAGTAGCGGAAGAACTATTTACCTAATTCGCTGAGTTTGTTGTGGAAGAATATTTTAGTCAGACCTACACGTAACTTTCAAGATGGCTGAAATAATCTTAACATTATTGTGTTTAATATTAACTGTATTTTTCATAGTTGTGTTGTCGAAAATATTTCAGGCAAACGTGGAAACAAATCCGAAACAACTAAAGAAAGAAGACGTCATATCCAAGAAACCTGAAAGAGGAACACGTTCTATTGACAGGTAAACATCTTATTTTTACATTTGATTATGTTAGCTGTTTTCAAAAAATAATGATTGTACAATTAAACTGAAAAGTTAGTTGTAGTCGGTAATTACATATATACTTAAGCTTCAATCAGCTATGGTCATATGAAATGTTGATCACTGCGGGTAGCGAGCTACGTCAAGTATTTGCAGTTTTTGTTATTCACTTCATGTACTTTGCAGCTGATATGATACCGAAAGGCTATCTTTCTACATTGATAAAACCCATTCATTTAACAATAGTATAAAACGAACCATTAATTTTGTAGTGTAGGTATTGCAGTTTACTATTGATTGTAATACACTAGTTTGATATCAATAGACACAAAGTAACAGCATTGAATATAATGCCTTATTAATCTTAATAACCACAAATCTAATGGAGCTTTGTTTACTAATTGATGAATCCCTGACTCCTCACATTTAAATGGTTTGACAAAGAAGTTCAGTTTTATTTTCACCACAAACAGGTATACAACAATTAAGCATGTGGTATTGTTTGTGTATAGAACCTATTGTTGTAAGATTTAATAGTCATGCAGTGGATCCGTGTAATTCATTAAAATTTTTCACAGTATGGTAAAGAAATAGGTAAAATTGACATTGAGGTAGATTTTGGATGAACCACCTGTTTTGAGCCAAGCTTTATCACAAGGCTGTGTTCTTTTTATTGTCCTCCAATGCCAGTTTCAGTTTCTCTTGACACTATCACTGTAAAAATGTTAATGGAATCTTTTCATATGTTTATTTTTTAGCATTTTAACAGCAGACTGAATCTAGGGAAAAGTTGTCATATGATTTAAAATCGTATCAATTAGTGATATAGAGTAACATGTTTCATTTTACTTTATGTTATGAAAATGTTATGGTAAATGTTGAGATTTGTGAAGTTAGCGGCCTAGCGGCCTAGCGGCCTGGCGGCGTGAAGTTAGCGGCCTGGCGGCCTAGCGGCCTGGCGGCGTGAAGTTAGCGGCCTGGCGGCCTAGCGGCCTGGTGACGTGAAAGTGGCGGCCTGGCGGCCTAGCGGCCTGGCGGCGTGAAGTTAGCGGCCTGGCGGCGTGAAGTTAGCGGCCTAGCGGCCTGGCGGCGTGAAGTTAGCGGCCTAGCGGCGTCAAGATGACTGCCTTTATCACAATTTAGGTTGATCTTAAAAATGGATTGAAATCTATTTTTACAGCATATAATGTAAATTGCAGGGGTGTATAAGAAAGTTATCGACATGATTTAGCTTTTATTTTTTAAAATAAATTATTAAACAAAGTTCTAGCTTATCTGCAAAGACGACTCGGAATCTCTTTGTACATTTACTTCCATGTACTCTTTGTAAATTACATTTCAGTTGATGATGAAGTAAAATATCAACAAGAACTAGCTTTGATTTTTTTTAAGTTTTCGAAGCCTGGCGGCCTAGCGGCCTGGCGGCCTAGCGGCCCAGCGGCCTAGCGGCCTAAACTTAATATTTATCATAATTTATGTTTATCTTAAAAACGGCTTGAAATCGATTTTTACAGCATGCAATGTACATTTTAGGGATGATTAAGTAAAATATCAACAAGAACTAGCTTTGATTCTTTTTAAGTTTTCGAAGCCTGGCGGCCTAGCGGCCTGGCGGTCCAGCGGCCTGGCGGCCCAGCGGCCTAGCGGCCTGGCGGCCCAGCGGCCTAGCGGCCTAAACTTAATATTTATCATAATTTATGTCTATCTTAAAAACGGCTTGAAATCGATTTTTACAGCATGCAATGTACATTTTAGGGATGATTAAGTAAAATATCAACAAGAACTAGCTTTGATTTTTTTTAAAGTTTTCGAAGTCTGGCGGCCTAGCGGTCTGGCGGCCTGGCGGCCTAGCGTTCTAAACTTAATATTTATCATAATTTATGTCTATCTTAAAAACGGCTTGAATTCGATTTTTACAGCATGCAATGTACATTTCAGGGATGATTAAGTATAATATCAAAAAAAATATCAATATTTTGCTTATTCACCCCTGAAATGTACATTACATGCTGAAAAAATCGATTTCAAGACGTTTTAAGATAAACATAAATTATGATAAATATTTAGTTTAGGCCGCTAGGCCGCCAGGCCGCTAACTTCACGCCGCCAGGCCGCTAGGCCGCCAGGCCGCTAACTTCACGCCGCCAGGCCGCTAGGCCGCCAGGCCGCTAACTTCACGCCGCCAGGCCGCTAGGCCGCCAGGCCGCTAGGCCGCTAACTTCACGCCGCCAGGCCGCTAGGCCGCTAGGCCGCTAACTTCACAAATCTTAAATGTTGGTAAATATTTTGGTATGTGTTGTGGCCCTAGGTTAATTAACATACACGAGCCTCAAGAGTTCCTCGAAATTGTGAATATTTGACTGAAGACAAATCGTTTAAAGCAACTTCTTAAGCCTCTTTATTTTGCAGAAACTAATAAAAACTGTATTTAATCCTAGGTAAATCCATTGTATTTATTGAACATTTTCGTCAAATTCTTGGGATAATGTCATATTTCTAAAGTACTTTCATTTTATTCGTGCGAGGAAAAACAAAACGATCACAAATGAAAATTTTTAATCCAAATAAATATGTTTCGAAATTAGATTTACCTAAATGTATAATAGGGTTTCATGTTTTGGAGAGTAATACTCGATATCTTAATCGAAGATAATGAACCATATATAATATGTTGCACTACTTTTCATAACTGTATTGATAGTAGTTTTGGGGTAAACAGTAACGAGTTCATGTCATGTAATCAATAATGGCAATCATCCTCAGAAGTCTGAACTCTGTATGGAAAGTAGTTGTCAAGTTATACACCAGAAATGCTTTTCAGTGTCAAGGTCATTGTGACCTTTACACCTGACCTACTGATTTTAAGATGCATCGGGTCATTTTCTCAATGAAAACAGTCATCATAAAAAGTTTGAAGCCTGTACTACAATTGGTCTTAAAGTGAATGAATAGAAATGGTTTTCTATATATAGGTGAATGTGTGCTTGATCTCTGACCTACTAACCCCAAAATTTATGGGGCTCATTTTCTGAATGTAAGCTGTAATAATATGAAATTTTAAGTGTCTATGAAAAAAACGGTTATAAAGTTTTACAGCGGAAATGGTTTTCAATGTTAAAATCACTGTGATCTTGACCTTTGACCTTTTTGACTCCAAATTTAGTGAAGGTCATTCAATTTGTGTGTGCAATCATTATATGAATTTTGAAGTCTCTAAGACAAATGGTTATCAAAATATAGAGTGTAAATGATTCTAAACATTTAGATCACTGCGTCCTTGACCTTTGACGTATTGACCCCAAAATGTATAGGGGTCATCCACTAAATGTGTCATTCATGATACAAAGTTTGAAGTGTCTATAAAAACGATTGTCATTGTGACCTTTACATCTGACCTACTGATTTTAAGATGCATCGGGTCATTTTCTCAATAAAAACAGTCATCATAAAAAGTTTGAAGCCTGTACTACAATTGGTCTTAAAGTAAATGAGTAGAAATGGTTTTCTATATTAAGGTGAATGTTAGCTTGATCTCTGACCTACTAACCCCAAAATTTATGGAGCTCATTTTCTAAATGTAAGCTGTAATAATATGAAATTTTAAGTGTCTATGAAAAAGCGGTTATAAAGTTTTACAGCGGAAATGGTTTTCAATGTTAAAATCACTGTGATCTTGACCTTTGACCTTTTTGACTCCAAATTCAGTGAAGGTCATTCAATTTGTGTGTGCAATCATTATATGAATTTTGAAGTCTCTAAGACAAATGGTTATCAAGATACAGAGTGTAAATGATTCTAAACATTTAGATCACTGCGTCCTTGACCTTTGACGTATTGACCCCAAAATGTATAGGGGTCATCCACTTAATGTGTCAATCATGATACAAAGTTTGAAGTGTCTATAACAAACGATTGTCAAGTTACATGGCGGAAATGGTCTTCAGTGTTAAAATCACTCCGATCTTAACCTTTGACCTTTTATTTGAAAATTAGTATTAGTCATTACTCAATATTGGCAATCATTATATGAATTTTTATGTGTCTAAGACAAGCGGTTGTCGAGTTACAGAGTGTAGATGATTCTAAATATTAAGGTCGCTGTAACCGTGACCTTTTATATACTGATCCCAAAATGTATAGGAGTCATCCACTCAATGTATGCAATCATGCTATGAAGTTTGAAGTCTCTATAACAAGTTATTGTCAAGTTACATGATTGAAATAGTTTACAATGTTGCAAAGTCACTGTGATCTTGACCTTTGACATTTTGACTCCAAAATCAATATAGGTCATGCACTAAATATGGGCAATTATTACATGAAGTTAAAAGACTGAATGCCAAACAGTTCTAATGTTTAACCCCTAAAAACCAAATTGCTAAAGGACGGACGGACTCCCAGGATCATAATATAATATGCTACTTCAGGCATATAATATTGTGAACCATGTTTTCTCTCTAATTATGATGTTTTTTTATTTTGAAAAAAAAAGTGATGAAGATGGGTCGGACCAAAGCGTCAGAAAAGAACCGAAAATACAAAACAAAAGTGACGACAAACGAAACAGAGGTGATAACAAAGGAAAGCAAAATGACGACAAAGAAAACAACAAAAAACAAAACGAAGAGAAAAGTGATGACATGGGAAACAAAAGTACAGAAGCTAAAATTGAGCCGTTATTTTCAACTTATATTGAAAATAAAAAGAAAATGAATGCAGAATATAAGGTAAGAGAAGATTTGCGTCTAAAAACCACGACGATGGTTTATTACAAAAAGCAAAATTGAATTAGTTCTGTGTTCTGTTCCCTTTTCTCTACACCTAAAAAATTTACCAAATAGTTTCAGTTCTGTGCAACAGCACATTGCAATTTTTGTCTAAACAAAAAGCTTCCAGATATCGTATGTGCTGACTGAAATACAGTTTATATGTATATAAAACATTTCTAACACTTTTTAAAAAAAACAAAACTTTGTTCTCTCTGCAAACGGTTAAAGCATAATCCATATACACTATAACTATGAGCTACTAGAAACATAAAATTTAATGACTTTTAACCCAGCTGCCCTGACTTACAATAAAACAGGAAGAGATATATATCTATATATACAAAATAATTAAAATCATGCCAGTTCATCGATCAAAATTGAAAAACACTGTTACTGCTCATGGTTACTTAATAGGCTACCCTAACAACTGGTTTACCAGTGTAGTGAAACGTTTGTTTATTTTCGTTTTAGTTGATTCTGTTCCAGAAGTTTACATGTTATGAAGTCATACACGCTTGCTTTTTATATTTCTGTTTGGTCTTAAGTTAACACTCAGATAACTGAAATAAAGACATCTTGCCATGTTTACTATATAGTACCTCTGGAAAATGATAATCTTAATCATCTTTGTTTCACAGAAATTCGAAACTTTCATAGACAAGGAAGATTTAAAGGAGAAAATTGCAAAGGAAGGCACTGCAAATGGTCTGTGTAAGTATATCAGAAAATCACTTGACCTGTGGAAGAAACGAGCATTAAACGTTGCTGTAACTGGAAACGCAGGTGCTGGAAAGTCAAGCCTGATAAATGCGCTGAGAAATCTGAACCCTAAAGATCAAGGTGCTGCAAACGTAGGTGTTGTAGAAACAACTACTGACGATAAGAAATACACGTTTCCAAACAACGAACATGTAGCTCTCTGGGACCTGCCCGGAGTAGGAACTCAAGCATTTGCAAAAGACACATATTTAAAAAAAATGAAATTTTCCCGCTTTGATGTTGTTATAATTGTGACAGCTACACGCTTCACAGAAAATGATCTATGGCTTGCAAAAAAAAGTATTAAAGAAGGGAAAAGCGTCATTTTTGTTAGAACAAAAATTGATATCGATTTAATGAATTCCAAAAGGGATGACCCAGATGGTTTCTGTGAAAAACAAATGATGGACGAGATAAAACAAAATATTGCCAAAAATCTCAAAGATATTTAAAGGCATTTTTTTAAGAGCCAAAACCGACTGGATTGAAGGGGCAGAACGCAATACCAAATATTTCTCTAACCTTGAGAAAAAACGTGCAAGTGAAAAGGTAATTCATATATTAGAGGAAAATGGTTCCAATATTTCTGATAAGACAGAAATAATAAACAAAATTCATAATTTCTATCAAAAATTATATACAAAAGAGAATGATTTAGTAGATGAGGTTAATTTTTTTTCCAGAAGAACATAAAACCTTAACAAAAGATGAAAAACAATCTTGCGAAGGTATCTTAACTGAATACGAATGTTCTATAGCTTTAAAAAAATGAAAAACTCCAAAAGTCCAGGTTCGGATGGGTTGACCGCTGAGTTTTATAAAGTATTCTGGACTGATATTAAATCTTTTCTAATAAAATCACTTAACTACTCGTATAAACACAAAGAACTCACGGAATTACAAAAACAAAGTATAATATCACTATTACCAAAAAAAGACAAAATTCTATCAAATATCAATAACTGGCGTCCGATATCTCTTTTAAATGTTGACTACAAAAAAGCGTCGAAAACAATAGCAAACAGAATGAAAAAGGTAATCAAAAATATAATAAGTAAAGACCAAACAGGATTTATAAAGGGTCGATATATCGGGGAAAATGTTAGAATTTTCTATGATGTCATAGAATATATCAATCAACACAACGAACAAGGCTTAATTTTTTTCTCAGATTTTCAAAAAGCCTTTGACAGCATTGACCATCAATATATTCTTAAATGTTTGAAATACTTCAACTTTGGAGATTCTTTTATACAATGGATACAACTTTTCTACTCTGACACAAAAAGCTGTATAAATAATAATGGTTATTTTTCAGAATTTTTCAAAATCGAGAAAGGTGTAAGACAAGGCTGCCCACTCTCTCCCTATCTATTCATCATAGGAATTGAAGTACTTTCCCAATATATTAACAATAATAAAAACATACAAGGTATAAAGATTTTAGATATTGAAGTAAAACAAACACTCTTCGCTGACGACGCGAGTTTCTTTCTAGATGGAAATAAAAATAGTTTTCAGAATCAAATTTCAACATTAGATAGGTTTAGCAAAATATCAGGTTTAAAATTAAATAACTTTAAATGTTCAGTACTACGAATAGGATCTTTACGAAACAGCAATGTCACATATTGTAAAACAAAAACATTTAATTGGTTATCTGATATGGCTACAGCATTAGGAATACACTTTACAAACGATCCCGCTAAGATAAACGAACTAAATATTGATCCAAAAATAGATGAATTTCAACATACTCTTTACAAATGGAGAAAATGGAAACTTACTATTATTGGAAAATAACAGTTCTAAAAACATTTTCGTTCCCAAAATTGGTTTACCCATTCACAGTCTTAACAAATCCTACAGCTAATAGGATTAAAAAGATAAAAGACATTATGTTTGATTTTTTATGGGACTCAAAACCTGACAAAATATCAAGAAATAAAATTATACAGACGTATGAGGAAGGAGGATTGAAAATGATAGATATTGATAGTTTCCTAAACGCCGTAAAATCAAGCTGGGTTAAGAGAATGATAAGTGGAAATACCGCCTTGTGGAATAAAATATACAAAACCGAGATAAGCAAATATGGTGAATGCAATATATTCAAATATAATACAAATAAAAAAGATGCAGCAAAATTAAAATTACAATTCTCTTTCCTCAGAGATATCGTAACATCGTGGTGTTCAATTAATTTTAATAATAACGTTGTGAACATATCAAAAGAAATATTATGGAACAACTCAAATATAAAAACGAAAAAAAACGAGATGTTTATGTATAAACACTGGCTAGATTTAGGCATATTATCCATAGAACATATATTCGACTATAGAACAAAAAACTTTTTAATGTTTGAACAATTTCGAAATATTTACGATGTTCCTGTTGGAGATTTTCTAAAATATATGTCCCTAATACTATCAATCAGACAGGACTGGATACAAATTATCGCAAACGAAAATATAAATGCATTAACAGAAAGTCAATTTCTAATCGATAAAGTAAAAACATCTGTCACGGTAAATAAGATGTTATATGAAAAACAGATTAAAGTGAAAAACAACAATAAGTCAAAAATAAAAGAAAAATGGGAAACAGAAATTAAGGAAATTAATGACGAACACATTAAATGGAATTCTGTTTTTACTTCACCGTTAAAATGTACAATTGATACAAAACTAAGAGAATACCAATACAAATACTTAATGAAAATGACTCCAAATAATGAAAACCTCTACAAATGTAAACTAGTAAACTCTAGGTTATGCGATTTCTGTGCAATGGCACCAGAAACTTATAAACATCTTTTTGGGAATGTTTAATAGTTCAAAAGTTTTGGACTGATTTGAACTTATTTCTTTCAAATAAAGGAATTAAGATCAACAATTTAAACTACAGAACCATCTCATTAGGGATCGAAACAGAGAAAGATTTTAAGAAAAGAAACATTGCTAATTATATAATAATTCTAGGAAAATATTTTATTTCTAAATGTAAATATAGTACAACAAACCCAGAAATTAACAATTTCCATAGGGATTTAACACAAAGACTAGAAATAAAAAGGATCATAGCCAGCGTAAAAGATAAGATAGAAGTCTTTAACAATAAATGGTCAATATTTTTATAATTCTGCTTAAAATATAAGAGCTCACACAACTCTTTTGCCCTCTTTCCTTCTTTCCTCCCCCCCCCCCCTTTCAATCTACAAAAAATATTTAAGTGCAGAAAAAAATTGTTTAAACATTTTTTTGTGAAAAAATATTCTGTTTTTGCTTTGTTACTATTGTACATATTTTTGTATATAGTGGGTTAGACAATAATATCATTTTACATATTATCTTGTATTTTCACTTGGATAAATAAAAATGGAAAAAAAAAGTCTCAAAGATGGAGATTTATCAAATAAGGCTTCCGGTCCTTTCCTAGTTAGCTCTTCAGATCGGGGACATGACTTCCAGAAACTAAAGGAAACTCTCAAAAGTTTGCTAGATAAAAGAGGGGAAGCAGTAAGTTTCTTCCTACAAGAATATGTTGAAGAGGCAGTAGGAAGGAAACAAGCATTGATTAAAAAAGACTATAAAGTATGGAGATATATGGTAACAGTGTCTGTTGTATTTGCAGGATTACAAAATGGCCTTTCTAAGATTGTGCTAGCTGATTATAATCATTGCTTAAAGCAATTTTGTCTTGATGACAAGTCATTGGACAAATTGTCTGAGGAGCTGTCTATTTCTAAGCAGGATATAAAGAAAAGCCTGAAAACATATGAAATACTTGGTTCTCAGGACACCGTTTTACTAGGCGCCACAGAAAAGAGCCACAAAAAAAGCAATCCTTTTTTGAAAAATGGACGTTTGGCATTCACTTAGTGAGAATGTTAATTCATACCTCAACAGGATACCAATGTTCGAAAGAATGTTTGAAGACGATGTGCGATCAGATGGCTAGGGACGAACGTCGTCTGATTTCGGAGAGGCTTGACAAATTGGAAAAAGAATTGAACCCACTGAAAACTTGAGTTAAAGGAAATATATATTAGCCTTAAGAGCTTTCGTCCGTCGTCAACAATTTCTTAAAAACAACATCTCCTCTGAAACCGCTGATTGCACATTAACCAAACTTCACAGGAATAATCCCTAGGTGGTCCCCTTTTTAATTTGCTTAAATGGTTCCGGTCTGTTTCATAAGTAGGTCACAGGGCCAAAAAAGATGTTTCAATGCAAATTAAAAAAATATTTTTTGTCAGAAAGTACAAGGCTCAGAGCTTTGATATTTGGTATATTACATCATCTATAGGTCCTCTACCAAAGTTTTTCAAATTATGCCCCTAGTGTCAAAATTCGCACCGCCCCGGGGGTCATAGATTTCCCTTATATGTTTTTAGTAAAAACTTAAAAAAATATCCTCTGAAGCTTCAAAGACTAAAGCTTAGATATTTGGCATGAAACGTTGTGAACTACTACAAAGGTTGTTTAAATTATGGCCCTAGTGTCAAAATTGGCACTGCCCTGGCGGTCATTGGTTTGCTTTATATACAGATTAAAAAAGTGGTCTCTGAAACCGAGGGTAAATATATTATGAACCTTATATAGTACCAATAAGAAATGTACTTTCATGTTTTATTGTTTGATTTGATGACACTATGGTTTATTTTGAACTCTTGTATATATGATATAGAAAAGATATAGTATAGTTTTCATTTATTGTAATATTATTTTTTTATTTACTTAATATCTTGAAATGTTTGAAACTTCTACAATGTATAAATACAGAAACTTAAGCTTCTTGGTGGGGAGTGTCGCAAACTTGCGATTAACTTTGTTAATTTTTGTTTATCTTTTATCACTGCTTACTGTTGGCACGAAACTATCATGTTTATTTTATTGCATTCTCATGTTTCACGTGCTTTTGTTTATTGACTATGTAATATGTATGTTTACTCATCTTTGCTCCTGCTGAAGTTTTTTGGCGGTAAATATGGAAATGTTCATTTTAATTCACGTTTATCATGTAAATCTTGTAATTCACAAGTATTTTTGCGCCATTCTCACAACTCTATAGTTTTGATGTAATGGTGTTCGATGAGTAGATAAAAGTTGGTGTAAAGGATCCTGTAAAATGTAGATTTAAACGTATTAAATGGATATAAAGTGTTTGTTGTGATTTTCAGAATAGTTAAGAGAAAAAACGCTACATGTGTCAATTTAGAATATATTTTCATATGTATTTAAGTATGTTGAGTATTGACCTTAAAAACTAACAAACTGTCTACTTTGAATACCCTAAAAACTTGAAAATTAGCCTGCCTTGAAAACAAAGTCTGCCTTGAAAAAAACCTGTCTTGAAAATAAGCCATTTGTTTCTTGATGCTAAAATCTACTTGGAAGTTAGCCATACTTGAAAATAAGCCGTTATCAATCATTCAATAAGAAATTCTATGCAGAAAAGTAAAATGCATTTTATTTACAAATGGTCACATACGAGTATTTGTTACAATACGTTAAGTGGCTTCATACGTTTAATTCCATCAGAAAAAATACAACATTGCAAAGAAGCTTGTCTATACTCCAGGCCAGATTTGTGTGTTTTACACCATACTTTCGGCGATCCCTTTGTTTCATGGGGTTTGCTCTTGTTCAAGTCAAACGGTAAAGGTGATTAGTTCATATTTGCAATTAGTCTATATCTTCCTTCTGGAGTGTCACAATTACTCGTTGCGTTACGACGAATGAAACTGTGGAAGCTTTGGAAGGTTTGATGTTATCACTCGGTGCTGTCTGGGCACCACTTGTTGGAGCACGGTAAGACAAATTGTAACGTGATTCAAAACCCGCAAACCAGCCATTACTTGCAGTAAAGTTATGTCTCTGAACCAAATCTTTACTTCTAGATTTAACCACCGTCCAGAATATTTGTAGCAGACGGCAGTTACTAATTCTAAGGTAATTATGCTAAATGAATATCCCAAGATTATCGCAGTGTTTTTTGTAATGCAGGTTATTGAAAAATATTGAGGTGATATTAAGTATCGTGTGTTAGAACAAGGTTTATTAATTCACTCGAAAATAAGCCGATCGCAGATTTTTTTACGCTCTGAATATAACTGGAAAGTAGAACCCATCAAACCACTCAAGTTTATTGAAAAAGTGGAAAACACCATATCAGGAAAAACCACGGTGAAAAAAACACAGCCTTCCGAAAAGGAAACCTTCTGCAGAAAGGAAACTATAATTTCGTGTTATTATGTAACGCGTAAGATGCTTAAATGCATAATTAACTTATTTTCACCGCCTCCTCCTGCTGCTAACCCCAGATCAATGAGATTCTATGTTGTATGATTCAAGCCCATTGGAATTGGCCTTAATGCATTTATCTTAGATACCTGAACATGTCAGGCTGAAATATGCACCACACATATGTACTAAAATATGCACCACACATTCTCAATCAATCAGACAGTTAATGCTAAGTTTCCTGTTGCTTTCAGGTGTTCATTGGTTAAACAATTTCTGTGTGCACGACTATTGTAGTCTATCATAATTTGATCTGCCTCTACGGTACTTGTATATGGGAAAAAAAAGTATCAAGAAATTTTATTTACTTATCAGCTGTAAGAGTTCCGTCTTTAATATCAATAATTACTAAACAAACGCCAGAGCGGTCATGCTTGGTTAAACAGACGGGCGCAAATAGAAGAGCATTTGTAAATTGTCGCCTGCGAACCTGTAAAATCAACATAGAACTATGAATTTTCAAAATGCGGAGTATTCTCCAATACCAAACGATCCAGTAGCTCCTCAATGTAATATAGCTTCAGATAATTGCGTATGTCTTGTCATCGTGCAGCAGGAAGCCAGCATCACAGCATTTCTTCCTATTTGATAATCTGGCACCACTGCCACAACCGGAATCGTTTCTTAAGTTAGTAGCTGATGATCTGGCTCCACTACCACAAGGGGGTTGCTTATTAAGGTACTTTGCGCGAGTGCATTTATTGCGATACTAGACACCTCTATGTGTTTTGTAACGTTGCCATCTCCTTCTAACGACGCTTTTGTTTACTGATAGTTTTCAACTCATAAGCCAATAAGATCCTTCAAAATTGCCACAGTTACACACTGGTACATTTATTCTAACGTCTTGATTTCGTAGTATGCCTTATCATTTTCGTGTTAATACTAATATCCATAAAAATATTTGATATACTTAACGAGTGAATGTATAATATTAGCTTTACCAAGTGTCCTGTGGCAAACTTTGTTTATTTCTATAAGCCAGACAAGATACTACATATAACTCGATCATTCATCGAATTCCCGACACATGCGCTTACAATTTCCAACTGTATTTCATCACAACCATATATTGTAAATGTTAATTACTGTTAAAATATAAAAAAAAACTTTTTTCATACATATTTTTTTTTCATTTTGCTTTATGAATTATGCTAGAAAAAGTTCTTCCAATTTAATTACACTATTTAAATAGTTTAACCTTTTAAACGTTGACTTAAATTTTGGCCTTAAAAGTTTGAAATAAAGTGGCTATAAACTTAGAAGTTACCTAGATGGGACAAAGTGTCATGATAACACGAAATACCTTTTACTAAAACATTTCATACATGAAACAAGTGCAGCCTTTCCGGATGAGCCAAACTAACTATTAGAAACCATTAAGTCAAACTTGCTGCCCAGCCTTCGCCTCTCCACGGTGTGGTGTGAATTTTATTAGAGATTATCTTAACAAAAAAATAAGAAAAGATTTAAACTAATGTATATATGATAAAAGATATGCTTCATACAAGGTTTTTCTTCGATCTTTGCCGGTGATTTAGTTTTTGATCGCAAGCAACCCAGTTTCATTTTCTTCCTAGAAATTTCAAAACAAATATTATTCTGAAAATGTTTTACTGGACTCGTACCACAGTAACTTCTTCTAATATTGATAAGTATAATAATAATGAAGGAGGTGTCTGTGAAATTTTGTTTTGATAAGATTACTTTTAAGCAAAATCACCTGTTAACATAAATATGAAGAGACTTTTACAGTTGATTATATTAAATGATTAATAATATTTTATATAAATCAGTCGTTTTAAGAACATTGTTTTCAAACCATAGATATGAAACTAACTCGATAACTTCTTGAAACAATTATTTGAATCTTTGATGTAATAATTAGCAGTTTCTCGTTGTTTGGTTTATTGCAACCGGTCCTGGTTTTTTGGGGGAAATTTTAAAAATGTCTTCAAACTTTGACTATGCGTGGAGGCTATGTTTTCCGACTGTTGGTTTTCCTGATAATGCGGTTTTTTTACTGTTTTGCTTCCGAAGGGGTTGCATGCGCGCGTCTTACTAATGATTACTTTGTGTTTGGAACAGAGTGATTTTTGATGACATAATATCATCAGACGTACTGCTTGAATGTAATGCAGATTATGCTGTTTTGCTTTAGGAAGATTTGGTAAAACATTTGCATGCAAGTCAGTGTTAAATACATGCATAAGCTATTATTTCTCCAACCAACTAAGTTGAAAACGTTTGAATTCAGAAAGTTTGATTTCGCCTTTCCATGTTGGACACATTCATTATTATAGTTGTGAATTCGGCTGATATTATAAGCAACGAGGGTATAAGTATCTTCGGTGAATGAGTTTGAGACTTGAAAACCAACGTTATTTGCAGACTGAAATGCAATTTGTCTTTGAAATTCCTATCCAATGCATGGATTTATTTACTATTTTTATTTGTTATTCACACAGTATATATGCATGCTCACAGAATAAGTATGGCTATAATTGTTCTAAATTGCATCTGTGTCGTGCTGGACTGTAAAAGAAGAAAACAATAAGAGAGAAAATACGTGAATAAAGAAACGAATACGATTTGTCAGCTTATGTGCTATTAAAAAAGAGAAGAAAATAACTATAAAGTTTAAAGATTCCCCTGCTTCTTCTTAACATGTAAACAGAAAGTCCACCATTTGATCAAATACAAACATTTCTCTTCTTTTATTGTTAATATTTTTAATGTCATTAAATTATGAAAAGGTTTAATTCAAATGTTGAAAATATCGAGCGAGATATCGATTTTCCCACGCTGCCAGTAGCAAAATACAAGGTTTCAGACAGCTACTACAACCTAATTTTTCTTTTATTATATACCTGTAAATTTGAGACAACAAAAAAGACAAAATGATTCAATTTACTGAACATTTATTTCACAAACAAAAATATCCTTGAAAAATAAAATGATGAATGGCAGGTAAATACATCCGCTTTGCAAAAAAGAAGCCACGCCTCCAAATTCAGTCTTTCAACTGGAAAAAATATTTAATATGGCCGCCACCATGGGGAACACACATCATAAATTGAACAATGTCAACGATTGTGGGAAAGATAAACAGTATTTAGCTTAGAAGAATTTAATACTTCAATTGGATTGTTCGTTCAAATATACAAATTATTCACTTTCACTGTCAGATTCAATTATTGAAATAATCCTACGGCGTTTGGGAAGTGGCAGAGAAATGTCACCTGTTTTTATGGTTTTTACCTACTGTATATACATGTAAAAAGTTGCAGACGACGTAGTAAAAATCACGAGGATTCTCTATTTAGTATGACGTTATGTGTGTGTATACATAAGATTTTGATAGAACGGTACAATTTATGGATTTTTATGTTAAAATTGTAATAGAATTCATTCGTTCAATTATGTTTGTTTATGTTTCCTGGTATTTTTCCAGATTTCAAGTACTCCAGTAACAATTTATTCAGGTCCAGGCAATAGTTCAAACTGTTGACCCAGCAATATGTTGAACTGTTTCATATTTTACTTTTGAACCAGTCATACGCTTTCATTGTGCGCAATAGGATGTGAATATGATGTTATAAGTGAAAGTTACTAGAATTGAATACATGTACGTTTTTCACGGTCCCTGGCATCGCTTTATGGTGTAAATGTAAAGATTTTAAACATAGTTTTTGAGTTAGTCAAATTGTATAGAATATTAGGTATGTAAGAGGGGTGATCGAAAATTAATGAGACTGGTTCTAGTATTGGAAGAGTATTTGGAGTATAAATGTGAAACAACGACAGCACCCTTTCGAATCTTTATTCCACACATATGACAAATGAAAGATTCCCGCCGATTTTACAGAGGTAAATCGGGGCGGGGCAGCCCGATACAGATACACGACGTCAAGTGATGTCGCCTTCATAATGTTTCATCCAGGACGTCATTCTTTCTCAAAATATTCGCCCTTACATGAGATACATTTATGGTGTCAATTAATCAATTGTGTATACATGTCTTTATACCACTGTGTGTCTAGCTCGGAGACAACATTCTGTGCTGCCTGAGAAAGCTCAGTACATGAATCGAATCTATTACCTTTTAATGTAGATTTAATTACTGGGAAAACACGAAAATCCATAGGGGCTAGATCCGGACCGTAAGGCGGGTGTTCTACCGCTTCAAAGCCCAAAACATCGATCTCTAATTGTGTAGTTTCTGGAGTATGAGGCGGTGCATTATCCTGATAAATTATCACTCTGTCGAGGTCGATCTCTGGCCTTTTACGCACAAGTGCCCTCAGGAGGTCTCTACAAAGAACCTGAAAAAGCAGTAGCGGAATGACTCTTTACTCATTTTTTAATCAATGAACTATTCTCTTTCGCATATATTTTTAAGAAAAATACCTTTATTTACTCTCCATAATTCTCTTTCTCTAAATTATAATATTGTTTTCATTATTTAAACATTGATAAATAGTGTTCATATATATTAGTTTTAAAAAGAAACCTTCTACATCTACATCGGTACGTTAAACTGTCACAAATTTGACATTTCTTTAACGGTGCGCAAGAGAACAAGACAAAGAGAAATAAAGATAGGATAGTCAGAACATAGACTCGGACTGTGATGCAAATAAGTTACAAAAGGAAGAAATAACAGTATATAGTTGTGCACAGTTACTTTTCGGCCATCGAGGCAAGACCAATCCAGCTTCCGTGGCGGTGCCCGGGTACAAGACCCTGCTGGCATAGCTCGAGCCCGTCAATTAGTGGTACTTCGCAACTGTGCAGGAAAGTCCCCATTAGAAGGTCAGGTTTGACAGCTCATTCTTGAAGGATGCCAAAGAATGAGCCTCAGCAACAGATGCTGGCAGGTTGTTCCACAGCGGGATACACCGAGGAAAGAAGCTGAACTTCATGACGTCAGTAGATGTTGAATATGGCAGGAAACGGGTACTGTCTGGCGACCTTGGTCTGGCTTTAGTTGGTGTTAAGTAAGGACCAGAGTCTATCTCTACGAGGTGTTTAACAATCTTGTATAGCATGGTGAGTTGGAGCTTTTGACGACGAACTTCCAGAGTTTCCCAATTCAAATCATGTAACATATCTGTGACACTGCTGGTGTTATGGTACCTGTTTGTGGTGAAACGTGCTGCTCTTCGCTGTACCATTTCCACTTGGTATACAAGGTTTTTGTGATGGGGGTTCCAAACTGTTCAGCAGTATTCTAAGTTTGATCGAACAAGAGATATGTAGGCGTTCGTTTTAGCTTTTTTGCTTGTGTTTCTCAAATTACGTTTTAGGAAGCCTAGCATATTGTTTGCTTTTTTGGTTATTTTGTTAATTTGTTGTATCCATCCAAGGTCTGATTGTAAGTCCACACCTAGGTATTTTAATGTTTGCTCTTCAGCCAGAGTTATGCCTTTTAGGATGTAATTGGTCCGGAGAGGAGATTTCGCCCTTGTTACCCGCAACACGCTGCATTTCTGAGGGTGGAAGTCCATGCCCCACAAGTGTTCCCACCTAGCTAGGGAGTCTAGGTCTTCCTGTAGCCGCTGTTGATCACGGATGGACTTGATCTGCCTATATAGGATGCAGTGGTCTGCGAATAGCCGGGTCTTGGAGAGTAGTCCCTCTGGGAGGTCATTTATGAATATCAGGAATGAAAGAGGTCCCAATACTGAACCTTGAGGGACACCGCTCACAATTGGGGCTTCATCGGATGACTGACCTTGGGCAAGCACTCTCTGGGTGCGACCACTTAGGAATGAGGAGATCCACTGTAGTGTCATGCCGCGGATACCATAATGGGCCTTCTTTAGAAGTCTTTGATGTGGAACACGATCAAAAGCCTTGCTGAAATCCAGTATGATCATGTCTGTCTGGATCCTCTTGTCAAGTGATTCCGCCAGTTCATGCACGAGGGTTAGGAGTTGAGTTTCACAGCTCCTTCTTGCTCTGAAACATGTTGGCAATCATGAAGGATGCTATGTCTTTCCAAATGTTTCATGATTTGGCTGACGATGACATGTTCAAGGAGTTTGCAGCATAGGCTTGTGAGGGAGACCGGCCGGTAGTTTGCGGGGTCCTGTCTTGAGCCTTTCTTGTAGATGGCCGTGACGTTTGCATGGGTCCAGTCGTCCGGTACCTTACATTCCTTCATTTAGGTTTGGAAGATCATAGTCAGGATTCGGGCCAGATCAGTTGCACAGTCTTTTAGTATACGTGCTGGAATGTTGTCAGGACCTGAAGCCTTCCTTGGGTTGATGTTGTTTAACAACTTAAAGATACCCTCTTCATTGATCTGTATGATGTCCATGTCCGGGAAAGGTGTTCCTGCTGGTGTTGGGATGTTACTGTCTGATTCATGGGTAAATACTGACATGTATTGCTTGTTAAGAATGTTAGCCTTGTCACGTGCAGTGTTGAAGAGTCTTCCCTTATCTTTGAGTGGTGAGATGCCAGAGTTGTCTTTCCTAAGTGATTTGATGAATGTCCAAATTTTTTTCTGTTTCTGTTGTTTATCTTGATTGGTGTCTTCGACTTCGATTATGTTGTTAACGTATGAGTGGTAAGATTTTCTTTCTAATTTTTGGAATTTAGATTTAAACTGTTTGTATTTACTTATATCAGATTCCTTTCTGGTCTTCTTCATCCTGGTGTAGAGTTTTCTCATAGCCCTTTTCAATCTTTTGTCTATCCAAGGTTTTTTCTTATGATCTTCTTTAATGGTTTTTGTAGGGATGTGTTTGTTCATTAGAGATATTAAAGTGTTTTTGAATACCTTTGAATAGTAATCGGCATTCACTGCTTTATTTGTTGGTACAGCATGCTGGAGAATCATTTCATTAATATCAGCAAAGAAGATAAACATCTGTTTCCCAGCCGATTAAGAAACCCATGCCTTCTTATGTTGGGGAGATGCGTCTGTCTTCCACTGTTTTGATTGTTCCTTAGTTTCAGGGTCATATGAAAAAACAGCCAGGTTTCATCGGTAGTGACGATCCGCTGAAGAAATGAATCTCCTTCTTTACGATATCGCTCCAAAAACTTCCTGGAGGTATTCACACGGCTGATTTTATTGTCATAAGATAATAAACGCGGTATCCACCGAGCACTTACTTTATGCATTTCAAGTTTTTTTCTAAAACTTTATGAACTGTTCCATAACTGTGACCAGTTAAATCACAAATTTCTCTTATCGTCACCCGGCAATCCGCAAAAATGACGTCCTTTATTGATTCGAACAATTTGACGTCAACAATTGTTTTCCGTCCTCGTCCCGGTTCATCTTCCAGTCCTGTTTGCCCGTCCCTTAAGCGTCAGTGTCATCTTAAAACCAGCGCCCGGGAAACAGATGATTCAATAGATACCTTCTGCATTATTTCATTCGTCTGTGTTGGTGTGTTGCCCAGTTCTGCTAAGAATTTAATTACTGCGCGATTTTCCAGACTTTTTACACGTCATTTGTGAATATTTGTTATCTCAACAACGGTTGCCTGTTTATCTGTTGTTTGTCAGCGGTAACGGATATGACGTCGACGTCTTCAACACATACGCACCAGACGTCATATACGCCGCATACGAAATTGCGCCACGTTCGGCCATTTCGATTTTTATATTTAACGTTCTTTTCATAGAAAATGTAGTCATCTTTTTCGCTTGCCCCGCTTATCCGTTCATTGGTTACTATAGCAACGTATCAGAGACGTTTATACATCTCAAAAAAAATATTACTTTAGTATATTGTAAATAAATATTTAAACAGTATATTGACACAGTTACAAGGTACTGGACACAAAGATGAGATTTTTAGAACAAAAGTCTCATTAATTTTCGATCAACCCTCGTAAACAGTTATATAGAGCATTAGGTAATAAAACACTTATTTCATTTGTGTTTTTGGGGAACAGTCAAACCTATTGTCCCTTGGTGTCTGGGAAGACATTTCGAACTGTTGCCCGCGGTCACTATAAATGATTATATATTACATTTAACCAAGAAAATAAAGATAATTGCATTAAAATTAAAAGTCCATTTCGTTGACGTAAAGTCCATTTCGTGAAATGGACTTCATTTCGTACTCTATCCTAACTCCCGAAAGACGCGGGAGAAAAGAGTCAATCAAAATTTACCAACTTATGTTTTCTCATAATGAATGAATCGCTCGAATTGCAGAAAGAAAATTATAAATCATGTTTAATCAATTATCAATTTTATAAAAGAGTGCGGTCTAATTCGAGAAAAACAGGCCGCTTTTCAAAGTAAACTTTCTTTTCTTTCATCACAAAATTCAAATTATGTCTCTGGGGTCAGTATAAGGTACGTAAGTCACGTCATGTGACCTGCGAGATTTTACGATACTTGGCACTTCCGGTTACAAACAAAAGGTAGCACATACCGGTTTTTCAGCCACGCATTCGATCTGGCCATGTAGAAATTATCAATGAGAGGGTATGATGCATTAACATGTGTATTGCTGAAGTCTAAATTAATTAATACATGAGGATATGGGTATTCAGAGTGGTCAGGATGAGTTTCTCTTATTTTTCTTTCCTTTTTGAACAGTATTGAAATGCACTCAGTGTGAAGTAGGAGCTAGAAATTCGAAACTGATGAAAGCAGGTTATGTCAGTGGTTTCAGCTGCAGAAAGTCAATAGGATGCCGTCTGAGCTGGATACCGAAAAAAGTGTAGCGTTGACAGGTATCTAGCACTGGCTGATTTAGTTGTGCTATAACAGACGAACAATTAGCCAGTAGTGTTATGACTGTACCGTGTGCCTTTGAATATCAGGCGACTTGTCTGTTTCATAGAATTTGCCTCGGCCAGGGGTCGAAAATTGGGGCTTGGGAGTAGTTTCTTTCTTGCAGCTGATTTTTTTAGAGAAGTGTTACATCTGAAATTTGAGTTTTTGCTGTAGAGTATCTTCAATCCTATAAGAATAGCTGTACTTTTTTCAGGTTGTTGTATTGGGATTGTCAGTGAGGCGCAAATAGTTTGAGTGGTCATCAGACACTAAATTTCAGTGAGAAACTGGTATCTGCCACCGTAAGGTAAAACTGAAATTTTTCAGATGTGCTTTAGATTAGGATTTTATGTGATTTTCAGAAAAGACTTGTTTATGCGTTGGCAAAAAAGCTGCAGAAACTTGTTTTTAAGGTCATATTATTGTCAGAATGAACTAAAAAGTATTGGGGAGGTAATCTGAATTGTGAAAAGTAACAAAACTTTGTTCCTTCTGGTCTTTGTAATTTTATTATTATAGTTGTTTACTGTATAGTTAAACTTCAACAGAATGGTGTTGCTTGTAATGTTTTTGATACAGAATGATACTTCTGGATCCATTTAAAGCCTTGATTTTCATGAAAACTTGACATTTTACAGGTTCCATGCAAGATATGTCAGTTTAAATAGTTTTAGACATGCTGGTGAGTTCTGATGATGGGGAAAAAGTATTAGATAGTTTGTTTCTAATGTTTCTTTATAGGTAAGTTGAAGTTTCCTTTTTCATAGTTGTCTGTATCATGAATCAGCTGAAATGGTAAATCTGAGAATCCTTCTAATCTGTCTTGTTTTCCATTAGTTTAAATCACTTTGTGAAGATAGATTAGCGATAGATATGTTCTGAAGAATAAAAAGAGATGTAACAGGCCTGTCAGAAAAACATTTCTGTTTGCAACAATAGCAAGGAAGCAACAAAACGAAACAAATATGCATGATTTTGGTCTTCCGAGGCACTGCGCTTTTAATTAGAGAAGATTTCGCCTTTCATTTACAATTGTAAGGACTATTTTTTTAATCATTTTCCCCAGTGTTTGTTTAGTGTTCTGGCAAGAGTTACCTCCCTTTGATATTGTTGCAAGTATGTTAAAACATCAATTCCTGTCATTTTTCTTACTTTGGTGGCATTATTTAGTCTGTAACTTGTAGTAAGGCTAGGAAATGTAATCCAAACCTCAATTGTCAGTGTGAAATGTGCTATGTACAACTGTTTCAGTTCTTAATATAGGTTTCGGTATATAGGAGTGCATTTCTGAAACTATGTTAGCGTCTCATCATTTGGTTGTCCTTGTTTTAGTTTTGAAGACTTCCTTTAAAGATTTCTCAATTTTCTGATGTGTTTTTCATTGGACATGTAGAGTTGTAAAACCAGTAAATCTTATCTACGTGTCTAGATTATGGGAGCAGAAGCATATTTGTAAGGCATATTGAAATGAATGAGGATAGAGTTTTCAGCAAAAATGTTCCTATTGAATGCAATTTAAAAACTGACTTCAGTGATTAACAGGCAATGCAAGAAGACACATTGAAGCTGATTTTTTTCTTACATCACTGTGTTCTTGTGAAAGAGACAAGAGTGTTCTTTTAAAATGAAATTGCCCTTGTTATTAAGGTAAAACTGAAATTTTTCAGATGTGCTTTAAATTAGCATTTTATGCAATTTTCAGAAAAGACTTGTTTATGTCATGGCAAAAAAGCTGCAGAAACTTGTTTTTAAGGTCATTTTATTGTCAGAATGAACTAAAAAGTATTTGGGAGGTAATCTGAATTGTGAAAAGTAACAAAATTGTGTTCCTTATTGTCTCTGTAATTTTATTGTAATAGTTGTTTACTGTATAGTTAAACTTGAACAGAATGGTGATGCTTGTAATGTTCTTGATACAGAATGATACTTCTGGATCCATTTAAAGCCTTGATTTTCATGAAAACTTGACTCTTTACAAGTTCCATGCAAGATATGTCAGTTTAAATAGTTTTAGACATGCTGGTAAGTTCTGATGGTGGAAAAGAAATTAGACAGTTTATATTTGCATTTTTTTTTCAGGTTTTGAGATTATTTTGTGTGAAAGTGTGCTTAGTGTGGTGTCGAAACCAAGTCATTGCTAGAATTCTTCAGCAAGGGAGTGTGTGAGACAGTAGGACTCAGCAATATATTGGTTCTGTAGCCTGAACTTCAGTTTCTTCATAGGTAAGTTGAAGTTTACTTTTCATAGTTGTCTGTATCATGAATCAGCTGAAATGGTAAATCTGAGAATTCTTCTAATCTTGTTTTCCATCAGTTTTAATCACTTTGTGAAGATAGATTAGCGATAGATATGTTCTGAAGAAGAAAGAGATGCAACAGGCCTGTCAGAAAAACATTTCTGTTTGCAACAATAGCAAGGAAACAACAAAACGAAACAAATATGCATGTTTTTGGTCTTCCGAGGCACTGCGCTTTTAATTAGAGAAGATTTCGCCTTTCATTTACAATTGTAAGGACTATTTTTTTTATCATTTCCCCCCGTGTTTGTTTAGTGTTCTGGCAAGAGTTACCTCCCTTTGATATTGTTTCAAGTATGTTAAAACATCTATTTCTGTCATTTTTCTTACTTTTGGGTGGGGGGCATTATTTAGTCTGTTACTTGTAGTAAGGCTGGGAATGTAATCTAAACCTCAATTTTCAGTGTGAAATATGCTGTGTACAACTGTTTCAGTTCTTAACATAGGTTTTCGGTTTATAGGAGTGCATTTCTGAAACCATGTTAGCGTCTCATAATTTTGTTGTTCTTCTTTTAGTTTTGAAGACTTCCTTTAAAGATTTCTCAATTTTTGATGTTTTTCATAGGACATGTAGAGTTGTAAAACAAGTATATCTTTCTAAGTGTCTAGATTATAGGAGCAGAAGCATGTTTGTAAGGCATATTGAAATCAATGAGGATTGAGTTTTCAGCAAAAATGTTCCTATTGAATGCAGTTTTAGAACTGACTTCAGTGATTAACAGGCAATGTAAGAAGGCATATTGAAGCTGATTTTTTCTCACAACACTGTGTTTTTGTGAAAGAGACAAGAGATTTCTTTTAAAATGAAATTGCCCTTGTTATTAAGGTAAAACTGATATTTTTCAGATGTGCTTTAAATTAGCATTTTATGTAATTTTCAGAAAAGACTCGTTTATGTGATGGCAAAAAAGAAATTGCTTTTGTTATTAACCTAGCACATACCAGTTTTTCAGCCACGTATTCGATCTGACCATGTAGAAATCATTAATGAGAGGGTATGATGCATTAACATATGTATTGCTGAAGTCTAAATTAATTAATACATGAGGATATGGGTATTCAGAGTGGTCAGGATGAGGTTCTCTTATTGTTTTCCTTATTGAACAGTATTGAAATGCATTCAGTGTGAAGTAGGAGCTTGAAATATGAAACTGATGAAAGCAGGTTATATCAGTGGTTTCGGATGCGGAAGTTCAATAGGATGCCGTCTGAGCTGGATACTGAAAAAAGTGTAGCGTTGACAGGTATTTAGCACTGGCTGATTTATGTGTGCCGTAACAGACGAACAATTAGCCAGTAGTGTTATGTGCCTTTGAATATCAGGCGACTTGTCTGTTTCATAGAATTTGCCTCGGCCAGGGGTCGAAAATTGGGGCTTGCGAATAGTTTATTTCTTGCAGCTGATTTTTTAGAGAAGTGTTTCATCTGAAATTTGAGTTTTTGTTGTAGAGTCTCTTCAATCCTATAAGAATAGCTGTCTTTTCTTTTCAGGTTGTTGAATTGGGATTGTCAGTGAGGCGCAAACAGTTTGAGTGGTCATCAGACACTAAATTTCAGTTTGAAACTGGTATCTGCCACCAAGACAAGACTGCATTAGGTAGCACACCACAGTAATTGTAGCCACAGTTTCGAAAGGCCAGGGAGGATTTCTTTGAAAGTGTAAATATTCTGGAGTCAAATGACTGTTTGAGTTCGAAATGCATTTTCAGCATCAGATTAGGTTTTGAAACATCTCAAATGAACTCTTGCAAATTCGAAAATAGGGCTAGTAACAAATTGTTCAGGCAGATGGTATCAAGAACACCGTTTTTCTGTTAACAGTGCATTTCGACTGCAGTCTCGAAAAAATCAAGACATTTTTCAAGGGGGTACATGCTTTCATCAGTAGCAAAAAATCTGCAAGGCGAAGCACTTGTTTCTTTGTGATATTTTGCATGTATAGAGAGTTGCCAAGACAGAAATAGTGTTTCTGTAGCTGCTATATTTGCAGGTATTTTTGGCGGAAGGACAGAGAGTGGTGTTTTAGGTCTCGGACCACAGTTGATTTTCGGCGATTACTGAATGAATCACAGCTCCATGTATAGTTCAACCACAATACTTGTGACAATTTAGTTGTTGATTTACAATGTTATGTTTAATATGTTGTTAATAAAATGATTCTTATTTTTTCAGATTTTATACTTTTGTACCTGGAACTTCGGACAAATTGTTTTTGTACGGGGACGACAGGAATTAGAAATTTACTGTGGAGTGCAACCTTAAGGTAAAATGATAATTTTTCACAGTTTAATTAAGATATGTATGCACTTGCAGAAAAAATACATTTAAAGATCAATTATCATCATTAAGGTGCTACATAAGGTAAAATGATAATTTTTCAAAGTTCACATTTTATCTGCCAAATAAGCTTATTGACTCTTTTAAACAAATAAGCAAAAACTTTGATGAGTTTGGACAATGTGAAATCACATGTAGCTTCAAGAAACATCTTTAAAAAGGGAGATAATTCAAATAGATAAATTCTTTGAGAATTCCAGAAGACTTACTTGTGCTTGCATATCAAGTAAAATTGATGTGTTAAGACTCATTATCCAGTATTTTCAGTAGAACAACGTACAGGAGAATGATTTATATCATTTACATAGTTGATTGGTCAATATTTTCATACAATTTTTATCAGTTTCTACTTGAAAAAAATGGCATTTCATTTATTTCAGTATGAAAAATAGCCGACACATTCTTTCAGAGTCTTGAAATTTCTAAATTAAAAGAATTTCTTAATAAAATGTCAATTGTCAATGAAAATGGTTATACAATTTGGCTTTGCGGGTTGACCGAGACCATTACGGGGTGGCTCGTGTCACAATAGACAATTATTATAAAAGAATTCGGTTTGCAGTCCACGGATTAATGTATTATGTATCTTCGGAGGGCAAATTTTTTTTAACTCCAACAATGCATATATCTCATATTTGCCATGAAAAAATGTGTATTAATTTTAATAATTTGTCATATGAGCCACCAATTATAAACAATAATAGAATGGTTTGCAAAAACTCTGGTGAATGTGTAGGCCATCATGGGTAAAATTGATGCATTTTAAGGTAACTTATGAATGTTGCAAGTTTATGTGTAAATATACAAGGTCACTGAAGTTTGGAGTCAGACATGAATCTTGAAATTGTGTATTTCCCTAGGGCAAAGGAGACAATCCAAACAGGTCTCTTCAATGTCTATCTGACAGCCTTTAAATGTGCTATGTGACTTTACTTTTTGGCAGTTATTAAAGCTTGCATGAAAACTTTCAATTAACAAGGGATTTACTGTGATGTATGAAAAAGAACACCTTTTAATGTCTGACAGAAATGAAATTTGCTCTATTTTGTGTCTTGTCAGTTGCACTTAAGGTCTAAAATGTCATACCTTTTTAAACTCAAGGGCTATTTATTGAATCCATACACAAGGAGCACATAATTTTGCAATAAAATTGTATAGATGGTGAACCAACCAGATTTAGGACAATTCACATTGGATATACCTTCATTCTTTGCTTTTACCGGATTAATGTATTATGTATCTTTGGAGGGCAAATTGTTTTTAACTCCAACAATGCATATATCTCATATCTGCCATGAAAATTGTGTATTAATTTTAATAATTTGTCATATGAGCCACCAATTATAAACAATAATAGAATGGTTTGCAAAAACTCTGGTGAACGTGTAGGCCACCATGGGTAAAATTGATGCATTTTAAGGTAAATTATGAATGTTGCAAGTTTATGTGTTAATATACAAGGTCACTGAAGTTTGGAGTCAGACATGAATCTTGAAATTGTGTATTTCCCTAGGGCAAAGGAGACAATCCAAACAGGTCTCTTCAATGTCTATCTGACAGCCTTTAAATGTGCTATGTGACTTTACTTTTTGGCAGTTATTAAAGCTTGCATGAAAACTTTCAATTAACAAGGGATTTACTGTGATGTATGAAAAAGAACACCTTTTAATGTCTGACAGAAATGAAATTTGCTCTATTTTGTGTCTTGTCAGTTGCACTTAAGGTCTAAAATGTCATACTTTTTTAAACTCAAGGGCTATTTATTGAATCCATACACAAGGAGCACATAATTTTGCAATAAAATTGTATAGATGGTGAACCAACCAGATTTAGGACAATTCACATTGGATATACCTTCATTCTTTGCTTTTACCGAAAGTAGCATTATAAGGGACTGAAAATAGCGCATAATGGTGTCGTTCATAAAAGACATATATAATGAAACCCAAACAGTATCGAGCAATAATTTTTCACAGTTTAATTAAGATATGTATGCACTTGCAGAAAAAATACATTTGAAGATCAATTATCATCATTATGGTGCTACATAAGGTAGAATGATAATTTTTCAAATTTCACATTTTATCTTCCAAATTAGCTTATTGACTCTTTTAAACAAATCAGCAAAAACTTTGATGAGTTTGGACAATATGATATCACAGGTAGTTTCAAGAAACATCTTTTAATAGGGAGATAATTCAAATAGATAAATTCTTTGAGAATGCCAGAAAGCTAACTAAGTCTTGTGCTTGCATATCAAGTAAAATTGATGTGTTCAGACACATTTTCCAGTATTTTTAGTAAAACAACATACGGGTGAATAATAATGATCATTGGTCAATATTATCATATAATTTTCATCAGTTTCTACTTGAATAAATGGTTTTTCATTTATTTCAGTACGAAAAATAGCCGACACATTCTTTCAGAGTCTTGAAATTTCTAAATTAAACGAATTTCTTAAATAAAGGTAATTTGTCAATGAAAATGGTTTTACCATTTGTCTTTTGGGGGTTGACTGAGACCATTACGGGGTGGCTCGTTTTAGAATAGACAATAAAAGAATTCGGTTGGCAGTCCACGGATTAATGTATTATGTATCTTTGGAGGGCAAAGTGTTTTTAACTCCAACAATGCATATATCTCATATCTGCCATGAAAATTTTGTATTAATTTTGATAATTTGTCATATGAGCCACCAATTATAAACAATAATAGAATGGTTTGCAAAAACTCTGGTGAACGTGTAGGCCACCATGGGTAAAATTGATGCATTTTAAGGTAAATTATGAATGTTGCAAGTTTATGTGTTAATATACAAGGTCACTGAAGTTTGGAGTCAGACATGAATCTTGAAATTGTGTATTTCCCTAGGGCAAAGGAGACAATCCAAACAGGTCTCTTCAATGTCTATCTGACAGCCTTTAAATGTGCTATGTGACTTTACTTTTTGGCAGTTATTAAAGCTTGCATGAAAACTTTCAATTAAAAAGGGATTTACTGTGATGGATGAAAAAGAACACCTTTTAATGTCTGACAGAAATGAAATTTGCTCTATTTTGTGTCTTGTCAGTTGCACTTAAGGTCTAAAATGTCATACTTTTTTAAACTCAAGGGCTATTTATTGAATCCATACACAAGGAGCACATAATTTTGCAATAAAATT
Organism: Cyclina sinensis; assembly: GCA_012932295.1. Taxonomy (NCBI): domain Eukaryota; kingdom Metazoa; phylum Mollusca; class Bivalvia; order Venerida; family Veneridae; genus Cyclina; species Cyclina sinensis. Next base: position 45,413,179 of record JAAONU010000013.1, read on the forward strand.
GTATAGATGGTGAACCAACCAGATTTAGGACAATTCACATTGGATATACCTTCATTCTTTGCTTTTACCGAAAGTAGCATTATAAGGGACTGAAAATAGCGCATTATGTTGTCGTTCATAAAAGACATATATAATGAAACCCAAACAGTATCGAGCAATAATTTTTCACAGTTTAATTAAGATATGTATGCACTTGCAGAAAAAATACATTTGAAGATCAATTATCATCATTAAGGTGCTACATAAGGTAGAATGATAATTTTTCAAATTTCACATTTTATCTTCCAAATTAGCTTATTGACTCTTTTAAACAAATCAGCAAAAACTTTGATGAGTTTGGACAATATGATATCACAGGTAGCTTCAAGAAACATCTTTTAATAGGGAGATAATTCAAATAGATAAATTCTTTGAGAATGCCAGAAAGCTAACTAAGTCTTGTGCTTGCATATCAAGTAAAATTGATGTGTTAAGACACATCTTCCAGTATATTTAGTAGAACAACATACGGGTGAATAATAATGATCATTGGTCAATATTATCATATAATTTTTATCAGTTTCTACTTGAATAAATGGTATTTCATTTATTTCAGTACGAAAAATAGCCGACACATTCTTTCAGAGTCTTGAAATTTCTAAATTAAAAGAATTTCTTAATTAAAGGTAATTTGTCAATGAAAATGGTTGTACCATTTGTCTTTTGGGGGTTGACTGAGACCATTACGGGGTGGCTCGTTTCACAATAGACAATAAAAGAATTCGGTTTGCAGTCCACGGATTAATGTATTATGTATCTTTGGAGGGCAAATTGTTTTTAACTCAAACAATGCATATATCTCATATCTGCCATGAAAATTGTGTATTAATTTTAATAATTTGTCATATGAGCCACCAATTATAAACAATAATAGAATGGTTTGCAAAAACTCTGGTGAACGTGTAGGCCACCATGGGTAAAATTGATGCATTTTAAGGTAAATTATGAATGTTGCAAGTTTATGTGTTAATATACAAGGTCACTGAAGTTTGGAGTCAGACATGAATCTTGAAATTGTGTATTTCCCTAGGGCAAAGGAGACAATCCAAACAGGTCTCTTCAATGTCTATCTGACAGCCTTTAAATGTGCTATGTGACTTTACTTTTTGGCAGTTATTAAAGCTTGCATGAAAACTTTCAGTTAACAAGGGATTTACTGTGATGTATGAAAAAGAACACCTTTTAATGTCTGACAGAAATGAACTTTGCTCTTTTTTGTGTCTTGTCAGTTGCACTTAAGGTCTAAAATGTCATACTTTTTTAAACTCAAGGGCTATTTATTGAATCCATACACAAGGAGCACATAATTTTGCAATAAAATTGTATAGATGGTGAACCAACCAGATTTAGGACAATTCACATTGGATATACCTTCATTCTTTGCTTTTACCGAATGTAGCATTATAAGGGACTGAAAATAGCGCATAATGGTGTCGTTCATAAAAGACATATATAATGAAACCCAAACAGTATCGAGCAATAATTTTTCTCAGTTTAATTAAGATATGTATGCACTTGCAGAAAAAATACATTTGAAGATCAATTATCATCATTAAGGTGCTACATAAGGTAGAATGATAATTTTTCAAATTTCACATTTTTTCTTCCAAATTAGCTTATTGACTCTTTTAAACAAATCAGCGAAAACTTTGATGAGTTTGGACAATATGATATCACAGGTAGCTTCAAGAAACATCTTTTAATAGGGAGATAATTCAAATAGATAAATTCTTTGAGAATGCCAGAAAGCTAACGAAGTCTTGTGCTTGCATATCAAGTAAAATTGATGTGTTAAGACACATTTTCCAGTATTTTCAGTAGAACAACATACGGGTGAATAATAATGATCATTTACATCGTTGATTGGTCAATATTATCATATAATTTTCATCAGTTTCTACTTGAATAAATGGTATTTCAATTATTTCAGTACGAAAAATAGCCGACACATTCTTTCAGAGTCTTGAAATTTCTAAATTAAAAGAATTTCTTAATTAAAGGTAATTTGTCAATGAAAATGGTTTTACCATTTGTCTTTTGGGGGTTGACTGAGACCATTACGGGGTGGCTCGTTTCACAATAGACAATAAAAGAATTCGGTTTGCAGTCCACGGATTAATGTATTATGGATCTCTGGAGGGCAAATTGTTTTTAACTCCAACAACGCATATATCTCATATCTGCCATGAAAATTGTGTATTAATTTTAATAATTTGTCATATGAGCTACCAATTATAAACAATAATAGAATGGTTTGCAAAAACTCTGGTGAACGTGTAGGCCATCATGGGTAAAATTGATGCATTTTAAGGTAAATTATGAATATTGCAAGTTTATGTGTTAATATACAAGGTCACTGAAGTTTGGAGTCAGACATGAATCTTGAAATTGTGTATTTCCCTTGGGCAAAGGAGACAATCAAAACAGGTCTCTTCAATGTCTATCTGACAGCCTTTAAATGTGCTATGTGACTTTACTTTTTGGCAGTTATTAAAGCTTGCATGAAAACTTTCAATTAACAAGGGATTTACTGTGATGTATGAAAAAGAACACCTTTTAATGTCTGACAGAAATGAAATTTGCTCTATTTTGTGTCTTGTCAGTTGCACTTAAGGTCTAAAATGTCATACTTTTTTAAACTCAAGGGTTATTTATTGAATCCATACACAAGGAGCACATAATTTTGCAATAAAATTGTATAGATGGTGAACCAACCAGATTTAGGACAATTCATATTGGGTATACTTTCATTCTTTGCTTTTACCGAAAGTAGCATTATAAGGGACTGAAAATAGCGCGTAATGGTGTCGTTCATAAAAGACATATATAATAAAACCCAAACAATATCTAGCAATTATTTTTCACAGTTTTATTTAGATATGTATACACTTGCAGAAAAAATAGATTTGAAGATCAATTATCATCATTAAGGTGCTCCTTAAGGTAAAAATGATACTTTTTCAAATTTCACATTTTATATCTTCCAAATTAGCTTATTGACTCTTTTAAACAAATCAGCAAAACCTTCGATGAGTTTGGACAATGTGATATCACAGGTAGCTTCAAGAAACATCTTTAAATAGGGAGATAATTCAAATAGATAAATTCTTGGAAAATGCCAGAAAGATTACTTGTGCTTGCATATCAAGTAATATTGATGTGTTAACACACATTATCCAGTATTTTCAGTAGAACAACATACTGGAGAATGATTATTATCATTTGAAAAGTTGATTGGTCTATACTTTTATACAATTTTCATCAGTTTCTACTTGAAAAAATGGCATTTCATTTATTTCAGTACGAAAAATAGCCGACACATTATTTCAGAGTCTTGAAATTTCTAAATTAAAAGAATTTCTTAATAAAAGGTCATTTGTAAATGAAAATGGTTGTACCATTTGTCTTTTGGGGCTTGACTGAGACCATTACGGGGTGGCTCGTTTCACAATAGACAATAAAAGAATTCGGTTTGCAGCCCACCGGTTAATGTTTTATGTATCTTTGGAGGGCAAATTCATTTTAACTCCAACAATGCATATATCTCATATTTGCCATGAAAAATTGTGTATTAATTTTAATAATTTGTCATATGAGCCACCAATTATAAACAATAATAGAATGGTTTGCAAACACTCTGGTGAATGTGTAGGCCATCATGGGTAAAATCGATGCATTTTAAGGTAACTTATGAATGTTGCAAGTTTATGTGTTACTATACAAGGTCACTGAAGTTTGGAGTCAGACATGAATCTTGAAATTGTGTATTTCCCTAGGGCAAGGGAGACAATACAAACAGGTCTCTTCAATGTCTATCTGACAGCCTTTAAATGTGCTATGTGACTTAAATTTTTGGCAGTTTTGTGTCTTGTCAGTTGCACTTAAGGTCTTAAATGTCATACTTTTTTAAGCTTATGGGTTATTTATTGCATCAATACACAAGGAGCACATAATTTTGCAATAAAATTGTATAGATGGTGTAAAAACCAGATTTAGGACAATTCACATTGGGTATACTTTCATTCTTTACTTATACCGAAAGTAGCATTATAAGGTACTGAAAATAGCGCATAATGGTGTCATTCATAAAAGACATATATAATGAAACCCAAACAATATCTAGCAATAATTTTTCACAGTTTTGTTTAGATATGTATACACTTGCAGAAAAAATAGATTTGAAGATCAATTATCATCATTCAAGTGCTCCTTAAGGTAAAATGATAATTTTTCAAATTTCACATTTTATCTTCCAAATTAGCTTATTGACTCTTTTAAACAAATCAGCAAACACTTTGATGAGTTTGGACAATATGATATCACAGGTAGCTTCAAGAAACATCTTTAAATAGGGAGATAATTCAAATAGATAAATTCTTGGAGAATGCCAGAAAGCTTACTTGTGCTTGCATATCAAGTAATATTGATGTGTTAACACACATTATCCAGTATTTTCAGTAGAACAACATACTGGAGAATGATAATTATCAATTAAAAAGTTGATTGGTCAATACTTTCATACAATTTTTATCAGTTTCTACTTGAAAAAAATAACATTTCATTTATTTCAGTACGAAATATAGCCGACACATTCTTTCACAGTCTTGAAATTTCTAAGTTAAAAGAATTTCTTAATAAAAGGTCATTTGTCAATGAAAACGGTTGTACCATTTGTCTTTTGGGGGTTGACTGAGACCATTACGGGGTGGCTCGTTTCACAATAGACAATAAAAGTATTCGGTTTGCAGCCCACCGATTAATGTATTATGTATCTTTGGAGGGCAAATTCTTTTTAACTCCAACAATGCATATATCTCATATTTGCCATGAAAAAATGTGTATTAATTTTAATAATTTGTCATATGAGCCACCAATTATAAACAATAATAGAATGGTTTGCAAAAACTCTGGTGAATGTGTAGGCCATCATGGGTAAAATCGATGCATTTTAAGGTAACTTATGAATATTGCAAGTTTATGTGTTACTATGCAAGGTCACTGAAATTTGGAGTCAATTACTTTCTGTGCAATGGCAGACATTTTCATCAGTTTACATCATAACTGTTTTCTTTACCAAGGATTGAGGGTGTTCCAGAGCAAAGTGAGTCTTGAAATTCTGTATTTCTCTAGGGCAAGGGAGACAATCCAAACAGGTCTCTTCAATGTCTATCTGACAGCCTTTAAATGTGCTATGTGACTTTACTTTTTGGCAGTTATTAAAACTTGCATGAAAACTTTCAATTAACAAGGGATTTACTGTGATGTTTGAAAACAGAACACCTTTTAATGTCTGACAGAAATGAAATTTGCTCTATTTTGTGTCTTTTCAGTTGCACTTAAGGTCTAAAATTTCATACTTTTTTAAACTTATGGGCTATTTATTGAATCCATACAGTCACAAGGAACACATAATTTTGCAATAAAATTGTATAGATGGTGTAAAATCCAGATTTAGGACAATTCACATTGAGTATCCTTTCATTCTTTACTTATACCGAAAGTAGCATTATAAGGGACTGAAAATGGCGCATAATGGTGTCGTTCAAATATGATGAAACTCAAACAGTATCGAGCAATAATTGTTCACAGTTTTATTAAGATATGTATACACTTGCAGAAAAAATTCATTTGAAGATCAGTTATCATCTTTAAGGTGCTCCTAAAGGTAGCACACCACACTTCTTGTAGCCACAGTTTCGAAAGGTCAGTGAGGAGTTCTTTGAAAGTGTAAATTTTCTGGAGTCAATTGACTGTTTGAGTTCAAAATGCATTTTCAGCATCAGATTTGGTTTTGTAACATCTAAAATTAACTCTTGCAAATTCGAAAATTGGGCTTGTAACAAACTGTTCGGGCAGATGGTGTTCTTGAAATTTCTGTTAACAGTGCATTTCAACTGCAGTCTCGGAAAGATCAAGACATTTTTCAAGGGGGTACATACTTTCATCAGTAGCAAAAAATCTTCAAGGCGAAGCACCTGTTTCTTTGTGATAGTTTGCATGTATAGGGAGTTGCCAAGACAGAAACGGTGTTTCTGTAGCTGCTATATTTGTAGGTATTTTTAGGCGGTGGGACAGAGAGTGGTGTTTTAGGTCTTGGACCACAGTTGATTTTCAGCGATTACTGAATGTATCACAGCTCCATGTATAGTTCTACCACAATACTTGTGACAATTTAGTTGTTGATTTACAATGTTATGTTTAATATGTTGTTAATAAAATGATTCTTATTTTTTCAGGTTGTATACTTTTGTACCAGGAACTTCGGACATATTGTTTGTGTACGGGGACGGCAGGAATTAGAAATTTACTGTGGAGTGCTACCTTATCAATATTGTATTGGGCGAAGTACGTCGATGGACACACAAAACTGACACGCAAAAGTGAAGCATCGGCGGAAAGTGGCAGGGTGCTACGTTTCGTTATTGATGAAATGCGAGTAAATTCAGCCCTTGTACAAGCGTCAATGAAAGACACTTCGTATAATTTGAATTTTTCATATCTAAAATGAAATATTTCAGATTAATCATGATGCAGGTTTAATACAGTTTGACTTATGAATATCTGATAAGCCTGTTGCTTTGCAATTTTTATACATCTGGGGTCAAAATGATCGATTTAAATTCCGTGTCACGATTCTCGTTTCGAATTCTATTACATAATAATTTCGGACAGCGCATATTTCAGACAATATATGTGCTGTTATAGTCAGTGTGATTTTACTTGAATATCTGTGCACCAATATGTTTTCATGACAGAAATTAGAATGCAACACAGTCTCACAAGTTTTATCATTATGTCTTATTGCCATTTATATTTGAATATGTTCTTTTCCTCTAGATATTTCTTGAGCCAGGAGACAGTGGTGAGATAAAATCCAGTTCATGTCAGTGTCCAATGGGTGAATACAAGTGTCATCATGTGGCAGCTGCATTGTTGTTTGGGTAAGCATATATGCAAGTCTTTTTTAACAATAAATAATAAATATATAAAGAATACGTAAATGAATAAAAACTTATGTCCTTGTTGATGACACATTACATAATGTTTGAGGACTCATCAAATCAAAGACTAACTTTCTAAACCAACAGTATGATACATGTATTTTGTTTACAGTAATTATTCTAATGATAGTGCAGGTTATTCAATGTAGCTGTAAAATTTCCAGGTTTAGTGTGTTTCTGTAATAATGAACATTGTGTTACTGTGTATTAGAAACATTTGGTTTATATTTTTAGGTACAAAAGAGCAAGTTAAACAGATATCAAGTGTAGTTGGCTGAAACACCCGAAATCTGCACCCCCAAAAACCACAGTGACCATGGGTGAATTGTATCCAGAAGCAAAGCTAGTATCTTAAAATATCCATAGCGAGTGGTATCTGTATATTTTTTTGGCCAGAACATCTGACATAATTAACATTTCCTTTGGAAATGCATATCTGTAAGACATTTAATTAATGATTCAAAATGCCTTTGTCAACCATTTAATGTTTTAGGGATAAGATATAGTATTCTTTACCTCATACTAATTATCAAAATGTTGGACAAGAAATAGTTATTGACATGAACAGTTTGAAATAAGTCAGGAATAAGTAGTCGGACATTGTATAAAAATGTTATTGGACATATATTCAAGAATCATGAAGAGACAGTTTACCTTCTTTCATGGAATACGTAATGTCTTGTTAGTAAATGTCAAACCAAGTGTCATTTGACTTGTATACCTTTGTGCTTACTTTTGATACAATACATCTTAAGAGGTCTGTCACTGTTGAAGACAGATCATTCCTCTATCAGCAGCTTGGACAGTTAGGGCGCTTTACAGGTTTCCTCGTAGTTAAACTTACTCTGACGTTGTTGAAATCATAATAGTTGTTGTTTAAATCATTTCAGTTGTGCTTGCAAGTTCATAGTTGGTTATTATTTATTTTTACTACTTAATCTGGAATTTAACAGATTTCATGTAAAATCTTCATCGTTCTAAATGAATAGTTCAAGAAACAGTGGTACAGTAACTTTTGTTAGTATCTTACTCATAACATTGAAATACCGGTATTCTTTAATGTTGATGTTCATATAAGTATTCATGTTCGAAAAAGTGAATTTCTCTCTCTCTCTCTCTTAATTCAAACACATTTTGTTTATGAACCCTTAAGTTTTTTAGGTCACCATGTCAAAGGCCATGATCACAGTGTCCTTGAATAGTAAAACGGTTTCCAATCATTAACTACAGAACGCTTGGTCCCAGCTCCTCAAAACTTCATGGCTGCATCTAGGAAAGGCGCTAGGGTGGTATTTATTTTTTACAAACATCTCTTATTTAACCATGTATTGGTATTGATAGTACAAAGATAAATTAGGTATGGGGTTAAAACTGATATTGTACAAGCTTTTTAATGTGTTCATTAAGTATGTTCAATATTCTTCTTGTACATTATTGCAGCTTTACACTGGATTCTCTCAGATGACCCATGGGTCCAGGAAGTACCACTTTCCCTAATGGATGACGTGCTGATGAACCCTGACTACCTCTCAGCCGAGGATCCCCAAACCTGGTTGAGGCAGCACCTGGTTGTTTCTCAGAAAAATGTGGCAGAAACTGCATTTGCTACCAGTGGGCAAAGAGAAAATTCCCTGTGGGCAGCAATCAGGAAACTGCGCTTTACTACCTCCAACTTTGGACAAATTCTTGCTGCGGCAAATCGGAATAGGTAATATAATTTACCATGTTGTTCTAAGAAGACTCCTCATAGACTGTGCTGAACAACAGTAATTAACCAAAAGAAATATTTTGTAAAATGTTGTTTCGATGATCGAGTTGCTGGCCAGCAAAAGCACAATCAGATAAATGGCTTTTAAATATTTTAGAGATACCCTTGTTTTGATGTACATACACTATTTTAATGTACTAGGTATGCTATACAAATTGGTTATTTTTATTTATTTTATTACTCATTTATATATTTTATTATTCATTTATTTTGGACTTTAATAGTGAATTTATTTTTTATTTCTGTTAAACTTAATTCAAATTTATTATTTTCAGTTTTGGGCAAGACTTCCTTCTTTTTTTTATTAATCTGCTTTAAGTTATTTGCTTAATTTTATTGTTGTATAAAGTAGCAGATGATAAGTTCATTAACGTTTGCCACTTAGAATGTCTCAGGTTAGTGACATGTAGTTATAGGTACGGCTTAGGTGTTGATAACTATTACCACAGACAAAACAGTGCAAAATGTTTGGTATTCTAACATCCTGCTAAGCCTTATTCTTTTAAAAATCTTGGACAGTTAAGTAAGCTGAATGAGGTAGGAAATTATGTAATTTTTTTACAGGCGTTACAGCCTTAAGCTGCCATTTTTTAGTCCCTTCTCCCCAGAAATGCTATGTTTTGGTTAGTCAATAAATGATGACCACTGGACAGTCAGAGAACCCCTTAAAAGATCCCTTTTCCAAGCAAGAGTATCATTATGCAAATTACATTGTATAAGAATAAATTGCTGGAAAAAAGAGGATAAAATCTTTCCTTTATCTTTACATAGGTTATCCCTACTTTTATGGTCTGCTACATGCAATTACTTCCCTAAGCACAAGCAGAACATAAGCAAAAATTGATATAGCTATATTTCATGTTGACTGACTATGTATGTAACATATTTCCAGGTTGACAGTTTCATTGAAGAAAAGACTCGTGAGTGCGTATAATTTAGAGAAACGGGCACCTATCCAGTGGGGTGTCACTCATGAAAAGAATGGCATAGAAGACTATTGTAAATAGGGAGGAGTTACTGTTGTGCAGACAGGCAAGTCTACAAGAAGTGTATATACAATGTGTAATATAATTTAGGTTGATGTCAGAGCTCCTTAGTTTACTACCACCTTAACTCACTTATTAAATTGATTAAAATGTTTTGAGCAATAGCTAAGTCATTACCATTGACCACTATTAAGACGTCTTAATACACCAAAGAACCATTGACTAAAAGGTTTTTAACAGTTACCAGGTATATGATAGTATCCTATTCAGTTCAAAATCTATTAACATGCCCCAGTTTCCAACAAATAAAACATGTGAGCGTAGGTGCTGCTCAGCAATGCTTTTGTTATAATACTGATAGATTTATTTCTAATATTTTTGGTAGCATTATTGTTTGTAGATATAACTGGTTAGCTGCAGTACTGATTATTTCAACATAACATATTTTTATATACAGGTATATGGCTTCACGAGTCTGGAGTACTTGGTGCATCCCCTGACGGTTTTGTACAAGGGAACTTTAACAGCAGTGGGATTGTTCACCATCAGATGATAGACCAACCTGTGTTATCACCGGACATAGTTGAGGTTAAGTGGCCATACAAAGCCAGGGACTTGACAATAACAGAGGCATGCCAATCAATTACAGGTTTTTACCTAGGTTAGCATTTTTAATGCTCCATGATCTATACTAACAAGTGACTTTGTACCTATTAAAACAAATGATTAGTTAAATTCCTATCAACTTGTATATGACGATAACCACCTCGCTACTTTTACCATGATTCTATTACTTTTAAAGAGGACTATTCAAAATTTTCTACCTTATTTCCACTAGATATCAAGCTGCTTTCATACACATTAAGTGAGCATGTGTGCATTTTATACACATTAACGGGCAAATGTTAAAAGGTCAGTGTTTTTTTCTCAAAAATGTCAACTGATGAAATGATAACACTGAAAAAATCCCATGATTACTGGCACCAGATTCAGGGACAGCTCTATCTAACAGGAGTTCAGTGTTGTGACCTTGCTGTCTGGACAAAAAAAACTTGCAAGTCATTAGAGTAGTTAAAGATAAACTGTGGGCAAAAACATTTCTATCATGATTAATTTTTACTTGAACAAGTTCTTACCATCACTCTAATTGTAGATTATTTTAAACTGTTAAACATTGTATCAATATTGTGCCAGCTGTTAATTTAAATTGAGGGATGTTATTTTAAAATACCTTCTGCTATAAACCTTGCATTGCTGATTCATATGGTAAGGCTGTCAGAAATGGCACTTCAACTAATATTGGTTATAGTGCCTGATTCCGTTCCAAAAGAGTGACAAACCTTTAAATGTTCATAGGAGTCAACATGTTAATTACTACAACTGATGCTTCACTGAGTAATTAAGTCATTGTTGTTGGTGTGTACACATTAATCCTGAAGACAGATCCTTGAAATCCAGTCTTAATATAAAATTATGAAGAAAACATAATAGAAACCTGAACAGTTCAATACTTTAATAATAACAGTATTATTTTCCACATTATTAACAGCGTTTTTGCAAAATTATCACATTAATATTTTCCAGTTAAACGTTCAAAGCAAATATCTTATTATTCAATAAAATGTGACACTGAAATATAATGTTGAAACACTAAATAGGTACTTCTGCAGATGTTTGGGAAATAGAACTAAACAATATCTGTGACAACCACTGCTTGGGACAAGCAATGGGAATGAATTCTTCAATCATAATGACATTGAAAGTTATTTGAACATATAAACATGTATCTATTGGAAAAAATGCTATACTTAATAAAAATGAAAGCTAAATGTCTATGTTTTTGTATGTTTAAAATAGTTACAAATAAGACAGCAAATACTTACGTGTTTGTCGATATAGAAAGTTTTTTTTACAATTAAGTATTTTTAACATGCCCGAAGGGTCATATTATGTTATGGTCCAGGGCGTCCGTCTGCCCGTTAGCAATTTGGTTTCTGGGGAATAACTTGAGTACTCTTTGGCCTACAGTCTTCTACTTTCATGCTCCGCCCAGTGGTACACTTGTTCTGATTTGAGCCATGCCCGAAATAAGCAGTATTGCAATAGTAAAATGATCACAACTGCATTTCATCAGAAACTGCTGAAGTATATTGGCATTGAAATACAAAAATTGTGACCATAAGTTCTGATTTAACCCAATTTCTTTCATACAAAACATTAAGTTTACACGATGTTTACAGCCCTTTTCAAATAATTAAATTGCAATGTTAACCTGTTACATTGCAGTTCTGCATGCGATTTACAATAAAAAGTAACTGCTAAGATTAATAACCTGTAATTGAAATATTTAGTAAATATTAAACTATAATTCCAAAAATTGTAGGTCTTCCAACTGATCTTTAAGACTGAACTATTTCATATTTATCTGCAATTTCCTTAAACAAAGGTACTTGAAGGTTGACAAGGCAACAGCAAACCTGAAAAATCTTTGTTGATAAATGCCTGTGTTTGGCTGGTATGTGACTTAAAATGTCAAAGTTCTTAATTCTTTCATTTGCTCGCTTAACATGAATCCTACTTCTTCCAATCGTAAAACAAAATTCTGCTTCCTCTTTGGTAAAATTACCTTTGCTTGCAAGGAAAGGAGGGATATTTAATAAAACTCCAGCAGGCAGTTTGTCAAATATATTGAAACATTTATCAGCCAGTATCATGTAGCCTGGCTGTAGCTGGTCAAGTAACTTGGAATGTTCTACAATGGCTGCATCAGATGTTGACCCTGGATACAAATCAGAACAAAATACTAATGCTGCATTAGGAGCGACGCATGTAACTGCTTTAACAGTATGTCTACTTTTATAGTTACTGTATGAAAGGGAATGACAGTTCATGTCTCACAGAACATCTTGAAAGACCTCTGTGGCATCCATTTGTATCCTGGCAGAACTAAAGTCTTCAAAAGACTTTGGCATAGACCCCTTACATTTCAACTGACTGGGAATGCCAACAGCTTTCAAGACACCTTCATATAAAATCTCATACAGCACAGAAATGTAAGTGTTGATTATATTTGACACAGTTGCCCTGCTTGTATTAAATCTAACTGCTAAATCTAAGTCCTTACAGTTTAACCTTACTTTCATCAGAGTCATTAAAAGTTGGTCTTCTAAACTGAAACAAGTAACAATCCATCCAGCATAATAATTACAGGGTGCCATTCTTCTAAGCATGTTGGCCAACACATTGAAAACATCAGCTGGCAAGGAAGTGTACAGCGATATCTGTGAAAAAGTCATTAAAATCATGTTGATATGACTAATCATTGATCTGAATAAATGAAGTCAATGACGATTTCTTCAGAATAAAAATTTATACTATTTAACAGCTCCCAAATGTTTTTAGTAATGACCAGAACATGAAACCATTAATCCAAAACAATATACATTATCTGTCATGCCGGCATGTAAAACATCATTCTATTTACCAGCAATCTGTCTTGGATGTTGAGGAACTTAGCATGAAATAATCATATCATACAGATCATATGGAGGCTAACCTTGTCTGTATCATGAATGATGTCCTGTATTTTCATTCTTGGTTTTCGCAGCTGCAAAATCTCTATTTCTTTCTGAAGGCCATTGATCTCCTTCTCTAAGTCTTGAACTAAAATATATATTAATAGTTAAGACCTCTTATATTTTCAGGCAGGTTATGACTTGGCATGTCTTTGTAAATAAAGAGTAAGGCAAAAACAGTATGTTTAGACCTGCTCTAACCAACTGCTCTTTTAACAACAATTATTCAATAACTTAGGATTTTAACTTTCTTGAGAGGTGTTCTTCCTTAAGCCAGTGTTTAAGTTCAATTAAAGAATGCATTATCATTCATAAATTCCAGATTTCACTTGTCCAGTATCCTCACTGTCAGATATTGCAATATGGTAGGCGTGGTCAAATGCAACCTCATCTTTTACATCATGATGTTGCTCAGTGAAAGACTCCATCTCACCATACTCTACTTTTGGTTTTTGTCGTCTGTTGGAAATAATTATAGTTACTGTTAAATCGGTTAAATAAATAAAAGCCTAAAAACAATACTCATTACAAGAGTGGGCTACTATGCATTTTGCCTTCGTATATATGACATTACAGAAATATGCACTTGAGCTTTATAAATCAGAGTACTGCACATTGCAACTGTGTGTATTAAGAACAAAATACTTTGATCAAGTGCTGTCGAAAACTTCACAAACCCAAAATAAATTTCCATTGCCAAAATCCTTCGAGGTAGTGTGAATTGTGCATGCAGCAGTATCTGCTTTTATCAGTTTTATCAGTTGCTACAATAAGTTCTAACTGAATAATAACATATTGTTACCATAGATAGTTACTTCCTGGTGAAAAAAATCATTATGTACCTTTGTGGGGTAGGTATCTCCGGAAAGCTGCCAACATTTTTACTGAAGGTAAAAATGGTTGGTCCATTTTCCTTCTTGCCATCAATGAAGTGACAGCTGCATATTCTGTCATTGTCTCTGTCAGCACGTCTGAAAAGGTTCAAACAAAACTATTTTTATACAAGGAATACTTCCTAGTTTATTTACATGTATAGCTTAGAAAGTGCAAAATCTTTTTTCTAATAGCCATTAGGGTAAGTATACTATCACTACTAAGGTCATCATTAGTACATGTGACCAATGCAATAATACAGAGCTTGACCAGCAATATGATTTGGCACTACAGGTGTTTATTATGTTTATTCAACTAATCAACTTTTGAACTGGAAGTGATTGAGCAATTCGAAGATGTTATCGAAAACAATCAGTATCAAATTACAATGCTAGACTGGGATATCACACTGTACTACATATAGGTGGTACATTAGGTGTCATGGCAAAAGTTGTACACAAGGTGGTCTTGTAGATGGAATGAAACATAAGAGTTCAACATACTAACTTTGAAATAATTACCCTTTAAGTAACAATATTTAATCACAGTAATAAAATGCTATCGCACCCAGAAAAAAAATGGAATCATTAGAGAGAAATATCCAAGTACTGGTCATTGGGTGCGTTTTATCAAAAATCGTATCTTACGAGGAATTTACGAGACTCATTTCTGTAAAGTTACGAGAAAAATTACGATTTTCGCAAACTGTTTTATCAAGGGTCTCGTAAGTCCGCGGCTCGTAACTTTCTCGTAAGTGATTAGTAATCGTGACGCAGTCTATGTGTTTACGTCATTGCTGGTCTCGCGCAAAGTAGCGCGTACCTGTCTTTTACAACGTCTGCTAAAATGCCAAAACGACGACCGAACTGAAAGACTGCAGAGACAGAAAAACTTGTTGTGGCTTCGCTAGACCTGCATTTTGGTACAGTTTAACAGAATGATGAGTTTTGGAGTAGAGTCACCGAGATGTAAATTCTTTTTCTTTTATGTATAAACATTGACATTATGTAAATTTATACGCATAAATTATTTTTTTCCTGGCAATCACTGAGTCAGAAGAATTTAGCGATCGAAAATCAAAATAACTTCCAGTGCTATATATATTATTAAAGTCATGACCGATTCGGGAGCTATCGAAAGAATGGAAAGTTTCCTGAGTGTACACTTCTGGCCGAAAATGGCTGCCGATTGTTTACATCACCTGTTTGTTAATGCGGAAGATAACATGGGTAACGATTAGCGAATGTGTTTTTGAAAAACATGTATAATGGATTATAAAATACCGACAAGGTCTGATATACAAAATATTTAGCACTTTTAACTTCAATGTACAACATTAAAAGCATTCGTGCACTTTTTAGATGAAGATCTACAATTTTTCAGAGGAAATGGAATAAATGTCTAGTTTTTCCAAATGATATTTAAAACTAAAAGAATATCATTTGAAATTACCAATGACAATTAATTTCAAGATGTTCTGCTGCATTTTAAATCAAGCTTATGACATGCGTTATGTTTACTAGACATATGTCCAAATTTAATTGATACCAAGAACATTACACATGGTTGATGAAAACAACATCTTTTACAAGGCAGTAGGCCTACTGTAAGTGTACTATTATGTAAGTGATAAACAGTACAGTATGCCATAAAGCATACTATTATGTAAGTGATAAACAGTACAGTATGCCATAAAGCATACTATTATGTAAGTGATAAACAGTACAGTATGCCATAAAGCATACTATTATGTAAGTGATAAACAGTACAGTATGCCATAAAGCATACTATTATGTAAGTGATAAACAGTACAGTATGCCATAAAGCATACTATTATGTAAGTGATAAACAGTACAGTATGCCATAAAGCATACTATTATGTAAGTGATAAACAGTACAGTATGCCATTTTGCTGAGAATTGTGTCTAGGCAGTCATAATTATTATTATTTGAACAGTATTTAAAATAGACATGAAGAAATAAAATTGATTAATAAAATTGAATAGTTAACATTCAAATGTCTATCATTTTTATAGAGATAATAAAATTTTTTAATAAAATCTCTTCTTCTCACAGAGTGAACAATCTTACTGCATCTTTATTCTCAGGGTTAATTCTGTTGGTGGTTATAACAGATCTGTGGAAGGGTGGCATGCAGGTGGACATATTTGAAGGTGATTGTTTTAATTATATGTCTGGAGTGAGTTTTATGCCCCCGTCATAAACATGCGGAGGGGGCAAATAGTGTTACACCTGTTTGTGCGTGCATTTGTTCGAAAAAGTATATACTTCGTGTCCAGTTCATAAATTGGTACTCTTGACCCCCATAAGAAGACATTGTGTTGCATTGTGTTGCATACAAGACCCAGTCCCTAGGTCAAAGTTCAAAGTCACAGCAGGGGATTGAACTTGGTATAATTGTAATATAGTCAAGTGTATTAGGATTTCGTATCCGGTCCATATTATCTGTATGCTGATTGCATGATGGGATTTAAAACTAGATTGGGACACTTGACCACCATAAGTAGACAATGTGACACATGCAAGACCGAGGTTAAAGGTCAAAGTCACAGAGGGGATTGAACATGATGTATTTGTCTAGTCAATATAACTGTTGTATGCATGATGGTACTTCAGATTCAGTTGTCAGTGTTGACCTCTTTAAGTAGAGGAAGCCATTTTTAGCTTGTCTTTTTCCAAAGGAAAAGTAAAGCTATTACGGTCCTCGTCAGTGTCTTATAAAAACATAAATGTAGCTGATTATTCATAAAGACTATGGATTTTGATATTTAGTGTGTAGAATTGTCTAGTGGACCTCTGCCATGTTGCTTCAAATCATGACTCTAGGGTCAATATCGGCCCTGCCCTTGGGCTTTTATATTGTTATATAAAAAAGCTTAAAAAATCTTATCTTAAACCACTTTTTTCTATGTCCATGGGGTGAAAATTAACCCAGATAATGCTAATATTTGCCAGCTGAAAGCTTATGTTGCAGGGGCATCCATGTCCTAAGGACACATGTCTAGTTTGAAATAACCTATGGACCTTTACCATGCTTTCATTGAGGGAAACTCTTTGCACTAGAGGATCCAGAGATGGGAGCGCACCCGGCGCGTGCCCCCTAAAATTCCCGGACCATAGGTGTTATTGTAGGTCTGTTTTGAATATGTGTTTAAATAATGTATACTTTATTGTTCAACATTGAATTGAATAATCAGAGGCCCATGTGATATTGCCAAATCAGTATACTCTAGCATAACCACAACCGTTGAAATGAGGTAGAAAACGGACACAAATTGGGCCGAACATTTAGCGCCCCCCCCCCCCCTGAAATCCTGTATCTGCCCCTGGTTTATAAATACAATTGCAAAACACCTTTCTAAACATTTTTTTTTAAATCATGATGAAAAAAACAACATTTGCTATCAAACTCCGTAATGACTTCCCAGTTGTGTAATACTTCTT
This sequence comes from Cyclina sinensis, assembly GCA_012932295.1. Lineage (NCBI taxonomy): Eukaryota > Metazoa > Mollusca > Bivalvia > Venerida > Veneridae > Cyclina > Cyclina sinensis. Next base: position 45,430,886 of record JAAONU010000013.1, read on the forward strand.
CCTTTTTTCATATTATTGAGGCCATATTTCCTTTACCATCTTTCCTTTTCAGACTTGTTTTTTTGAAAATGTGCCTAATTTGCACTTAGTTGCTTTCTTACATTATATGACTTGTTGTTTTTTAATGTTATAAACAATAACTAACTATTGTGAATCTCATGCAGAGTCAAACCAAACTGAAGGAAAGAAGGAGAAGGGCAGTTGCAAAACAAAACAGACAGGAGGTAGACCACCACCAGTGTGTCTAATGAACTTGGAGGAAATGGTATACAGCATGTTTTAAGTAGCTACTGTTAGGGTTTGCTCTGTTGTATAGTCAGACACTTAGTAGTCTCTTAGCATTGTGTATATGCATTAAAATATTGTTAGCTGTAATGAAAAGCCAAGCTATCTGAAATAACTTATTAGAGATTCATAACTATCTAGCTTTATACAGCTATGTCATAGAAATGTCAAGTCAACATAGGTTTTTTTTTTTTTAATTTAAAGGTGAAAAGTTTTTCCAATATGTTATCACAGACAATTTGTTATATTTCCTTGTGTCTGGCCCATGTCTGAAAACTTTAACATTGGCAATAACTTTCTTATTAGTAAGTGGATTTACTTCATACTTGGACACAACACCCCTTTAGACAAGATCTTTCCACCTACCTATACTAATTTGACCTTGACCCCTGAATATCCAATTGTCCAAAAACTAATATTTGGCCATAACTTTCTTATTAGTAAGTGGATACATTTCATACTTAAACACACACCCCTTTGAACAAGGCCTTCCCACTGACCTATATTTGTTTGACCTTGACCCCTGAATGACCTTTACCTTGAAGATCCAATTGTCAAAAAACTTTAACATTGCCCATAACTTCCTTATTAGTAAATGGAATTTCTTCATACTTGGACACAACCCCTTTGGATAAGACATTCCAACTGACCTATATTAATTGGACCTTGACCCCTGAATGACTTGTTCTCAGCTCAGAGGTCAAAGCACCACGTTCGGGGGCATTGTCATCTTACAGTGACAGTTCTTGTTCTACTGAAAAACAGCAGTCAGTTTTAATAAGTTAGACCATGTTGGTATAAGGTCAATAATGATGGCTCATGTACAAATAAAAAAACAAAGTAATGTACATGTTTTATTAGAATATCTTGCAATGTAAACAATAAACACTAAAAAATAATAATATATTAAATGTTTTGTTTAACAGTAGTACCTTGAGTTGTACATATATTTTATTGCTTTTGTGCCATCACAGGGTTTTGTTAACCAGGTTTTCAACAAAACCTGGTTATTATAATGCTTCAATCGGCAGGCGAGTGGGCGTCAACTTTTGGTTTCCGCGCAATAACTTAAGTTTGCTTTGGTCTATTGACGCCAAACTTGGTTTACTGGTAGCTTATATCAAGAGGCAACTTGGGATTGCTACTCAGGTGTCTGTGATCAAGGTCAAGGTCAATGTTGTTAAAAATAGAAGTTTAGCCTCCGCTCAATAACTTGAGTTTGCTTTGACCTATTGACGCTAAACTTGGTGTATGGGTAGCTTATATCAAGAGGCAGCTTGTGATTGCTACCCAGGTGTCTGTAATCAAGGTCAAGGTCAATTTTGCTAAAAATAGAAATTCAGTTTCCGCTCAATAACTTGAGATTGCTTTGGCCTATTGACGCCAAACTAGTTGTGTGGGTAGCTTAAAATTAGATGTAGCTTAGGATTGCTACTTAGGTATCTGAGAGCAAGGTCAAGGTCACTTGCTTATTACAATAGAATTTTTAGCTTCTACTCAATTACTTCAGCCGGTTTGACCTATTGATACTTAATTTTGCATCAATACCTAGAGAACGCTTTGACCTAGGTTCACCAAACTTGGTATGCTTGTTGGTCATCACCAGTAGATGACCCCTATGGATTCTGAGGTCATTAGGTTAAAGGTCAGGATCACAGGAACCTTGCTCCTAAAAACGGTTTCCGGTCAATAAGTAGAGAACGCTTTGGCTTAACCGCAAGCAATTAGGTGCTGCTGGGGGCATGTATGTTTTACAAACATTTCTTGTTGTCATTACATTTGTTTTTAACTTTTTTTACAGACTTTAACATATGTAATGATACCACAACTAAAGATGTCAGGGGCAAGAAGCGAAAGAGTAAGTAATTAAATAGTAAAGAACACTGTCCTAATTGACTGGACTTTTTGTTGGGACTGACTGAATGGCTGACTCAGGACTCACTCACCAACTGACTGACTCAAAGTTTACAAAATGGACTGAACAAATTGACTTACACTTGAATCAGTAACTAGCTGAGTAATCACCGACTGACTGACTGACTCCACGTTGGCTGTATTGGACTCAATGGTTGGGCTGACTGTGACAAACTGAACTGAATCTTGAATCACAGAATCAGAAATGACTGATGTACCGACACTAGGCTGATCAAATGGATTTGCTGCTGCAATGGACATACTGACTCAGGACTCATTGACTGATAACTCAATGAGTTCAAACCAATCAACTTGACTGACATAATCTGCACTTCCTGACAGACCAAATGGATTAAAAGGATTGACTTATTCTGGTCTCACTGTCTCTACAGGACTGGACTGACTTTTACTCAATATTCACTGACTCCAGACTGACAAGTTAGGCTGACTGACTGGAATAACTATTTCCTGACTGGCTAAAAAACTCAATGACTGACTGTAGACTGAAAACAATGATGCCCTGATGACTGGAGTGACTTATCTGGACTCGATGACTTGTCTTTACTGGCCTAGTAATCATTGACTAACAACAGTTTGATCAAATGGATAAACTGACTAAATAGACTGGACTCACTTACTATGGATTTACTGACTTACTAAGAACTCACTGACAACAGCCTGAGAAATTTTACTGACTGACTGAAATGACTGGATTGACTTATTCTGGCCTCACTAACTGGCTGCTTGACTGAATGCGGAATCACCTTTATGGGCTGACCAACAGGATTGGCTGACTGACTGGATAGGGCTGACCTATTCTTGATTAACTACTGACTCCAGACTGACAAACTGCCTTTTAACTGACTGACACTGGTAGGTCAAACAAGCAGGGACTTCAGTGACTGACTTGCTGTGTTCACTGAAAGTATTAATTGACCTCAACAACATTTCTACCTTCAGATGATTCAACAAACTACCAAAACAGATTGCTGATGATCGAGGAAAAAAAAACTTAGAATAGAAGAATGTCGATTAAAGATAGAAAATGAGAAATTGTCTGTTCCACAGAAGATGTCTGAGGATATTACAAAGATTTATTGTCTCATGAAAAACAAAGTTGCTGAAGATGACATATGTCTTGAATTTTTTAAACAGTAAATTTTACATCAATGAAAATAATTAATCATTGGAATGATAAAAACTTCCTTGTGTATTCTAATTAGTACCTGATGAAATATCCAATTTAAAAAAAAAATTAAACAATACTTCTTAACATGTACAGTTACATTTTAAGGCTTCCGATGAAGCAGTCTAAAACAAGCTCAATACTCTGTTTCTGATATTTTGATCCTCTTATTCAGGATAAAAATCAGTCAATGGTTCTTCATCTGCTGGAATCAAAGGAATTTCCAGTCCAGCGTCAACACAAATGTTGTGCAATTTCATGCATGCCAGCACCGCATTAGCGGATTTCTCTGGTGAAAAGGGTAAACATCATTCAGTTTTATGTAGACACCTGAAAATAAATTGAGGTTACTAATTTGATAACTGTGTGAACTTTCTGATTCGTCATTTTCTTTACGAGAGCTATTTATGCTTGGCACAGCTCAATATTTTTGGGCATCGATGATTTCACATACATACTATTTCATTATAAGCACTTCTTAGTTGCATAAATCTTGCTTTCAGAATACCAAAGGCAGTTTCCACAACAGACCTCCATCTGGCATGAGCTGCATTGTATCTAAGTTCTCTTTGAGAAGTTGGTTTTGCAACTGGCGTCATTAAATAACTTTTCAGTTGGTAGCCGCTATCTCCATGCAAATGCCCTGATTTGAGATTTCTAAATGATCCTACAAATAAGTTTTATTGGTGCATGATTTTTTTCATCAATTTGCTGAAGGTAAACAGTTGCCAAAGGAATTAATTTCGACTTTTTATGAATGAGGCTTCACAGAAGTTCAGACTTAATAGGATGATTTATTCTTACTGAGTAGAAGTCCCATTGATTTTGGGGGTCAGCAGGTGACAGGTGAAGGTCACCTTGAATTTGAAAACCGTGTCCACTCTATAACTAGAGTACCATTTGACCCTCAGCCTTCAAACTAGGTATATTGCTTCACTTATCAATTAGAAGATCTCTAGTCTTTATGGGATCAGTAGGTCAAAGGTCAAAGTCACTATCTAATCAATAACTGGAGAAAGCATTGTCCTACAGTCCTCAAATTTGGTGTAGAGGTTGGTTTTGACAGGTAGTTGACCCCCATTGATTTTTAAAAAGGGAAAGCTTGTTTGAGCTCTCTCTTTGACTTACAGTCCTCAGAGTAGGTGGTGAGGTTGGTCATGACCAGTACATGATCTCTTCTGATTGGTCATTAACTTTAGATGACCCTTTTTGCTGTTGCTTTTGAGGTCAGTTGGTTAAAAGTCAAGGGCAATGTGACTTTGACTACAAAGAGCTTGTCCAATCAATAATTAAAGAAAACTTTGGCAAACAATCATCAGATTGTCCGAAATTTGGAGAGTTTTATCATTACATGGAAATCAAGAGTTTCATTTTGTCAGATATCGACAGACAAATATCTTTCGAACCAATTTCCCATTTTATAATGTTTATCATAGTGACATTTGTTAAACAACAATAAGAAATATATATTTTCAAAGCAATAGTTTCTTTCTGAACTAGAACAGGTCTGTTTAAGCGATGAAATCCACGTTTCATTCTTTTGGACAAACAGCATACCTGCATCGGTCGCTCTTTTTCTCTTTTGCTTCAGATCTGTGGGAAACCGAAATAGACTACAGGTCTGATTCCCACCAGTTCTTTGTGTACACCCATAGGCGTAACAGTAAACCATTATGTAAATTAAGGTAGCACTCTACACTAAATTTCGAATTTCTGCCGTCCCTGTACACAAACAAGAAACAGTGCTTCGCCTTGCAGAATTTTTGCTACTGGTGAAAGCATGTACCCCCTTGAAAAATGTCTTGATTCTTCCAAGCCTGCAGTTGAAATGCACTGTTTGCAGAAAACGGTGTTCTTGACACCATCTGCCTGAACATTTTATTACTAGCCCTATTTTCGAATTTGCCAGAGTTCATTTTAGATGTTACAAAACCAAATCTGATGCTGAAAATGCATTTTGAACTCAAACAGTCATTTGACTCCAGAATATTTTTACACTTTCAAAGAAATCCACCCGAGCCTTTCGAAACTGTGACAACAATTAATGTGGTGTGCTACCTTAAGGAGCACCTTGATGATTATTGTTCTTCAAATGTATTTTTTCTGCAAGTGCAAACATATAAAAAAACTGTGAACAATTATTGCTCGATATTGTTTGGGTTTCATTATATATGTCTTTTATGAACGACACCATTATGCGCCCTTTTCAGTCCCTTATAATGCTGCTTTCAGTATAAGCAAAGAATGAAAGTATACCAAATGTGAATTGTCCTAAATCTGGTTTTTTCACCATCTATACAATTGTATTGCAAAATTATGTGCTCCTTGTGTATGGACTGTAAGAAATATTCAATAAATAGCCCATAAGTTTAAAAAAAACTATGACATTTTAGACCTAAAGTGCAACTGAAAAGACACAAAATAGAGCAAATTAATTTCTGTCAGACATTAAAACGTATTCTTTTAAAAGTTAAAAGTTTTCATACAAGTTTGAATAACTGCCAAAAATTTAAGTCACACAGCACATTAAAGGCTGTCAGATAGACATTGAAGAGACCTGTTTGGATTTTCTCCCTTGCCCTAGAGAAATACACAATTTCAATACTCACTTTACTCTGGAATACCCTCAACCCTTAGTACAGAACACAGTTATGGTGTGAACTGCTGAAAATTTCTGCCATTGCACAGAAAGTAATTGACTCCAATTTTCAGTGACCTTGCATAGTAACACATAAACTTGCAACTTTCATAAGTTACCCTAAAAATGCATCGCTTGTACCAATCATGGCCTACACATTCGCCAGAGTTTTTGCAAACCATTCTATTATTGTTTTTAATGGGTGGCTCATGTGATAATCGATTAAAATAAATACACAATTTTTCATGGCAAATATGAGATACATGCATTGTTGATTTTGAAAAGAATTTGCCTTTCAAAGATACATAATACATTAGTCGGTGGGCTGCAAACCGAATTTTTTTATTGTCTATTGTGACACGGGCTACCCCGTAATGGTCTCGGTCAACCCAACAAAGCCAAATTTTACAACCATTTTCATTAACAAATGACCTTTTATTAAGAAATTCTTTTAATTTTGAAATTTCACTAACAAGACTCGGAAAGAATATGTGGGCCATTTTTCATACTGAAATAAATGAAATGTTAATTTTTCAAGTAGAACCTGATGAAACTTGTATGAAAAATTGTGAGTGACACCAATCACCTATGTAAATGATAATAATCATTCTCCTGTATGTTGTTCTATTGAAAATACTGGATAATGAGTCTTAACACATCAATTTTATTTGATATGCAAGCACAAGTTTGCCTTCTGGCATCCTTAAAGAATTTTTATATTTGAATAACCTCCCTTTTTAAAGATGTTTCTTAAAGCTGCCTGTGATAACGCAATGTCCAAACAAAAAGTTTTTGTTGATTTGTTTAAAAGAGTCAATAAGCTAATTTGGAAGATAAAATGTGAACTTTGAAAAATTATCATTTTATCTTAAGGTAGCACTCCACACTAAATTTCTAATAACTGCTGTCTCTGTACACAATTTGTCTGAAGTTCCTGGTAAAAAAGTATAGAACCTGAAAAAATAAGAATCATTTTATTAACAACATGTTAAACATGACATTGTAAATCAACAACTAAATTTCACAAGTATTGTGTTAGAACTATACATAGAGCTGTGGTTTATTCAGTAATCGCCGAAAATCAACTGTGGTCCGAGACCTAAAACTCCACTTTCTGTCTCTCTGCCAAAAATACCTGCAAATATAGCAGCTATAGAAACACTGTTTCTGTCTTGGCAACTCTCTATACATGCAAAATATCACAATGAAACAGGTGCTTCGCATTGCAGATTTTTTGCTACTGATGAAAGTATGTACCCCCTTGAAAAATGTCTTGATTCTTCCAAGCCTACAGTTGAAATGCACTGTTTGCAGAAAAACGGTGTTCTTGACACCGTCTGCCTGAACATTTTGATTTATCACACATAGATTATGTAGAATGCACCCAGCAATGATGAAATAACAAACATCTTCCATTTCATGCAATGGTACTTCTCTTAATCGACGATAACGTCCCTTTAAATGGCCAATTGCCCTTTCAACATTATGCCTGCAAGAAGATAATGTGTGGTTAAACCTTCTCTGTCTTGCGTTCAAATGCCCGTTGTCTCGGAAGGGTGTCACAAGCCATGTACGTAACGGATATGCAGAATCACCTATTATATGTCTGTCAGGGTCGATTAGGTTTCCAAATTCAGCACTGACATAAAGTCCCGAGTTTCTAAGTACCCGTGCATCATGTGCACAGCTTGGCCAACCAGTCTGTGCACTGGTGATTAGCAGGTCGTGATCAACAACTAACTGAAATAAATTAACAGCATGTCAAAACATGACCGTACATACATGTATATTGCTTTTGCAATATATATTCAACAAAATTAATCAAGCGTCATATGATTTATGCCTCAATGTCTTTTAAATATAAGCAGCAGGAAAAACTAAGAAAATACATCAGAGTATTAAAGTCCAACAAACACCTGCTTGGATTTGACAGTGGCTAAAGTGAAAAAGTGCCATACACGTAACTGGTTAGCCAACTGGCTGTGGATTTTTGTGATGCATACTTTTGGGAAAGTTCTCCTATACTCTCGCTCGCTTTTACAAATTACACCAAATTTCAACTATATGAAGTTTATTGAATAAATGATTCCCTTAGAAATAATGGGCTTATCAGCAATAGCTCCCAAGGATAAATGGAAAGCAAATTCATGGTTAAAATTCGAAAGCAACTTTTTTTCAATATAACCGTAAATGTTTATTGCCTGTACATAATGTCAAATAAGTTAATTTGCATTAGGTATTTTGTCTGACCCGTAATTTATTTTGTTGAGTATATATATATATGTCATGTGAAACTGCAACAACTTGCAAACATTTACATCATCATCCCTAGCTGTTATAGGAAAACTGTGATAAGAAGGTTTTTATTCATTTCCTAGTTAATTCCTGTAATTCAGGGTACAGCTAGTTTTTATCTATTTGGACAACGAACCAATAGGACTACGTATTATTACCTACTACATGGTTATTATCATAATCAATTTTTATAAATAAGTTTAAAAAACAAATTTCAGCTTGTTGCAAAGATCTTAATAATCCAGTGTTTTTAGGGTTACAAATCAAGACAACAATTTATAATTATTTCACCTGTAACTGAACTGATGGATAACCTTTTCTATTTACAAAGTCCTGATCGCCACCAGGGATATGACTAAGCTGAATGTGTGTTCCATCAATGATGCTTACAATGTTCGAAAGTCCACACTGGAGCTGGAATGCTCTTTCAATTTCAGCCTGCCTATTATATAATATGATAATAATAGAATATTCGTTGAATATTTATGTACAAACGCTAAACATGCTTGTCTGGACTTTGGTCAGTGTAAATCCTGAATGATCAGTAAGCAATATAAGCAGGTGACACGGCTGACTGCAGCTTCATACTGGCAAAACAGTGAACACAACAAAGGACTATATATTCTGACCACGCTCATACAGACAGGGGAAACACTATCATTATGATGGTGGGAGCATAAAAACTGTTGAAAACGGGCATAAAACTTAAAAAATGAATAACATCTACGTCTATGTTTATGCAGCCAAAAATCATTCACCGATTAAGACTGGTTGGCGCTGTCAGACAGTTGTGAAAATAAATGTTACTGTAAAGGAGAAATTATAAAATTATATAAGATTTAATTTTAAATTTCTACATAATTATAATAAATATCCGATCCCTCCGTCAGATGTATCTTACCTTACTGAACACTCTGTATATCAATTTCGCAAGTTTCAAAAGTGCTGCATGCACTGTGGATATAGCTAAATTAAATAACAGTGCCAGCTCTCTCATTGAGTCTTGATTTGAGATATACCATAAAAATAGCAGCAATTGCTTCTCTGGCGAAGCTTGTGCCTTTCCTCCGACGTGATAAGTAATTAGGTAAGGCTGTAACTTTCCCAAAATGAATTGGTAAGTCATTCTTCCAATCCTAAAATGATGTTTAAAGTCTTGGGAGGACATGTCCGAAATAACAGTTTCGACAAAAAGGTTCACTTTGGGCACAATTTCCCTCGGCAAACACAAATAACCAGAAATACATGCACCTGTAAGTCGTAATGATTGCTTCTTTTGAAAAACAATGTCTTTAAGGTCATTTTCATTTAAAAACTGTATAAATGTTATTAATTCCCTAAATGAAGCCATATTTGTTTACCGTTGAGATCATACATCGCAACTTCGATTACTTCTGAAGGTGCGCATGCGCAAGCACCGTCGTTCGATTGTCAACAGCTTAAAGTGGTAGAACTTGCGTAAGCAATCGAAGTAGGCCTGGATGATTGAAATCTATTACTCAGGGAAATTAGAAAAGTAGAGAAATTTTTTTTACAGGATTCTACTGTTCCTTCTCCTTTTCTGACTCAAACTGTGTCCCACTCTCAGCCTGTTAAGTCATCTTCAGCAAAACACACTTCCGTTTCTGCTGAATCTAATTTCGATTTTAAACTTTCAGCTTTAGAAAAGAAGGTGGATACCCGGCTTTCTAATATGGAGTCTCAGTTTTCCTCTTTTCAACAGAGAATTGATCAGAAAATTGATAACAAATTTGATCTTATTATTAAGAAACTGGATAGTCAAAATTTATTTTTTCTGGTTGTAATCAAGGTCGGGGTCGTGGTTGGTACCACAAAAATAAGAAAAGCGGTGATGCTGATAATGCTGGCAGCAGCAGCAACTCTGGTGCTGATAACCTGGGTACTTTCGATTCATCCAATACTACTGATCAGAATACTTCGTGTAATGCCAATATCAGGGGCACAGGAAAGTGGATAGGAAATTTTCATGGTTCTAACAGGGGTGAAAATAATTTTAAAAAATACCAGTAAATGTCTCTGTTGTGGGCAAAACAGAATTTGGCTGATAATGCCCAATCACAGACTAAACCTGATAATTTTGTTCACAGGCTGATTGGTTCTGCAAAAGAGCATCAGGTTATTATCAATGGTGTTTATTTTAAAAGTTTGTTGGATTCTGGATCCATGGTTACAACTATGAGCCAAACAGCATTTCAGTCTTTGAATCCCAAGGTTGTCTTACATTCGTTTTGTTTTAGATTCTCTTGGTCTCAGCATGTCGGTTGCAGATGGTTCTAATTTAAAGTATTCAGGATATATAGAATCAATCGTTCCGGTTCCATTTTCATCTTCATTAACCTTGATATACCAGTTCTGTTCATACCTGATAATGATTTTAATAGTGTTTGTCCAGTGAGTATTGGAACAAATGTGCTTTGCAGATGCAAAACATTTTTAAATTAGATACCAGAAGAGAGTACAGTTCCTATCGAATGACAGTTAGCTATGGACAGTCTTAAATCCCGCACACATCTAGTTAAAATGTGTGGAAAGAAAATTATTTCTCTTGCACAATTTGAAAGTGTTACCATTAATGGAATTGTTAGGAATTTTGATGATTCTATTTCTTCAGTTGTTACTAAAACTTTTGAACTTTTTGAAGGGTATACTGTTTGTCCGCGTGTTGTCAAACTACATAATACTTCTTCTGTCACAATTCCAGTCAGAATTTGCAACATGACTCCCAAAACATTGACCTTTAAGCCTTAATCAAAGATTTGTGAGGTTTCTGAGGCTAAAGACATTGATTGCATTTCATCATTAATTTCTCAGGAAAGTTCCTGTAAGCCCCCTTTAAAAGATATTTCTGTGGACACATCCAATTTAATCCTGAGCAGACATTGAGGTTTTTTCAAGTCCTAGGAAAATAGAAGGGTGTATTCTGAACTTCAACAAAGGACATTGGGAAGACAGATTTAGCCCAACACCGTATAGTGGCACAATTGATGTTTTAACAGGTTCAAATTTTTTTCTCAAAATTCTGCGTACTGGCAAATTGAGGTAGCTGAAGAAGATAAGCCTAAAACTGCTTTTTCTGCAGGTCCTTTAGGTGCTTTGGAATGGAATTGTATGGGCTTTGGATTTACAAACGCCCCTGCAACATTCCAGCCTTGCATGGAAAAATGTATGGGTGACATGCATCTCAGAGAGAGTCTCATTTTTTTGTATGATATATATTGATATTTTCGTCAACTTTTGATGAACACATTGCAAGGTTTGAATCAGTTTTTAAACAATTGAATGACCACAACTTGAGGGTCAATCCTTTGAAATGTGAATTTTTAAGTGCTCAGTCACTTATTTAGGAAATATTGTTTCAGCCCAAGGTATTGCAACTGACCCCAAAAAAACTTCTGCTGTGCAGGATTGGCCTTTCTCAGTAAACATCAAAACCCTTCGACAATTTTTAGGTTTTACAGGGTACTACAGGAAGCTTGTTCCTAACTATGCCCAAATAGTTAAACCACTTAATGATTTATTACAGAGTCATGGTTTAAACAAAGGGTCTAAGAAATCTTAGAAAAAGGCTAGAACTCCAGTTACTTGCGTTTGGGAGGAACCTCAGCAAGTTGCATTTGAAACAAAGAAAAAGTGGTTTTGCCTCCAGTTCGGGGTTATTGAGATTATACTTTGACTTTTGTTTTGCATACAGATGCCAGTTCTAGTGGTCTTGGCGCAGTTTTATTACAAAACCAAGATGGTGTAGAGCGCGTAATTGCTTATGCAAGTCGCAATCTTAGTCCCAGTGAGAGGAACTATCCTGCTCCCAAATTAGATTTTTAGCTCTTAAGTGGAGTATTTCTGACAAGTTTCACGATTACCGTCATGGAAACTGAAAAACAGTTTTTCGTGAAAACTGTAACAATCCTTTAACCTATGTGACAACATCTGTGAAATTAGATGCCACACAACACAGATGATTTGCGGAATTCTCCAACTTAACGTTGGAATCCCGCAGTGGCAAAGTCAATGCTGATGCAGACGGGTTGTCAAGGCGCTACATCTTTTAAGATGAGCTCAAGGCAATCTATCAAGCAGCTCTAATGTCTTCAGAGACACCAGCTGTACAAAGATACATAAGATAGGCTTATCGCCTCATTATTAAAAATAATACTCTGTACAGAACCGCTACATTGGAAGGACTACCTGTCCTTCGACTAGCTATTCCACAGTCACAATGATGCAGGGCACCAGAGGAAAGAAAAATCCCTGACCAGACAGAGGTTTTAATGGCATTGTCTTGAGAAATACTTAAATCAGTGGGTAGAGCAATGTGACCAGTGTACTCCAGCTAATCGGCCTTTTGCAAAGGTCACGCCCATCCATACCTCAAGTTTCCATTGACTTCCTGAAGCTTGAACCCAGTAAAGGTAGGATCGAGAATATTCTAGTTATAGTGGGCCACTTCACCCGTTTCGCGCAGGCTATTCCCTGCCGAAACCAGACCGCATCTACTACTTCAAGGGCCTTATACGAAGGATTTTTTCGATTCTACGGGTTCCGTTAGCAACTGCACAGTGACCAACGTCGCAACTTCTTGAGTCGCACCATTCAGGAGCTGTGCAGAATTGTGGGCATAATGAAGTGCAGGACCACTCCATACCATCCCCGTTAATCTTTCGAATGAGACGTTAAACCGAGGTCCCATGTATCATCGCTATACACTGAGCATGCAAAAGAACCAGGAGTGTCTCTGGAATGGGGTGCTTTCTGTATCTTGCACTACCCCCACAACATAATATAACTAATCTCTTCAGGGGGCGTCGGTCATATGGACAACCGGTACCGACGTAAAATAAGCTCAAATAGTCAGTCAGGCCATACCATCCTATGGGAAATGGTGGAGCAGAGAGGTGGAACCAAACCCCTTACTTATAATGCTTTGGACTCTGGAGAATCACCAGAAGTCCGATTGGAAAAGCTACATAGCTCCCCTGGTGCAGGCATACAATGCCTCTAAAAATGATGCCACCGGATACGCTCCTCATTATCTAATGTTTGGTTGACATCCTCGGCTACCGGTTGATGCATATCTGGGAACAGATCCCACTGAGGAGCATGCTGGCAATCACTCCTCATATGCATCAAACCTTTACCAGCGACTGCAGTATGTATACCGCATGGCCGCTGAGGAAGCTGGGAAGCTTGCCACCAAGAATAAGCTCAGCTATGACCAGGGAGTCAAGCATTCCCGACATGAAGTTGGAGATCGGGTGCTAGTCAGGAAGGTTGAGCTTCAGGGTACCCACAAGCTAGCCGACAAATGGGACTCTGATGTCTATGTCGTGTTAGAAATGCTCAATCCTGACATTGCAGTATTTCAGGTTCAACTTCAGAACCGTAAGGTTCCCATCAAAATTTTTCACCGGAACATGTTGTTGCCATACCACAACATCAACCCACCTGCACAGGACTGTATTCTGCCCCACTCTGTGAAAAGCTCTCGCAAGAGAACTGCTAAGACACCCAGAGGTGAGGTGCAGAAACAGCATTCTGCAGAAGGAAATAACAATATGATACCTAATCTGACACATCAGCTGCATCAGACTCTGGCAAGTGTGAGGTTGGACCAGCCTTGTATATACCACCTCCCCCCAGAGGCCTGAGACAACCAAAGCAGCGACAACCCACACCACTTAGGGAGATATCTACTGAGACTTCTGTGTCTGAGGTAGCCAGGTCTTCACAGAACCTGGATCCGACTTTACCTCAGAGCAGAAGTGTAGGTTCTACCATGCGTACCACTGATGCCAGGTCAGCAGAGACTTTTGACCCAACCCCACAGTCATCTGCTGTACCTGAGAGCATCACTACCGGACATGACACTACCATACCCCACTACAGAGATATGGTAAAGGGGTAACCCCGTTGGTGCGGGAATTTACCCTGATATTTTGTATTTTTTCAAGTAAAAGTTGCAATTCTGTAATTTTTACTCATATCATTTTATGATGGTAAATAGTATTTCTTTATGTTTTAGGTTTACTTTGTGAGTAAACCCATTCTCTATCGAATCGTTAGTCGTTGGTTATTTCATAAACCAAGCCCCCGCTACAATAGTATGGATACACAAATCAAGTAATGAGTATAAATGTCCTTTTCTAACGGCCAATTTGTTCCCATATCTAACTCCTTGTCACAGTCTAAGTATAGACTACAAGGTCAAGATCCAGTTCGGGGGTTTAATTAAGAAGTATTTAGTTTCATATAAAGTAAACATTGTTTCTTTTTATTCGAACAATTCTGTCTACAGTTATTTTAAATGCTGCTCCACATGCCTAAGAGGATCTTATTTGATGAGAAATATGTTAGATGCGTGAAATAGTCTCGGTCCAAAAAGGTAAATTTGTCAGAAATTAGTTTTTATATTCTTTTGATATTTAATCAATATTAGGTTCTTCTTAGATTTGTGGAGCTGTTGTAGTTAGAAAGATATAAGCATTATAAATGGGAAAGTAAGAAACAAAATTGTTAGTGTTATTGTTTAATTATATTGCAGATTAATTTGAACTTTTATCTTTAAAAGTAAAGTCTTCCATGTTTTGATTTATATGAATACTTAATATCACACTGCAGATAACTCTAAGAGGTATGGTTCGGCCTCAGCGGAAAAATATGTCATATGCATCTAGCCTTCGTCTTAAAATGTAGTGAAATTTTCTTTAAATCAGCAGAAAACAGTAAAAGTAGCATTCCGCAAAATGGATTGCTTACTCACGGACGAACAAAATGATGCAGCTTTCTACAAATAACTTATTTTTCTCCGAAATGCAAGATTTGTACTGTCCTATTCCTACCATAACCAAGTCTTACGGAGCTAAAACTAACACCTATTACGTGTTAAATATTAATTCCCTAGTTTCGTTTCTAAATTCACGAGAGTTGTTCAGCTCTTGATAGTTACCACATGTGTTCTCTTCTCGTTATGTTTAATTACCAAAATAATGGCAAGATATAATTCTTCCTTTTAGTATCCGCAATTTTGGTCCTAACTAACGCGCGACTCTGATCCGTTCGTCCTCATTATAAAATACTTACTCAATTAATCGGCTTCCCGGTTTTCAATGAATTTCTTCCCGCTGCTAGTCATTGCTTACGCACGTGTTTCCCTTTCACAGACGGCACGTGACGTCATGTTTTACTAACATTCGGCGGCTCGTGTTATGTAAAACATGTACTAATGTTAGTTTTATAATTACGCTTTCAGCACGAGCCTCCACTTAGTATGAGTTTGAAAACTGAGCAAGAGGTTTAAAGCTTGAGAATGAGAAGGGTCTAATTATATGTCTAACAAATTGCAGATATTGCAAGGTAAAAGTGAAATGGTGGTGGTGGAGTTATTGACATAGCAGCGTACAAATAGTCTATAGAAGATACTTTTTAGTTGAAAAAAAAGACTTTTAATTTGAAAAAATATGCTCCCAAACCCCTTTTGTTATTATTTGTTCTAAACTAATTCAGATATTAAACTAACATTATTATATATAAATTATATTAGCTATGCACAATGAATTCCCAGGCTGCTGAGAGTTCGAACCCGCCTATTTTTACAAATCTTGAGGTTCGAAATAGTGTTTATTGATAAAAAGGGCAAGCTTGTTTCAGAAAAATGAAATCTTACTAGTTTAATTTTCGAAAAAGTCGCCTCGTATTAATTTAATACTTCTAAAAGTTTGAATTTATTCTGATACAGAATATAAGCCTACATTTTCAATCCTCTTAGGCCGCAAGGCCGTTACAGTATGTCCGCTTCGGTTAAAGGTCGCCGGGCCGCCGACTTCACGAATATTGATAGAGTTCTAATAAGTTTGAATCAGTTGTACAAATAACCCTAACTCCCTATGAAAATCAAGTAGCATGCTGATTTTCTACTAATAGGATTGAACATGGTTGTAGAAGACAGGTAATTAATAGGATTCGTTATAATATTACGTACCCTTGCCTAAAAGGTGTTGTTGATCTATGACAGTTGTCTCCCCTTAACCATTAAATAAATATTATACACCTAAATTTACATTTGCGTGGAATTCAGTGTCTTCTTTCATTTTTGACTATGAAAGCTCTTTGAGTACATTAGTTTTCTTATTTGTTTAAGAAGTTTTTGGGTTATTAAACATTACGTCATTTTGAAATGCTAACCATGCCTTTAACTTCTTTCACTATTACATTTCAAATTGGATTTTGAATTAACTATTTTGTAGTAGCGGAAGAACTATTTACCTAATTAGAAGTATTATCGAGTTTGTTGTGGGGGAATATTCTTAGTGAGACCTACACGTAACTTTCAAGATGGTTGAAATTATCTTAACATTATTGTGTTTATTATTAACTGTATTTTTCATAGTAGTGTTGTAGAAAATATTATAGTCAACACGTTCAATTAACAGGTAAACATCTAACTTTTACATTCGATTTACGTCATGATATGTTAGACGTTTTCAAATTATTAAATAAATAAATAAATAAGACAGAATAATACAATTAAATTCAAAGTAAAGTTCTAGTCGGTAATTACATATATATTTATTAAACTATTTTAACTTCAATCAACTATGAACTGATGAATTTAAAGGCACTTTAAGCCTCATACATTAATACATTTTTTCCTCTGAAGAAACAAACTTCTGTTTTTATAATGTGTTAATAATGGATCTAGTGCTTATTGGATGCTTATCATGTGAAAAGTAGCTTTGAATTTCAAATAATTTTTCATCAAACAAGCAAAACGTAAACAAAGTGGTCTTTTGTCTTCCATTCAAAATACTAAATTACTATAACTGTAACAGTGACCGAAACACAAAAGAAGAAGAAGACGGTTTAGTTTGGAAACTGTAACAGAAATCAAACATTAAAATCTTTTGAGAAATAAAAACAATAGCATTAAGGGGGCTTTAAGGGCCTTTACGTGTTGATCACAGAGTTAGCGAGCTATGTCAAGTATTTGCAGTTTTGTCATTCACTGCATAAATTTCGCAGCTGATATAATACTAATAGACTACCTTTGAAGATTGTTTAAAGCCATTCATTTAACAATAGTATTAAAGAACCATTACATTTACATTGTAGGTCTTGACGTTAACCATTGTATCGAATACAATAGTTTCATATCAGTAGACACAAAGTAACTGCATTGAATAAAATGCTTTATTGATTTTAGCAACCATAAATAAAACTATATGGAAGAATAGATAGAGCTTTGTCCACAAACTTCATTCCAAATGTTCACAGTATTGTAATGAACATTGAAGTAGATTATGGATGGAGCACCTATATTGCTATATCACAAGGCTGTGTTCGTTTCAGTGTCCTTCAATACTAGATTCAAGTTTTCTTGACACTATTTCTGTAACAACGTTAAAGGAATCTTTTCATATGTTTATTTTTTTATTATTTAGCAGCGAACTGACTATTGAGAAAAGGGTCATATAATTTAAGATATTATTTATTAGTGATATAGAATAACGTGTTTCTTTCTACGTTATGTTATGGAAATGTTATGCTAAATGTTGTGGTGAGTGTGTTTGTGTGTGTTGTGGCCCTATGTTAATTCACATACAAGGGCCTTACGATATGCTCGAAATTGTGAATATTTGGCGAATTACAAAATCGTTTAAAACATTTTCTTAATTCTCTTTATTTTGCAGAAACTAATAAAGAAGAGTATTAATTTCTACGTAAATCCGTTGTATTTATTGAAAATATCAATCGAATTCTTGGGATAAAGTCATATTTTTAAAGTCTTTTCATTTAACTCGTGCAAGAAAAAAATTTAAAATGCATCTACAAAATATGTTTCCGTATTAGATTTGCTTAAATCTACCATATTATGTTTTAGTGGGTAATACTCGATATTCTAATCGATGAAAAATGAACCATATAACATGTTGCACTACTTTTCATAACTGTATTGATCGTGGTTTTCTGATAACCAGTAACGCGTTGACAGCAAATCACAGAGGAATTATTTGGAATTCATTTAAACAATCTTTATTTCAGTTTTTTAGCAAATATAACGCATATCTGGTCGAACATTTTCCTTTTACAAATCAAGTAAAAGTACGAGTGTGACATGAATATATGACACCTAAAACCATGAAAAACAATGTGAAACATATTTTTTCTAGTTATGATGTTTCCAATGGTTTTGAAAAAAAAATGATGAAGCTGGGTCGGAAGAAAGCGTCAACAGTAGACCGAATAAACTAAACAAAAGTGAAGACAAACAAAACAAAAGTGATGACAAAGAAAACAAAAGTAAAGAAGCTAAAAGTCAGCCTTCATTTTCAGATGCTTTTGAACAAAATTACAGAATGAAAGAAAAATATAAGGTAAGAAAAGATTTGCGTCTCATAACAACAACCATGATTTATGGCAAAACAGAGCGAAAGTAGTTCTGTTCCCTTTTCTCTACAGGTAATCAGTATTATCAGAGAGATTCAATTCTGTGAAAATGCACATTTCATTTTTCTTTAAAAAAATAGCAGCCAGAAATTGTGTGTGCTGACTCTTACCGAAATATATTTTAAGGTACATAAAACCAAGTGGTCGAATACAACTAACATTTTTTAAAACTTTTTTCTGCACACAGTTAAAACGTTATCCCTAGACACTATTACTATCAGCTATTAGATCACCATTTTTCCATACCAGGACAACAGAAAATTAAATGACTTTTAGCCCAGTTCCCCCGACTAACAATGGAACAGGAAGTTTTCAAAAAAAATATATTTGCATTTTATACAAAACAAATCAAAAACACACCAGATTATCGATCAAAATGGAGAAAACTGTTACTGCTCATGGTTACTTTAGCGGCTATCCTGACAAGGGGTTCACCAGTGTAGCGAAACTTTTGTCTGAAAGAAAATGTTTACATGTTATGAAGTCATACACTTGCATGCTTTTTATCTTTCTGTTTGGTCTAAATTTAACACTCTAACAGATACCTGAAATAAAGACAATATGAATCACATGCCATGTTTACAAAAGAGTAGATAATATGGTAGATAATGTTCTTTGTTATCTTTTTTCACAGAAATTCGAAAAATTCGTAGATAAAGAAGATCTAAATGATAAAATTGCGAAGGAAGGCACCGCAAATGGTCTGTTTAAGTATATAAAGAAATCACTTTCCCCGTGGAAGAAACGAGCATTAAACGTTGCTGTAACTGGAAACGCAGGTGCAGGAAAGTCAAGCCTAATAAATGCACTGAGAAATCTGAAACCTACTGATCAGGGGGCTGCAAAGGTAGGTGTTGTAGAAACAACTACTGAAGCCAAGAAATACACGTTTCCAAACAACGAACATGTAAATCTCTGGGACCTGCCCGGAGTAGGAACTCAAACATTTGCAAAAGACAAATATTTAAAAAAAAATGAAATTTTCCCGCTTTGATGTTGTTATAATTGTGACAGATACACGCTTCCTCGAAAATGATCTATGGCTTGCAAAAGAAAATCTTAAAGAAAAGAGAAGTGTCCATTTTGTTAAAACAAAAATTGATATTGATATAATGAATTCCAAAAGAGATGATCCAGATGGTTTCTCTGAAGCAAAAATAATGGAGGAGATAAAACAAAACATTGCCAAAAATATTGAAAAAGAAGAATTACAAGATATGGCTTCAAGCACTTTCCTCATTAGCTCAACAGACCGGGGACATGACTTCCAGACACTGCATGCAACGCTCAAAGGTTTGCTAGAGAAAAGAGAGAAAGCAGTATGTTTTTTCTTACAACAATATGTTGAAGAGGCAATACAAAAAGAAAAAGAATGGATTAAAAATGACAGTAAGGTATGGAGGTTTATGAAAACAATAGTTATTGTTTTTGAAGAATTAGAAGATGGTATTTCTATGATTGTGAGAGATATTATAATAATTGCCTAAAGAAGTTTTGTCTTGATGACCAGTCATTGGACATATTTTCTGAGGAACTGTCTATTTCTAAAGAGGATATAAAGAAAAGCCTGAAGACATATGCACATCTTGGTGATGGAACCACCATTTTACACGGTGCCACAGAAAAAAGTTTGAAGACAATCAACCCTTTCTTTGGCAAATTGACGTTTCTCATTTCTGTGGTGAGAATGGTCATTTATACCACAACAGGGTACCAAAGCTCGAACAAATGTTTGGAGACCATGTGCAACCAAATGGCAAGGGACGAATTTCGTCTGATCCGGAAGAGGCTTGAAAAGTTGGAAAAAGAGTTGAATCCACTGAATACTTGAGTCATAGGAAATATATATTAACCTTTAGAACTTGATGTCAATTTAGAATATATGTTCATAGGTATAAGTTGTCAGCTTTAAAACGTACGAACTATCTACCCTGAAGTTTTCAAAGCTTGTAAATATCAATAAAATCTACTGACTAACTGGAATGAGTCAAACTTTGATGCTGATGATGCATAGCAGAAAATGATTCTCTTCGTTGCTATTTACCATTGAAGAAAACACTAATATCATACTCAAACTATCATGAGGGTCAGAAAGTGTGTTTTGTATAGCATATTCCTTGTTCGGTTACTGTTATTGCAGTATATTTTTTTCTATTAATTTAATTGATTACACATCGTCATCAGAAGAAGAAATTATTGAACACTGAAGCCATCAAACCACTGACGTTTAATGAAAAAATGGAAAACAGCGTATCAGGAAAAAAACACGACAAAAAACATCCGCCCTACACAGTCAAAACGTAGAGGAAGAGATCATTTATACATTTATAGATCAGTTTAAAAAAGGACACCACAAACAATTAAGGAAAACGAGAACCTTATGGGTTAGGCGTTATTGCTCCATATGTAAGATGCTTATGTTCATAATTAACCTCTTTCACTGCATCCTCCTGCTTGTTATATGTTGTAGGACTCAAGCGCATTCTTCTAAATATGTTTATCTTAGTTACTTGATGGTTGTTGCCTGGACATTTCGGACTGAAATAGATATTTGAAGTACTCTCCACACTTTCTCAATTAGACTAAGGTCCGGGTATCAAACAGAACAGTTAAAGCGAAAGTTGCCTGTTTTTCTTTCAGGTGTTCACTGGTTAGATGATTCCTCTGTGAACAAACAGACGCGCGCAAATTGAAGCCAATTTGTCCTTTTGTAAATTGTCGCTCGCGTACTTGTGAAATCAACACAGAACTTTTCAAAATAAGGAGCAGTGTCCAATATTAAAGGACTCAGGTGCTCCTTTATGTTATATAGCTGCAAATAATTGCGTATGTCTTGCCATCGGGCAACATGAAATCAGTACAAATTTCTTGCATTTCTGGCCGTTAGATAACGACACCGCTGTCAAAAAAGGAGTCATTTCTTAAGGAAGTAGCTGATAATCTGGCTTCGCTACAACACGGTTTTTTTCTTAAGGTAGTTGTAGCTTTAATGGAACAATTATGTCGAAATTGGAAATAAAACGGTCCTTCTGATACTAACGGCCGCTTTTGATTGTTGATAGTTTTTAACTCAAATGTCAATAAGAACCTTCAAAATTGCCACAATTACACGCTGGTAAATTTATTTTAACGTCCTAATTTCGTAGTGTGCCTAATCATTTTCGTATAAATACTAATATCCAAGAAGATATTTTTATGTCTTTATCAAGTGAATGTATAATACACTTTACCTAGTGGTCTGAGGCAAATGCTGGTTATTTCTATTAGCCCGTCAAGGTACTACACATTACACGATCATTTATCGAACTTCCAACACATGCCTTTACAATTTCCCAATGTATTACATCAAAACCATATATTGTAAACGTTAACTTCTGTTGAGATATAACAACCCTTTCATTTTTTACCTATATTATTTGTATTATGCTTCATGAATATGTGTTTAACACGGTTCTTCAAATTCTATTACACTGTCTTAATATTTTAACCTTTTAAATTCTGGCCATAAAAAATTGAAAAAAAATGGCTTCCAATTTATAAGTTCACTGGTTGGGACAAAGTGTCATGATACCATAAAATACTTTCCATACCTGAAACAAGTGCAGCCTTTTCGGTTGAGCCAAACTCCCCAAAATCATCAACTCAAACTTTCTGACCAGCCTTCGCCTGTCATCGGTGTGGTGTGAGGTGGACACTTATATCCCGGTATTTGCATAACCTCTTCTAGGGGGTTGTTGTAATGGCTTAGTGGCCTAAGACGTTCATACTTTGCATTGCTATGGAGTTTTTGCCGTTCGGTGAGGGTTCGAATCCCATTTGGAACTTGAATATTAGTAAAAATAAAATTGGTACCCATGAAAGTTTTGAAGATATTTTTTCTTTCTTTGATCCGATTTAATCATTTAATATTTTTCTAGGGATTATCTTGACAACTGATGGTTAATGAATATTTGGTCAGAAATGTGTTGTCTAGAATGTTCATTTGAAGTAGTATAAGCGCAGACATATATCCCCGAAGATTGAATTAAGGATATGCTTTATACAGTCTTTACTCTTTTTCTCTTTGATCTTAAGTGGTGAATAAAATGGCACAAATTCAAATTGTATTAGAAATTATCTTAACAAAAAGTATGAAAAGGTTTAAATAAACGTATATTGGAAAAATATAATTTATACAAGGTTTTCCTTCGATCTGAGTAAGTGATTTAGTTTTTGATCGCAAGCAACGCAGTTTTAGTTTCTTCCGAGAAATCGCAAAACAAATATTATTCTGAAAATGTTTAACTGGACTCAAACCACAGTAACTTCTTCTGATGTTGAGAAGTAAGTTAATAGTGAAGGAGGTGTATGTCAGTGAAATTCTTGTGTGATAATATTACTTTTCAGCAAAATTATCAGTCAATATAAATAGAAATTGACTTTGAATTTAAAAACAGTTGATTATATTACATAATAATATTTCACATAAATCAGGCGTTTTAAGAACATTGTTTTTAGACGATAAACTCGATATCTTCTTGAAACAATGATTTGAATCATTGATTTAATATTTAATAGTGTTTTATTGTTTGCTTTATTGTAAATGTTCCTTTTTTGAAATTGAAAATTGTCTTCAAACTTTAACCCTTTAGGGAGGCAGTTTTTTGACTGGGTTTTCCTAATATGCGTGTTTCACTCTTTTGCTTCCGAGGGGCTTGGATGCACGCGTATTACCATGTGTTTAGAACACAGTCATCTGTGGTGACATAAACATTACAGATACTGCTTGAATATAATGCAGATTATGTCATTTTATTTTGCTAAAACCTTCGCATGCAACTAAAGTCAGTCTTAAATACATGCTTTGGTTATTATTTCTCTAACCAACAAAGTTGACATCTTTTTAACTCAGAACTTTTGATTTTGCCTTTCCATGTCAGACGCGTTCATTTTTATACATAGTAGTTGTGTATTCGGCTGATAACAAAAGCAACGAGGGCGTGACTATCTCCATTCAATGAGTTTGAGACTTGACAACTAACGTTTTTGAAGACTAAACCCAAATTTTGACGTTGAAATTTCTATCTGATGTATGGATTTTTGTTTCATTTTTGCTTATTATTTATAAAATATATATGCATGTACATAATAATTGTGGCTATAAATGTTCTTAATTTCATCTCCGACGTGTTGTATGGTAACCGAAGAAAAAAGAGGGAAAATACGTGAATAAAGGAACAAATATGATTTGTCATGAAAAAGATTGTAACTTAAGGGCTATTTAATCAAAGAAGAAAACGCTGTAAAGTTTTTAGCAAATTAACAGAAAGTTCACCATTTAATAAAATACAAATATTTTTATGCTTCCACCACTTTGAGTGGGGAGGGGGGGTCTCATATAGATTTGCCCTTGTCCGTCTGTCCGGCTAACCCGCAAAAAATAGCAGTTTGAGACTTGTGTAGCTTGTAACTTGTTTAATTGCTACAGCCATGAAACTTTCTCAGAATAGGTGTCAACATGCTAACGTACACACCTGGGTATTTTGATGCAAATTCATTGGAGATCGACATAGTTATGCCCCCTTATTTAGCAAAAAATAGCTTTTTTAGACTTGTTCCGTGTGTAACCCCAAACGTATAACTGTCATGAAACTTTCTAGGAATAGTTGTCAGCATGTGAGCATACACCTGGGTATTTTATGCAAATTTATTATAGATCGGTAGAGTATTGCCCCCCTTATTCAGCAAAACATAGTATTTTTAGACTTGTGTCGCGTGTAACTCCAAACTTATAACTGCTAGAGCCATGCAACTTTCTTACAATAGTTGTCAGCATGTACCTAGCGTGTCTGGGTATTTTGACACAAATTTATTGGAGATCAGCAGAGTTATGCTCCCTAATTAAGCAAAAAATCTTTAGAATCCTAAATGTTAAGGACAATGTTTATATGCACCTGTTTTTGTACAGTTATTTTTGTGAAAATACAGCGGAATGTGGGGGAATCCGCGTCCTATGGACACATCCCTAGTTCTTTTATGGTATATACCTTCAATGTGAACAAATTATGAAAAGATTTGATTTGAAAGTTGAAAATGTGCTATACAAATGTTATGTTTTTGTTAGACATTTATTTATAAATTAATTTCTTTTCAAATAAATGTCATTTTCATTTTCAAGTACATTTCCTCCCAATTTCCTTGATTTTCTCTATTTCATATTCTTTTCACCTAACTTGATTTTATAGTGGCGTAATTTACCCTTTTATTGACCATTCTTAATCCTCTTTTTTCTGAATTCTAGTTTTATCTTATTTATTTAATTTTTTTGTCTATCCAACAAAAAGGAAACAAAAATTTATTTCAATTATTACACTTTCATGTCTGTAATTTTTTGAAGTGTAAACACTTTTTTTACAGTAATTTATTCAGAAACTGTTAAATTATATTGTTTTTTTTTTCAAATTAATTACATAGGCATGCATTCCATTAAGTTAATGAATAAAGCAACGTTGGAGATGATTATAGCCTTGATTTGTAAAAAAATCCGAGAGAAGCTGCTTGATCTAAATTACATTTCAAATGTTTCATTTCGCAAAATATTTTTTCTGCGTTTACGCATATCACCCAGTTCTGAAAATAACGCATTTGTTTTTGTCCAGAATAGTCCTGAATTGTACCACACCAATCTGCTTTCTAGGTGAAACAGAAACGATAATCTATTTTTTTTTTATTTTGTTGGTACTGGAACACATGTGTTATTTTCGATGGTTTAATTTTCGCTAATATTCGCGATTTTAGTACCTCGCGAATTCACAAAAGTAGTGAAAATTTCCTGATTTGAATTAAAGTTTATCTGAAATTATAGTCAAACTTGACGATCCTTCAATCCTCATCATGGCCGGCAAAGTTTCTCCGTGATAATTGATCTGTAGGTCATTTGTCCCTCACCTCTGTAGCAAGTGAGGAAGTAGTCAGTCAATTGCGGAGAAATTGGTTAGTACACTGGTTGGATACACAGGAACACTGGTTAGGTGGACTGACCGCCGGGATATGACTTTAGCTGTTAAACTCGCGTTAAACCCCAATAAAAAAAACAAACAAACTGAAATTATGGTACTTACTTACGTAGCTTTTGAAAATTATAAAGTTAACTGATTGTACTTGATTTATGAAGGCCATTCACTGCCCGATTTGAAGTTTAAATGAGTAAAGAATAACCATACTTTTCTTTTCAATTTGTTGTATTGGGATTGTCAGTGAGGCGCCTACAGTTTGAGTGGTCGTCAGTCACTGAAATTTGGTGTTAAACTGATATATGCTACTTAAGGTAAACTGAAATTTTTAAAATGTGCTTAAAATTAGCATTCAATGTGAATTTTAGAGAAAACTTGTTTATGTGATGGTAAAAAAGCTCCATAAACTTGATTTTAAGGCCATATTCTTGTCAGAATGAACTAAAAAGAACAGGGGAGGTAATTTGAATTGTGAAAAGTGACAAAATTTTGTTCCTTACAGTTTCTGGTATTTTGATAATATATAGTTGTTTACTGTACGGTCAAACTTGAACAGAATGGTGCTGCTTGTAAAGTTTTTGATACAGAATGATACTTTCAGGTCGATTTTAAGCCTTATTTTGCATGAAAACTTGAAATTTTACAAATTTCGTGCAAGATATGTCAGTGTAAATAGTCCGGTAAGTTCTGATGTTGGGAATAGGGTATTGTATAGTTTGTATTTGCATTTTTTCAGGTTTTGACATTATTTTGTGTGAAATTGTGCTAAGTGTGGTGTCAAGAGCAAGTCATTGCTAGTATTCTTCAGCGAGGAAGTTTGTGAGACAGTGGGACTCAACAATATATTGGTTCTGTACCCTGAAATTCAGTTTCTTTGTAGATAAGTTAAAAGAATCTCTTCGACCGTGGCAAAGGCAAATTCTATGAAACAGACAAGTCCCCTGATATTCAAAGGCATGCAATAGAGTCATATGCTTATTGTTCATCTGCTCTGAAACACCCAAATTAGCTAGTGCTAGATACCTGTAAACGCTACACTTTTTTTCAGTATCCAGCTCATACGGCGTTCTACTGAACTTCTACAGCCGAAACTAGTGATATAACAAGCTTTCATTAATTTTGAATTTCAAACTCTTGCTTCATGGAGAATGCATAGTTTGGATTACCTGTCCCTAACTGCTTTAAGGTAGCACATACCAGTTTCTCAGCCATACATTCGAATTGACAATGTAAAAATTATTAATGATAGGGTATGATGCATTAATATGTTTATTCCTGAAGTCTAAATTAATTAATACATGAGGATATGGGTATTCAGAGTGGTCAGGATGATATTGTTTTATTTTTTCATTATTGAACAGTATTGAAATGCACTCAGTGTAAAGAAGGAGCTTGAATTTCGAAACTTATGAAAGCAGGTATCGGCTGTAGAAGTTCAGTTGGACGCTATATGAGCTGGATACTGAAAAAAAACGTAGCCTTGACAGGTATCTAGCACTAACTGATTTAGGCGTGCCATAGCAGACGAACAATAGGCATGTAGTGTTATGACTCTACGGTGTGCCTTTAAATATCAGGCAACTTGACTGTTTTATAGAATTAGCCTCGGCCACGGGTCGAAAAGTGGGGTTTGGGAGTAGTCTCTTTCTTGCAGCTGATGTTTTAAGAGAAACGTTTTGCCTGAAATTTATGTTTTTGTTGTAGATTGTCTTCACTCTTATACTCTTATATGAACAACCGTACTTTTTCAGGTTGTTTTATTTTGATTATCAGTGTGACGCTAACAGTTTAAATGGTCGTCAGTCACTGAATTTCAGTGAGAAACTGGTATCTGCTACCTAAACAGAGGGCTAAAAAATTGCGGAGCGCGATGGACAGTTCAAGGTAAGGAGAATCTTTTAATGTATTGATCATCTAGAAAATTTGTCTTTCAATAAAAAAAAACCATGTCATTCTATTGTTCAAAGGTATTTATTACACGATAATTGGACGGATTGTCGAAATCAATGAAGTAGAGATGAATTCGGACAAAGAAGTCATTACTGCAATTTCGGAAAAAAAAACATAGATTTCTTCAACTGGATAACGATATTTAAATATTTGAAACTGACACTTAAATAGAATAAATACAATATACATTTCAGAAAGTTAATCCATGTGGAAAGACCCAAGATAGAATGGCTGTTTTCCAGGACATTATTGATAGAACCTGTACAAAGCAACCCGGCCCCAAGTCAATCCGGTCCCAAATTAGACAATCCGGCCCCAAATCGACCCGCCTCCAAGTCAACCCGGCCCTGATTTTTTCTTATTTTTTATCTTAACTTTTTGCATCGTAAACATTTTTTGCAGAAAAAAATGGAATAACTATCAAGAGAAACAAATAAAATGCTAACTAATAAAATCCGAAGATACTGTCTTCAAATTTTTTATTATCTTTAAAAGAAACACACAAACGAAACCACAATCTTCGATATTTTTACATGTTCACATAACACAAAACCTTTGATACGTAGTGTTTTTAATCTATCATGTGAGTTTCAACTCGTTCCAATACCTGTCGTCCGTTTCCTCTTCTTCTTCTTTTGTTTCCCTCCTTTCTAATATTGGTCTCTCCATCTTAGACAACACACAAAGTAAGTCATAAATTATTTTCAAAGATGCCAGCTTAAAAACTAAACTTTTGTAATCTATCACACGTCAGTTCTTACTGTTTGCCAATGTCAGGTAAAACGGACCCATTGATTAACCCATTTGGTGAATGACACGTGCATGCGTATATTCACACAACTGTAAATGTTTATAGTAACTCATTATCACTGTTCTGTATCAAAACCTTAAATGATGTTATTACATTCGCCAACAAAAAGCAAATAATGTCTTTTAACTATAATTCTATCATGTCAACATTTTATAACGTAGTTTCTCAATTAATAAAGACTTATTCTATGTACATTGAAATAAAAGATAACAGAAATAATATTTTTTATAAATCAAGTTTACGTCCGAATTTACCAATTTTGGGGCCGGATAAACAAATTTTGGAGCCGATTTGACCAACCAGAAAATGTTGTGGGGCCGGATTGACCAATTCTGTTGCCGAATTGACCTACGGACGGGTTGACTTGGGACCGGGCTGACTGTATTTTGCCCAGATCATACAGTCGCCCTCATAGGATTGATTCTCCAGTGAACAGAGAGAAACAGGAATGATTCAACACCTACTGGAACCACCCCACAAAGATGCTAGTTTGTAAAATTATTGTTCATTACAAAATAAATATTTTGACGAAAGGTCAATCAGTAAAGCTACAGGCTTGTGTATTAAGGGTTGCTGGTTCAAGCCCCAGCTGACCCGACTCTTTGTAGCATTTTTCCTCACCCAGCTGTGTTGCCAGTTGCAAAGAAGAAGTTTGAGTGTACTGGTTAGAAATCCAGGAAATGCGTTAGATACCTGGCCTGTGCGATATAATTATTTAAAAACAATGTTGAAAGCGGCGTTAAACGCGAAACAATCATTCAATCATTTCGACAATTAATGATGTTACTGTATTTCAAGAACAATAGTTTTATTGGATTCAAATATAAATGCACTGTTAGATGCCTTTATTTGAGGAGGCTGTATTATTGAAAAATACACCTGTTCTGTTCTATTGCACACTGGTATACAAATTTAAATATGAAATATATATTTTAGTTTTAAATGATGTTACATTTATTTTACAGATCTGAACCAAAGGAGAAACAGTGGGTATTCATGGAACCGAAAAGGGTAAAAACAGTAAGCTAATAAACTTTATCACCTGAATGGAATGTCAAAAAAATGTGTTATTTTATAACTATTAGATAATCAAGAAATTTAGATAAGCAGGAATTGATTGATTAATTTGACACAACTGAACTTCAAGGGTGTCTTCTAAGACTGGTTAGATCTCTTAAGCATTTTGGCTTGCTAAATCAGATGATAAGATGATTTGTGTTGTAAATCTGTTAGGTGTCACTTAACTGTGTTATGAAGCAGACTATTTGAAAATATGAGGTTATCAACACCATTATGTTTGCTGGTTGCTGATTTTATCAGTATTTTGTTAGGAAAACAGTAAACTAGACTATGTTTGGTTTCCTCCCTATATACCAACATGTTTGTGTGATTTAAGTTGTAGGATCAACCCCTAATGACAGTTGAATATTCCCGGTGGTAGGTGAAAACAAAGGTGTAATATTCAAACTTAAATATCTCTTGGAAGTTTTTGTTCTCACCAATACAAATTTCCATATTCTTTGTTACTGTAAATTCACTTTACTTCAGAGTAAAGTGGATGGATGGAATCAACATGTTGCATGAAACTGCTTTATTTAAAACGCCTCTGGTTTGATTATAAGTTTTCCAGTCAGTTTTCAAAATGGGCATCTAGGTTCAAAAGTTTTGTTTCTTTAGGTGTTTGATCGACTAGAAATTACCTTGAGTCACTAGAGAATGTTGAAAACTATGGAGCATTTATCTGGCTACTTCAATTCAGAGCTAATTGATGCTTTGAAAGAATTTGGTTTTATTGGGGTTTAACGCCAGTTTTACAGTTAAGCTTTGAAAGAAGGGAAATTATTCCGACTTGTGGGCAATAACAACAAATATCAGGTTGGTGTATCCCATGATAGAAAAAGCAGTGGATACGTAGGTCATGTAGAGCACTGGCTTTGATCAGTCGCCATTATCAAAAACATTGCATTTGATCATCTGTTTTCTCAGTCACAACAAAATGACATAAGGACTATACCTGCAGCAAATTTTATAACTGACGAAGGGGACTGGAGCAAACTGACTACGGACATGTCACGGTTGATTGGAAGAATATTAACAGATTTTTTCCGATGGCTACAATTTGCACAGAAAGCAGCTGGTAAACACATACTTGGTAAATATTGCATATTATTGTGTAGTAAGAACAAAGTAATTCCTTAACCTGTCATGGTTATGAATGAACAGAAGTATGCCGATGTAGTTTAAATCTTAGATGATTACGATTCTCTTGTATAATCTGTCCATGACATTGTAGGAATCCAAACAAATTGCATTCGCATAGGTGGCGACCAACTGGCACGTGAAATGTTTTTACGAGCTGCAGCAATGACTTTGTCTGAGAAATTTGCTAATTCACACTCAATAACATTTGAACTTTTCTGTCATCGAATGAGAGTCCTGGAGACCATCTACCGTATACGTGGTTTTTTCTGCGGGCTCCAAATTCTGCGTTTTTTTTTTCAAAATTTGGCATGTTTTTATTTCTGCGGACTTTATTTCTGCGGCACCTTCTTTGGACAAACTGTGACTTAAATTCTGCGGAAAAGAACACAATAAGAAAGTAAACTTCCGGTACAGACTAACCTGATATATGTATCGTTGTCATCACTACAGCAGAGATAAATTTCAACTGTAAGGGAGCTAGCGGAGGAGTAAAATTGACATGTCGGATTTAAGGAGAAAGTGATGATCGAACATTATTTGAATTTATTTTAATAATACGAATATGAATACAATGTAGTTTCATGATCAGTACATGTTATCATTGAATCTATTCCGACTACTTGTGCACACCATACATAGTTTATTTACGAGCGGCGGTCATATTCAGAGGCAAAAAGTCCTCTAGTGTCTCTAATATGCCTGCCTGTCTGAAACCGTTCACGATGAGATCTGGGTTATTTTTAATGTCTTGGTACATTTTCACGAGCCATTTTGATACATGTTCCTTCATACATGCGATAGGCAGGGGAATTGGTTCAATATTGTCTGAGCCTTTCTGTTCAATTTGCTTCATGATTTGCTTAGAGTACCATTGCTCAAATGAATGCTTAAGGTTTGCCTTTACAGCCTTCTGGACACTAAAATCCATGGGCTGTAAGCGGTCAGTGCAGTTTGCGGGAACATAAACTATTTTAATATTATTATTGGTAAGGTGGTCAATAAATGCATCGGTCATTTGAGCTCTGAAAACGTCAAATATACACAGTGCTTTTGCATATGACTGCAGTGATAGTTCCTTCCTCTTCATTTTAAGATATGGGACAATGATGTTATCAACATAGTCGATTTGTGACACTCCGTTCGCCCAGTGATTTTCCGTAAAAGTGATGTGCCAGTCCTTAGGGAAGCGGTATGAAGGGAGGCATCGCGTCGTCTTCCCGGCAAAAATGATCTGTGGCGGCAGGAATTCACCTGTAAAAATAAAGATCCGGGTCTAAGCTACGCCACTCTACCTAAAAATTCAGCACGAGTGTACTCGCGTTTATTTATCGTCGCCACCGGACACGCCTTAGAAAATAGCAGCATGTTTGTTTGTTTGTTTTGTTCATTGAAAGGGTACAACAATAAATATTCGCATAATAAAAGGCCATGTAATTAGAGGCCAATAATCGAATCAATAGGAAAGCGACCTGTTTCTCTGTTTATCAGCTTCATGTGTGCAAACAACAATAATGCACAACAATAGAAAATTACCGGTATGCACCTTTGGATCAGCATGAATGGACGTGTGAAATTTTGTACCGGTACCTTAAATATGTAAGCAATGACAATATACGGTAATTGGAAAACCATCACTAGCTGAAGGGGATCTACACTGTTCGCTAAAATTTCAGCGCTTTAATGGTAAATATTAAAAAAAAGATTAAATAAGTTAGTGGTTAACAAACCTTTAAGTGTACCGGCAAACACTGCCGTATACTGACGTTTGTCTCCAAGACCAGATATTTCGACCCGTTTGGACCCTTCTGTCTCCATTGTCCAATCTGATACTGGTATAAGGTTAAGACCAGAGTGATCCCAGTTAATAACCATATCAGCTGGGATATCGTATTTATTAACCGTCTCTCTTATTCTGTTTAAGTAGCCTGACTTTATCTCCTTGAAATTGTCGACCTTGTCGGCTTTGCATGCCGTGCTGCCCTTACGTTTAACAAAGTTCATTCTATTAAGGAGTGATCTAGCCCACGGTTTCGTAATGTTCATTTGTCCACCGTTTTCAAGCAATAATGATTTGTCAGTCGCAAGAACAATTCCTTTTCCGATGGATTTAGTAATTGAAGAGTTAATGACACAACCATTGCTACGCATGACTTTGATGTATGCTTGCACTTTAGAATCAAGTTCTTCGCCGAGAGTTAAAGGTCTCCCCCTTTTTTTTAGGCTGGATTTCTGTGAGTTCGGAAAAGTCAAGTTTGCGCTTTTTTGATGACGTTTCAGTTTTGAATTTATCACGCATAAATCTGGCAGTGCTTTCATTCAGATTAGGAAAAGCAGAACTAAATTTCTGAACAGCACGCGCGGGCCCATTTTCTAAACAATATTTCCCAATGTCCGCTCTATCCTTTGGCGTGTAAACATTATACTTTTTGCCTGTACTTTTGCCAGTACTCTTGCCCGTAGGTGTTTTTGAAGAAGATCCAGGAGTGTCCGTGAGAGTTTGTCTCATTTCTGCATTGACTTCCTTTAACACTGCTGGACCCAATAATTCCCGTAGGCCCTCATTATCGTCCGATGGAACAGGCTCCTTTTTTCGGAAATAGTTCAGAATACTCATTTTTGAACACAGAATACACAAAATACGAAATAAACTCCGTGTACATGTATTGGTATATGTTAGTCAAAGCGAAAACTGAAACGTCATCAAAAATGTGCTCAGATCGCTCACTGAAGGATACAAAAGACGAAAACAACTAACGGCTATACCGGTACATGATAGTCAAATATCTTTATTCATAAATTGACATAATTACATAAAATACATCTACTTTACAAACACAGATTATGTATTTACTAGTAGCCGACGGCAATGTTATACAATCCTATGACCAACCATTCTGTATAATCTGTTAGTCGTAATTACTTTAGTCCAATACAGGTCAAAATGTCGGACACGTGGTAGGTAAACACGCCAAAACAGGGTGGAATATTCTGCGGATTTTATTTCTGCGGCGTTGAAAGTGACCGCAGAATACGCAGAAATAAAGTCACCGCAGAAAAAACCACGTATACGGTATCAAATTTTATATAAACATCTTGCACTGAGCCAGTTACACTGAATCCACAAGAGATTCAGCTAAGGTGGAAGGATGCAGATGGCCAAGACGTTAAAAATCATTACAATCACTGCAAAGAGTTGGCCATTTCTTTCATTAAAGGATATGTTGTTCAGTTTACTTGTCATTACTGTAGAAGACACAGACACTGTCCTATGTATAGCATTACATCTTTGACATGAGTGATTCTGACATACAAAACTGACTAAAATAACTTGTTACAACCCATGGTTGGAAATATTCGGAAAGGAGTAGGGACCAAATCGCAACAACTGGTCAGTGTGATGAATACTATTCAGAACAGAATGGCATGATTGAAGACTATAATAGGGTTTCTTAGAATTAGGTTTTATAATAATGGAACTTTATGATATCATAAAAATAACAGATAGGCATAGAATACTTGCGACTATGAAATACTTTGTTGTTTTTTAAAGGCACATAACAACAGATCAAATCATGCTTTGAAAATACTACGACTGTTATGTCAACAATATGTTTTACTAAGTGAGAGGGATTTTCATAAGAGTCTGTATGGGTTGTTTGTTAATACAGGCAGCAACATAAACACCCACATACCAGCCGACTTGCAAATGGAGCACCTGGTTCGACTCACCAAGGGCTTTGAAATCCATGTGCTCCAACAAAGTATGAAGGAAAGGAAGCTCGGCATTTTTTGGAATGCTGTAAGTGGCTGACAATTTTGGCTTCCAGACAGAGGTTGTAAATCGTGCTCAAAAGCACTAGAATTCCTCATCGTACCAAAATGAAAAGCGCATTACTAATGATCCTATATATGTAAGGCCTTTCACACATACATGTACACGTAAGTGGCTCATTGACACTCTGAAGAAGGCATGAAACAATAGAATTATAAAGCTGAAATTGGAATAATTTGCTAAATGGATTGAAAATCACAAGTTCATTTTTTTTTTATGAATCAGGAAAGTGAAAATTGTAATGACATGAAACTAGGAGACAATAAATAAGAATTATACACTGTTCAAAAAAATTAAAGGATAACTTAATTTTTGCGAATAGGGTAGATTTATGCACACAAAGATGTACATTGATACATGTACATGAAATGGAAGTGTGTCTCCTCAAAATCTTCTTGCAAATGGGGGAATTTATGACAATTTTAAGCCGTGTTTAAGTGTTGCGACTTAAAGTCATTTTGAGACACCATACTTGAATGTTATTCATATGCAAAAAGGGCATTGTTTTGGGCACAATGAGGTTTTATGTTGTGTTTTCCTGTTTAATTCTTTATGTCACAACTGTTAGTAGTGTGCGCAGTCATCTTTTCGCTGTTGAAATAACAAGGGCCGTCCAGATGCTTGAACTTGGCTGTCCCAATGCCAAGTGGCAAATGAGTTTGGGGTATGTCAAAGTGTGGACTCTCTACAAGATGCCCTGGGCAAGGACGTGGACGCTGTACAACGCAGCAAAGGACTGCTTAATTGTCAACATGGCTCTGAGAAACCGCCAGGCCAAAGCTGTATGTCTCCATAATGAGTTCAAACTTGCTACAGGGGTTCGATTATTAGACCAGACGGTGCGTAAAAGGGTACATGAACGTAATCGTCATGCAAGACTTCCAATGATTGGTCCAGTTCCAGATCCAAAGAACTCGCGTCTGGAATTTGCACAAGGACACGTCCAGTGGAGAATGGATAAATGGCGGTCAGTATCAAGGGCGAAGAGCCCATTACGCAGTTTACGCAACTGCGTAAAACTTTTGACCTTCGTGTTTTTTTTTTTCAAATATGAAATATTATAGATCTAGTTTTTTCTAAAGAATTTTAAGTTTATATCCATGTTTTCTCAACTACAGTACATAAGGTCACATCTTATTCGCATTATAACGAGATGAATTAAGTGCACTGTATCCGATATTCTCTAAAATGGAAGAGTCCTAAGTCAATAAATGAGGTCAATATAGCCAGTACATGTGCGAATGTGTATTATTGTTACTTCTTCTTTCCGTATTCAAAAGAATAGATATAGATTATATTGGCATAACAACGGCATTTTTTGAGAAATATCAGATGTATAGTGAAGTGCGACAGAAAACATCGACCACTTTCTGGACAAAAGTCCATTTTTCAATGTTTAATCAACAAAACCAACATCCCGACTTCTCATTGATCACCCAGACATATACGCGAGTCATACACAATCTCAACTAGGCCAACTGGACCTCTGCTCGGTTGTTGCCAGATTTTCACCCGACCACGTCGTAATGATCGTAATTGAGTCGTGAATGGTCGTGTATCGAATTGTTCAGAATAAAATCTTCAAACATTTCTGGTTCAAATCAGTTCATATTGTTTTGTTCACGTGAACCAGTGTATGGTCAAATAACTATCGGGAAGCGATAGTGTGCGGTCGTGTAGCAGTCGGGTAGTAGTCTAGTTATTCTGGACAATAGATCGAACAGAGGTCGAGATGATCGGGTTGCGATCGGATAATGCTCGAGTAAAAGTCGAGATGATCGTGTACAGATCGGGTAAAGATGTATACCCGACCAAACTAGATCGTTACACGATTGATTTTCGATCAACTAGATCTTCTACTCGATCACTATACGATAGCTTCTCGACCACTTAGCTATTCGATCAATACTCGTGTGTCATTCCTACAATGTTGTTATACTAACATATGTCCATAGGACCCAAAACACAATTTCACACTCCTAACACAACAGACGTCTTGTATGTAACATCGATTTTTCATCATGATGGACAATTACTTGATGTGTCGATCGTATTCCATTAATAGGTCTATAGTTCCTTTGTTTTTCCTTGTCATTGTTTTCGCAGTACTTAAAAAATCTCCTTTGACATTTGTTTGATTTTGTATCTTGAACGATACTGTTGGCAAACTCGTAAAAATCTCTGGAATTTTGAATAATTGTTCTATCTCTCAAAATAGCTAAATCGGCCTTCAGATTCCTCCGCCCCCTCCTGCATCCTGGAATATATTTTATTAGCTGTTTTTATGTTATTTCTTATCAAAGTTAAGGGATTTCAACAGAAATCTGCCCTATCGCGAAATAAAAGAATCGGCGTGTTTACAGCGCATTAAAGAAATTGTCTTAACGTCAGTGTACAAAAAACGGACGCTGTGGAACATTTTATTTTGACACGGATAAAATGTAATAACTTTTTGATTTATTGAATGATTTTTCAATAACAAACAGCTTTCAGTAGCTGAATAAAATAATATTCAACTTCTCTTTTCAAAAGACGACGCAAATATATCTGTAAATTAAACAAAGTCCAAATTTTAAGTTCGTTTCAGTAATACTCATTACATGTAGCGTGACACATTTGTACTAGACATGAACAATTTATATGTA
The DNA here is from genome assembly GCA_012932295.1 of Cyclina sinensis. Lineage (NCBI taxonomy): Eukaryota > Metazoa > Mollusca > Bivalvia > Venerida > Veneridae > Cyclina > Cyclina sinensis. The sequence continues at coordinate 45,468,097 of JAAONU010000013.1, forward strand.
CATTTCTAATTGAGATAAAATGTCAAATGTTTAAATATTCCGAATAAGTAATTGAAATTAATAGGATACATGTACTACTCTACAAGACTGATGTTGAACGCATTCTTGGTCAACTCAGCAATTTATCAACTAAAATAAGAGTTCTCATCCTCCATAATATTACATCCATATACCATTGTTAATGATAAAAATTGCAATTTAAACAGAATTTATGTATTCTTTGTTCATAGATCCATATATGTATTGTTCAGAATACTGTGTTCTGTTATGCGTGAATGTATTGAATGTATATCAAGTTCTTATGTTACATGCCCAATGGGCCTTTACTTGCTTAATAAACTCAAACTTATAGTAGTTGTTTCCCTTAACAATAACACCAATATTGTACACATATACTTTCTTCTTTCTTTTCCGACTTCGATTGCTATTTCATTACGTTTTAGATGTTTGTGGGTGAACGTAACATTAGGTCAGTCTTAATGCTAAAATAGCCTGTAATTTTTCACTTCAACATTAGATTTTTGTTGAACTATTTCCTAAATCGGTAGTAGCGAAAGAACTATTTACCTAATTGGCAGTGGAATATTTTGCGTCTGTCCTGCACGTATAGCGTTCAAGATGGTTGAAATAATCTTAGCAATTTTTTGTTTACTTTTAACTGTTCTTTTCGTGGCTATGGTAGCGAAAAAAATATAATTCAAGCGTAGAAACAGATCCAAGACGACCGTCAAAAAAAGACACCATGTTCAAGACAGCTGAAAGAGGAATGGGTTTTCTTGAGAGGTAATCATTTTTTGTTTTAGGTCATGTTTTGCTAGCTGTTTTACATCACCAAAAGTAAATAAAATTATACAATTCATTTAATTCTTTATCGTGTCGTTGATAGAATATACGTAAGTCTTTAGCAGCCAAAATCTTTTAGACAGTCAGTCTTGAATACCGGAAATCCCTTAAGATTATTTTGGACATCAACGTCGCCATGTATGAAAGGAAAAACAGAGATCATGGATTCGAATGAAAAAATGGAACGATTATTATCGAAGACAATTTTTTAATTTATGAAAACAATGCCTTTTTGCTGTTCAGTTTTGCTTTATTTTACCAGATCACGCTTATTGAGCTTATTAACCTGATTTACCGTAGTGTAAATAAATTGTATCAGTGTATGTCAATGGCTCAGAGTGCAACAAAAAATGTATGTTTGGATAGTGTTGCGGTCAAAAAAGGTGCATCTGCAATCTATTGAACATCTGTTATGCGAACGATGCAAACCTTTCAAATTAAATATTTGTTGCTTTAAAACAATTACATTAAAATAATCTCAGGAATATCTATTTACAAAAACAAATCTTAGGATGAAATGGAATAGTTAAACAATTAACTGTACTCTTTTCTATTTTTTTAACTTTCTTTTATATAAAGTCTTCTATAATTTCATCCTTTAAATTAAAATGTGTACATTCATTCGGAAGACGCACGAAAAACAAAACGATGGAATGGAAAGTAAAGAACGAATAAACAACTGACTATACGAAAGAAAAAACAAATGAACAAATAAACGAATGAACGAACGAATGAATGATTGAAATATTTACCACGGCCAGGTTTATGTTCATTTTAATATTATATTTTTTCATATGCCTTCAAATTCTAAAAAGTTTTTTAATTCGATAAAAGGCGGTAAAATCAATATACTTTGTGGCCGATATAGACTTTTTAAGATCCGTAAATGCCCTTCATTCAACAGTGGTATATAAAGAGGCATACTACATGTATTTCATTTTCTTTAACAACATGTAAATATCATTGATTTTGACTGAAATATTATCCGCTGTCAAGTTACCTGTACAATAGGTACACTGAATGCACTCAATTTATTGAGTTATATTGTATAAGTTAAGGTAGATTGCCCTATTATCCGAATGAAAACTTTTTTGTGTCTAAATGCCAAAAGGGACGAAAAAAATATGAAAAAAATGTTCTTCTTTATATCGTCAAATATGTTTTCATTTTACAGCGAATGAAGATCCAATAAAATAGAAAAGAAAATATAAAAATCTAAAAAGGCTTTGAATTTATCACTAGTGCAATAATTTTCACAGAATCATTCAAATATTTATTTTTCTTAGCATTTCAATAATCGATTGAATGTTTATAAAGAAAAGTCGTATATTTCGCTAAATAATATCAGTAAGTGACATGAAGTAACCTGTTTTGTTATGTACAAAGATCGCAACTATTTGCAGAATCACGGCGATTGTTTTGGACATGTTTGAAACAGACGTTGCAGTTCGGCTTTTTGTCCTGGAAAGTCTTGAGAACATGTTGGGCTCGCAAGAGACATAACATCTCGATGAACGTAGAATAGGAGAACAACACGCGTGACAAAGACGCTGTAAAATTGATAACATTTTCAACGGACACTTCATGACGTCCTCAGTATGACCCTTGTGTATCATGTACTACAGAAATGCGCGTTAAGACTTTTTATGATTTTGTCAGGGCGATCTGTCTATCATTTCACCACTGTTATGCGATTGCACACGTTCTCATGGGGCTTCCTATTGCGTTTATAGGGATTTATAATACGACTAAAGTGAGGTGAAACCGTCTTAAACTACGCTCCTATATCATAAATGCTGATTTCTCTTCTATTTGGTCAGCCGGATGTACTATCATCACCATAAGAATCTCTGCTGTCACCAAAACACAGATGCCATTTAAATATCAACGATCTTGATACATTTTGAGAAATCTTAGAACTTAAATCAACTTTAGTGTCTGCGTGGGTGTAAACCCAGCCTTAACACAGTACTTGATAGCAGCGGGCTGCTCCGTACGATCTGACGACGCTATAGTTTTTGCTATTTATTAAAAACAGCACAGTGCTTTAAAGCTCAAAAACTTTGTTATTACGCTTGTAATGACGTAAAAACTTGATGACAAAAGTCACAAATATTTGTTGCGACGTCCAGCGTCTTTTTGTTTACTTCCTTACATTTTACTACAATGTATTGCACAGAGACTACAAAAAATGTATTCGTTTAATGGTATATTAAGTGCTCCGTAGGCACTGACTGGGGTCGCCTTGGTAACCCTAACCCAGTGACTATCCGTGAAAGTGACAATGTAAAAAAAGAAATTGAGTCAATAGATGTTAGTTATTGTCATTACAAGTGTTTGAAGCCATTGCATCAATATAACCAAAAAAGTCAGGTTGTCCACGAACTTTATCGATGACCCTCGTATTCATCGAATTCTTTGGATAATGTCATATTTCTATAGTCTTTTCATTTTATTCATGGGAAGAAAACGAACATATCTTAATTTTTTGCTGGTATGTTTTGGAATTAGATTTGCTTAAATGTATAATATGGTTTCTTGTTTAGGTGTCTTGTAAATCTGCTGTAGTGTTGGATATTCTAATCTCTGATTCATATTACTATGCTGCACTACATCTTTTGAATTGTATTGGTCATGATGTTATGGGAAAATAATAATAAACATCAGCAAATAACAGAGGAAATATTTGGAGTTCGTTTAGATTCATTATAAATTTTTGTTACGAGGAGTGTTCAAATATGAATGCATCCAGAATTGTTCAATATTGCAAAAAAAACACGAGGAAATGAAGGTTCATGTTAGCTTTACATTGATACCACATTCATTAAAATCCGTTCACTTTAGCTGTGTTTATAGCTCGCTATACATTGTCTACTCGAATACTCTAATACAAAATTGGTTAGTAGAAGATCAGAGTATGCCAACGAATTATGGTCTTATATTAAGAATCGTTGTCTCCTTGGCATAGGGTGTAAAGACATTTTTGATGAAATCTGTTCTGTATATGGACAAAATGAAATGTCTTTTTCGTAAGTTATTCGTTGATTTAATAAATTCAAATGTGGGTTAATTTCGACTGAAGATGCACCCCATGCCAGTCGGCCTTAAACAGCAACGTCTGTCAAGATCGTTGCTAAAGTGAAAGAAATAGTTAATACAGATGCAAGATACACCACTAGGAATATAGCTAGTCTCGTTGGCATCTCATTAGGAGCAGCTTATACCATTCTCAAACGTGATTTGAAAATGAGAAAGATCTGTGCTAGATGGATTCTCCATTTGCTGACAGATGAGCAGATAAAGGCTCGCGTGCAATGCGCTAACTTGTTGCTTAAACAATATCCAAATTACACTGCACGGTCTTTTGCAAATGTCTTCATTGGTGACGAAACATGGGTTCATTTCTATGAGCCAAAACCAAAAACACCAATACAAGATTGGGCTACAAAGTCTGGCAAAAGACCATGCAATGCAAAAAGGACCATCAGTATAAAGAATTTAATGTATGCCAGTTTCTTTACAACTGAGGGTCCCCCCCATTCAGGTTGCTGTTCCTAAAGGCAAATCTGTTTATGCAAAATTTTACAAAACAAAAGTTCTTTGAAAACTAAACAAATACTTTCGAAAACTAAGATCCGCAACAGGTTTAGCCAATGTCAGATTCTTGCATGACAACGCGTCATCCCACAAGGCGTCAATAGTGCAAGACTTTCTGAAGCAGAAAAAAGTCGTTGTGCTCCCCCATCCTCCGTATTCACCAGACCTTGCCCCTTATGACTTCTTTTGTTTCCTAAATATACCTTTCAGGACAAAAATTTCTTCAGCTCAAACACCTCGGTTCTGCAATATGCCAGTGTCTTCATAGTATACCTAAAAGAAATATGAAAATGCCTTCAAAGATTGGATCCGGAGACTGAAACTTTCTATATCTGTTGGAGGTGAATACTTTGAGGGAACAAAATAACAAATTCAGTGAAACCTATGAGAATCAAACTATTCGTCCTTAGATGCATTCATATTTGAACACTCCTTGTAAAGTTTTGCTTAGCATATATTACTTATGTCTTGTCGACCATTTCCCTATTACAAATCGCTATCATCTTCTAGTAAAAATAAAAATGTGTCAAGAAAATATGATCCAAGAAAAAAAGTGAAATATGTTCTTTTTCTAGTGATGACGCTTCCAATAATTTTGAAAAAAGTAATGATGAAACTGGGTCGGAACCAGGCGTTAGAAGGAAAATAAAAGAGCTCAACAAAAAAAAAAAAACGACAAACGAAACAAAAGTGATGACCAAGAAAACGAAGGTGATGAGAAAGAAAAGAAAAAAGATGACAGAGAAAAGAAAACTGACACGGGAAATAAAAGTTATGAAAATGAACTTGATCTTTTATTTCAAAATGCTTTAGGAAATGGTGACAATATGAAAGAAGAATATCAATAACATAATATGTGTGCTTTTGCATGGGACATTGTTAGGTTGGAGTGAATTCACCAAGACAACTTATTTTTGTTTGTTGTTATGACAACTGCAGGGGCTAGTGTGAGGTTGGTGCACCCTAGAATCTGGTTTAAACTTCAGTAGCACATTGTTTTTGTACTGACCTTTCCAAGGCTGTAACCCCTTTGGTTCTCATTTTCATTAATTGATTATTGTGTCTTTTTTAGGTTGATATATAAATTAATTTATGCTATTGTTACGAGTAAAGGAAAGAAGTTATCATAAGACAGCTTAAAAAGCTTTGATTTAATAAAACACAATTTTAGTTCAACAACAAACTTTTAACAATGAAACAATAATGACTTAAAATGCGATGTTTTCTAATTCAAAATAACCTATTGTCATTCACTGATTCCTTTTAAATTGAAATATACAGACACACATTTGCATGTATTTTAATTGCCCTTTTGACCCTAAAATTAAATCTCTGATAAATACCTGAAATGAAGAAATATGAATTCACATGCCATGTTTACTAAACAGTACAACAGGTAGAAAATATTCTTAAGCATCTTTTTTCACAGAAATTTAAATCATTCGTAAAAGAAGCAAGGCTCAGAAAGGCAATGAAAGGCACCCCAAAAGATCTGTTCCAGTATATCAGGGAATCACTTCATACTTGGAAGAAACGGGATTTTAAAGTTGCTGTGATTGGAAACGCTGGTACTGGAAAGTCAAGTCTGATAAATGCGCTTAGAAATTTGAAACCTACTGATGAAGGGGCTGCAAAGGTAGGTGTTGTGGAAACAACAACAGAGCCTCAGAAATACACATTTCCAAACAACGATTGAGTAGTTCTCTGGGACCTGCCCGGAACAGGAACACAAGAATTTTCAACAGACACGTATCTAGACACCATTGAATTTTCCACGTTTGACATAGTTATAATTGTGACAGCTACACGCTTTTTACAAAATGATGTATGGCTTGCTAAAGAAAGTCTTCACGAAAAGAAAGACGTACTTTTTGTGAGAACAAAAATTGATATCGATATGATGAATTCCAAAAGAGATTACCCAAATCATAGTAAAACTGAAATCATGAATTTGATCAAAGAAAATATTACCGATAACATCAAGAAAGGAAAATTACCAGATATGGATTCACGCATTTACCTCGTCAGCTCACCAAACCGGAAATATGACTTCCAAACACTGAATTCAACTCTCAGAGGTTTGTTTGATGGAAGAGGGAAAGCAATACGTTTTTGGCTACAAAAATGTATTAAAGAGGTAATTCAAAGAAAACGAATATCCCTTGGAAATGACAACAAAGTCTGGAGATTCACTGAAATATTTAGTACTGTTTTTAGAGGATCAAAAGCTGGCCTTCCTCAGACTGTGAAGGAAGATTATGATTACTGCCTCAAGGAGTTCTGGCTTGATGACCAGTCATTAGAAACATTTTCTGAGGAACTGTCTCTTTCTAAAAAGGATATAAAGAAACGTTTAAAGACATATAAACTCCTTAGTGTTGATGAGGATGTTTTGATCGAGGACACAGGAAAAGGCGAAAAGAAAAGAAATCCTTTCACTGGTAAATTGTCGTTCCAAATTCCTCTGTTGAGAACGTTTATTCATACCCTAAGTGGGTACGAAAATGCGCAAGAATGTTTGGAGACAATATGCAACCAAATGGCAGAGGACAAATTCCGTCTGGTTTGTGTGAGGCTAATTAAATTGGAAAAAGACTTGAACCCACTGGAGACTTAAATCATCTGAAAAACATTTAAGCCTTTAGAGCTTTTGATTTGAGCACCCATAAAATTAATTAATATTGGTTATTTGTACGTGTGTATTAACGTATGTCAGTACTGACCATAAAAATGATCATAAACTATCTTAAACTGTCAAAGCCTTGTAAATATCAATAAAATCAACTGAGTAAGTGGGATGTGTCAAACTTTAATGTTGAAAATCCATAGCAGATATTGAATTTCTTTTGCTTTCCACATTTACCACGTCAACTCACCTGGAATACGACTTCCCCACATCGAATGCAAGAAATATAAAGAACAAACTGAAGACATATAACCTCCTTCGTGGCGATGTCAATGTTTTACTTGCTGCAACAGAAAAAAACGAAAAGTCTAGTATGTATCGGTAAATGGACGTTTTCACTTTATTCATTCCCGAAGTGGATACACAAGTTCAAACAAATGTTTGGAGACAATTAGTCATCAAATGGCAGAGGACAAATGTCGTCTGCTTGGTCCCAGGCTTGTTAAATTGGGGAAAAGTGTTGAAACCCAAGACTTGAATCATGAAATACATTTAAGCCTTTATAGCTTTTGTTTTGAGCATCGTAAAATGAATTAATCTTGAATATGTGTACGTGTGTATTAAAGCGTGTTAGTATTTACGAAACTATCTATCCTTTAATCTTTCAAAGTCTTGTAAATATCAATAAAATCTACTGACTAAGTGAGATGTGTCAAATTTTAATTCAATTGGTTAATTGACAAGTCGGCAAAAAATAATGCCTTTGGCCATTTACAATAATTCATGGCAAAGACAGCATAGACATCAAAACATGTGTTATACTTTACATTGGTGTATAATGCATAAATGGAAGAGTACATATATGTTAATATAAAGTATTTTAAATATAAGCAGATAAACTTAAGAAACAGTTATTTCCTTCAGGGTAAAGATACACTTAAGAAATATTTAATTAATCTAAAGTTATTCTCCTTAGCGACATAGACTCACTTATAAACTTGGCAATTTTGTAGTTTTTCTTTGAATTTTTAGTTGACATAACATAACATAAATTTTTGCACAGACTGCCAAGTTGTATTCCCGAGATATTTTTCCTTAATGTTGTGTAAGTATCACAACACATAAAAAGATACTCTGCCTTTATAACATTCTGGGAGCGTAATTTACACAACCTGTCTTCTACATTTACACTATAAAATCTACCTTGTTCAATCTCAAGTTGGTGTGACCCAAGTCTAAATCTTGTAAAGTTTTTTTCTGATGTTATCATTGGTAATACTTGATAGATAGTTTTCAAACTCAAAACATCTTTTGAATTTCCAATAGTATTCAAGTTCTAGTGAGAAATTAAGATCTACATTTCAGTCTTGTTCCTACTGGCCGTGTAATCTACACTTGAATTCATTAAAATAATTGATAATGTTGTCAAAATGAATACGAACATCATGAAAATAAGAAAGTCAATAATCGAATTTATTCGAGTAGCCCAACAATTTTTAAATACATTATTACACAAGTCAGCATACATGCAATACAAATTAGATTTTGGATTTTTCATGATTTTCAGCCAGAACTTCAAAGGGAATCTTCCAAGCTCTCCTAAAACAGCACAATTTGGAGTTTGTTTTAAACTCCTAAGATATACTTGCAAAATCTTATACAGTAGAACCCCTCCAAACCGGTTCCCCTCCAAACCGGACCCCCCTCCAAACCGGCCGATTCGTCCGGTCCCGAAATTTTCTCTATATAGTTCACCCCTCCAAGTTGTAAACCCCTGAATTCCGGATACCGGCCGACTTTTAAGAAAAAAAAGTTTTTTCAACGTAAATTTACCCCTCCAAATCGGTCTTGTCATGACTTTTCGGGAGAAAAATAATTCTATTGTCCATTAATTAAAAATAGACTGTTGATAGGGTAATTGGAACCTGTCCCTGTCATATTTGTTTCAAACTGTTATTTGTCAGGTTTTAACAACAGGAAGTGAAATGTGTTTAAGTGAAATTCATGAATTTGCCACAAAAATGAAAAACTATGCCCTTGCCAAGGCCATTACTTGCTTACAGTTTGCGCAAGAACTCGAAAGTGTAACAGAAAACAAGATTGTTTAGTCTAAGTGAATTCAGCGTCAAACAACGTTAGATAGTTTCTTTAAGAAATGAACATTGTGTCTGATAATTATGCCTGAACCATGATGTAGGCAAACATGTTTATACTTAGTCAAAATATTTAGAACAAATGTTTTATATAAGTGAATTACAAGTAGGATGTTTTCAGGAGTTTGCGCAGTCTGATCAGGACATGCTCTGTTCGTATCAACTTGATTGATGATTTTTTTTTTTTGTAACTGTTCATTTCAACTTGATTTATGAAATGTTTAATCAAAATAAATTACATCAATGTTTTTCATTCTTGTATATTTAATATTTCTAGAACAGGCACTGGTATTTGCATATGGCTGAAATATTACTGAAAGGGGCATAACTCCCCCAACCACCACAAAAAAGTCCCTTCGTGAAAATTTAAACAAAACCCCTCCAAACTGAAAACCCCTCCAAACCGGACAAATGGCCTGGTCCCGAGGTCGTCCGGTTTGGAGAGGTTTTACTGTATGTAATTTGTCAACTCTTTGAGATAATAGGCACCCCATACCACGGAGCCATATAGTAAAATATGTTCAACCATTGAATCAAACAGAAACAATTTAGTTTTGATATCTAGTCTAACTCTAATAAATAGACCTAATAAATTATTATAGTCTCTGCATGTCTGGTCTTGTAATGCCTTGATAGCACTTGCAAAATTACCAGTATCAGCAAATTTAACACCAAGATAAGTAAAAGTATCAACACATTCAATTTTTTCGTCATTTATAAAATATCGTGGTTTTTGAAAGTTTTCCTTTTTTCAAAAACTTATATATTTGTCTTTTTTACATTTATTTTTAGACCCCATTTAACAGAGTACTGGTAGATACTATCTATATCTGATTGTAGGCAAATAAAATCAAACATATAGATAATTCTAGATCTTTTTCAGTTAAAGCTTAAAAATTCATATTTTCGGATATATCATTTACGAATAAAACGAACAAAAGGGGAGATAATGGCTCTCCCTGTTTCAATCCAATCGTAACAACATAAACCTAGAAAGACCATCACGAAAACCAAACTGCGTGTCATTAAAGACTTCTTCTGATTCGCACCATTTATTTGTGCGATTTCTAAGAATCAGTGAAAAGATTTTACCAGTAACATTAACTAGTATTATGCCTCGGTAATTACATGGATTATTTTTGTCCTTTTTATAACACCTTTTGTCCAAGCCTAAGGGTATTGACAATAATCAAATACTTAATTAAATATTGTACACAGATGAGGTGAAATAAATTCTTTCGCATCTATAAAAAAGTCCGCAACATTGTTAAAATAATGCGCACTTTTGTTTCTGTTCAACGTCGATAATGTCTTTTGTACCTTGGCTTCATATTGACTTGAATTATATAAATAATTACACTCTACTGTATTTACATTTTACATAAATGCCAATAAATTGTATTCCCGCATGCGCGCGTATGCATGCGTAGCGTCCGTATGCATGTGCTGTTAGACTGTCGTTGTGCGTGCTTGGATACGTTTCTTTGTTAGCATAAATGTATGTTTTTGTTTGAAAGCTAACATTAGTTATACATAATTGTCAAACTTTATTTATTTATTGTGTTATTTGTAATCCCGCATGCGCGCGTATGCGTGGGTATGCGTGGGTATGCATGTGCTGTTAGACAGGAGTTACCAAATACGTTTCTTTGCTTGCATAATTGTATGTTTTTGTTTGAATCAAATTGTATTTATCTATATTGTGCTAGAGTAAGTGTGTGTGCGCGGGTGCGTATGTCAGTGTGTGCGTGTTTGCGTGCATGTGCGCACGCATGCGTGTGTGTTTGCTGTTTTTGTTTTCGAACAAACTTTATTTTTCTTTGTTATTCTGTTTGTATATTATGTCTGTACATGCATATGTGCTCTTCGTATGGAGGAAATAAAGAATATCTATCTATCTATCTCTATCTTTTTTAAATGTTTGAAAAATACTGTACAAAATCTTCCGTTTTTAAAGTTATATCATATTACAGCTTTTAAAACGTTTTATTTACTGCCAAAACTTTCTCGGCGATGTTTTGCTCGTCTTAGACAATTTGCCCTTTTCTTTATTAAGAAATGAATACTTTGCTTTTCTTTTAACGGCAGTGTATTTCTTCATTGAATTCAAAAAACTCATTTTGTTTTCTTCTTATTTACACGACAAATAAAAGCGTTTAGAGGTAAAAAAGTCCGACCACCTTTTTTACAATTATCATCAAACCATGTTGACTTTCTTTGATTCGGTTTGGTGCTAACAGATGGGGTGTTAACCGTTTTACCGAAGCAATGATATGAGATTTCATACACAAAAGCAATTATTCATACACTGATCAATGTCATATTCTCCAGATAATAGTCTGTCATTAATTTCAGTAAATAAAAGACTTTTATTATTAAGAACTTCCTGAACTGCACCCCATACAATTTTATCGTAAGCAAAATTATTCGCCTGTGGTATATACATATCATATTTGAAAACAAGAACATGTTAGAGGACAGTGATCCGAAAACTCGGTTAGATTTAGAACAGAAATCAGTTACACAGTGAAAACTTTCGTGTCCCGTCAAAACATAATCTTCTAGACTAGATACCTTTTTTTTCGTATCACAGAATGAAAAGTACACACCTCATTTAATCTACCGTTTAATATACAATGGTTATTCTCCTTACAGAATGAAAGCAATTTACTACCAAAATTATTTTCATGTTTATCACGATTACGTCGCATTGGTAAATTTCCCGCAAGAGCAAATCAATTTAACGGTTTAAATTTAGGTCAGTAATATAGTCCAGCTGATTACCTGTGCGCGAAATCAGGTCACCAGTGACATACACGTCACCAAATCCAGCATATTTACGAAGTTGTGTATTTAAATGTTCGGAAGTATGTAACTGATACAAATGCGCATCTCTGGTATCACAGATAGATTTTTTTCTGTAAGTTAAACCAAATTACATCTCTTTCATCTAAAGACATTAATTCTAAGCAATTCTTAAAACATTCTTTATAATAAACATCTACACCGCCACTAGGTTTAGCTCTACTCTTATATTGAGATCGGGGACAGTTAAAGAGATCATAACCGTCAATTTTGATGTTAGACATGTTACAGTAGATAAAAGTATATCAAAATCAGAATAAAATTAATAAAATCACAATCTGTTAATTTAGAGTTTATATCCTGTACATTCCATAGTAAAAAAGACAATTGTCTCTTATCAACAGCCTAGCTGAAACTCGATCGTGATATAGTATCAACAGTATACATTCGGTTCTCTATGTACAGTTTGTCATATGATAAGTATGCTCCTTTCCCGGCGTTGTTTGCTTTCACCATTGCTGGAATAAGTGATTTCCGACGATCCTGGATTTCCTTCGGAAATTGTTCGCTAACTTAGATAGCCGGACGTTCATTCCCATGCTCAGTCAATAACGCGCTCAGGTCCCCTGTTTCGTTTCTTTGCACAACCGAGCTACTCGTTCCCTGGTTTCGTCTACTATGGTACAACTGTATCAGATCAGTAGCTTTTTGCTTAATCAATAGTTTGTCTGGAAAATGATTAAATTTAACAACGATTGGCCTGGTTTAATTGTGTATGTATTTGGCACCAAGGCGATGCGCTCTTTCAATCTTAACAGACGAATGAGCGTCAGAAATTTTAAAAGTGTCTCTACAATAATCGAGCACTATCTGAGAATAGTTTTCAGAATTCCTTTCCTCGGCTGTGTTACCTTCACTAAGAAAATCCAAAGAAAAGCAGATTGTCTCTAATGGAATGCGCTTTCAGGTCTATGACCTCGTCTAACACTAAATGTAGTGATTCATAGTCAGGTTGTAACTTTGCAAAAATTTTTGCATTCAGTCTTTATAACATGTTCAAGCTCTTTTTGTTTTTCTCTGAAGATCTTCACACGTCTGGGAGTCATAAGATCTACTTGCCTCGATCTCAGTTATTTTAGCATTTGTGAGGGAGGAAGAAGATTCCAGGGACGTAACTTGTGTATCCATAGCTATTATATTACTAAATAGAGCATTCAACTGCTACTCAATGGAGTCAAGCTTAGTCAGATGTTTATCTAAAGAATTGAGTCTATCTGTGACAATTTGCTGAAAACTTTCGATAGACTGGCTAGGCAGCTGAGATTGTCAAGAATAGTGCTGTGATAGCTGTGGGGGAGACTGTGTAAAGTTTGGTTGATTATTAACATATAGTTGACTGGGTAGCGGTGGTGGAGTATAAAAGCTGTTTTGAGGTGTCTGATAACTATTGAGGTTGACTGAACATGCCATATTCATTGGTTCTACGTAGGCAGGTGTTCCCACAGTGATACCGTTTGCCCTTGATAAATACCGTTACCCTGGGATACACAGGTTTTGACAGATGATCTTTTCTCAGGCAGTGTTGTTGAATCGTCCGGTGAATATAATGGTCGTTTTTGTTCTTCTTCCTCGACGGCATTTGAAAAATCCTTTTTATAACTGTCTGATGTTTATTTTACATCATACAAAGTAGCATTGTCATTCATAAAATAAAGTATGCTCATTCATGCAAAAGAGTGTTGATATATACTATGGATTATTGTTGAACACATTAATAATAACACGGGAAAACAGAGTAAGATTCTTATGTATTTTTTGTGACCCAGACGACATAAGATCGCTAAATTTCAATACATTTGGTCTTGTAAAATAAAATCTTGGAATGAACCGTTTACGATTGTTCGCAAAAATATAGATACTTGTGCAATATATGTGCAATATATGTCCGTCCACAGTGAACTTCGCTCAGCAAATTCCTTTGTTCCTGACGACGACGATCATATTTTCACAAAATACTTATTTTATTTCATTTCTTTTTAAGTGCTAGTATGCTAAACACATTAGAATCCTATTCTGTTTACTTTTCTTCACAAAAAGATCTGTTTAAATCCAATAAAGTTTAAACAGGGGTAAACAAAATTACCAAAGTCCCGGCGTAGTTTCGCTCAGTTTATTCCGTATAAAAAGTTTGCCTAAAACACATAACATGAAATTAAGTAATGTTTGATAAAATAAGATTAATACAATACATCGATATCACAAATTGATTACGCGCTGAAGAAGAAAATACAAATTACAATCAGAAAAATAGATTATGAAAAAGATCTCTTACCACAGCGTTTGGTTAATACAATTATTCAAAATAATTTGAATAGGTATTAATTTATTCAAGAAAAAGTAAATTCTCTCACAATATCTTCTGAACTCGTAAGAGTAGAAAGTCGTAATGCCGGCTAATAGATTTGCGCTGTGAAAAGTGCAAAGAAATATTTAAAAGACTAATGTATTCCTTTCTCTCATTCAATCTCACATTCAAACATATAAGACAGACAAAACGATTGGACATGTAGATAAAGTGTTTACTAATTTGCACGAGCAAACACGGTTGAATTGCTTCGGGATCTTCCGTAAATATCCGTCATCAGAAATCCACGATTCAATTACGTTCGTTAGAATAAATGAAACGAAGTTTTGACGCATGCGCGAAGATTAAATGTACATTTCCCGCTCTTATGAGACTTACGGCACGGCGCACTTTAACATTAAATTAAAATCAAACATAAAACGTTACGACGCGTGACATTCTCCCCTGCTAGTAGAAAATGTCTCCTGATATTTCCTTAAGCTACACTATCTACAACTAACTACAGTACCCAGTATACATAAAGAAACGTGTTGATTTTGACACTTGAAATTAAAACATTTAGCACAACCTTCAGAAAAAGATTATTTCAAAAATAAAATAGATTGCATTTGAAAATAATTCCTTTCACTATAAAAGTACTGAAATATCTCATAAGCAAAACATTTTAAGAATGAAATTTTGAATTATTTTCAGCTACTGCTGCTGAAAACCATATTCAGTTGATGCTGAAATTAAAGTAACATAAGCAGTTAATGTTTATCACGAGCCCTCTTTCTCTGCTGGAGTATTGTTTCGTGCCGTTGAGCCAAGTTGGAATCAGATGCAGGCACTGGTTGTGGCTCGTCGGTTCTAGTAGATGTAGGTTGTGGCTCGTCGGTTCTAGCAGGTGTAGGTTGTGGTTCCTCGGTTCTAGCAGTTGTAGGTTGTGGCTCGTCGGTTCTAACAGGTGTAGGTTATGGCTCGTCGGTTGTAACAGGTGTAGGTTGTGGCTCGTCGGTTCTAGCAGGTGTTGGTTTTGGCTCGTCGGCTGTATTCTGTTGGTCACAGATAGCTAGGAGATCATCTTCAGATTGTAGTCGTTCCAGAATCTCACTTGGCAGACTTGAAGATGTTAGTCCCACTTTTGGATTTTCGCCAAAAAGTGCCTTGTAAGGTGTCTGGTTTATACCAGCATGGTGTGAACAGTTTTTCTGTTGTTGTGTGAACTTCAGGCCAACTGTCCAGTCGTTGGTGTTGTTGTCACTCATCCAGGCTACCAGAATGTCCTTAATGTCACTATTCGCTCTCTCTACTGAGCCCTGGCTTTGGGGATGTCTTGGTTTTCCGTGAACCATAACGAGCTGCGGATTCAACTCTTTCAGCTCAGTGATAACCGGTGCGGTGAATTCAGAACCATTGTCACTCTGTAGAATGGCAGGGGCATCGAAGAGAAGGAAAATATCTAGTAGCTGATAGGCTACTTCTGCTGCTCTTTTCGATGTTAAGGAGCGTAGGATCACAAACTTCGTAAGATGACACTGATAAACCATAATCCATTTATACTGCCCTTCAGGTAGAGATTGCATGTCAATTAGGTCAGCCTGGGCACGAAAATTAAACTCACTAGATAGGATAGGTTTAACAACAACACCCTTGGTCTTCGGACGTTTTCTTTTCTTTTGACAAACAACACAATAGGACTTGAACAATTCAAGAGAGTCTTTTGTTATGTTGGAATACTTTTCCTTGATGTGTTTCAACATTCTGTCATGGCCACCATGACCAGTAGATATGTGAGCTTTCTTGATTATATCATACGTATCTTCTATGGTGACATAATACACTGGACGTTCTTCAGGTGATTTTCTTTTCTCTATCAGCTTTTCAACATCACCACACTGTAGTATTTCATATTTGGACAGGAGGTAGTACTGATGTCTAGATTTCTTTGTTTCAGTGGTTGCTGCTAACCTCAGATCACTGATTGTCTTATAGTAAACATCCCTTGGAAGAAGATGTTTCTCACACTGGGAATACTTCCGAAACAAAGCTTTACGGAATTTGAGTTCAGCCGCTGTATTATCCATTTTGAATCACATTGAATCAATTACAAAGTTTAAATATATAATGTACGTAAGAAAACACATGCTTTTATAGCAATAATGAGTAATTATATTGCTAAAAGAAGCTTTGAAGTATCAATTAATAGTAATTAAAGTATGATTTAACACATATTTTAAAGAAGGCATTTTGTTGACACAATCCAAGTTTTCTTTTTTCAGGTATGATCAAAGAAGTAATTAAATTCAGAACAAGTAACTATTAATAATACTTCAATAAACCAATTATAATTATCCAATTATTAATGATGATTAGTTACACAATTAGTCACTTTCATTTCATGAAACGGCTGATTTCACAGATTGGCTGTAACATATATATATCAGGACTACAAGATAAGACATCTGAAAAAAATAAACATTTAAAATTGAAAACTTAACCCGTGACATTCTTCCCTTGTTAAACAAAATAAATTTCACTCTGTTGTGGAAGAATATCAACATTGGCAGTTACTGGGAAAACCCATTCTCCATACATTTGTCTAGGTTTCATATTTCTTTGAGGTCTCTGGCTTTGAACTGATTCTACAGGTAGCTCTACTTGGGGGCTGGCATCTGTATTGACAGATTCAAACCTATGACCTGTAGATGAGTGACTTTGGCTAAATAAATCTGAAAAATGAAATTCAGATTTACCAGTATTAGACCTAGATAAACTAGATAAACTACATACTAGGTGTATCCCGTCGAAAATCAGAAACAAGGGTGGACCTACCAGTAGGATGATTACTGGATTCACCGTCACAAATAACATGTGCGATGTAAGATGGCTGCTCCGGTCTGGCAATACTGACATACTGCCTTGGGAACGGTCTTCTCCTTGCTGGTATTATATACCCTGGGATCATCTCACTTGTATCAGAGCCACTGTCTGAATCAGTTTCTGTTAGTTTGTCTGTTCCCTGAAATTCATCTGTCTTTTTCTCTTAGATCTGTTCTGCTTTCTAGGTTTGGGTGTTTGTTTCTCCTGGATGACATCTTCATATGGAATGGAGTTGATAGGAAGAAGAATATTTCTATGAAGGGTCTTCACAGATCCTTTAACATTTTCTTTTTTCACCCTGTAGACTGGTACATTAAAATTTGGAATTTCTGTAACCAGATAAGGCTCCCTTTGCCAATTGTCATCCAGTGTTCCCTTTGTTGTTACATTTTTAATAAGAAGTCTATCTCCTACTTGTAAATTGGAGTGTCGTACTTTGCTGTTGTAGTGTAACTTATGCCGGTTAGATTGCTTGTCAGAATTTTCTTTGGCAACTTGGTAGGCAAATTGCAGGTGCTTCCTCAATTTGGTAGCATAGTTATCATTGGAGCTGGCTTTTTCAGTTGAGTCTTTAATTTTAAAAAAGGCATCTATAGCCAGCCGTGGGTGCCACCCAAAAGGAAGGTAGTGTGGTGAGTAGCATGTGGATTCATGTCAAGTAGCATTATAGGTGTGAACTAGTGGCCTGACGTAGTCCTTCCAGTTTGACTTCTCGGCTGGATCCAGTGTGCCATTGAAGCGCTCTGTGTCTGCATTTCCCATGGGATGATAGGGTGTAGTCCTAGTTTTCTCTACCCCAGGAATGCTGCACAATTCCCGGATAACCTTAGTCTCAAAATTTCTTCCTTGGTCACTATGCAGCCTTGCTGGAAAAGAGTAGTGTGACAAAAAATTCTCAAATAAGACTGCGGGTTGGAATGGCTTAGGCAAACCGTGTGAAGTGGTCTGTGATGACTAAAATATTTTCGTAGCCACCTTTTGACTTCTCCAGTGACAAGTAATCTATACATACTAGTTCCATGGGATAGGAGCTTTGATATGGTACCAGGTGTGCTTGGGCCTTGGTTGGTGATTTTCTTCTAAGACAATTAGGACAATTTTGAACCTTTCCTATGACATCCTTTTCTAGGCTTGGCCAAAAAATCTTTGTTTCACTAACCAAAGTGTCCTGTCTCTTCCTTGGTGTCCTACATCCTCTTGGAGTCCTTTCATGGCCCATTCTCTGTAGGCTTCAGGTAAAACTAACTAGAATATCTTCTTTCCATCTATTTCACTCTGTCGATAAAGGACGCTGTCTTTGATGGTATACGCACTCCTATGTCGTAAATATCTCTGAATTTCATTGGGTTCTTGTCTAAATTGGTCCTTGGTAATATGTATTCTTTCATCAACAATGGTATATATTCTGGAGATAACAGGATCTTTCAACTGTTGATCTTTCCAGTTTATGTCAGACATCTCAGTAGCCTGAAAACTTGGGTTTGTATTGTCTACCTCTAGTTTTCCAAGTGTTGTCAGAACCAGTGATTCAGCCAGAGGGTGTTCATCAGTCCTTGCTTGGGCTTCTAAGCATAGGGCCTTTATAACATCAGAAAACATGACCTCTTCTTGCTGTACCGTTGGTATACGGCTTCACCCATCCGCATCACGGTGCTGTCTATCATGACGTCATCAAATCGTTTTCATGTTATGCATTCTCCTTCACTATCAAATCATGAAATTTGAACAATGTTCATGCTATAAATTTCTTAAATGTACGAAGCATTGGAACGTGCTTCCAGTAAATATTTACATAATATTTATGACAAGCGTATCATACGGAAGCTTCCTAGTGCCAAATCTCAATCTTTTATAAGAAACACTAACTCCTAATTAGGAGTTATAAAAGACTTTGCAGCTCCTAACTAGAAGTCTATAAGTCCTATGCGGGGGTTACGTTGTCTTTATTAGAAACTGAGTCCTTATTTGGCTTCTGTAACTATTAGATGTTTATAAAGTCCGAATTACAAGTCACTCAGAAGACAGATCGCTAAGATTAAAGGAAACTTGTCCAAGGCAAAGCCTCGATTCAGGAAATTGTATGAGGTAAAGCCGATTTCGTGAATGAAGCACCGAGGTAACTCTGGTGTTATCGCAATCAAATAGTCTAAGTCACAGTTTATCTTTTTTTTTCAATATCATATGACACTAATAGTTCGGCAAATGTCTCAGGTATACCGAAAATCAAAAACAATAATGTATTACATGCGTTATTTTACATTTTGATATCGACGAAACACAAAAATACCCTACAATACGGTAGGCAGGTCGTCTTTTACACGAATAATCTTGGAAAGCAAAGACTTTCCCGCAAATATTTATAATGACGGTTTAGATATAATGACTTAGCAACCTTATACACCAATTCATTTCTTTCAATTTGTTTTACCTTAAAATATTTTGGTCCGTTTACCTAGCGTGTTGTACGTTTCTTTTTCTTCATTTGCCCAATTTGTCTTTTGTCACTAAATTCACATGGAATATAACAGTTATTTAAAAGTGTTTTCTTACAGACGTAAGAAGACACTTTTTGAATAGCTGTGCTGGGGGTAGAGTCCTATAAGTAGAGTCAATTAACATTGTGCTTTTCTACCTTTTCTTTGATTGATTTGCTTTTGGGTGTTTTGCTAAATTTGTGACAAAGACATTTTTGGGTAAACTCTAAAAGTTACAGTAAGTCCACACATAAAAAGGGTACTTTATATATTTTACAAGATTTATGTGTTTTTTGTTGTAAAATTACATTTGGGTGTCTGTATTGATTGTGCCTGGTAAAATTGAAAGACAATTTTTAAGTAAAGTCTGTTTGAAAAATTTTATTGACTGTACCGTAGTTATTTTAAGTGGATCTGTAATAGATTTTTAATAGTTTATTGGCACAAGGTTTGATACAGTGTTTAATTGCGATAAGTTAGGGTATTTATTTTTGTGCAACTTAAAAGTTTGCCAAAAATTTTAAAAGGGTCTGATAATACTTCTTAACTTTTCACAACGATAACATGCCTGAAGTTTGATAACATCTTTCACTTTCGCTGAGTTGGGTGAGGATTGACAGGTTAGTGTGTGATAAGGGTTACATTATACATATATTTATTGTATGTTTTATATTGTGCTTTGTGTTGTACCACCCTAACCGCCCTTGCTAGGTTGCGTTTGAGAATTTGGAATATTCTCATACGGTTTTATTTTTCATTCCGTTCACTGATTTTTGGAAAGCTTAGTGATTTGAGTTTCAGGAAAGAGTAGTGAACATACTTATTAACTAACTTTGTGTTTTTTACAGGTGTTCACCAGGTTACGGTAGTATTTTTCAGATCTGAATTAGTGATTGGTTTTTGGAGTTTACTTTTGTGCTTATTTTAGTGATTTCAGATTTCCAGAGTGTGGGATCAGTGATACTGTTGTCATTATTATACTGTCATTATTTTCATATTTGTTTGGTTAGTGTTGGAAAACAGCCATTTTACAGTACATTTGAATTTTGAATTCATTTGGTGCTATAAATGATTTCTACATATGATTGAAAAAAGGATATAAACCATTTTATATCAGCTGTTTTCACGTACACATTTCAGTGTGATACTTTGTTTACATTCTCACTGAACCAGTGTTTTGTTCACTGAGCCATGGCATGTTGACTCAGTGTATTGGATTTTGTAGATCATTTGGCCTATATTTATAAAGATATTTTCCAACGCTATATTGATCCAGTTTATGGACAAGACTTAAGTTTGGTATTCAATAGTTTGGCTTTGTCTGAAATATTGCTGTTGCAATTAAATGAATGTTTTTATGTATTGAAATAAACATATTAGATAGTATACAGCAGTAGATACATGATAGACACAGTTATTTTGCATGAGTAACATTGAGTATTTGTATTTGAACTGGAGTTCCCATTTAATTTTATATTTTACGGCCTGTTTGCGTTTTTGGAGAAACATGGTTTAAATCACATACCACAGAGTGAAAACAATTTTTTTATGTTTGACTTTAGATTTTGCACTTGAACTTCAGTTTAACACAAAAAAACTGTTTGGTGTTTCACCGGATTGAAACAGGGGTATTACTTTCGTAATACTGATTTGATTTCATATCACCATGTCTGACGATGACACCAGTGTTTCAGACAACAAGACGTTAGAGTCTAAAGTCAACCTGGAGGATGTTTTGAAAATTTTAGAACAGCGGTATGTGTTGATACCGACGTCAGAGGCTCCTTCGTCGACTGTTCCGACATACATCAGTCGCCCTTATTACCTTAGCTGCGGATAGACCACAGTTGGGTATTAGGTATTCTGCTGGTACTATACCAAAAACAACTGTTTCTCAGCGTTTGTTACCTCCATTATCTTCGGTGTCTTCCGATCGTGATACTGTGCCAGATTCAGTATTCAGTTCACCTGCTGTGGGGCATAATACTCATTTATGGCTTCTACACCAATTCCAATGGATCAGTCATCTATGTCTATGGCTAGACCACAACCGATTTTACCAAAAAATCCTTGATTTTCTGGGGATGAGCCTTTACCTAAGGGTGAAGTTCCATATATAGTGTGGCGGTATGAGGTCCAGTGTTTGTTTACTAATCCTGAGCTTACCCCAGCCGATATATTCCAGCTGATATGGGGATCTCTTCGTGGTACAGCCAGGATCATGTTTGTTCCTTTAGGCCAGACTGCTACATTGGAGGAGATTATTCTCAAATTGGATGTAATGTTTTCTGAGGCTTCAACGAAAGAATACCTCATGACTGAGTTTTTTAATACTCGGCAGAAGCCTTCAGAGTCAGTCACTGCTTATGCATGTAGACTGAAAACTTTATTGCAGTCAATTATTAATAAGGGTCAGTTACCGTATTTAGCCCGAAATGATATATTGCGTCACAAGTTCTGGACAGGTCTGGAATATGCTTTCTTTAAATTACAGAACAGACACAAGTATGATTCTCTGGATGATTGAATTTTATTACTCAGGGAAATTAGAAAAGTAGAGAAAGAAATTTCACAGGACTCTATTGTTCCTTCTCCTTTTCTGACTCAAACTGTGTCCCACTCTCAGCCTGTTAAGTCATCTTCAGCAAAACACACCTCAGTTTCTGCTGAATCTAATTTCGATTTTAAACTTTCAGCTTTTTTCTTTGATACCCGGCTTTCTAATATGGAGTCTCAGTTTTCCTCTTTTGAACAGAGAATTGATCAGAAAATTGATAACAAATTTGATCTAATTATTTAGAAACTGGATAGTCAAAATTCAATTTTTTTCTGGTTGTAATCAAGGTCGGGGTCCTGGTTGGTACGACAAAAATAAGAAAAGCGGTGACGCTGATAATGCTGGCAGCAGCAGCAACTCTGGTGCTGATAACGTAGGTACTTTCGATTCATCCAATACTACTGATCAAAATGCTTGTGTAATGGCAATATCAGGGGCAGAGGTAGGTGGTTAGGAAATTTTCATGGTTCTAACAGGGGTGAAAATAATTTTATAAAATACAGGTAAATGTCTCTGTTGTGGGCGAAACATTGATTTTGGCTGATAATGCCCAATCACAGACTAAACCTGATAATTTTGTTCACAGGCTGATTGGTTCTGCAAATAAGCATCAAGTAATTATTAATAGTGTTTATTTTAAAAGTTTGTTGGATTCTGGATCCATGTTTACTATGAACCAAGCAGCATTTCAGTCTTTGAATCCCAGGTTTGTCTTTCATTCTTTAGATTCTCTTGGTCTCAGCTTGATGGTTCTAATTTAAAGTATTCAGGATATATAGAAGGAATTGTTCCGGTTCCATTTTAATCTTCATTTAACCTTGATATACCAGTTCTGGTCATACCTGATAATGATTTTAATAGTGTTTGTCCAGTGAGTATTGGAACAAATGTGCTTAGCAGATGCAAAACATTTTTAAATCAGATACCAGAGGAGAGTACAGTTCTTAGCGAATGACAGTTAGCTATGGACAGTCTTAAATCCTGCACATATCCAGTTAAAGTGTATGGAAAAAAATTGTTTCTGTTGCACCATTTGAAAGTGTTACAATTAATGGAATTGTTAGGAATTTTGATGATTTCATTTCTTCAGTTGTTACTAAAACTTTTGAATTTTTTGAAGGGTATACTGTTTGTCCTCGTGTTGCCAAACTACATAATACTTCTTCTGTCACAATTCCAGTCAGAATTTGCAGCATGCCTGCCAAAACATTGACTTCTAAGCCTAAATCAAAGATTTGTGAGGTTTCTAAAACATTGATGGCATTTCATCATTCATTTCTCAATTTAATCCTGAGCAGACATTGAGGTTTTTTCAAGTCCTAGGAAAATGGAAGGGTGTATTCTGCACTTCAACAAAGGACATTGGGAAGACGGATTTAGCCCAACACCGTATAGTGTTAGAGGATGACACTCCTTTTAATGAGTCATATCGTCGTATTCCCTCAGCCCTTTATGAAGAAGTCCGTCAGCACATTAAAGAAATGTTGGACGCTGGTGTTATAAGGGAATACGATTCTCCTTATTTTTCCAATGTTGTTTTAGTGCCTACGCCCTCAGGTGCACTTCGTTTTTGCATCGATTGGCGTAAATTCAATAACAAAACTCGTAAAGATGCATACATGTTACCTCGTTTTGATGACACAATTGATGTTTTAACAGGTTCAATTTTTTTTTCTCAAAATTGATATCTATTCTGCGTACTGGCAAATTGAGGTAGCTGAAGAAGATAAGCCTAAACTTCTTCTTCTACAGGTCCTTTAGGTGCCTTGGAATGGAATCGTATGGGCTTTGGCTTTACAAACGCCGCTGCAACATTCCAGCATTGCATGGAAAAATGTATGGTTGACATGCATCTCATAGAGTGTCTCATTTTCTTGGATGATATACTAATATTTTCGTCAACTTTTACATTGCAAGGTTGGAATCCGTTTTTAAACAATTGAATGACCACAACTTGAGGGTCAAACCTTAGAAATGTGAATTTTTAAGTGCTCAGTAACCTATTTAGGGAATATTGTTTCACTGCAACTGACCCCAATAAAACTTCTGCTGAGCAGGATTGGCCTTTCTCAGTAAACATCAAAACCCTCCGACAATTTTTAGGTTTTACAGGGTACTACAGGAAGCTTGTTCCTAACTATGCCCAAATAGTTAAACCACTTTATGATTTATTAATTTATTACAGAGTCATGGTTTAAAAAAAGGTCTAAGAAATCTTAGAAAAAGGCTAGAACTCCAGTTACTTGCGTTTGGGGTGAACCTCAGCAAGTTGCATTTGAAACAAAGAAAAATTGGTTTCGCCTCCAGTCCTGGGTTATGCAGATTATACTTTGCCTTTTGTTTTGCATACAGATGCCAGTTCTAGTGGTCTTGGTGCAGTTTTATTACAAAACCAAGATAGTGTAGAGCGCTTAATTGCTTATGCAAGTCGCAGTTTTAGGCCCAGTGAGAGGAACTATCCTGCTCACAAATTAGAGTTTTTAGCTCTTAAGTGGAGTATTACTGACAAGTTTCACGATTACCATAATGGAAACTGAAAAACAGTTTTTCGTGTAAACTGTTAACAATCCCTTAACCTATTGACAACATCTGTGAAATTAGATGCCACACAACACCGACGGCTTGCGGAATTGTCCAACTATTCCTTTACGTTGGAATACTGCAGTGGCAAAGTCAATGCTGATGCAGACGGGTTGTCAAGGCGCTACATCTTTCAAGATGAGCTCAAGGCAATCTATCAACGAGACACCAGCTGTACAGAGATACATGAGAGAGGCTTATCGTCTCATTATTAAAAATAATACTCTCTACAGAACCGCTACCTTGGATGGGCTACCTGTCCTTCAACTGGCTATTCCAGAATCACAATGATGCAGGGCACCAGAGGAAAGAAAGTCCCTATGGCTGACCAGACAGAGGTTTTACTGGCATGGTCTTGAGAAATACTTAAATCAGTGGGTAGAGCAATGTGACCAGTGTACTCCAGCTAATCGGCCTTTTGCAGAGCTCACGCCCATCCATACGTCAAGACCTATGGGGCAAGTTCCTATTGACTTCCTGAAGCTTGAACCCAGTAAAGGTGGCATCGAGAATATTCTAGTTATAGTGGGCCAATTCACTCGTTTCGCGCAGGCTATTCCCTGCTGAAACCAGACCGCAGCTACTACTTCAAGGGCCCTATACAAAGATTTTTTTTCGATTCTATGGGTTCCCATAGCAACTGCACAGTGATCAACGTCGCATCTTCCTGAGTCACACGATTCAGGAGCTGTGCAGAATTGCTGACATAAAGAAGTCCAGGACCACTCCATTCCATCCTATGGGAAATGCTGGAGCAGAGAGGTGGAACCAAACCCCTTCTTAAAATGCTTGGGACTCTGGAGAATCACCAGAAGTCCGATTGGAAAAGCTACATAGCTCCCCTGTTGCAGGCATTCAATGCCTCTAAAAATGATGCCACTGGATACGCTCCTCATTATCTAATGTTTGGTCGGCATCCCCGGCTACCGGTTGATGCATATCTGGGAACAGATCCCACTGAGGAGCATGAGGGCAATCACTCCTCATATGAATCAAAACCACACCAGCGACTGCAGTATGCATACCGCATGGCCACTGAGGAATCTGGGAAGCTTGCGACCAAGAATAACTTCAGCTATGACCAGGAAGTCAAGCATTCCAAACATGAAGTTGGAGATCGGGTGCTAGTCAAGAATGTTGAGCTGCAAGATACCTTCAAGCTAGCCGACAAATGGGACTCTGATGTCTATGTCGTGTTAGAAATGCTCAATCCTGACATTCCGGTATTTCAGGTTCAACTTCAGAACCGTAAGGGTCTCATCAAAATTGTTCACCGGAACATTTTGTTGCCATACCTCAACATCAACCCACCTGCACAGGACTGTATTCTGCCCCACTCTGGGAAAAGCTCTCGCAAGAGAACTGTGAAGACACCCAGAGGTGAGGTGCAGAAACAGCTTTCTGCAGAAGGTCATATCATTTCAAGATGGTAAATAGTATTCCTTTATGTTTTAGGTTTACTTTGTGAGTAAACCAATTCTCTATCGAATCGTTAGTTGTTGGTTATTTCATAAACCAAGCCCCCGCTACAATAGTATGGATACACAAATCAAGTAATGAGTATACATCTCCTTTTTTAAGCAGCCAACTTGTTCCCATATCGCACTCCTAGTCACAGTCTAAGTATAGACTACAAGGTCAAGATCCAGTTCGGGGGTTTAATTAAGAAGTATATAGTTTCATATAAAGTAAACATGGTTTCTTTTTATTCAAACAATTCTATCTACAGTAATTTTAAATGCTGCTCCACATGTCTACGAATATATCTTATTTGATGAGAAATATGTTAGATGCGTGAAATAGTCTCGGTCCAAAAAGGTAAATTTGTCAGAAATTAGTTTTTGTATTCTTTTGATCTTCAATAAATTTGAGGTTCTTCTTAGATTTGTTAAGCTGTTGTAGTTAGAAAGATATAAGCATTATAAATGGGAAAGTAAGAAACAAAATTGTTTAAGTTATTGTTTAATTATTTTGCAGGTTACTTTGAACTGTTATCTGTAAAAGTAAAGTCTTCCATGTTTTGATTTATATGAATACTTAATATCACACTGCAGATAACTCTAAGAGGTATCGTTCGGCCTCAGCGGAAAATATGTCATACGCATCTAGTCTTCGTGTAAAAATGTAGTGAAATTTTCTTTAAATCGGCAGAAAACTGTAAAAGTAGCATTCCGCAAAATGGACTGCTTACTCACGGACGAACAAAATGATGCTGCTTTATACAAATAACTCATTTTCTCCGAATACAAGTTTTGTACTGTCCTAACCCTAACCATAACCAAGTTTTACGGAGCTAAAACTAACTATTACGTGTTAAATATTAATTCCCTAGTTTCGTTCTAAATTCACGATAGTTTATCAGCTCTTGATAGTTACCACATGTGTTCTGTTCTCGTTATGTTTAATTACCAACATAATTCCTTTTAGTATCCGCAATTTTGGTCCAAACTAACGCACGGCTCTGATCCGTTCGTCCTGTACTCTAGGAGGAGATTTGGCCTCATTATTAAATACTTAGTCAATTAGTCAGCTTCCCGGTTTTCAATGAATTTCTTCCCGCTGCTAGTCATTGCTTCCTCATGTGTTACCCTTTCACAGACGGCACAAGACGTCATATTTTACTAACATTCGGCGGCTCGTGTTATGTAAAACATGTACTACTGTTAGTTTTATAATTACGCTTTCAGCACGGGCCTCCACTTAGTATGAGTTTGAAAACTGAGCAAGAGGTTAAAAGCTTGAGAATGAGAAGCGTCTTATTTTATGTCTAACAAATTGCAGATATTGTTATACTAGTTTAAGCATGGTATAAGTGAAATGGTGGTGGTGGAGTTAATGACATAGCAGCATACAAATAGCCTATAGGAGATACTTTTTTCTTGAAGAAAAGACTTTTTTTAATTTGCAAAAACATGCTCCCAAACCCCTTTTGTTATTATTTGTTCTAAACTAGTTCATATATTATACTAACATTATTATATATAGATTATATTTGCTGTGCACAATGAATTTCCAGGACGCTGAGAGTTCGAACCCCCCCCCCCCTTTTTTTTTACAAATCTTGAGGTTCGAAATAGTGTTTACTGTTAAAAAGGGCAAACTTGTTTCAGATAAATGAAATGTTTCTAGTCTAAATTTCGAAAAAGTCGCCTCAAATTTCTCGTTTTAATTTAATACTTCTATAAGTTTGTATTTATTCTGATACACAATATAAGCCTTAGGCCGTCACAGTAAGCCCGCTTCGGTTAAAGGTCGCCGGGCCGCCATCTTCACGAATATTGATATTGAGTTCTAATAAGTTTGAATCAGTAGTACAAATAACCCTAACTCCCTATGAAAATCAGGTGGCATGCTGATTTTCTACTAATAGGATTCAACATGGTTGTAGAAGACGTGTAATTAATAGGATTCGTTATAATATTATATAACCTTGCCTAATAGGTGTTGCTGATCTTTGTCAGTTGTCTCCCCTTAACCATTAAATAAATATTATACATCAAATTTACATTTGCGTGGAATTCAGGTTCTTCTTTCATTTTTGACTATGAAAGCTCTTTGAGTACATTAGTTTTCTTATTTGCTTAAGAAGTTTGTGGGTATTAAACATTACGTCATCTTGAAATGCTAAATTTGCCTTTAATTTCTTTCACTATTACATTTCAAATTGGATTTTGAATGAAATATTTTGAAGTAGCGGAAGAACTGTTTATCTAATATATCATCGAGTTTGGGGGAATATTTTTAGTGAGACCTACACGTAACTTTCAAGATGGTTGAAATAATCTTAACATTATTGTGTTTATTATTAACTGTACTTTTCATAGTAGTGTTGTCGAAAAAATTTCATTCAACACGTTCTATTGACAGGTAAACATCTTACTTTTACATTCGATTTACGTCATGTAATGTTTTCAAATCATCAAGAAAATAAAATAGAATAATACAATTAAATTCAAACTTAAGTTCTAGTCGGTAATTACATATACACTTATTAAACTATTTTTAACTTCAATCAACTATGAACTGATGAATTAAAAGGCACTTTAAGCCTCATACATTAATACATATTTTCCTCTGAAGATACAAACTTCTGTTTTTATAATGTGTTAATAATGGATCTAGAGCTTATTGGATGCTTATCATGTGAAGAAAGTAGCTTTGAATCTCAAATAATTTTTCATCAAACAAGCAAAACGTAAACAAAGTGGTCTTTTGTCTTCCATACAAAATACTAAATTACTATAACTGTAACAGTGACCGAAACACAAAAGAAGCAAAAGGTGGTTTAGCTCGAAAACTGTAACAGAAATCAAACATTAAAAGCTTTTGATAAATAAAAACTATACTATTAAGGTAGCTTTATGGGCCTTTAAATTTTGATCACAGAGTTAGCGAGCTATGTCAAGTATTTGCAGTTTTGTAATTCACTGCATAAATTTCGCAGCTGATATAATACCAATAGACTACCTTTGAAGATTGTTTAAAGCCATTCATTTAACAATAGTATTAAAGAACCATTGAATTTACATTGTAGGTCTTGACGTTTACCATTGAATCGAATACAATAGTTTCATATCAGTAGACACAAAGTAACTGCATTGAATAGAATGCCTTATTGATTTTAACAAACATATGGAGGAATAGATAGAGCTTTGTCCACAAATTTCTTTCCAAGTGTTCACAGTATTGTAAAGAACATTGAAGTAGACTTTGGGTGGAGCACCTGTTTTGAGCAAAGCTATATCACAAGGCTGTGTTCGTTTTAGTGTTCTTTAATACCAGACACTATTTCTGTAATAACGTCAATGGAATCTTTTCATATGTTTATTTTCAGCATTTAGCAGCAAACTGACTATTGAGAAAAAATCATATAATTTAAAATATTATTTATCAGTAATATAGAATAACATGTTTCTTTTTACGTTATGTTATGGAAATGTTATGCTAAATGTTGTGGTGAGTGTGTTTGTGTGTGTTGTGGCCCTGAGTTAATTGACTTACAAGAGCCTTACGATTTGCTCGAAATTGTGAATATTTGACTTATTACACAATCGTTTAAATTTTTTTTTTAATTATCTTCATTTTGCGGAAACTAATAAAGAAGAGTATTAATTTCTACGTAAATCCGTTGTATTTATTGAAAATATCAATTGAATTCTTGGGATAAAGTCATATTTTTAAAGTCTTTTCATTTAACTCGTGCAAGGAAAAAAAATTAAATGCATCTACAAAATATGTTTCGGTATTAGATTTGTTTAAATGTACCATATTATGTTTTAGTGGGTAATACTCGATATTCTAATCGATGAAATATGAACCATATAACATGTTGCACTACTTTTCATAACTGTATTGATCGTGGTTTTCTGATAAACTGTAACGCGTTGACAGAGGAATTATTTAAAGTTCATTTAAACAAACTGTATTTAAGTTTTTCTTAGCAAATATTACGCATGTCTGGTCGAACATTTCCCTTTTACAAATCTAGTAAAATACGAGTGTGACAAGAATATATGACACCTAAAACCATTAAAAACAATGTGAAACATGTTTTTTCTAGTTATGATGCTTCCAATGGTTTTGAAAAAAAAAGTGATGAAGCTGTGTCGGAAGAAAGCGTCAACAGTAGACCGAATAAACTAAACAAAAGTGAAGACAAACGAAACAAAAGTGATGACAGAGAAAACAAAAGTAAAGAAGCTAGAATTCAGCCTTTATTTTCAGATTCTTTCGAAAAAATTTACAGAATGAAAGAAAAATATAAGGTAAGAAAAGATTTACGTCTCAAAACCACAACCGTGAATTATAGCAAAACAGAGCTAAAGTAGTGTAGTTGTGTTCCCTTTTTTCTACAGCTAATCAGTATTATCAAAGAGATTCAGTTCTAAGTAAGAGCACATTTAATTTGTTTCTAAACAAAAAGCAGCCAGAAAATGTATGTGCTGACTCTTACCAAAATATATTTTAAGTGGTCGAATACAACTAACATTTTTTAAAACTTTTTTCTTCAAACAGTTAAAACGTTATCCCTAGACACTATTTCTGTCAGCTACTAGATCACCATTTTTCCATACCACGACAACAGAAAATTAAATTACTTTTAGCCCAGTTCCCGATTAACAATGGAACAGGAAGTTTAAAAAATATTTTCGCATTTTATAAAAAACATATCAAATACATACCAGTTCATCGATCAAAATGAAAAAAAACTGTTACTGCTCATGGTTACTTTCAAGGGGGTTACTGACAAGGGGTTTACCAGTGAAGCGAAACTTCTGTCTGAAAAAAATGTTTACATGTTATGAAGTTATACACTTGCATGCTTTTTATCTTTCTGTTTGGTTTTAATTTAACACTCTAGCAGATACCTGAAATAAAGACAATATGAAACACATGCCATGTTTACAAAAGAGTAGATAATATGGTAGATAATGTTCTTTGTTATCTTTTTTTCACAGAAATTTGAAACATTCGTAGATAAAGAAGATCTAAAGAATAAAATGGCGAAGGAAGGCACCGCAAATGGTCTGTTCAAGTATATCAAGAAATCACTTTCCCCGTGGAAGAAACGAGCATTAAATGTTGCTGTAACTGGAAATGCAGGTGCAGGAAAGTCAAGCCTAATAAATGCACTGAGAAATCTGAAACCTACTGATCAGGGAGCTGCAAAGGTTGGTGTTGTAGAAACAACTACTGACGCCAAGAAATACACGTTTCCAAACAACGAACATGTAAATCTCTGGGACCTGCCCGGAGTAGGAACTCAAACATTTGCAAAAGACAAATATTTAAAAAAATTGAAATTTTCCCGC
This sequence comes from Cyclina sinensis, assembly GCA_012932295.1. Lineage (NCBI taxonomy): Eukaryota > Metazoa > Mollusca > Bivalvia > Venerida > Veneridae > Cyclina > Cyclina sinensis. The sequence continues at coordinate 45,499,771 of JAAONU010000013.1, forward strand.
TTTGATGTTGTTATAATTGTGACAGCTACACGTTTCCTCGAAAATGATATATGGCTTGCAAAAGAAAATCTTAAAGAAAAGAGAAGTGTCCTTTTTGTTAGAACAAAAATTGATATTGATATAATGAATTCCAAAAGAGATGATCCAGATGGTTTCTGTGAAACAAAAATAACGGAGGAGATAAAACAAAACATTGCCAAAAATATTGAAAAAGAAGAATTACAAGATATGGTTTCAAGCACTTTCCTCGTTAGCTCAACAGACCGGGGACATGACTTCCAGACTCTGCATGCAACGCTCAAAGGTTTGCTAGAGAAAAGAGGGAAAGCAGTATGTTTTTTCTTACAACAATATGTTGAAGAGGCAATACAGAAAGAAAAAGAATGGATTAAAAATGACAGTAAGGTATGGAGGTTTATGAAAACAATAGTTGTTGTTTTTGAAGGATTAGAAGATGGTATTTCTATGATCGTGAGAGATGATTATAATTATTGCCTAAAGAAGTTTTGTCTTGATGAACAGTCATTGGACATATTTTCTGAGGAGCTGTCTATTTCTAAAGAGGATATAAAGAAATGCCTGAAGACATATGAACTACTTGGTGATGGAACCACCATTTTACACGGTGCCACAGGAACAAGTTTGAAGACAATCAACCCTTTCTTTGGCAAATGGACGTTTCTCATTTCTGTGGTGAGAATGGTCATTTATACCGCAACAGGGTACCAAAGCTCGAACAAATGTTTGGAGACGATGTGCAACCAAATGGGAAGGGACGAACTTCGCCTGATTTGGAAGAGGCTTGAAAAGTTGGAAAAAGAGTTGAATCCACTGAATTCTTGAGTCATAGGAAATATATATATTAGCCTTTAGAACTTTGTGTCAATTTAGAATATATGTTCATAGGTATAAGTTGTCAGCTTTAAAACGTACGAACTATCTACCCTGAAGTTTTCAAAGCTTGTAAACATCAATATAATCTACTGACTAACTGTGATGAGTCAAACTTTGATGCTGATGATGCATAGCAGAAAATGATTCTCTTCGTTGCTATTTACCATTGAAGAAAACACTAATATCATGCTCAAACTATCATGAGGGTCAGAACGTGTGTTTTGTATAGCATATTCCTTGTTCGGTTACTGTTATTGCAGTATATCTTTTCTGTTAATTTATTTGTTTACACATCGTCATCATCAGAAGAAATTATTGAACACTGAAGCCATCAAACCACTGACGTTTAATGAAAAAATGGAAAACAGCGTTTCAGAAAAAACACGGCAAAACAAAAAACAAAACAAAAAAACAACAACATAGCCACCCTACACAGTCAAAACGTAGAGGAAAATATTATTTATACATTTATAGATCAATTTAAAAAACCACATACAATTAAGGAAAACGAGAACCTTATGGGTTAGGCGTTATTGCGCCACACGTAAGATGCTTACGTTCATAATTAACCTCTTTCACTGCACCCTCCTGCTTGTTATATGTTGTAGGATTGAAGCGCATTCTTCTTAATGTGTTTATCTTAGTTACTTGATGGTTGCTGCCTGGACATTTCGGGCTGATGTAGATATTTGAAGTACTCTCCACACATTCTTATTTAGACTAAGGTCCGGGTATCAAACAGAACAGTTAAAGCGAAAGTTGCCTTTTTTCAGGTGTTCACTGGTTAGACGATTTCTCTGTGAACGACTATCGTCGTCTATGGAAATTTAGTCTGCCTCTACAGTACCTGCATATGGGAAAACAAAGTATCCAGAAATTTTACTTTCGTATCTTTAAGCTAAGTGTTCTGTTAAAAATATCAATTATAACTAAACTAATGCCAGAGCAGTAATGTTTAGTTTAACAGATGCGCGCAAATAGAAGCCAATTTGTCCTTTTGTAAATTGTCGCTCGCGTACTTGTGAAATCAACACAGAACTTTTTAAAATGAGGAGCAGTGTCCAATATTAAAGGATCCAGGTGCTCTTTTATATGATGTAGCTGCAGATAATTGCGTATGTCTTGCCATCGGGCAACATGAAGCCAGCACGAATTTCTGGCATTTCTGGCCGTTGGATAATGGCACCACTGTCAAAAAAGCAGTCATTTCTTAAGGATAAGCTGATAATCTGGCTTCGCTACAACACGGGTTTTTTTCTTAAGGTAGTTGTAGCTTTTATGGAACAATTATGTCGAACTTGGAAATGAAACGTTCCTTCTAATACTAACGGCCATCTTCTGCTAACGACGCTTTTGTTTGTTGATAGTTTTTAACTCAAATGTCAATAAGAACCTTCAAAATTGCCACAATTACACGCTGGTACATTTATTTTAACGTCCTAATTTCGTAGTGTGCTTAATCATTTTCGTATAAATACTAATATACTAATATCCAAGAAGATATTTTTATGTTTTTAACGAGTGAATGTATAATAAAAGCTTTACCTAGTGGTCTGTGGCAAATGCTGATTATTTCTAATAGCCCGTCAAGGTACTACACATTACACGATCATTTATCGAACTTCCAACACAGGCGTTCACAATTTCCCAATGTATTACAGTGGAACATCCGAAAACCGAACACCCCTGGGACCGGACAAAAAGTTCGGTTTTTGGAAGTTTCCAGAATTCAGAAGTATGAATGATCTGGACAAGTACAGGTGCCAAACACCAGTGGTTCTTTATGATAGTGAATGCAGTTAGTATTTTTTAGCGTAACAGCGTTCGTAACATGGGAAACATAATGCAAAATTAAAATTAATGAAAACATTCAACACATGTATATTTTATCAGAAAAAAATGTCACATGTTTTCAAAAACATATACTTGTATACTAAATTATGTGCAAACACGTCTCTATATCTCAGAACAAAGCTACATTTTGCATACGTTTAAATCAGTTTGAAAAAAAAAAACGCCAATTAGAATAACCAACATATTGGCCGAAGTTGGCTAACTAATAACGCTTTTTAAGACACCCCAATTACAATTTAATCATTAAAGTTGCTTGTAGCAAACACCTGTTATTAATCCACTAATCATCGCCCTGATTATTTACCGCTGTCTAATTAGGAAATAGATTTTAAGTTTGAGTGATATACCGTCTGATATATCACGGTCTCGAGTTCAGATGCGTAGTAATTTAATCACGAAGGCCGTAGGCCTGAGTGATTAAATAATTACGCATATGAACGAGAATAAAGGAACAAATATGATTTGTCATGAAAAAGATTGTAAATTATGGGATTTTTAATCAGAGAAGAAAACGTTGTAAAGTTTTAGCAAATTAACAGAATGTTCACCATTTAATAAAATACAAATATTTTATGCTTCCACCACTTTGAGGGGGGGGGGGGTCATATAGATTTGCCCTTGTCCGTCTGTCCGGCTAACCCTCTGTCAGTACGTAGACCGGCTTGATTAAACAAAAAATAGCAGTTTTAGACTTGTGTATCTTGTAACTTGTTTAATTGCTAGAGCCAAGACACTTTCTTAGAATAGTTGTCAACATGTTAACGTACGCACCTGGGTATTTTGATGCAAATTCATTGGAGATCGACATAGTTATGACCCCTCATTAAGCAAAAAATAGCTTTTTTAGACTTGTTCCGTGTGTAACTCCGAACGTATAACTCTTGTAACTTTCTAGGAATAGTTGTCAGCATGTGAGCTTACACCTGTGTATTTTTATGCAAATTTATTGGAGATCGGTAGAGTTTTGCCCCCCTTATTCAGCAAAACATAGTATTTTTAGACTTATGTCGCGTGTAACTCCAAATGTATAACTGATAGAGCCATGAAACTTTCTTACAAAAGTTGTCAGGATGTACCTAGCGTGTCTGGGTATTTTTACACAAATTTATTGGAGATCAGCAGAGTAATGCCCTCTAATTAGGCAAAAGAACTTTAGAATCCTAAATGGTAAGAACAATGTTTATACGCACCTGTTTTTGTACAGTTGTTTTGTGAAAATACTGCGGAATGTGGGGGAATCCGCGTCCTATGGACACATCTCTAGTTCTTTTATGGTATATGCTTTCAATGTGAACAAATTATGAAAAGGTTTGATTTAAAAGTTGAAAATGTGGTATACAAATGTTATGCTTTTGTTTGACATTTATTTATAAATTAATTTCATTTCAAATAAATGTCATTTTCTTTTTTAAGTACATTTCCTCCCAATTTCCTTGATTTTCTCTATTTCGTATTCTTTTCACCTAACTTGATCTTATAGTGGCGTAATTTACCCTTTATTGACCATTCTTAGTCCTCCTTTTTCTGTATTCTAGTTTTATCTTTTTTTTTCTATCCAACAGAAACGAAATAAAAAGTTTATTTCAATTATTACACTTTCATGTCTGTAATTTTTTGAAGTGTAAACACTTTCATTACAGTAATTTATTCAGAAACTGTTAAATTATATTGTGTTTTTCAAATTAATTACATAGGCATGCATTCCATTTAGTTAAAGAAAAAAGCAAAGTTGGAGATGATTATAGCCTTTATTTGTAAAAAAAATCCGAAAGAAGCTGCTTGATCTAAATTACATTTCAAATGTTTCATTTCGCAAAATATTTTTTCTGCGTTTACGCATATCACCAAGTTCTGAAAATAACGCATTTGTTTTTGTCCAGAAAAGTCCTGAATTGTACCACATCAATCTGCTTTCTAGGTGAAACAAAAACGATAATCTATAGTATCGTCTGTATAAAATGTTTCGTCTTCTGCAAGAATTGAATTTTGTTCATTACTGTGTATGATAAGTCATGTCAAACACAAGCTTTCACACACCTTGCCTCTGTTTAGAACCTGTGTGTTATATTTTTTGCAATTCTTTTTTTCTTTTGCATTTTCGTGGAAGAAATAATAAATTTAATTGTCTGAAGATAATGTATTTTCTTTTGAATTCTCGCATTATGTATGATTAGTCTTACGCTTTGCTCTAACTACATTGCTCTCGTTTGTCAGATTTTTATCCATTTATAATTGTTTCATTATTTCTTGCAAACTATTTATTTTGCAGTGCAAATATTTCTACTGTTAAGAGTTTTTCATATTTCGTTTCTTCTTTTTTTTTTGTTGGTACATAACACAGGTTTTATATTCGATGGTTTAATTTTCGCTAATATTCGCGATTTCAGTACCTCGCAAATTCACAAATGTAGTGAAAATTTCCTGATTTGAATTAAAGTTTATCTGAAATTATAGTCAAACTTGACGATCCCGGTTCAATCCTCATCATGGCCGGCAAAGTTTCTCCGTGATAATTAACCTGTAGGTCATTTGTCCCTCACCTCTGTAGCAAGTGAGGAAGTAGTCAGTCACTTGCGGAGAAATTGGTTAGTACACTGGTTGGATACCCAGGAACATTGGTTAGGTGGACTTACCGCCGGGATATGACTTTAGCTGTTAAACTCGCGTTAAACCCAATAAAACAAACAAACAAACTGAAATTATGGTACTTACTTATGTAGCTTTTGTAAATTATGAAGTTAACTGGCTGTACTTGATTTATGAAGGCCATTCACTGCCCGATTTGAAGTTCAAACGCGTAAAGAATAACCGTACTTTTCTTTTCAATTTGTTGTATTGGGATTGTCAGTGAGGCGCCTACAGTTTGAGTGGTCGTTAGTCACTGAAATTCAGTGTGAAACTGGTATATGCTACTTAAGGTAAACTGAAATTTTGAAATCTGCTTAAAATTAGCATTTAATGTGAATTTTAGAGAAAAAAAGCTGCATAAACTTGATTTTAAGGCCATATTCTTGTCAGAATGAACTAAAAAGAACAGATTGTGAAAAGTGACAAAATTTTGTTCCTTACAGTTTCTGGTATTTTAATCATATATACTTGTTTACTGTACGGTCAAACTTGAACAGAATGGTGCTGCTTGTAAAGTTTTTGATACAGAATGTTATTTTCAGGTCGATTTTAAGCCTTATTTCGCATGAAAACTTGAAATTTTACAAATTTCGTGCAAGATATGTCAGTGTAAATAGTCTTGGACGTGCCGGTAAGTTCTGATGTTGGGAATAGGGTATTGTACAGCTTGTATTTGCATTTTTTCAGGTTTTGACATTATTCTGTGTGAAAGTGTGCTAAGTGTGGTGTCAAGACCAAGTCATTGCTAGTATTCTTCAGAAAGGAAGTTTGTGAGACAGTGGGACTCAGCAATATATTGGTTCTGAAGCCTGAAATTCAGTTTCTTTGTAGGTAAATTAAAAGAACTCTTCGACCGTGGCAAAGGCAAATTCTATGAAACAGACAAGTCCCCTGATATTCAAAGGAATGCAATAGAGTCATATGCTTATTGTTCATCTGCTGTGAAACACTTAAATCAGCTAGTGCTAGATACCTGTTAACGCTACACTTTTTTCAGTATCCAGCTCATACGGCGTCCTACTGAACTACAGCCGAAACCAGTAAAATAATCAGCTTTCATTTGTTTCGAATTTCAAACTCTTGCTTCATGGTGAATGCATAGTTTGGATTACCTGCCCCTAACTTCTTTAAGGTAGCACATACCAGTTTCTCAGCCACACATTCGAATTGACAATGTAGCAATTATTAATAATAGGGTATGATGCATTAATTTATTTATTGAATTTCGAAACTAATGAAAGCAGGTTATGTCACTGGTTTCGGCTGTAGAAGTTCAGTTGGACGCTATGATTATGAGCTGGATACTGAAAAAAGCGTAGCCTTTACAGGTATCTAGCACTAACTGATTTAGACGTGCAATAGCAGACGAACAATTGGCATGTAGTGTAATGACTCTACGGTGTGCCTTTAAATATCTGGCGTTTTGACTGTTTTATAGAATTAGCCTCGGCCACGGGTCGAAAAGTGGGGCTTGGGAGTAGTCTATTTCTTGCAACTGATGTTTTAAGAGAAATTTGTCTGAAATTTATGTTTTTGTTGTAGATTGTCTTCACTCTTATAAGAACAACCGTACTTTTTCAGGTTGTTGTATTTGAATTGTCAGTATGACGCAAACAGTTTAAATGGTCGTCAGTCACTGAATTTCAGTGAGAAACTAATATCTGCCACATAAACATAGGGCCAGACACACGTTAAAAAATGGTGGAGCGCGATGGACAGTTAAAGGTTAGGAGAATCTTTTAATGTATTGATCACCTAGAAAATTTGTCTTTCAATAAAAAAAAACATGTCATTCTATTGTTCAAAGGTATTAATTACAAAATAATTGGACGGATTGTCGAAATCAATGAAGTAGAGATGAATTCGGACAAAGAAGTCATAACTGCAATTTCGGATAAAAAAAACATATTTTAAGATCGTCGTATCAACGGTCCATTTCAAGATTTCTTCAACTGGATAACGATAGTTAAATATTTGAAACTGAAGATTAATAAAAAAAATACAATATACATTTCAGAAAGGTAATCCATGTGGAAAGACCCAAGATAGAATGGCTGTTTTCTACGACATTACTGATAAAACCGGTACAAAAAAACCCGGCCCCAAGTCAATCCGGTCCCAAATTAGACAATTCGGCCTCAAAACGACCCGCCTCCAAGTCAACCCGGCCCTGATTTTTTCTTATTTTTTATCTTTACTTTTTGCATTAAACATTTTATCAGAAAAAAGTGGAATAACTACCAAGAGAAACAAAGAAAATGCTTACTAATAAAAGCAGAAGATACTGTCTTCAAATATTTTTATTATCATTAATTTAAAACACACAAACGAAACCACAAGCTTCGATATTTTTAAATGTCCACATAAAACAGAACCTTTGGTAAGTAGTGTTTGTAATCTATCATTTGATTTTCAACTCGTTCCAATACTTGTCGTCTGTTTCTTCTTCTTCTTTTTTTTGTTTCTCTTCTTTCTGCTTTCGGTCTGTCCATCTTAGACAACACACAAAGTAAGTCATAAGTTATTTTCAAAGACACCAGCTTAAAAACTAAACTTTCGTTATCTATAACAGGTCAGTTTCTACTGTTTGCCAATGTCAGGTAAAACGGACCCATTGATTAACCCATTTGGCGAATGACACGTGCATGCGTACATTCACACAACTGTAGATGTTTATAGTAACTCATTATTCACTGTTCTGTATTAAACCTTAAATGATGTTATTACATTCGCCAACAAAAAGCAAATAATGTCTTTTAACTATGATTCTATCGTGTCAATATTTTATAACGTAGTTTCTCAATTAATAAAGACTTATTCTATGTACATTGAAATAAAAGATAACTGAAATAATATTTTTTATAAATCAAGTTTACGTCCGAATTTACCAATTTTGGGGCCGGATAAACCAATTTTGGAGCCGATTTGACCAACCAGAAAATGTTGTGGGGCCGGATTGACCAATTTTGTTGCCGAATTGACCTACGGACGGTTTGATATGGGATCGGGCTGAATGTATAGATCAGCCGCCCTCATAGGATTGATTCTCAAGTGAACAGAGAGAAACGTAACAGGAATGATTCAACACCTACTGGAACCACTCCACAAAGATGCTTTGTAAAATTATTGTTCATTACAAAATAAATATTTTGACGAAAGGTCAATCAGTAGAGCTACAGGCTTGTGTATTAAAGCTTGCTGGTTGCAGGCCTGACTCATTGTGGCATTTTTCTTCACCCAACTGTGTTGCCAGTTGCAAGGAATAGGTTTGAGTGTACTGGTTAGAAACCCAGGAAATGCGTTAGATAACTGGCCTGTGCGATATAATTATTTAAAAACAATGTTGAAAGCGGCGTTAAACCCGAAACAATCATTCAATCATTTCGACAATTAATGATGTTACTGTATTTCAAGAACAATAGTATGATTGGGTTCAAATATTAATGCACTGTTAGATGCCTTTATTTGGAGGAGGCTGTATTTTTGAAAAATACACCTGTTCTGTTCTATTGCACACTGGTACACAAATTTAAATATGAAATATATATTTTTAGTTTTAAATGATGTTACATTTATTTTACGGATCTGAACCAAAGGAGAAACAGTGGGTATTCATGGAGCCGAAAAGGGTAAAAACGGTAAGCTAATAAACTTTTGTCTCCTGAATGGAATGCCAAAAAATAGTGTGTTATTTTATAACTATTAGATAATCAAGAAATCTATCATGTGTTCTACTTAAGTTCAGAGTTAAGATAAGCAGGAATTGATTAATTAATTTGACACAACTGAACTTCAAGGGTGTCTTCCAAGACTGGTTAGATATCTTAAGCATTTTGGCTTGCTAAATCAGATGATAAGATGATTTGTGTTGTAAATCTGTTAGGTATCACTTAACTGAGTTATGAAGCAGAAAATTTGAAAATAAGAGGTAATCAACACCATTATGTTTGCTGGTTGCAGATTTTATTAGTATTTTGTTATTTAGGAAAACAGTAAACTAGACTACGTTTAGTTTCATCCTATATACCATTTTTTTTTGGATTTAAGTTGTAGGATCAACCTCTAATGACAGTTGAATATTCCCGGTGGTAGGTGAAAACAAAGGTGTAATATTCAAACTAAAATATCTCTTGGAAGTTTTTGTTCTCACCAATACAAATTTCCATATTCTTTGTTACTGTAAATTCACTTTTCTTCAGAATACAGTGGATGGATGGAATCAACATGTTGCATGAAACTGCTTTATTAAAACGCCTCTGGTTTGATTACTAGTTCTCCAGTCAGTTTTCAAAATGGGCATCTAGGTTCAAAAGTTTTGTTTCTTTAAGTGTTTGATCGACTAGAAATTACCTTGAGTCACTCGAGAATGTTGAGAACTATGGAGCATTAATCTGTCTACTTCAATTCAGAGCTAATTGATGCTTTGAAAGAATTTGGTTTAATTGGGGTTTAACGCCAGTTTTACGGCTAAGCTTTGAAAGAAGGGAAATAATTCTGACATATGGGCGAAAATATAAATTTTCAGGTTGGTGTATCCCATGATAGAAAAAGCAGTGGATAAGTAAGTCATGTAGAGCACTGGCTTTGATCAGTCGCCATTATCCAAAACATTGCAAACTGACTACGAACATGTCACGGTTGATAGGAAGAATATTAACAGAATTTTTCCGATGGCTATAATTTGCACAGAAAGCAGCTGGTAAAAACATACTTGGTAAATATTGCTAATTATTGTGTAGTAAGAACAAAGTAATTCCTTAACCTGTCATGGTAATGAATGAACAGAAGTATGCCGATGTAGTTTAAATCTTAGATGATTACGAGACTCTTGTAGAATCTGTCCATGACATTAAAGGAATCCAAACAAATTACATTTACATAGGTGGCGACCAGCTGACACGTGAAATGTGTTTACGAGCTGCAGCAATGACTTTGTCTAAGAAATTTGCTAATTCACACTCAATAACATTTGAATTTTTCTGTCATCGAATGACAGTCCTGGAGACCATCTATCAAATTTTATATAAACATCTTGCACTGAGCCAGTTACACTGAATTCACAAAAGATTCAGCTAAGGCGGAAGGATGCAGATGGCCAAGACGTTAAAAATTATTAGAATCACTGCAAAGAGTTTGCAATTTCTTTCATTAAAGGATATGTTGTTCAGTTTACTTGTCATTACTTTAATGTAGAAGACACAGACACTGTCCCATGTATTGCATTACAGCTTTGACATGAGTGATTCTGACATACAAGACTGGCTAAACCAACTTGTTACAACCCATGGTTGGAAATATTCGGAAAGGAGTAGGGACCAAATCGCAACGTCTGGTCAGTGTGATGAAGACTATTCAGAACAGAATGACATGATTGAAGACTATAGTAGGGTTTCTTAGAATTAGATTTTATAATAATGGAACTTTATGATATCATAAAAATACCAGATAGGCATATAATACTTGCGACTATGAAATACTTTGTTGTTTTTAAACGCACATAACAACAGATCAAATCATGCTTTGACAATACTAAGACTGTTATGTCAACAATATGTTTTACTAAGTGAGAGGGCATGGCTGGGGCTTCCTATCCGAATTTGTTTGACATGTCAAAAAGAATCGAGTAATAAACGAATAGCTAAGCGGTCGAGAAGCGATCGCATAGTGATCGATTAGAAGATCTAGTTGATCGAGAATCAATCGTGTAACGATCTAAATTGGTCGGGTATACATCTTTTGCCCGATCTGTACACGATCATCTCGACTTTTACTCGAGCATTATCCGATCGCAACCCGATCAACTCGACCTTTGTTCTATCTATTGTAGTTATTGTAGAATAACTAGACTACTACCCGACTGCTAAACGACCGCACACGATCGCTTCCCGATAGTTATTCGTCCATACACGGGTTCACGTGAACAAAACAATATGAACTGATTTGACCCAGAAATGTTTGAAGACTTTATTCTGAACAATTTGATACACAACCATTCACGACTCGATTACGATCATTACGATCTTGTCGGGTGAAAATCTGGCAACAACCAAGCAGAGGTCCATTTAGTGTAGTAGAGATTGTGTATGACTCGCGTATATGTCTGGGTGATCGAAGAGAAGTCGGGATGTTGGTTTTGTTGGTTAACATTGGAAAATGGACTTTTGTCCAGGAAGTGGTAGAGATTTTCTGGAGCTCATCACTATACATTTGATATTTCTTAAAAAATGCCTTTTTATGCCAATATAATCTACATCTATTCTTTTGAATACGGGAAGAAGAAGAAACAATAATACACACTCGCACATGTACTGGCTATATTGACCTCATTTATTGACTTAGGACTCTTCCATTTCTGAGAATATTGGATACAGTGCACTTAGTTCATCTCGTTATAATGTGAATAAGATGTGACCTAATGTACGGCAGTAGAGGGAACATGGATATAAACTTAAAATTAAAATTTAGAAAAAATCAGATCTATAATATTTCATATTTGAAAAACATCACGGCGGTCAAAAGGTTTACGCAGTTGCGTAAAATGCGTAATGGGCGCTACGCCCTTGGTTCAACTGACCGCCATTCATCCACTCTCCACTGGACGTGTCCTTGTGCAAATTCCAGACGGTGAGTTCCTTGGATCTGGAACTGGACCAATCATTGGAAGTCTTGCATGACGATTATGTTCATGTAACCTATTACGCACCGTCTGGTCTAATAATCGAACCCCTGTAGCAAATTTGAACTCATTATGGAGACATACAGCTTTGGCCTGGCGGTTTCTCAGGGTCATGTTGACAATTTATCAATCCTGTGCTGAGTTGTACAGCGTCCACGTCCTTGCCCAGGGCATCTTGTATAGAGTCTTGTCTCTAGATAGCGTGCCCGAAGTCTAGCAACCACACTTTGACATACCTCAAACTCATTTGCCACTTGGCATTGGGACAGCCAAGTTCAAGCATCTGGACGGCCCTTGCTACGTCAACAGTGGAAAGATTACGTCGCACACTACTAACAGTTGTGACATTAAGAATTACACAGGAAAACACAAGATAAAATCTCATTGTGCCCAAAACAATGCCCTTTTTGCATATGAATAACATTCAAGTATGGCGTCTCAAAATGAAATGTGTACGCTTTAAGCCGCAACACTTAAACACGGCTTAAAATTGTCATAAATTCGCCCATTTGCACGAAGATTTTGAGGGGACACACTTCCATTTCATGTTCATGTATCAATGTACATTTTTGTGTGCATAAAACTACCCTATTCGCAAAAATTAAGTTATCCTTTAATTTTTTTGAGCAGTGTATAATTCTTATTTATTGTCTCCTAGTTTCATATCACTACAATTTTCACTGTCTTGATTCATAATAAAAAATGATCTTGTGATTTTCAATCCATTTAGCAAATTATTCCAATTTCAGCTTTATAATTCTATTGTTTCATGCCTTCTCCAGAGTGTCAATGAGCCACTTAGGTGTATATGTATGAGTGAAAGGCCTTACATATATAAGATCATTAATAATGCGCTTTTCATTTTCGTACGATGAGGAATTCAAGTGCTTTTTCCAAAAAATGCTGAGCTTCTTTTCTTTATACTTTGTTGGAGCACATGGATTTCAAAATGCCCTTGGTGAGTCGAACCAGGTGCTCCATTTGCAAGTCTGCTGGTGGGTGTTTATGTTGCTGCCTGGACCATCCCCGATCACGCATGCAGACCGAGCTAGACCGGTACCCGATCGCTTGATCGTGCTTGATCGAGTTGATCTGATCGGCGGTGTGAACACACCATAAACAACAAGAAAACACAAATCTTTCTTATTTCATTTATAATTTTCTATATTTTTCCAGAATGCTAACGAGTACAAAAAACAAGTGGTATTCCATGTTATTAACAACGGATTCATGTACAGTATTATTTTAAGGAGAGGCTTGTTAAAAACAAAATCATCTCCTGCACCTTATGATAACAGTTTTGACTGTTACCCATACACTAAACATGCTTTTACAATTCCAGTTTCTCAATTTTTCTCAAAATTTTATGATGGTCATCTTCGAAAATATTTAACGACATGTGTGTTGAAGAAGTTTCAATAATAAAAACTACTGACGACGAAGGCACGAGCACAAAATGTCTTTAACTAATTTGTACTTTAGCGACATTGCTGAAGTGTTCTGATAATATTTCCCCTTAATAACACTTGTTCCGGACTTCTTGTAAGCACCCCAAGCGTCCGTTTCGTCATTTTCTAACACGTAGGATCCGGTCTCAGCACGCACTAGGTAATATTCATCTGCATCTTCAACAGCGAATATTGTTCCCTTGTTCACCATGTCAGATATATGTACAGTATGATCAAGCCATTCTTCCTAACCAGGGCCTGCTGTTTCCACTGTTTTCGAAATAATTGTTTGTGTCATTCCTACAATGTTGTTATACTTACATATGTCCATAGGACCCAAAACGCAACTGTCACACTCCTAACACGACAGACTTCTTGTATGTAACATCGATTTTTCATCATGATGGACAATTACTTGATGTGTCGATCGTATTACATTAATAGGTCTATAGTTCCTTTGTTTTTCCCTGTCATTGTTTTCGCAGTACTTAAAAAAATCTCCTTTGACATTTGTTTGATTTTGTGTCTTGAACGATACTGTTGGCAAACTCGTAAAATCTCTGGAATTTTGAATAATTGTTCTATCTCTCAAAATAGCTAAATCGGCCTTCAGAACCCTCCATCCCCCTCCTGCATCCTGGAATATATTTTATAAGCTGTATTTATGTTATTTCTTATCAAAGTAAAGGGATTTCAACAGAATTCTGCCCTATCGCGAAATAAAAGAATCGGTGTGTTAATAGCGCCTTAATAGAAATTGTCTTAACGTCAGCGTACAAAAAACAGACGCTGTGGGACATTTTATTTTGACACGGATAAAATGTAATAACTTTTTGATTTACTGAATGATTTTTTTCAAAAACAAACAGCTTTCAGTAGCTGAATAAAATAATATTCAACTTCTCTTTTCAAAAGACGATGCAAATGTGTTACCTGTAAATTAAACAAAGTCCAAATTTTAAGTTCGTTTCAGTAATACTCATTACATGTAGCGTGACACATTTGTACTAGACATGAACAATTTATATGTACATTTCTAATTGAAATAAAATGTCAAATGTTTAAATATTCCGAATAAGTAATTGAAATTAATAAGATGATATAATAAAGATAATAATAATTAAGATAATAATAATTAAGATAATAATAATACATGTACTACTCTACAAGACTGATGTTGAACGCATTCTTGGTCAACTCAGCAATTTATCAACTAAAATAAGAGTTCTCATCCTCCATAATATTACATCCATATACCATTAATGATGAAAATTGCAATTTAAACAGAATTTATGTATTCTTTGTTCATAGATCCATATATGTATTGTTCAGAATATTGTGTTCTGTTATGCGTGAATGTACTGAATGTATATCAAGTTCTTATGTTACATGCTCATATGGGCCTTAACTTGCTTAATAAACTCAAAATTATAATAGACAAAATGTTCAAGACAGCTGAAAGAGGAACAGGTTTTCTTGAGAGGTAATCATCTTTTGTTTTAGGTCATGTTTTGCTAGTTTGTTTACATCACCAAAAGTAAATAAAATAATACAATTCATTTAATTCTTTATCGTGTCGTTGATAGTATATACATAAGTCTTTAGCAGCCAAAATCTTTTAGACAGTCAGTCTTGAGTACCGCAAATCCCTTAAGATCATTTTGGACATCAACGTCTCCATGTATGAACGGAAAAACAGAGATCATGGATTCGAATGAAAACTATGGAACAATTATTATCGAAGACAATTTATAATTTTCGAAAACAATGCCTTTTTTGCTGTTTCAGTTTTGCTTTATTTTATAAGTTTAACGCACGTTTTTTCGTGTTAACATCTGCAGAATCCCGAGTGGATTTAAGATTGATAGTATACACTGACGGCTTGTATGGCTATTTGAACTTACGTTGTGCTAAAATAGACCAAAAGGTAAATCAAACATTTTTATTTGCAATCCTTACGGTATTGTTTTTAGTTTTCGTGGTTAAAAAATAAAATGACAAGGTGACCGTTTGTTTATCTGATACATTCTTTTTATTTCAGGCCTGTATGTACTTCTTGAAACAAATGTCTACGTTTCGTCTATGTACATCACCGTCTTTCCAAGGCCAGGCTACATAATACCTGTTGTCACTGAATGTCAAAGACTCTTTGAACACATTCTAAGTATGCAACTGTCAACTTCAAAGATTTCACACCATGAAAGCATGTAACGTTTATAAAGTTTTTTTAGTTGATGAATCCTTCTGGTAACTGTTGAAGACGAATCTTCCCACTGACAACAACTGGTGTATTTCCCAAAATGAATACGTCCTTTACGTGAATGTATCCTCAAATCGATATACTGGGTGATAGCATTTCTTACAGCGAGTAGTATTCTACAGCAGATGGTTGCAGGCGTAAACTGTAGTGTTCTATAATAATTGTCCAACTGTATGTGTACTTAGTACAACACTAAATGTTGTTTCCATCAAATGAAGAGTATATCAAATCATCAGAAGTTCCTGGTAACTTCAATTAACTTAGCAGTGAGCTTCAAAACACTATTTCACGTTTCAAAACTTAAGCAATTTTAAGTGTTCGGTGAAACTGTCTATACTCACACAAACTGTTCCGTGTTCTGTGTTCAGTAAAAGAAAACTGAACAAATAATGACCAATATTCCTTTCAACTAAAATCACAGCGTAAAATTAATTTCACTACAGTCATTCAGGTTGAAATTAATTTCTAAGTGTCCACTTATTAAACCACGTTGGGCGCCATTTGTAACCAGGTTGGCTAAGTCCAGATTTTTTCTGAGATAGATAAATAAGAAAAAGCTATGAGTTGGGTTCTTTAGTTCTGTAATATGTAGTGGGCACTTTTAAGAAATACTTTTACAGACAAACAGATGAAGTCCTTGTCCATATCAAAATGTTGGAATGTACAACCGTGATAAGAATAGAACCCTGAAAGTAGAAATGTTAATAACATCTAAATATCATGGTGTACATGAAATATACATTACAATATAATATTATAGTAAATACAATTTGTGAATAGTCCATCTACTTTCTTCACTAAACGACATACTCTTTACCTACATCTAGTGGCCACTTCACACTTTAAATAAAACAATATACATAGTATGAGAACATAACTTTACATCATAATTATGTAGTTTACTAAGTTATACAATCATATACAAGTTCAATCAAACATACCAATTTTGAATCAGGCTTCTCTTACACAACCTCCCAGACTCTCACTGTGATGTTTAGTGGCTGTACTGCTGTAAATTACAAACAACAGTGAATAAAAGAAAGGTACAGTGATATCTGAGGATTACTGCACGATTAGTAAATATGCTGCCATCTTGAATTCTAACATTCACTCAAGAATTATACTTTTATTCAATTACAGTTTTATAAATAACTAAAATAAAAGAATGCTTGATAGAACTGACATAGGAAACACTAAAATAAAACATACCACTGAAGAATTCTCAAAACCTCCTAAAACAACAGACACTGCGAAAAATACACCAATATACGGAAGTGTACAATCCCGTATATTTTAGATATACGGACATATACGGGACGTATTCGCATAATATACGGACATAATATACTAATCCGTATTCGGAACATCGGGTATACGGGAACTCCGTATATTTGTCACTACAAATACGGATTTCCGTATTCTTCCAATATACATGTATGTTTATGTGTCCGTATATTTGTAATATACGCACAGTACAAAATCCGTATTTCAACCATATACGGGCTATAACAACATATAGTTTACTAGTATACGGAGGATATACGGACTTGTATTTTTATAGAATACGGGAAAGCTTAAAATCGTACATGATGCATATACGGGATAGAATACGGACTATGTATACTAGAGATATACGACGAATATACGGAAATGTATTTTCATAGAATACGGAAATGCTTTAAAGCGTATATGACACATATACGGGTCAAGAATACGGACTTTGTATACTGTAGATATACGTAGGAAATACGGAATTGTATTTTCAATGAATACGGGAAAGCTAAAAACCGTACATGACACCTATACGGACTTATTATATTACATGTACGGATCAAGAATAAGGACATGATATATTACAGGATACGGGAACCAAATATAGACTGATAATATACATGCACATGATGTGCAGGATAATTTTAAGTAGTTACTACTCATTTCTAGAACGAACTAATTAAGATCCTCATCGTATCTACTTGAAGCATACGAAAAAATATAGACCTGCAATGTCTGTGAGAACGGTAGGAAACATACCTTTTTTAACTAGATATACTGACAGTAAGTTTACTTTGGCGTACACGAGATATGCCATCAGCATGATAAAAAATAACTGAGTAACTTGTTAAGGATGAGGAATTGCACAAACAAAGTAATTCAAATTAGTTTTGAATTTAATGAATAGTATTTTATAAACAAGTTTATCAATAAATGTAATATGATCATAAAAGAGTAACAATCAATAATAAAACCAAGCATATTGCAATGATAAGAACATAACTGAAATCAATCTTGAAGTTACGCAAACTATGACTAGTGAACCTTGGCTACTTAGAAACATATATTCAAATTACAATAACATATGTAATATCAAAGATTTGTCAACTTATGCCATTGGTATTGTTTCATACGTTATCGTTAATCAATAGAAATCCAAGTATCACTGTATGTGTATGTAGTCACGGGTCATTGTTTAGCTGTACTACATATAAATGAGAAATATTTTTAAAAATCTTATAAAAACTATGTGGAAGTGTCATTTTTACTTGCTACGATCATAGCTTATATATAAGACCCAGTTTCAAGTGCACAGATAAACATACTTAATTACTGGATTATTGTGAGTTATTTCACTGTTTCTAACACGGACATACATTTAAAACATGCATTTCATAAAGTTTTATTCTTTTTGTTCTTTTATTCTGCTTCATTGTCTTTTGGCTGTGACTTCTTCTGGGACTCGTGCAAGACTCGCATCTGCTCCTGCAGCTCTGCAAAGGCATCATGAAGGTCCATTTGTCTGAAAATACAAAATGATAGTAATTATTTTGTATTTTGATTAATTTTCAATTATTACTTTTAAACATTTACTGTCCGTGTTTGATCGCTTTTGCATACAAAATTGTATTACCTATTTTGAAATTGTTATTGTCATGGAAAGATGCTGGAATGATCAAGAGTTGTATATTTCATCAATTAATTACTCTCATTCTTACTATTGTTTGTTTGCTTTGTTGAGGAACTAGGAACAGGATGTTACACATTTTACAATTTCATTACCAGTGCGTCTTATATAATCATATTTTGTATTTAATTAATAAAATCTTTAATTTTCTTAATTTTGATTTCGATCATGAAATAATCGCTAATCTGTGGTTACTTATCTAATTGCCGACATTTGTGAATGTTTAACCAAATAATCAATTATCTTTCAGGGCTTATTCACATAATTATTCAGTCTCACTTATCTCTTAATATGCAAAAGATTTACTGAAATGTCGGTAACATGATTTTATATAGTAAAAACACGGAAAAATTGGTAACAATAAAAATACTGTATGTACTCATAAAGGTGATAAAGTTGGTGTGAAAAGGCATGAAAAGGGTACACTGCTGATCATAGAAAGGTGCTAACGACACGTGTCGGTCGTTAAATAGGTTATAAATTTGTCTCAGCAAGTAATTATATAATATGTGTTTGTCATGCAATTATCATTATAAAGTGTTTGTCATGCAGTTATCATTATAAAAATTATTATAACTGATTCTCAGATTTTATAACCATAGTTACTTTTTCGCACTTAAAATGACGCCGAAGGAAGTAATGTATTCAATGATTACGGCTTGATCTTTGATTTAAATCGGTTTATGATCTAATATCGGCAATGTATTAAAATGAAAACACACTTAAAATATATCAAACCTTTACAATATACCGCAACACATCAATACTCGATACTCGATACATCACTTATTAATATATTTTTATATACAACTATATATTTATAGAAACTGCACAAATACACCAATTAATATCGGTCATCAAAGTGGCTTTTCACACCAACTTTATCACTATCTCAACTGTATAAAATTACCAACAATATTCTTTAGGTACCGATTTCTCTGGGGTTTTTTATATAAAATCGTGTTACCAATAATGAAAGAAAATTGCCGTCATAAAAAAGCGATAATTTGATTATTTTGGTATTCAACAGAGAAAGTCTTGTTTTTATTCTTCTTTTCATTTAAATTTATCATTTAATATAAATCTAATGACCAGCAGTACTCTTATCATCATATTCTGTTTAAAAATAATAGAATTCAATTCAAAACATAAAAGAGTAATCTTGTTTCAAAAAATAAAATCAATTTCTAATTTTCATATTTAAAGATCATGTACGTATACGTTCCTGATAAATGTATTTTTTTTTTCACGAATACATGGTGGATTTCGACGTTGATTCAAGGTTAGTAAGTGGAATGTTCTTGAATGACAAAGTAAATCAAAACAATCATCCAATTATCACTCATCTCTGTTAAAAACTATTTTATAACAGAAGCATTCGCAGTGTAACAATAGTTTCAGTTTATTGGCAATCAGCAGCACGACAACAACAACAACAACACACTTTATTAGCAAATCGACATAACACATGTCTTTGGCTAATGCACAGTGAACCATTTTTACAAATATAGTTCATGCGCGACACACACATATAAACAAAAAGTTAGATATGGTATCCATTAACATGTAATTTGAGTTAATAATGGGAATGTAATAAACGAAATAATATGTATTTATTAAATAGTGTTTCTTATACGATACGCTTTTGTCAAAAATTTACAAATTCCTTAAATCTTTTTTCTTCTTTTTCGATAACATAAGATTTGTGAATTTTCTAAGATCGGGCCATGCAAATTTTGGGAGGTAGGTATCTCGAATAAGCAATATATTTGTCTTTGGCCATTTATACACACACACACACACACAATAAACAAAACTAATAGCAATGACAATCACATGCATTAAAGTATACAGATAATAAAAAAAACATTACAAAATCTTTTTACTTTGAGATGACGTTAATGCATTGAACTTTTGTATAGTAGACCATGAACATTGACCTAAGTTTTTGGATCTTATACAGCTGTATCCAGAGCAACATAATATAAAATTATCTTCTAATTCTACTGTTTTACTACTAATTTCTACTAATTTTACTGTTTCTTGATTACATACCTTACACAATCTTTTATCTCTTTCTAGATTGTTATTCCTTCCTAATTCTATCTCTAAGGTATGTGAACATAATGAATCTTGTCATTTGAATACATCTAAATATTTTTCAAAACAAAATTCAGTTTAATATCTGCAAAAGGAATTTAATTTTGACGTTGAACAACAATTTACCGAACTTACACCCGTTTAAAAACGGAAGCATACCAAAATCAGCATAAGCGATTCCTTGCAGGGCATGATCAAGCATTTGATTCCAAGCATGAGTTCAGTAAAACTGAAAAGTATTATACAAAACCTTTGACTTACCTCATTTTACTTTCAAAACGACGAAGTCTTCGATAAAAGGCAATTTTTGAGATATGAATTGCTGAAATCTGCTTCTTCCATTTCGCGCCCAAAGAAATGATTGGATAGGTGAACACAAGCTATACTTGATTGGTGCAATCTGATCACATGAAATAAACCCACGCTTCCTTTGATTGGTGGGATTGATCACATGGAATAAACCCACGCTACCTTTGATTGGGGCGATCTGGTCACATGGTATGTGCCTTGTTACACTGACTCTTTCTCGTCTTGGGGAAATAATTGTTATAATAATAAATTAAACTTGATAATATGGTTTTCTTGGTTGGTGTTGTCGCATAAATACCCTGGTATCTCGATCCACCTGCGCAAAAATATTTATCTTGTAGGGCTAGTCTTGAGAAAAAAAAACGTATCATTGCAAATAATAAAATAAAAAATGAAGACTTTAAACACCTCTGACTTTGCGTGATGCCTAAATTATGATAATAACTGAGTGAAACTCTTTCAATATAAACTGTTAGCCTTTAAAAGCTGTTTTTAATGTATGAATATTGATCATCACCGAAGATCTTATATCTGCTTCTGAAGTTATAGCGCACATACAGACCGTTCCATAACTGATAAATTGAACGCCGCCATTGTGAAGGTCACGTGACTGTCCGCCATTAAAAGGTTGCTTAACTTTGCTGTGATGCCTAAGTCTCGTAAAACATGGTATAACTTTAGCACATTTCAAGGTGACACGCTGTCTTTTATCGCGAGAATTTTGTGACAGCATTTTATTGTATTATTATTACTTTTCTGTATGTTTTATTCCTGACTTGAACATATTATTAACTTGAATTATTAAAAACATGAAAGACGGTGAATAAAGACCATCGACCGTGCAAAATTAAAGTTTAGTTGTGTAAAACACATATAACTGTTCCTTTTCAAAAGTTGAAAATATGATTTCAATTATTTGAATACCTCTGAAAGTTTACAAAATGGACAAATTGACAAAATTAAATATTTCGCTCATCAACCGCATGTTGATTTAGAATGTTAACTAAAACTTGTTTTATTCTATGATACAGTTTCAAACAATACTTGACAATAAAAGTGCATTATTTAGCGCTTCTATTACTATCACACTCTTTTGTCTTCCGCGGTGTCCTGTGGTGAAGGGGTGTAGTTACGTAATATGGGGGTGACATACTGGCTTTGTTTTGATAAGTCACCGTTAATTGTCATTGTCGGTGTTCCTTGATCAGTCACAGTAAAACACTTTAGTTAACAAATTTTGCTTTTGAGAAAATGCCTGAAGGCTATAACACATGGTCTTCAATTGTTCCTGGGTGTAATAAAAATTTAGTATCTGCTGCTGAATGGACCTTTTCTCTAATATTTATTTCTTGCATTTCGGATTTTTGTGTGTGCAAAATATTGATATGTACAGCATTCGAGTTTATGTATGCAGAAAAAATAATAGCTTCAATGCACACGTTTGTAAGATATTGATCTTACAAATAATACGTTTGCTTTCTTTTTTCTTATTTCTAATATTATTGTTGGTATATTTAATGTACTACGCAAAACAAAATAATTATGACACCCATGTAACTGTACCCTTTTATTCAGATTTCTTTTAAAGATAGAAACATGTTCTTCTTAAAAGCAGTTTTTCGTGAAATGTTGATAAAATAAAAAGAATTAATCTACCGGAGAATACTACTAGAGCTTAATTTAACAGTTCATCAGATTGAGATGTTATCTATGATTCGTCTAAGTAAATTGTAACTGTAAATTGATTATTCGTTCTATATGTTAACTGATAATTGATATCTCATAACAAACAAAACTTTTTGTTTATTGTTATAACATACAGCAAACAGTTTACGCTAGTTTAATGTTATGAAGCTGTTTAACATTCTGAAGCAAAATCTTAAATGTTGTATTACTGGCTTAAATTTCTTTGCTGTTTATAAGTAATCATGCTTCACCATAGGTGAAAAAAAACGATGTCTAACCAAAAACATGACAGTTTACATCTGCATGTTCGATGTAATCAATGCAAAGGCAAACTAATTATTTCAACAGAAGGTCTTTTTAAGAATAATTGAACCTGCTACTTTTGTTTAATTTTTAAAAGTCATTATGGTTTAATTTTCCTTCAAAAAAGACAGAAGCACAAGCAGACCTAAGACGAAAGAGCACATTGTAAGTGTAAAAAATATCACCATAGAATACTTCCTTTAAATCGCAATATTGTTTTAAGAAAAAGCACATCACTGTTACGCATTATTAGATCAGCCAGCAAAGAAAATTTTTAACGAGAGGTACGGTTTGATTAAATTTAGTTAAAAACTTGAAAACCCTGCTATGAACTATGATCCATATCCGGCTTTGATAATCCAATACTGCAATTTGGTTAAGACAATAAAGCACATCACTGATCATCTTGGAGATAAAAAATATAAAATAGACACGGGCAGATTAATTAAAGTTAAGTCGGTTTCATCTTAATTTCGTTTTCAAGTTTGAGACGCCTGCATTGGATTATGTTCTATATCCGGCATCAAGAGTGGGATATAGTTTTGACAGAACCCCCCCCCGCAGGCAAAAAAAGAAGAAAAAAGAAAAAAAAGAAAACCATTACTCATTATTACAAAAAGAAAATATTTTGCTATATAAAGATCCTTAGTTTCAACTAGTAATTATAACTCTATATAACTATAACTGTGTAACTATGACCGATATTATTTTCAAATATACGGAATGCTGTATTCGAGTAATATACGGACTTGCAAGCATACTCCCGTATTTCAGGAATATACTGAATAGTATTTCAAGTTTCTCTTATTAGTAAATATACAGAAACCCTTATTTGAGCAGTATACTGACTTGATTTGATATGCCCCTCTTATTCAATTATAATCTAAATAATCAAATAATTGTTATAATAATCATTACTTTTCCAGTTTACAGATATAATTTTTATTTGTTGACTTCTCAATCAGTAGTTTTCTAGAGATGTTCCTTCTTGAAAATAATGACCTCCGAAATATTTTACATGTTTCCAAATTTTTAAGCATACGGAATGCCACATTCGAGTAAAATTTGGAAAACAAATATCGTGTTTTAGACACATAATAGGTTCCATTATTTACAAATTTATAGAACACCAGATTTGAGCAGTATACTGACACCCGTATTTCAGTATATACGAAAAGTACATTGATTATTGTTTTCTTAACTTTCAAATAAAGGGAGATATGTAGTTTAGCAGTATACGACTGTTCATGAATATGCAGTCTTTTTAGATTCACGTATTTGTAAGAATACGGGATGCCGTTTTTTAGTAATATACGGACTTATTATGACGTTCCCGTATTTTAGAAAAATACGAACACCGTATATCTAGTTTTCCGTATTTTGTAAGTATACGGAACACCGTATTTTGGTCATATACGGATTTGCTGGATATACGACACCGTACATCTCCGTATTTTATGTTTTCCGTATTTTTACCCGTATGTTAATGATATACGGAATTCCGTACACTCCCGTATATCCACATATTTATCGCAGTGAGAATGGTTACGACATGCTCCACAACAACACCTTCACTCAGCAAAAATACTGAACACACTGATAACATAATAAATGACCCAAGGTGACCCTAACCTTGGCGGGAAATGTCACAGCTGAATGAATATAGCATGAAATGTCAAAGGGAAGCAATTTACAAAATCTACAAAATAAAATCAAATAAGGTTGATAGAGTTGTCTTTCTTGTAGAGAGGTAGAGAGAATCACATACAGAAAATACCACTCGGTTACATATACAAATGGCATTTAGCTTCCAAAATTTATCAACATCTGATGGTGTTGATAGGCATTGATCAATTTCACTATGCACTTCGGTTTTTGTTATGTTTGTTCCGTTGTTAAGTATCAACATGTTCAGATCATTATCGTAACAAGCATTATCATTTTCTTTTATGGCTGTAAATTGTCCAGACAAAATCCACCCAAACTTAAATGCCAACAAAAACAGTCCACTTTGCACTTCGATTTTATGTCCACAAATTATGTCGAGATAATAGTCGTTTCCAATCAACATATCTATTCTCTCAGTGTCCGTTTATTCAGGCAAAGTATCAGCTAACTCCAACTGATGAATAAGCAAAAGCTACGATGATGTATATTTGTCTCATTACAATATACACACTTTTTGCGGCTTTTACAATCAACTGAGCTATGGTTTTCTTTTAGACACTTGTAACATGAACCTCTTAGACACTGTTTTCTCTCTTCAATCGTTTTTGTATTTTTGGCACTCATCAGACCAATGTTGCTTTGCACAAAACCTACACTTCCTTTTGTCTTCAACTTTTGAAACATTTACACTTAAAGCACCCTGTGACATGTGAACCAAGATTAGGACATGATCTTTGAACACCTGTCATAATGTTTCTATGTCTGTCAGAAAATCTTTCTTCAGCATTATGTTTGTTGATTTCACTTTTCCTAGACTTTCCAGAGTCTCTCTTTGCTAATCCAGCACGTTCACATGCAGTAACATAATTACTCAGTAGTTTTTTCATAAGATCTACTGTCCATTTTTTCTCTGGTCCTTTTGAAAATTCGAGATGTTTAAGTACACTGCACGGACGTTTGGATTTCAACACTGAGACAATCAAATCCCGATTGATATCCTGATCAACGGCTACTAAACTTCGTAAATGCTTGTCACTCGTATCAATTAATGATCTTAGGCTTTCAACCGTATCGTTCGCCTGTCTTAGACTTATGATTCTTGAATAATGCAAGTCGACAGTTTCTTGTACATTTCCATAGCGCCTTTTCATAATATCAATTGCTTCTAGATAATTTTCATTTGAAAGAGCAACACCAGAAATAGATGACCTTGCTTCACCAACAAGCTTGCTGTGCAAATAATTGAATTTATCAATGTTGCTCAACCCACTGCTTTTATGCACAGAACTTTCAAAAGACTGCCAAATCTCAGTCCATTTTAACCGGTTGCCATTAAAAACATTCATTTCAAGTTTTTAGTGTTTTACCGAGGTAGCTATTTGTTTTAGCACAAGAATCACTCAGTTTTTCAAGCATTTGTCTTTGCATATACAGTTACTTATGCAATTCAGTATTTTCTTTTACATCTTTAACATCCTTTTTTGCTCTTGTTTCATTTCACACACATTATCATGAAACACTTCAAGGTTTACAAACATATCCATAGACCTCCAAACTGAATCTTCACTTTCTATCTCATCAAATATGTCCGCATTTTCAACCTCTGCAAGCTCAATCAACTTTTCTGATTGGACCTCAAGTTTAGAAAAGTAAATTTTTATTTTCTTTAGTGACATTTCAATTTTTGCTTTTGTCTCAGTCAAATCAATGACTTTCGAGTCTAATTGTAATAACACAGACCCATCCTTTATTTCTTTTGAAAGAAGGTTTACATACCTTGTGCGAAGTGCTTTTAAATGTTTAAGTTCTGGCATCTTGTTACTTTACTTTTAATAACATGCACAAAACACCTTTAAGCAAAACATTTTTAACACTTTTCAACACTACTGCAACACCTTTTCTTACACTTGTGTCACGTTTTGTTCTTCGCACTGGTATTCTTCTTTAAACACTTTCTATATTTCCTTTATTTTCTTTTTTCAGACACTTTGAAGCTTTTATCACATTTCACTTTCAATCATTTGGAAGTAATCACTTTTGTACGTGTTAACATCACGCGTCAAATACTGCGAAACACTCACTACACAGAAACTCCATCCTAAGCTTCACCTTTTCACTAACACTATATACACACTTCTATTTTGGTTCACTAGTTTTCCCGGGTTCTGGCACCAAACATTGTCGTGGAAGTAATTCATTTTTTTTTATTTTATTGATTTTCTATGATTTTATTTTTTAGAGTTTTTATTTTTTAATTAGACTGAAGTTTTTCACCTTCAATATTCCACAACAAAGAAATTCAAATTGTTTTACGGTTTATTTAACTTAACACATATCTATTTATCCAAATAATCCGTAAAGCAATACATGAAGACTACAACAGAAACTAAGACTGATAGAATCAAAGCGCTGAGAGCACTGGAGTTGTTCGGGATCTGTAATCTAGGTGTTTGAAAGCCTACTGTATTCTCTGAGAACTGTAATATTCTCAGTTAATCTGGAACAAGAGCTTAACTTTCAAAGTCAATCAACCCTGTAAGGTATTGAAAACACTGTTTTGCGCTTTAAGCACCACTTTGTGATATCATTTCATCTGTGAAGAATATCTGGCTAAGTTACATCAAAATCCTGTGAAAAATGGCTGAATTACAGAGCGGATGTAACTGTTTTTTCATAACTGAACTGTTTTTCTGAAACATTATCATTCATAATTGATACAGGCCACAGAAAGAAAAACAAACATTAGATTTAGTTCTTTTATTTATAAAACATTACAGTCAATACAATTCGTTAAATTATAATTATTATCAGGTTTACAAGACATTACTTCATACATGTACCATATTTCAAAAGTCTCAGCATTGTGGATCCTAACAGGAAGATTTTGAAAAATATGTCAATGTGTAACACCTGACCAAAAAGACGGAGCCAAAAATGACCACATGGACTCAGTTTAACAATCTTGGCAGAAGTCAATAAGGAAATCCTTCATGCAAAATCTAAAAACTCTTGGCTGTACAAGAATTAAAATAATATTCTTTTACGTTAAACATATGAAATGGGCTGTACAAGAATTTAAAAAAAATATTCCTTTAGGTCAAACATATGAAGCCCTGGGTGGAGACAAAAATAATAAAAAGTAATATTCTAGATTTCAGATTTCGAAGCCTTATGTTTTTGATATAAAGATTTTTAAGTTTGCTTAAAAGTCTATTTAAAACATGTAACCACATAGGCTGGAACAAAAAATAACCTATCTTAAAAAATCTTAGTAGTGGTCCAATGCTATTTACAGTATGTATGCTTAGAACTATAAGCCTTGTACTTTCATACAAAAGCTATTTTCAAGATTTTCCTAAATATTTCTATATAAAACATGTGACCTCCAGGATGGAGGCAAAAGTGAACACGAAAAATAATCAATGAATTCCACTACAAATTTCACAGTACAAACTTTTAATCCAAGGGCATACAATGTAGTTTACAAAACATTCAAATATAAAATCTATTCTTCAGTGCAGAGCCAACCTCACTCTTTAATTAGGAATAGATTAAAAATTATGCAGTTTCATTCATTTGCTAGAATTGCTTTATGTAACTTTTTGATGCAGTCATTAACTTTCGGTTTGAACTTCCAATGGAGCATTGCTGGACAAAATCTTTAAAATCTAACCAATCAATTTGTATATTACAAATAACCTCCCTTGTCTTATGGATGAATGCGGAGATAGGCAATGTAACAGACAAAGAGACCTTTTCCATTTTTGATTGCTTTGACATTTAATGGGAAAAAAACCTTAGCTACAACTGGCATGAAAAATATTTTTGTGTTTTCTTCAATACAAGATATGACTGTTTTATTATTAAGTCTTTGAATTTTAGTGTTGAATTTCCTTTTTCAAAAAGAACAGAGTGCACTCTATTAATACTAACTGGCTTGCTTTTCAAGGATTGTGCAGGTTAGTGTCCAGATAGTCAAACCAAGCCAAATATATACCAAGATCTAGCACTTAAGGTGATGAATACCACCAGATACCGCCTTGACACAGTAGTTTCTTAATATATGATTTGTCTGCAATAATATTAAACAACTTGGCTGAAAAATTCAAAAACAAACTTCTGGGGTAAGTTAAATCAGCAGTATATTCAACCATATGAATAAACACATACAATTTAACCATCCTGCAAAAAACTCGCCAGAATACAAACACTACATGCAGAGGACAAGCAAATCTGTGCCAAGTAAAAAAACAATTTGATTATACTCCAATTGTTAACTGCTAAAGAAAGCACATACAAACTTATACTAAACAACATGTAATGTCTATGGTGGTTATTGGTGGTACAATGTTTAACTGAAATCCCACAAATATTTGCCAAGACAAAGCACAAACTAGTATTGAATGGCCTCAATGTGAAGAATAAACACCAGAGTCAGACTGACGGAATGACACAAATTCAATTTACCTCCCAAAAATTCTATTCAGTTGCTATAAACATCATGGACAAACCTTTTATCCTTTACATGTAAGAAAAATAAAAGGGCCATAACACACTGATAATTCATTTGACTAGAATACAAAAATGACATGCACAAGTAGGTTTGGTTCTTATGACTCTTACGAAGTATTATCAAAATCTTACATACGGTTGCTAAGAAAAATCATGGACAAATTTATATATTAATAAAAAAAAAAACATAAAAAGCCCATACCTTAGTGAAAAATCATGGCAGTGGAATGCCGCAACAAGTATGCTTGGTACTTAGGATTCTTGCAAATTATTATAAAAACCTGAATTATAGTTGATGAGAAATAGTCCTTACAAATTGGTGTGTAATCATGACCATAACTTAGGGAAAAATAATAAGAATGGAACATGACAATGATATGCACAAATAAGTTTCATACTTACGACCCTTGCAAAGTGTTATCAAAATCTGAGAAATAGTAGCTGAGAAACAGTCCAGACAAATTTTGTCTACAGACAGTTGGATGGATGGAGGGACAGACCAACCAACTGACCAAAATATGTGAATAAAATATAGCCCCCATATCTAGGTGTGTATAAATGACAAAAACAATTATCAAATTTAATCTATCAGAAAATGAGCATTAAAAACTATATAAAAACCACTTTCCTAAAATTTACACTGTGCTTGTACTAAGGCTAAACTCTTATGACAGTGTATCTTTCTATAAATTTTAAGCACAGGGATGTCAAACAACTTTTATTCTGATTAATCTGAAAAAAAAAGATTTAAGCATAACTTCTAAACAAATGACTGTATCTTTTAAGATGGTCCATTGACGTAACTGGTTGGTCACCTAATACACTCCTATCAGGATGAAGTGAACTGACCTCTGGTCTTCTTTCCAACAGCTAGACAAGCCGGTTGCTTATACCCCTTCTCATACAATGTAAAGTTCACAATCACAGATAATCAGGGTAGTTTTGCATACTCCTTTTGCCAAACTGCACTCAATTCACTGGAAAAACAATATGACATGAAAGTAAATTAGAAACAGTACATCAACCATTAATTTTTCTATTATAAATAAAAACTTAAAATTGCTTTAACTATCATACTTTCACTGAATGAACTGAGCTAAACAGTTTGAATAACTTCAAAATGTTTTAAATGCATTTTGTATCTTTAGATATATATTATTACATGTAAATATTTAATATTAACATTTCTGTCTAACTGTCAAGCATTTATACATTCAATGAATTTATTTCTCCTCTTTTTCGGTCCTTCCTGAAATTTTTAATGGTTTTTTGTTGGTTCTAGTGTGAATATACCAACTGGCAGGAATACTGCAGGAATCAAAGACAGCTGACAACTGAAGTAAAATGCCAAGTAAACAAGAGATGTTTGTATAACATATATGCCCTTCAGCGCCTTATCCCTAGTGGCAGCCATGTACATTGTAGTTTTGAGAAGCTGGGACCAAGAGTTCTATAGTTAGTAACTGATCAGAAACCAGTTTGCTATTAAAGTTCACTATGACCTTGGCCTTTGACCTAAAAAGCTATACGGGTCATCTTCTGGTTATGGCCAACCTATATACCAAGTTTCAGGAACCTGGCCCCAAGCATTTTTTAGTTATTTGTCAGAAACCGTTTTGCTATTTAAGTTCATTAAGACCTTGACCTTTGACCTGAAAATGTACAGGGTTCATCTACTGGTAACGAACAACCTACACATTAAGTTTGAAGAACCTGAAACCAAGCCTTCCTTAGTTATTCATCTGAAACTGTTACGCTATTCAAAGCCACTGTGACCTTGACCTTTGACCTGAAAAACTACAGGGTCATCTACTAGTCATGACCTACATACTAAGTCTGAGGAAGAGGGGTCACAGGATTCTCTTGATATTAATTGGAAACTAAAAGTCTACTGACCGACTGACAGACATTTGCAAATCTATATACCCCCTCATCTTCGATGGGTGTATAAAAGCCAAATCATTATGAAATATTACAGGCTAAGATCAATCAAGCAACCAAAACTTTTGTGAAGAACTAAACATAAATCATACTTACCTGAGCTGACTGTCAAAACAGAATGATGTATGTAATTTAGAAAAAAAACCTGAAAATGATCTTTACCTGCTACTTTTTTATTTTTCCTTTACAAAGGAATTACCATGCTTCAGTTTCAGTCAAAATTTTAGCACTTGGTTTGTTTGGCCATTCATGGTTTTCAGATAGAATCAACTCATTTCCTGCATAATCATAGTTGCCTTTTCAATAACTGAAATCTGAAAAAAAACATGAAAAGCATACTGAGAATATATTTTTTGCAAGCATGATGAATGGATTATAAAATGAAAATCATAATCAAGCAACACTGAACTCAAGCAATAATCTATCTTTACTTTCAATTTCTTTGTGACCTTTAAAAGAGTAATATATTTGCTTCAAAGTTTTTATATTTACAAATCGGTTTTCCACTGAATTATATGAACTACTTAAGATTACAACTGGCTACCTCACTTTCAAAGCTTCTGTGAAGATGATATAAAATTTTGAGTTTTCATGCAAAATTATACATTCTGTATCAAAAACGTTACAAGCAGCAATATTCTGTTCAAGTTTAACCATGCAGTAAAAAACTATACCATTAAAATACCAGAGACTGTAAGGAACAAAATATTGTCACTTTCACAATTCAGATTACCTCCCCTGTTCTTTTTAGTTCATTCCTACAAAAATATGGCCTTCAAAAACAAGCTGCTGCAGCTTTTTTGTCAATGCATAAACAAGTCTTCTCTAAAAATCACATTAAATGCTAATTTCAAGCACACTGAAAATTTCAATATTACCTTAACGCAACAGATACCAGTTTCACACTGAAATCCAGTGACTGACAACCACTCAAACTTTAGCACTTCACTGACAATCCCAATACAACAACCTGAAAAGAGAAGTACAGTTATTCTTTAAGAAGCAAAGACGATCTTTGACAAAAACAAAAATTTCAGATGAAACACTTCCCTTAAACATCATTTGCAAGAAAGAAACTGCTCCCAAGCCCTACTTTTTAAACATTGGCCGAGGCAAATTCTGTGAAACAGACAAGTTTCCTGATCTTCAAAGACACAACATTGAATCATGACACTACACGCTTATTGTTCTTCTGCTATTTCACACCTTAAACAGATAGTGCTAGAAAAGCTACCTGTCAACGCTACAATTTTTTCTGTATCCAGTTGACTGTTCATACAAAGTCCTACTGAAATTTTACAGGCAAAGCCAGTGACATAACCTACTTCCATTAGTGTGTAATTTCAAGCTCCTACTTCACATTGAAAGCGATTGAGCCTGCCTGCTTAGCTCAATAGGTAGAGCATTGGATTAGTAATCCATCAGTCGTTGGTTCGACCCCTGGGCAGGGCAAAATTTCTCCGTGACAATTGATCTCAGACATTGAGTCTAATGTTCATTTGTCTCTCACCGCTTATTCAGAGTAGATCATGTGGGAACAGTAGTCAGTCACTTGTGGAGAAATTGGCAATTACTGGTTAGTTATCCAGGAAAACCGGTTAGGTAGACTGACCGCCGAGATCTGTTGAAATTGGTGTTAAACCCCAAAACAAAACAAAAACCGATTGCATTTCAATACCTTTCAATAATGAAAACATATGAGTACATCATCCTGACCACTCTGAATACCAATATCTTCATGTATTAATTATGTATTCATGCATCATACCCTATCATTAATATTTCTACCTGGTCAAATCAAGTCGAATGTGTGGCTGGCTACCCCTGTATGCTTTAGCTTGTTTTCCACTGTATATAACGCTTGAAATATATGCTAGTGTCCAACACTACTGTCTGAAACTGTAATTTACTGTATTTCGGACTGACTTCATTTCAAGGGCCTCATTTCAACAAGATTACGAACTTTTATGTATTGAAAAATAACTTGAACAAAACGGTTCTTCGTGTAGGTAAATAGTAAAACGATCTCAATAATCAGCTTGAATTTACATTATATTTTCAATTATAAGTTTCAATGGAAAAGATGACAAATGATATTTGTCAAGACTGAAAGTGAAAGTGATCATGTCTCGATCTCTGTTAAAATAGTGATCAAAATACACTCTTTAAAAGTATTTGTCATTGATACAGTATTAAATTTAACAAAACACTAGACTAAGTCAAACTAATTTTTGTTGTTTTTATGTCTCTATACTTACAATAATACGTAATAATCGCTGTCGTACAAATATCTTTGCTCAACTTCGACGACAAAATGGCGGTGTCCCAGATACGATCATGACGGTGTTGCGTAAATTCCGATCCCGTGATAAATAAAAATGGATATACTCTTAGAGTTTTGTGTCTTTTTCAAGGAATAATTTCTATTTTAAACATTTTTTTACTGGATTGATTTTTCTGTCTTTAACGTAGATGTTTTTTTTCGTTTGATGGTTTATGTGATGGTTATATGGAAGTTGTTGGACTATATTGTTAGGCCATTCCTACGCGCTGGTACGCGTAATAAACCATGACAAGCAAATTTTTTTCTCGTCAAACTGATTAAAACGACAATTAAACTGTTAAAATCGGATGCCATTCACTTGAAACTTTGACAAAGAAATTGTATCATTGATATTTTCAAAAAAATTCAAACCATTTTAAACATCTAAGCTGTTAAATTTCGAACTACTTCAGCAGTTCTTCGGTTTTCCAAAACCTTGTTAGATCTGGAAATGCCGGATCTAGTTGTCCGGGTCTGAGGACCCGAACAACTAAAAACTAACATCGAATCAATTTATACAGAAGTAAGATCAATGATGCGTAAATTTGAGGAATAAATATAAGGAGCAAATTACTGAGAAATAAAGAAAAAACAAGTAAATTTGTGAGCTAATGCTCACTAGTGATACCCCCGCTATCAGAAATTTGACTTTCATAATGTAATTTGCATTTGTCATATGTATAAAGAGTGTCAAATTTTTCCGAGTATTTACCTGAATTTAATACAACTTCATCCAAGGCACAGCTAGATGGATATGAAAATGGTCAGAATAATGAACAGGTATTACATCTGTGATTACTGATTCATCGAAGTCTTTATTCACAAAAACACGATCAAGTGAACCTCCTTTCCTGTGTGTTGGTAACTTCTAAGTATTCGGTAAACA
Organism: Cyclina sinensis; assembly: GCA_012932295.1. Classification (NCBI taxonomy): domain Eukaryota; kingdom Metazoa; phylum Mollusca; class Bivalvia; order Venerida; family Veneridae; genus Cyclina; species Cyclina sinensis. The sequence continues at coordinate 45,534,218 of JAAONU010000013.1, forward strand.
GGAAGTAGATGAGCAGGAGCATAAAATCGCTTTATACCATATGAGAATATAGGATAAAGCAATATGCAAAATATCAGGCTGCTGCATCTTATAGTTGCTGAGAAAACTGTGACGGAAATTGTGAATGTATGTCAACTATGTGTAAAAATCTAAGTATTCGGTAAACAGGAAGTAGATGAGCAAGGAGCATAAAATCGCTTTACACCATATGGGACTATAGGATAAAGCAATATGTGAAATATCAGGCTTCTGCATGTTATAGTTGCTGAGAAAACTGTGACGGAAATTGTAAATGTATGTCACCTATGTGTAGAAATCTAAGTATTCGGTAAACAGGAAGTAGATGAGCAAGGAGCATAAAATCGCTTTACACCATATGGGACTATAGGATAAAGCAATATGTGAAATATCAGGCTTCTGCATGTTATAGTTGCTGAGAAAACTGCAACGGAAATTTGTTACGGACGGACGGACGGACGGACGGACGGATGGATGGACGGACGGACGGACGGACACACGGACAAGGGTAAAACAGTATACCCCCCACTTCTTCGAAGCGGGGGTATAATTATACATGTATTATTGAGGAACAAGTAATATTAGGAGTGTTTGAGGATACAATACTATGTAACGGTAAACAGACAACAAAAGCATATATGTATTATTGTTAAACAAAAGAAAAATATGAAATATAAAGTTAGAATTCGTGATATTCACGACAGTTGAATTTAATTCACCAAGACAACTTATTTTTGTTTGTTGTTATGACAACCTGTAGGGGCTAGTGTGAGGTTGGTGCACCCTAGAATCTGGTTTAAACTTCAGTAGCAACTTGTTTTTCTACTGACCGTTCCAAGGCTATTAAAGGTCATGTGACACGACTATAGCAACTTTGTCTATTCAAAATAATCATGATGTACTGATTAAAATGGTTAAATTGCGAAATTATGAAAATATTGTTTTTGATAAGAAAAAACGTGTTTTTTATGATCGGCTATTTCCGTTTCGACATCGGTAGTTTCCGCTGCAATTTTTGGCTGTGACGTAGATTTATCCCTACTGTCCCACTGTCCCTGTGCAGAATTACACTGCTCATAACACATCCGTTTTAAATGAAAAAATAACACTAAACCACAAGTGCAAGAAACAAAATAAAGGCACACTTATAAAAATAACATGCTATAAATTGTAAATTAAATAAAACAATGTGATCACTTCTCGATTTTTATAAGTAAATTCAAACTTTGTGCCGGGAGAACGGTTTGTAATTTTACCTTTATAAATATTAAATAATATTCCAATTTCCTCCATGTTGTGGTTCTATATAAAACTATCTCCTTCACGTTTTAACATGCTGCGTAACCATTCCTCACTTGATGTTTACGTCATAAACAAATTCTTTTTCATTTAAGTGTAGTAAAATTGAAGTGAATTTAGGTGATCTAATGTGTTAACATTTGTGTAACTGGAATGGAAAATCACACTGCAGTGTATTTTCACGTTGGAATATTGTTTGAAAAATAATAATATGGCATGTCCATCAAGTAGAAATTTGTGTCTGCTTATAAATCAATATCCAATGAAATGTCAAAGATCCATAAATCACGCCTAATACTGTGGGATTTATGCAAATTAACCTGCCCAAATGGGACCCTTGTATATTCTGCATAGCTGTCAAAACAAAGCAATTAACTTTTTATGACCCAATCAATGATAAAGTTGAGACAAATAGCAAAATTTTATGGCAAGTGATCTTACAAATTGATTGAATTACTTTTGATCAGTCAAACTTGTGAAAACATTATGTAATAGCTTGTTCCAATTAACATGTCTGAATGACTTTTAGTTAAGAAGCTTCCATGCAGATACATATTTTAATTAGATAATTAAATGTAATGGATCTATTTATGAGGAAAATAAAAATCATTCGACTTCTAAATGTGAACAAATTAAAACAAAAACAATGTGTTTGTGTTATGATTTTGACATAGCTTTCATGTCTTCATATTATTTGTTCTATGATCATTATTGTTATTTTTTTTAATGTTGAATGAATAAGCCAAAACAAAAAGGTAGGCAGTTATAATGAAAAAAGTCATAGATCTAGTCAAAGATTACTTACACGTACCTCAGGCAAAATATACCACAGACAAATAAGCAACACATCACTGTAAAGAGAATGTTTTTTATGGAAAAAATATCTCGATTGGAGTTAGTTAATCAAGTCTTCCAAAAAACTGCATCGGATAAAAATAAGCATGTTCAAAATCTTTTTCGATCAGTTACTTGAAAAATATCTCTAGATATTTTCACTGATGTATCTTTTAATTCTATAACCCTAATTAAACTAGCCTCTATATAATATTGCTCATTGGCTTCGTAATTCCATCAAAATTTCAAATTATTTATTTTAAAAAATCTTCAATGTGTATTCATGATGTTAGCTTGACTTGTTCAATTTTGTTTTTTTACAATATTCAGTCTACATTTTCACTTTCCATCATATATTTTTTTAAGATTTTGTTAACAATCCAGGCAGCTGTGTCAAGTGGCAAGAGATAAATGTGCGTCACTTCCGGTTTCGCTCGTGACAGGTGCGCGCGACCAAGTGCGTAAAATATGGATTTTAATTTGCTATAAAAACATCTTTAAAATGAAAATTACCTGTAGAATATTTTAAAACTGTCACAATTAGATATATAGTTTTCGCTCATATTAAAATTTCGAGGTCAAAAATTCGTGTCACATGACCTTTAACTGTTTTTATGTTACTTCTTATTAAAGTAAAGGGATTTCAACAGAAATTTGCCATATCGCGAAATAAAACAATTGGTGTGTTAACAGCGCCTTAAAAGAAATTGTCTTAACGTCAGCGTTTAAAAAACGGACGCTGTGGGACATTTTATTTTGACACGGATAAAATGTAATAACTTCTTGATTTATTGAATGATTTTTCAAAAACATACAGCTTTCAGTAGCTGAATAAAATAATATTTAACTTCTCTTTTCAAAAAACGACGCAAATGTGTTACCTGTAATCTAAACAAAGTCCGAATTTTAAGTTTGTTTCAGTAATACCAATTACATGTAGCGTGACACATTTTTACTAGACATGAACAATTTATATGTACATTTCTAATTGAAATAAAATGTCAAATGTTTAAATATTCCGAATAAGAAATTGAAATAAATAAGATACATGTACTACTCTACAAGACTGATGTTGAACGCATTCTTGGTCAACTCAGCAATTTATCAACTAAAATAAGAGTTCTCATCCTCAATATATTTCATCCATATACCATTGTTAATGATAAAAATTGCAATTTTAACAGAATTTATGTATTCTTTGTTCATAGATCCATATATGTATTGTTCAGAATACTGTGTTCTGTTATGCGTGAATGTATTGAATGTATATCAAGTTCTTATGTTACATGCCCATATGAGCCTTTACTTGCTTAATAAACTCAAACTTATAATAGTTGTTTCCCTTAACAATAACACCAATATTGTACACATATATTTATTTCTTTCTTTTTCGACTTCGATTGCTATTACATTTGTTTTCTTCTAAGTTTTAGATGTTTGTGGGTGAACGTAACATTAGGTCAGTCTTAATGCTTAAATAGCCTGTAATTTTTCACTTCAAAATTAGATTTTTGTTGAACTATTTACTAAATCGGTAGTAGCGAAAGAACTATTTATCTAATTGGCAGTGTTATCGAGTTTTATTGCGGAGGAATATTTTGCGTCTGTCATGCACGTATAGCGTTCAAGATGGTTGAAATAATCTTAACAATTTTGTGTTTACTTTTAACTGTTCTTTTCGTGGCTGTGGTAGCGAAAAAATATAATTCAAGCGTAGAAACAGATCCAAGACGACCGTCAAAAGAAGACACCATGTACAAGACAGCTGAAAGAGGAAAGGGTTTTCTTGAGAGGTAATCATCTTATGTTTTAGGTCATGTTTTGTAGCTGGTTTATATCACCAAAAGTAAATAAAATAATACAATTCATTTAATTCTTTATCGTGTCGTTGATAGTATATACATAAATCTTTAGCAGCCAAAATCTTTTAGACAGTCAGTCTTGAGTACCGCAAATCCCTTAAGATCATTTTGGACATCAACGTCTCCATGAATGAACGGAAAAACAGAGATCATGGATTCGAATGAAAACTATGGAACAATTATTATCGAAGACAATTTATAATTTATGAAAACAATGCCTTTTTGCTGTTTCAGTTTTGCTTTATTTTACCAGATCACGCTTATTGAGCTTATTAACCTGATTTACCGTAGTGTAAATAAATTGTATCAGTGTATGTCAATGGCCCAGAGTGCAACAAAAAAATGTATGTTTGGATAATGTTGCGGTCAAAAAAGGTGCATCTGCAATCTATTGATACACATCTGTTATGCAAACGATGCAAACCTTTCAAATTAAATATTTGTTGCTTTAAAACAATTTCATTAAAATAATCTCAGGAATATCTATTTACAAAAACAAATCTAAAGATGAAATGGAATAGTTAAACATTTTACTGTACTCATTTCTATTGTTTTAACGTTCTTTTATATAAAGTCTTCTATAATATCATTCTATAAATTAAAATGTGTTCATTCAATCGGAAGACGTACGAGAGAAAAAACAATGGAATGGAAAGTAAAGAATGAATAAACAACTTACTATACGAAAGAACAAACAAATGAACAAATAACGAATGAACGAATGAATAAATGATTGAAATATTTACCGCGGCCAGGTTTATGTTCATGTTTAATTTTTTTTCATATGCCTTCAAATTCTAAAGACTTTTTTGATTCTATAAAAGGCGTTAAAATCATCAAGCCGATAGTCTGTCTACTCTTTAAACAGTTTGATTAACTTCAATAGATCTTTACAAACTCAAGTATAGATCACGGTGAGGTCTTATGACAGGTAGCTTTGTCAAATATAAGCTGTTTTTTTAGTCGATATAGACTCATTCAACAATAGTATATAAAGAGGCATACTACATGTATTCCATTTTCTTTAACAACATGTAAATATTATTGATTTTGAATGAAATACTATCCGCTGTCAAGTTGTCTGTACAATAGGTAAACTGAATACACTCCAATTCCAATTCCAATTGTTTATTGTATAATAAGGCCTCCGGCCCATACACAAGTATAATAATACACATGACATTTTCATAAAGTGCGTTAATGTATAGGTAAGTAAATACAACAATGTGAACAATTAAACAGAGGTTCATATATCGACATTTTGCCTATAGTACAACATAGTATACATGTAATTATAGAAAAACTGATAAGTACTGATCCCTTTCTTGTAATGCATAATGTATATACATACACATAGAGTTATATTGTGTAAGTTAAGGTGGATAGCCATTTTTTCCGAATGAAAACTTTTTTTGTTTCAAAATGCCTAGGGACGAAAAAATGTGAAACAAATGTTCTTTTTTATATCATCAAATATGTTTTATTTTACAGCGAATGAAGATCCAATAAAATAGAAAAGAAACTATAAAATGAACATCGAAGAAGGTTTTGATTTATCATAAGTGTGACTATTTTCACTGAATCATTAAAATATTTATTTTTCTTAGCATTTCAAAAATCGACTGGATGTTGATAAAAAAGTCGTATATTTCGCTAAATAATATCAGTAAGTGACCTGAAGGAACCTGTTTGGTTATGTACAAAGATCGCAACTATCCGCAGATTCACAGCGTTTGTTTTGGACATGTTCGAAACAGACGTTGAAGTTCGGCATTTGTCCTAGAAAGTGTTCAGAACATGTTGGGCTCGCAAGAGACATAACATCTCATGAACGTAGGAGCACTTCACGCGTGACAAAGACGCTGCAAAATTGATAACATTTGCAACAGCGACTTCATGACGTCCTCAGCATGACGCTTGGGTGTCATGTACAACAGAAATGCGCGTTAAGAGTTCTTATGGCGTTGTCAGGGCGATCTTTCTATCATTTCACCACTGTTATGTGTTTGCACACGTTCTCATGGGGCTTCCCACTGCGTTTATATGGTTCTATAATACGACTATAGTGAGGGGAAACAGTCTTTAACTACGCTCCTATGGCGACTATTCTTTTCAAGTACGACTTGCTATAAAACCTGGTGTTTCAAAATTCATTCATCAGTATGTCTGTTGTTTTCGTCGCATGCATTTCATGTTCATCATTATGGCAGTAGATATCCATAATTTACTTTTACTACAACAATTGATTATTTAGTAGCAGCATCAGGCAATTAAATTTCTGAAAATCGAACCGCCCTTTTAAAGTCACTGTGATCACGTGACAGAAACGCCGTCAGTAATAATACACATAGAATACGCATCCTAAGAGTCTCATAAGTGTGGGGAGAGCGCTGCGGGATATCCGCTGAACGGCATTACATGATCTCAATAAAACGACATAAGTACGTACAAGTTGTTGTGGTTAAAGCGCGGATGTTTTAAAGTTTATGTTTTTGTTCTCACACGTTTTCTGGCGAACTTGTAGATTTTTTGGTCGCCTTAAGATCGCGGATGGTGGCAGTTCAGTTTTACAGCCCTTTAATATTAAATGTTGTGTTGCTTGTGTTATTTTCTTACGTTAATTTATGTTCACAGATATTTTCAAGAGGCTCACAAGTTGCTCGAAAATGTGAATATGTGACCAACGACAAAAACATCTAAAACATTTCTTCTTTTATCATCTTTGTCAGCACAAACCAACAAAAATGTATTCGATTCCAAGTATTTTCATTGTAAGTGTTGAACATCATTCGTCAAATTCTTGTGATAATGTCATATCGCTCTAGTATATTCATTCGACTCGTTCGAGAAAAGCAAATATCTCTCTCAAAAGAATTCCTTTTATCTATAAAAAATGTTTTGAAATTACAGTTCCTTAAATGTATACAGGGTTTTATGTTTTGGTGACATGTTAATATGTGGAAGTATTCGATATTATGTTTGTTGAAAAATTGAATCACATAGTGTTTGTTAATGTTTCAGTACTTAAATTAATTGTATAAAACGTGGTGTTTTGGGTATACAACAATGCGTCGTTAGCAAATAACAAGAGAATGAGTCTATTATATAAATTAAATTTAGCGTGTGCACTTAAAATTATTCAATACAAAGGCTCCTTTAAAACATTTGTGCTGACACTTCGGTCTTAAAGTATCAATAAATGCAAGATTTGAAACGTTTCCCCTCTGTTCGATACTAAAAAAAGGTATGACATCACAAAAATCCTAAAAACTCGGCCTTTTCCGACAACTTCATATAAAAGCCTCGTATGTAAGTGTATGAATACACCAAATGGTAATTCGCCCCGGCTTTAATAAAAATATAAACAAACATGGCAGAATTGAAGCAGTGTTTGTCTTATGCATTAGAAAAAACTGAAAATAAATTTTAATTTAAAGCATAAAAAGGTAAAGGCTTTAAGAAAAGTTTTCAATTTAGCAGACACCATTTGTATTATAAATAGTCTAATATGTAATGCAAGTTTGGTTCATCATTTCCCTAGTACAAAAAGATATCCTGCTGTAGATAATTAACTGTTGCAAATATCTAAAGCAATTGAAAAGAATAACAAACTTGTTTCTTTCTAGTTATGGTGCTTCCAACGCTTTTAAAAGAAGTAGCAATGAAGCTGGGTCGGAAATAATCTACACGGGAAGAACAAAACAACTAAACAAAATTGACGACAAACGAAACAAAAGTGACGAAAAACAAAATAAAAATAATGAAAAGAAAAACAAAAGAGATGACATAGGAAACGAAAGTGACAACAAGGAAAAAGAAAGTGTTGATAATGGAAACGAAAGTGATGACACAATCAGAATTATCGGAAATGAAAACCTTATGGAAGAAGAATATAAAGTAAGAAAAGATCAGTCTCTCAAAACCACAAGACCATGATTTATGGCAAAATAAATAAGTTCCCAGTGGGATTCCAACCCGCCGCCTAGCAATGTAAAAGTAAGAACGCCTTAGACCACTCGCCCATTTCAACAAGCCCGCAAATAACCGAGATATAAGTGTCCACCTCACACCATACCGGTGACAGGCGTTAGATGAGATGATTCTGTTGACTGAGCTAATTCTGTTCGCTTTTCTCTATATCTAATCTATTTTTATCAAGAAACGTCACTTCTGTGGTAGAGAGCATTGCATTTGTTACTAATCAAAAAGAAGCCAGCTATCTCATGTACTGACACTTACCAAAATCTGAAATCGTTAAAGTATATAAGACGACGTGGTCAAATATAACTCACTGTTTAGAAGGGTTTTTTTTCTAAAAACGGTTGAACTATATTTTCCCGTCGCTATAACTAGTAACTACTTCGATTTTTTCCATTTAAGAACAAAAAATAAGACTTATAGCCAAGCATTACAGAATAACGGTAAAACATTCAGTTTTTCTAATATATACACACACACAAAAATTGAATAAAATAAATTTACCAGTTCAACGATCAAATTTCAAAACACTCTTACTGATAATGCTTTCATCGGCTCTCCAGATAAATTGTTAACCTGTTTGGAGAAGTTTCTATATGAAGAAAGATTCATTTTGACTTTAGTTTGTGTACAGTGTTATAAAGTTAGACATCTGACTTTATTTCTTCTTTTGGCATGAAATTAAATCTCTAACAATACTTGAAATATAGACAATACGCATTAATATCACGTGCATTCTAAGCTGTACAAATGGAAGATAATATTCTTAATTATCTTTTTCTTACAGAAATTCAGTTCATTCGTAAATGAAGAAGATCTGGAGGCGGAAATGGCGAAAGCAGGCACCACGCTTGGTCTGTTCCAGTATATCAGGAAATCACTTGATCACTGGAAAAATCGAAAAGTAAATGTTGCTGTTACTGGAAACTCAGGTACCGGGAAATCTAGCCTGGTGAATGCACTGAGAAATCTGAAACCTACTGATCCAAGGGCTGCAAAGGTAGGTGTTGTAGAAACAACAACAGATGTTCGGAAATACACATATCCAAACAACGATCAAGTAATTATCTCGGACCTTCCCGGAATAGGCACACAGAGCTTTACAAGAGACAAGTATTTAGATAAAATAAACTTTTCCGAGTTTGATGTAGTTATAATAGTGACAGCTACACGCTTTCTAGAAAATGATATGTGGCTTGCAAAAGAAATTTCTAAATTAGGAAGATACTTACTTTTCGTTAGGACAAAAATTGATATTGATATGAGGAACTCCAGAACAGATCACCCAGATCGACATGAAACAGAAATCATGCAGGAGATAAGAAACAATATTGCCGATAATCTCAGTAAAGGGAATTTATCAATAATGAAACACAACATTTACCTCGTCGGCTCACCAGATCAAAGCTACGACTTCCAGAATCTGAATGCAACTCTTAAAAGTTTGCTAAATATAAGAGGGAAATCAATATGTAGTTTGCTTAAAAAATATGTTGAAAATGCAATTGAAAGAAAAAGAGACATGATTAAAAATAGCAGTTGGTTATGGAAGCTCATGCAAACAGTACGTGCTTTTCCTAAAGGATTTTCAAATGGCCTTTATCTGATTACGCGCCGTTATTATGATTATTGCCTAAAAATGTTTTGCCTTGATGACCAGTCACTGGACAAATGTGCTAAAGAAATGTCTATTTCTAAAGAGTATTTAAGAGAACACCTAAAGGTATGTACAGATGATTGTTACCGATGGGAAGAACCCCAAGATCCCAAAGGTCTAAACTATTTTATAAGACGTGGTGTCCGTTTCCCTATAATGTACTTTACTTCAGATTATTTTTTGCATACAAGATGCGATTCTTTGGCAGAGAGCGAACTTTGTCTGATTTTAATGAGGCTTGATAAATTGGAAAAAGAGTTAAATCCAGTAATGACTTGAGTCATTTAAAATATGTTATAGCCTTTAGAGCTTTTGTTTTGAGAACACATAGGAATAAATCAATTTAAAATAAGTGTACATGTGTATTACAGTGTGTCAGTATTGAGGTTAAAAACTTGCATTAAATATGTATCATTGAATCTTTCAAAGCTTTGAAAATATCAATAAAATCTACTGACTAAGAGGGGTGTGTCAAACTTCGATGTTGATCATTCACAGCAGTTTTTGTAGGTGTTTATCTCTCATTATACACACGTTTTTTTTAAAATAAACTACATGCACTGAGAGATTTTATTATAGCTTGGCACAAATGTTCACCATTGCAAGATTGCAATGAAAGATTCAGGTCCCTGTGGCCAAGGTTAAGGTCACACAAGGGTTAAAGGTCAGATAAAATATCCAAATGTGTGTACGGACAATTTAGTAATCATGAATTAAGTGATTCTATCACATATATTCACATATTAAGTACTTCGATTACATATGTTCACCGTCATGAGAGTGAGCGTCACATAAATCATCAAGTTCCATATATGCAAGGTCAAGGTCATAAAGATGATGAAATGTCCAGATTTTGTCCGGAGCATATCTTCTACATACAAGGATAAATCTTAATAATACTTTAAACAATTGTTCAGCATCATAAGCCAAAGTGTTGCGTGCATGAATCAAGTCTCTAGGTCAAACATAAACGTCACGCTTAGAAGTCAGAGGAAAACTCTTGTCCGGAGGAAAACTTCTACATGCATTGAGGTATTTTAATATAACTTAACACAAATGTTCACTTCTGTGAGGCGGAGTGTCACGCCCAAATTCAGGTCCCTGTGGCCATGGTCAAGCTTTTTTTTACAGAATTAATGTAATCTTGTCCAGGTGGCCTGTGGTAAATTTTTGGGTTACAACTGTAAGCCAAACTAGTTCTTTATATTACTTGATCATTTATTGAAATCCTAACACATCCTGTATAATTTCTTGATGTTTTAACAAAACATATATTGTGAATATTAACTGCTGTTAAAATACAACAACCCTTTGTTTTCATACATATACATAATTTGTTTTGACTGTTTATTTCATGTATATACCCGTTAAAAGTAAAACAGTTTTTGAAATCTTATTATTGATTTTAGAGTATAAGCACCTTTTGAACTTGGGTTACTTTATGGCTTGATATTGAGAGACAAATAAAATGGCATCTAACCTTGAATTAAACTATATTGGACGAAGTGTCATGATATCATTAAATCTGTACTAAAAACGCCATAATAAAAAAATGTGCACGTTTTTTTGATGATGTAAGACTAGCTACTAGGTATCATAAAGTAAATCCTTCTGACATAGTTTTAAAAATTGTGCGTTTTCTGAAACTTCTCTATATTTCACCAATGTAATCTGGTTTCTTTATTTTTCTACGGATTATCAAGACAATTATTTGACGGATTTAAATGACGATTTGTTTTGAAAAAATATTTTATTTTGATTGTTCTTAAGTTTTTATATGGTTTTTAGAGGCTAAACACTTTTCTTCTTTAATCTTATGTGATGAATAATAACGTCACAATTGCAACCTTTGAAAATGATAATCGTAACAAACATTATGAGAAGGTTTAATAAAAATTGAATATAATTATAAGGTTTGTAGAGTTCGTACAAGGCTATCCTTCGATCTGATTCGGTGACCTTTTTATTGCAAGCAACCTCCGAGAAACTAAAAGCAAATATTATGAAATGTTTAAGTACTATTATCTCAGTAGTCATCTAATGTTAAAAAGAAACACAGTTTAACGAGTATTTGCCGATGAAAGTCTGGTTTCATAATGTCAATTTTTAAGCTAGATTGAAATAAATTTGAACTTCAAAATTGTTAATTCAAATATTATATAATAACGACATATAACTCGAAGTAAGATTTCACATCAATCAATCACTTAATGAACGTTGCATTTAAGCCATATTTATGAAAATGACTTCTTGCAGTATTGATTAGCAGTGTTTTATAGCCTGATGTATTTTTACTGGTCTTTTTTGGAAATAGATCATTCAGATTAACCTTGCGAGGCACCAGCGTGCACATATCGTACTGCAAACTTTTGTTTTGAACAGAGTCATCAGAAGTGATTGAAATCCACTTTCATCACAGGTATTGTTTAAATTTGATGTAAATGATATTCCTTTTCATAAAAAAGTGGTTAAACCTTTGCATGCAGGTCAATGTTAAATTTATGTCTTGGCTACTATCCCTCTAACTGATAAAGAGAAGGCTTTAGTAATTCTTGACATACTTTGAACTTTGACTGTTTGAATTTGCCTTTTCGTGTCAGACAGGTTCATTTTTTTACAGTTATGTATTCGACTGATATTGTAAGCAACGAGGGCGTCAGTATCTCATGTCAGAGGGTTTGGGACTTGATAACAAACGTTATTCGTAAACTGAAGTGCAGTTTGAAATTCCTATCAGTTCTTTTTTCTTTTTTTTTTTTGTTTATTATCTGTACAATATATATGCATGTACATATAATAAATGTGGCAATCATTGGTCTTAATTGCATCTGTGTCGTGCTGGAGGGTAAAAGAGGAAACAACTAAGAGGGAAAATTTGTGAATAAAGAAACGAAGTGTGACTTTTCATAAAATAAGAACATTATAGCTAATTGGTGTTTAAATAGGAGAAGAAAATAACTTTAAAGTTTAAAGATTTCTCTACTTCTTCTCAACATATTAACTAAATATGTGCTCACCATTTAATCAAAAACAAATCGTTTTTCTTCTTGTATGGTATATATTTTCAATGGCATCAACTTATGGAAAGTTTTTACTTGAAAATCGAAAATATATGAAACAATTTAATGCTTTTGTTAAACTTTGTTTTTCAGATAAAGTTCTTTTCGAAATAATTATCTTGTTCGGAGATGTCGTGATATTCCGAATTTTTATAGAATTTGAAAAGGCTTTTGATACTGTTGTTTGAGACGCACTGTGGTCTATCATTTTATATGCCTGTGTTAGTTGTAAAATGGTAACAATGCTGCAGGCTATTTACCTAAATGTCAAATCTTGTTAAATTAAATTCAAACATGAATATGTTAGTATTTGTTTATGTTACACTTGGTATGAAACAAGGGGTACCACTCTCACCTTTCCTTTTATTTTTTTCGTGAATGATATAGTTACGTGTTTAGATTTTAACAACTTAACTGTAAATGATTTGAATCAATTATCTATGTATATGTTCCTATTTGTCGATGACATTGTCTTATTTACAACAGATGGATGTAGTCTGCAAGCTAAGTTTGATATTGTGTACCGTTATTTCTCAAAATGGCGTCTAAAAATAAACGTCAAGAAGACCAAAGCTTGTATTTTGGAGAAAAGAAAACAAAAAAAAAATAATTTGAATATTAAATTAGTGGTGAAAAATTGGAGATAGTTGATAGGTTTTGTTATTTAGGTGTAAAGTTTTACTACACAAGTAACTTGAAGTATATGATGCTACTTCTCTCAATGAACAAGCTCTCAGAGCATACAACAGTCTATTATCTATTTTTATGCCCCCGAAGGGAGGCATATAGTTTTTGAACCGTCTCTCCGTCTGTCCTTCTGTCCGTCTGTCTGTCCGCATTTTTTTCTTGTCCGGTCAAAAACTTTGTTATCATAAGGTGGATTTTAAAATAACTTGGCATAAATGTGTGGCACAATTAGACGACGTGTCATGCGCAAGACCTGGGACTCTAGTTTAAGGTCAATGTCACACTTAGGCTTCAAAAGTCATTTTCAAAATTAATGCAGTGATGGTCGTGTCCGGTCTGTATCTTTGTCATTCACAATTGGACTTTAAAAAACAAAGCAAAAATGTGTGTCACATTATGACGACGTGTCATGCGCAAGACCTGGGTCTGTAGCTCAAAGGTCAAGGTCACACTTAGTCTTCAAAGCTCATTTTTTAGATAATGCAGTAATGGTCATGTCCGGTCTGTTTCTTTGTCTTTCACGATTGGATTTAAAATAACTTGGCATAAATGTATGGCACAATAAGACGACGTGTTATGCGCAAGATCTGGACCTCTAGTCCAAAGGTCAAGGTCACACTAAGGCTTCAAAGGTCATTTTTCAGATAATGCAGCGAAGGTCGTGTCCGGTCTGTATCTTTGTCATTCACAATTGGACTTTAAAACAACTTCGCATAAATATGTGTCACATTATGACGACGTGTCATGCGCAACACCTGGGTCTGTAGCTCAAAGGTCAAGGTTACATTTTGGCTTCAAAGGTCATTTTTGAGATAATGCAGAAATGATCATGTCCGGTCTGTTTCTTTGGCTTTCACATTTGGATTAAAAATAACTTGGCATAAATGTCTGGCACAATTAGACGACGTGTCAAGCTGAAGTTCTTGGTCTCTAGTCCAAAGGTCAAGGTCACACTTCGGCTTCAAAGGTCATTTTTCAGATAATGCAGTGATGGTCGTGTCCGGTCTGTATCTTCCTCATTCACGATTGGATTTTAAAATAACTTCGCATAAATGTGTGTCACATTATGACGACGTGTCATGCGCAACACCTGTGTCTGTAGTTCAAAGGTCAAACACTTAGGCTTCAAATACCATTTTTTTTATGATAATGCAATGATGGTCGTGTTCGATCTGTTTCTTTTTAGCTCTCCTGGCACAAAGTGCCAGAGTGAGCTTTTGTCATACCCCAATGTACGGTGTGCGACGTGCGGTGTGCGTCGTGCATCGTGAGGCGTCAACAATTATATTCAAACAACATCTCCTATGAAACCACTGGGCCAAATTCAATGAAACTTGCATGGGATGTTCCTTGCATGAAGCTCTTCCAAAGTTGCTCAAAGAATTCAATTCCATGCAGAACTCTGGTTGCCATGGCAATCAAAAGAAAAATCTTTAAAAATCTTCTTTTCAAAAACCACAAGGCCTGGAGCTTAGATATTTGGTATGATGAATCATCTAATGGATCTTTACCAAGATTGTTCAAATTATGACCCTGGACCCTGGGGTCAGAACTGGCGCCGCCCTGGGGGTCACTTGATTTTACATAGAGTTACATAGGGAAAACTTCAAAAATCTTCTTGTCAGAAACCACAACGCATGGTGCTTAGATATTTGATATGCAGCATTGTCTAGTAGACCTCAACCAAGATTGTTCAAATCATGGCCCCTGGGTTAAAACTGGCTCCGCCCCAGGGGTCACATGTTTTACATGGAGTTATATAAGAAAAATCTTTAAAATCTTCTTGTCAGAAACCACAAGGCCTGGAGCTTAGGTATTTGGTGTTCAGCATTATCTTGTAGACTTCTACCAAGATTGTTCAAATCATGGCCCCTGGGTCAAAATTGGCTTCGCCCAAGGGGTCACATGTCTTATATAGAGTTATATAGGAAAATCTTTAAAAATCTTCTTGTCAGAAACCGCAAGGCCTGGAGCTTAGATATTTGGTATGAGGCATCATCTAATGGACCTCTACAAAGATTGTTCAAATTATGACTCTGGGGTTAGAACTGACCCCGCCTGGTGCTTTAAGTTTTTCGCTATGGCAATAAAATTTGGACCATTTGTACAGTTTTTCAAGATGATTTCAAAAACATTATTCCTTGACCTATATTTTTGACCTACTGACCTACTTTTTTGGGGTTTTTTAGCTACAGCAATGAAATTTGGACCATGTGCACAGTCTTTCATTTTGATTTCAAAAAAGTCATCGCATGACCTTTATTTTTGACCTACTGACCTATTTTTGTTTTTGGAGCTATGGTAATGAAATTTGGACCATGTGTATAGCTTTTTGTTCCGATTTCAAAAACGTCATAGCATGACCTATATTTTTGACCTCCTGACCTACTTTTTTGTTTTAAAACTACGGCAATGAAATTTGGACTGTGTGTACAGCTTTTCGTTCCGATTTCAAAAATGTCGTCTCATGACCTATATTTTGACCTACTGACCTACTTTTTGTTTTTGGAGCTCTGGCAATTTAATTGCATTGGTCCATTTCTGTGATATTATCATTTTTTTTTATCTTTGAACCCAGGTGAGCGCTTTAGGGCCATTGGCCCTCTTGTTCATTTATGGATAGATTTTAAAATAATTTGGCATAAATTTGTTACACATTATGACGACGTGTCTTGCACAACACCCAGGTCTGTACCTCAAATGTCAAGGTCACATTTCGGCTTCAAAACCTCATTCTAATTATAATGCAGTATGCAGTAATGGTTTTCTCTAACAATATCGCACCTAATTTAAAAGTTTACTGATTAGATTTTTGATAATTATATGTCAGAATGACAAATATTTTACTGTAATTATTTCATTTCATACATTAAATAAAATCCCATATCCTTGACAAAGACATCTGCATTTCAGAAAAGGTAAACCTTAATAGACATGGAGAATGCAGAATATATCGTACAAATATTATGTTAATAAAGACTTTGTGCCTACTAATATCTTATTTAAGTGCCAGTGCTTAAACCTAAAGTCCTTGCATTTGCATACGCCACTAGATGAGATGTACTGAGGTCAAGTTTACTCTTTCGACTTCAAATGCCTTCTATCTAAAAATTGGGTGTCGGGGGCATATGTCTGTTTACAACGACAGCTCTTGTTGAAAGAGTAAAACTTGACATCAAGATTAAAATGTCACTCTTTGACTACATGATTTTGCCTATTCTATTGTACTCTGCAGAAGTATGGGGAATATACGAGTTCAAAGAAGAAGATAAATTACTTACGGTTTCGAAAGAATATATTAAGTATTAAGAAACAGCCCTCAAATTTAGCAGTGTTTGGTGAGTTCGGAAGGTATCCATAGTCAGTCATTATGAAGGAACGTGCTTTAAATTACTTGTGTAAAATTATGAAAAATCCTAACATGCCGATGTATAGAATTTTTGTTGGGCAGTGTAAAACTGGGAATGACAACTCATGGTCACGAGGTATTAGATATTATTAGGATTTGATGATGCGTGTACGAATTATAACAACGAAATAAATTTTAGAAATTTATTCGAACAAAGAACTTAATAAAAATGGCATGCTTCTATTGCAAATTTGCCAAAACTTGACTTTTATAGAAAATTTAAAAGTCAGTTTGGTTTTGAAATCTATTTAACCCATATCTCTAATGATGTTGAAAGAAACATTTTACACAGTTAAGATTATCGTCTCATAGCTTAGAGGTAGAATCTGGCAGGTATAATGGTGTTAAAAGACAAAATAGATTTTGCAAAATATGTAAAACTAATGTAATTGAGTCTGAATATAATTTTCTTTCATTTTATCCTTTATATAGATGTATACGTATGAAACAATTAGTTAAAACGGCATTGCCTAATATTCAGAAATACATAAACATTATGTCAGCCCAGAATAGAAAAATTTAAACTGCGACCAAATACTCTTGAAGAGCTAAATACTTCGTGATTTATTTATTGTAAGATTGTTTGTATTCTTGTGTTATAGTTATTGTACATTGTCCATTGTATTTCACTTTGCTCTGTATCGTCTTTTGGTCATATTATTTGTAATGTATATTAATGGCCAAAGGCAATTGATAATGCTGATTTGCCAATAAACTGCAACTGAACAGTTATTTATCCAGAAAGTTATATTAATGTTTTTCTTTTCAAATTGTCTACAAAGGCATACAATTCATTTGATTTATGAATAAAGTGACGTGGGAGATATTTCAGAACTTTTTACTTGTGAAATAGATTCCGAAAGAAGCTGCTTAATCCAAAGTTTATTTCGTAAAATGTTTTTGTGAATTTCGGCATTTCATGAATCTCTCTAAACAACGCAATTGTTTTTGTTCATGATTAGTCTAGAATTGGAGCAAGGCAATCTGTTTTCTAGGTGTTTAAAAAAAATGACCCAGTATCTTTTGTATAAAAATATTTGCTTTAACTGTGAACATTTTTTCTCTTAAAGTAATATATTCTTATCTCTTTTGTTATGTATCATTTTAGATTCTTATTTCTTTAGATATTTTTTATTCCAATTTGCAAAGTATTTGGTTTTTTCGTAAATTCCTTTCATAAATTAATGTCTTGCCTTTGCTCTCGTTCTTTAATATTTATTTTTTCTATTAAGGACTGTTTATTATTATTATTTGAGAATATTGATCTTTTAGTACAAGAGTTTTCATCTTAAAAAGTTTTACATATTTTGTTTCCTTTTTTCTTTTGGTGGTATATTAACTTGTAACGTTTCTTATTGTGTCTTTAACCAGTTATCATTTGAACTGTCTCCGCCAAGAAAAGACTAGTTTCCCCAGTCTCGTTCCAAATTATCGATCGAGATCGATTTCTTATCTATCATGTAACTCTTGAACAAAATGAATGTCAAGTTTATCAATTTTAGCAAATATTTTTGTTGTTGTTCGCTGAAGTCTTTTGAATTAAAAGTACAGCATTTTTCTTATACATTTTTGTCTCTATAAGATAAGCTAATAGAATGATTCAGGATATATAAAAATGCACGTTTTTTACATGGATCTATATTCAAAACAGTATGCTTTATTATGTGGACTAATGTAAGTATTACTGAAGTCAGACTGTGTTATAATATCAAAGTATAGTGTGGAATCAGATACTAGTGGTACGAAAAAAGTTACAATATAATTTAAATTAAGACCAAAACTTCCTTAGTTTATCTTTCTTAAAGCTGTAAAACCCTGTGATGACAAATTCAAATAAATTGCAAATCTTTGCGTGATATTGTTTTCTTCGTGTTTATAAAATATTTGTAAAGTAATGTTTGTAAAAGTTATATTTTTAAAATACTTCATCAAATATGTATTTTGTTCATTGTATCTTTTCAATATTCGAGTTGCTGTCATAACTGTATCCACTTATTTTAATGAACAGCGAATACTAACATTTTCATGTTTGGTAATCTTAGCAAAAGACAAAGTCGGCGAATCAACAAACAAATGTGCACACCCGTAATTTAAATACCTGCACAAAAAGCCAAACAGCTTCAAGAGTTCACACCGTCATTGCATGTTTGTTTAATATATTGGATAATTATACCAATCCTCACAGTGTTTGCAACTTCTTTTTCTTTTTTACTTACAAAAATAATGGCCGTCAAATTACATCGCTAACTTGGTTCCCAAGTTGTTGTGTGCCTTAATGACTACAGTACCAGCCGGTAACCGCATAGATTAATTTAATTTTTGACTTTATACACGCGCACATGCGCTGAAAAAGATGTTGGATATCAAGTCTGAAGGTTACTTATTAGTGTCGTTCGTGGGAGGTTTTCAGATGTCGTTTGGAAAAAATATAATGCCGTTGCTCGTTGTTTAGAGGTGTCGCTAATAAAAGGTGAAAATGCACAGAATTCCAACGGGAAGAAATTGAATTGTGGTTGTGAAGAGGATGTCTTTCAGAGGAGGAGACGTTTGGGGAGGTTGAACTGTACAACAAGCTAACT
The DNA here is from genome assembly GCA_012932295.1 of Cyclina sinensis. Taxonomy (NCBI): domain Eukaryota; kingdom Metazoa; phylum Mollusca; class Bivalvia; order Venerida; family Veneridae; genus Cyclina; species Cyclina sinensis. The sequence goes on from JAAONU010000013.1 coordinate 45,553,600, forward strand.
AGAAACACATTTTAGTTACAATAAAGTTAACTCTGATTTACAGATTGTTAAAGAAACACTGAAATCTTAAGTTTGTTCAAACTCAAAATATCCCATAAGCCTGTTTGTCATATCATTACCGGAGATCTTAGTGTTATCAAAGAGGATAGAATCTGTAATTCATTTTCTAGACGTCCCAAATATAAAATTCCATCGGAAATTGATTTTAATGCCGAGTCATTTAACTTATTTTGCGTAAAAGAGAACATGCTTAGTTTTAAAGCTCTTTCTGATTGGGAAAGACAAATCTTCAAAATAATTGACACTCTCATTTACCACCTCCACCTCGTTTTAACGTAAGTCATTAGAGAAAAGAGAATTCAAGACTTTCATAACAGATTTGTATTGGCATCTGCTGATAAGGCTCCAAATAATGTATTTATAGTATTTAGAATACGCTTGTTAATATTACAACTTCAGAGCTAAATATTACTAAATTAAATGCTTATATATTGAATTCTTCATCAAAGAGTGGTATTGTTCCTGCACACACTCTACATACTGCAGAATTTAAAATCAGTGTTGAACCGAAAGAAGATAAAGTACCTACAAGGTATTGGTTGCCTAAAATTGCACAAAAACCATAAAACGCAAGATTTACAACTAATTCAAGTTCTTGTACAACTACAAGATTTTATCTGTGCTCTTAACATCTGGTCTCTTAGCCATAGAAAACATATTATTAGGTATTGCGAAAATATTTTTGTAACCTCTGGCAAAATTCTCGGGTGACGATTTTTTATTCATTTATTTTTTTAAGTAGGGATGCAAGAGGTTAACCGGTTTCCATTACAAATACTTGCGTGGGGGAGGTATAACAGCTGTCGTATTAAAATTGATAATCAGTTTTAGGGAAGAAAACACAAGACAAATCCACACTGTATTAAAATACAGTTGCTTATTGAAACAGGACGGCTACGTCCCTGTATTTTCTGAAAAGCTAATCTGACCTAATTATGTTTATTCCTGTGTAAACATTACCGCGGGAAGATTATTCATGCATACTTAGAGCACGTGGTAGCCGATATATGAATGGAACCATCATGCTGCATCAGTCAATGGAATATTTTAGGGGTAAATTCATAATAGGGGTAAGTAAACATTATTTGATTCCAGCGTAATTCCTGTTTAGTAGTTATTACAAGTAAATTAATTAACAGCACAAAAAGGTGATAAATATTGTATAAATCTCGCGTACAACAGCAAGATAATAATAACATTTTAACACAAGAGTACTTTCAAAACAGACTCAGAATTATAAAACAGCTTTGCATTTTAACAGTCAATAGATTTAAGTTTCACTTTCTGCAACGGTAGATGTAGTTATACAGTAACTATGATACGTTTCCATGAGGGTCATGGATTGTTGACAATCGGCGGGAAGCCATGATAAATGTTTTAACAGGTTGTGTAGTTATAACTAAGAATTTTTACTATCATCTTTTTACCAACAAATACTTTACAGTTAAGAGTGACCTACTACAGACGTGTCGTGGAAAAAAAGAAAAAAAAACAATTATAGAAACATTCCGTCTCCTGTTTGCCGCTGTGAGGTAAGAGTTTAATTAACACTATCGTTTGTTTTCTACTCGTGAAAAACTTTACATGAGATTAAAGGAAGATCGCTATTCCCAACGCAATAGATTCCGTTTCACGTGATAATGGTGTAGAACAGTGTTTCAGGCCCGATGATGATTTTGGTACACAAGAGGGCGACTCGGGTTGAAAATCGTGTTGGAAGAAAGTATGGCCTAAACCGTAATATTCAGTGGCAGGGTAAGTCTCTACATGACCCTTGCCAGCCTTGCCTCCCTCTACTGATGGACTTGCCAGCGAATTCACGGAAGATTGCATGCCGCTGGAATATTACTACACAAACAAAAGGCACAAATTCGTTATCCCATTTGAATATTTATTCACACTTAAAAAAACACCTCACGGCTGCCACCAATGTAACGATCTCTTCTGGTATGTAGGAGAATAGCCAGAAGACTTCATACGGTTCTAGCCGTTTTAAAAACTCGCAAAACTCACACCCCTGGTTAACAAAAAGCATTAGTATATATAGCCATGCAGGGCTCAGTTACATTAAATAAACACAGAATTAACATAACTCTTAACAATAGGCTCCGTTACATGGGATAAATGTAAAACAGTAAAATATATAACAAAAGCTCCGTTACATGAAAAAGTATTTCAAAAGAATAGTAAACATTATTCATCAACTTCCGGTTTCACTTTAAAAGTGTACATATTAAATACCGTGATTAGTCGGCATGAACTGATTATTATTGTTAATCGGTTAACCGGTAAATTTACCAGTAACAACGTCATGTTAACCGGGAAATGAAAAAGTTATCGTTTGCATCCCGAAAAAAGTGAAAACCTGTATGAGGAAAAACCACTGCGAAAAATACATCAATATACGGAAGTGTACGGTCCCGTATTTTTTAGATATACGGGCATATACGGGACGTATTCGCATAATATACGGACATAATATACTAATCCGTATTCGGAACATCGGGTATACGGGAACTCCGTATATTTGTCATACAAATACGGATTTCCGTATTCTTCCAATATACATGTATGTATATGTGTCCGTATATTTGTAATATACGCACAGTACGAATCCGTATTTCAGCCATATACGGGCTATAACAACATCTAGGTTACCAATATACGGACTTGTATTTTTATAGAATACGGGAAAGCTAAAAATCGTACATGATGCATATACGGACTATGTATACTAGAGATATACGACGAATATACGGAAATGTATTTTCATAGAATACGGAAATGCTTAAAAACGTATATGACACAAATACGGGGCAAGAATACGGACTTTGTATACTGTAGATATACGTAGGAAATACGGAATTGTATTTTCAATGAATACGGGAAAGCTAAAAGCCGTACATGACACATATACGGACTTATTATATAACATGTACGGATCAAGAATACGGACATGATATATTACAGGATACGGGAACCAAATATAGACCGATAATTTACATGTACATGATGTGCGGGATCATTATATGTAGTTACTACTCATTTCTAGAACGGACTAGTTAAGATCCTCATCGTATCTTCTTGAAGCATACGAAAAAAATATAAAGACCTGCAATGTCTGAGAGAACGGTAGGAAACATACCTTTTTTAAATAGATATACTGACAGAAAGTTTACTTTGGCGTACACGAAATATGCCATAAGCATGATAAAAATTCACTCAGTAACTTGTAAAGGATGAGGATGTGCACAAACAAAAGTAATTCAAATTAGTTCTGAATTTAATGAATAGTATTTTATGAACAAGTTTATTAATAAATGTAATATGATCATAAAAGAGTAACAATCAATAATAAAACCAAGCATATTGCAATGATAAGAACATAACTGAAATCAATCTTGAAGTTATGCAAACAATGGCTAGTGAACCTTGGCCACTTGGAAACATATATTCAAATTACAATAACATATGTAATATCAAAGATTTGTCAGCTCATGCCATTGGTATTGTTTCATACGTTATCGTTAATCAATAGAAATCCAAGTATCACTGTATGTGTATGTAGTCACGGGTCATTGTTTAGCTGTACTACATATAAATGAGAAATATTTTTAAAAATCTTATAAAACTATGTGGAAGTGGCTTGCTTGCTACGATCACAGCTTATATATAAGACCCTGTTTCACTTGCACAGATAAACATACTTAATTTATAGGATTATTGTGAGTTATTTCACTGTTTCTAACAAGGACATACATTTACGACATGCATTTCATAAAGTTTTATTCTTTTTGTTCTTTTATTCTGCTTCATTGTCTTGTGGCTGTGACTTTTTCTGGGACTCGTGCAAGACTCGCATCTGCTCCTGCAGCTCTGCAATGGCATCATGAAGGTCCATTTGTCTGAAAATACAAAATGATAGTATTGATTTTGTAGTTTAATTAATTTTCAATTATTACTTTTAAACATTTACTGTCCGTGTTTGATCACTTTTGCATAAAAAATTGTATTATCTATTTTGAAATTGTTGTTGTCATGGAAAGATGCTGGGATGATTAAGAGTTGCATATTTCATCAATTAATTACGCTCATTCTTACTTTTTTGTGTGTTCGCAGTTTTACATAGAATTATTTTTCACATGTTTAAAAGTTGCGCATGCGCATTTTGCAAAAAACATGGTGTGCATAAACGTAAGGAAGTATGGATGCATAAAGACAAATAAAAAGTAAGGATACATAAAGATAAGTAAGGATGCATAAATATCAAAAGTAAGGATGCGTAGATATTAGTAAGGAGAAGTAAGGTAAATATAAGTAAAGCGAAGAAAAGATAAGTAAGGAGAAGAAATGTAAATATAACTGCCATTATCATTTTCATACATATTGAATATGTTATCTATTTAATTCTTCGTCCTACATTTCTCTGAAAAAAATGAATTATATACCGATACTGAGTGATGCACGTGACCTGTCGAAGCACGTGAAGGGATGTTATGTTTCATAGAAGACGGGTAAAAAACAGATTTTTAATCTATATTCTACTAACAAATTCATTAGTTATATTACATTGAAGAAAATATATTTATGAATGTAAAAAACGGGAACAACGCGTATTACTTAAAGAAGCTGTTCTTCTGAAAATTAAAGAGAAATCAAAATATCATGAGAAAAAAAACCAACAACATAATTTTACGCTTCTATACACCTTCAGAATGGAAGAAAAATGTTGTTGACCTAACGGTGTGCAAACTCATGTCCTTCAAATCAGTAATTCTTTTTTCGCTAGGTATACCACTGAACCACGGCACTATTAATTTCTAATGTACATTATTAACATTATGCCTGTGATGATCTGTAAGTCAGTCGCGGGACGGCATAAAACGCTAACACTATAGAATAAGGAGAAAAAAGCTAAACAGACTTACGAATAAATTTTGTTATTATGGCATAAGTATTCACTAACTTGATAAACACTTTTTCCGTAACAGGCCAAGTGTATCATACAACATCTAATCAACATCTTTATTAATGACATGGTAATTTGATTAACTCCCATCTTAAGTTCTATAACAACATCATAATCAAAACTGTTTTTGTTGAAATTTTTCCTTTAATTTATAGGAATAAATTTGATAAATTAGGTCCCCCAAAACAATATCCCTAAATACAACGTACCGAACTCAGCAGTTATTTGTTCGTTGTCTTTTATATGTATTATCTGATTTTTTCCCTTTATAAAAAAAACTAAAGTAATTTCTTGTTCCGGGGTCATTTAACTTTTGTTTCCGACTTCAAAGCATTTGATATACCCATTTAAAAACCTTGATAAAAACATATATTGTTATGTTCTGTTCTGCTTAATATGCTATATACACTAGTTTATTGATTAGCGTTGTGAGTTCTTAGCGCCGATGAAAATATTTATTCTTATCAAATTATAAAAACTTTTTAGTGTATGTACATGCGTTGTCAATTACAAACAATCCTTTAGTCAATCATATTAAGGAACTAGGAACAGGATGTTACACATTTTACAATTTCATTGCCAATGCGTCTTATAGAATCATATTTTGTCTTTTTAATTAATAAAATCTTTAATTTTCTTAATTTTGATTTCGATCATGAAATAGTTAATTATCTAACTGCCGACATTTGTGAATGTTTAAACAAATAATCAATTATCTATCAGGGCTTATTCACAGAATTATTCAGTCTCACTTACCTCTTAATATGCAAATGATTTACCGAAATATCGGTAAAATAATTTTATAGTGAAAAAAAGAAAAATCGGTAACAATAAAAATACTGTATGTACCCGTGTAAAGGTGTGAAAAGGCATGCTGGGGTACACTGCTGATCATAGAAAGGTGCTAACGACACGTGTCGTCGTTAGATAGGTTATTAATTTGTCTCCGCAGGTAATTATATAATTTGTGTTTGTCATGCAATTGTCATTATAAAAATTATTATAGCTGACTCTAAAATTTTATAATCATAGTTACTTTTTTACACTTTAAATGACGCCGAAGGAAGTAATGTATTCAATGGTTACAGCTATATCTTTGATTTAAATCGGTTTATGATCTAATAACGGCAATGTATTAAAATGAAAACACATTTAAAATATATAAAACTTTTACAATTTACCGCAACACATCAATACTCGATACATCAATAACTAATCGTAGCTTGTCATTTGATATAGTATCTAAATATTTTTCAGAAGAAAATTCAGTTTAATATCTGCAATACGAATTTAATTTTGACGTTAAACAACACTTTACCGAACTTACCAACACCCGTTTAAAAACGGAAGCATACAAAAATCATCATAAGCCATTCGTTGCAGGGCATGATCAAGCATTTAATTCCAAGCATGAGTTCAGTAAAACTGAAAAGTATTATACAAAAACTTTGACTTACCTCATCTTACTTTCAAAACGACGAAGACTTCGAAAAAAGGCAATTTTTGAGACATGAATTGCTGAAATCTGCTTCCTCCATTTCGCGCCCAAAGAAATGATTGGATAGGTGAACACAAGTTATACTTGATTGGTGCAATCTGATCACATGAAATAAACCCACGCTTCCTTTTATTGGTGGGATTGATCACATGTAATAAACCACGCTACCTTTGATTGGGGCGATCTGGTCACATGGTATGTGCCTTGTTACACTGACTGGTACAGTATATTTCTCTTTCTCGTCTTGGGGAACTAACATTTTTTAAAATAATAGAGAACCAATCTAGTAAATAAAACTTGATGAATATGGTTTTCTTGGTTGATGTTGTCGCCAAAATACCCTGGTATCTCGATCCACCTGCGCAAAAATCATTATCTTGTACGGCTAGTCTTGAGAAAAAAACAACAAAAAACCTATCATTGCAAATAATAAAAAAAAAACGAAGACTTTAAACACCCCTGACTTTGTGTGATGCCTAAATTATGATAATAACTGAGTGAACCTCTTTAAATATAAACTGTTAGCCTTTAAAAAGCTGTTTTTAATGTATGAATATTGATCATTACCGAAGATCTTATATCTGCTTCTGAAGTTTTAGCGCACATATAGACCGTTCCATAATTGATAAATTAAACGCCGCCGTCACGTGCCTGTCCGCCATTAAAAGGCTCCTTAACTTCGCTGTGATGCCTAAGTCCCGTAAAACATTGTATAACTTTAGCACATTTCAAGGTGACATGCTGTCTTTTATCGCGTGAATTCTGTGACATCATTTTATTGCATTATTATTACTTTTCTGTTTGTTTCATTCCTGACTTGAATATATTATTAACTTTAATTATTAAATACATAAAAGACGGTGAAAAAAGACCAAAGACTGTTCAAAATTAAAGATTGAGTTGTGTAAAACACATATAACTGTTCCTTTTCAAAAGTTGAAAATATGATTTCAATTATTTGAACACCTCTGAAAGTTTACAAAATGGACAAAATTAAACTTTTCGCGCATCACGCATGTTGATGTAGAATGTTAACTAAAAATTGTTTTATTCATTGATACAGTTTCAAACAATACTTGACAATAAAAGTGCATTATTTAGCGCTTTTATTATTATCACACTCTTTTGTCTTTCGCGGTGTCCTGTGGTGAAGGGATGTGGTTACGTAATATGGGGGTGACATACTGGCGTTGTTTTGATAAGTCACCGTTAATTGTCATTGTCGGTGTTCCTTGATCAGTCACAGTAAAACACTTTAGTAACAAAATTTGCTCTTGAGAAAATGCCTGAAGGCTATAAAACATGGTCTTTATATGTTCCTGATTGTTATATAAAATTTAGCATCTACTGCTGAATAGACCTTTTCTCTAATATTTATTTCTTGCATTTCGGATTTTTTTTCTTTTTTCTTTTTTTGCAAAGTGTTAATATGTACAGCATTCGAGTTTGTGTATGCAGAAAAAAATAATAGCTTCAATGCACAAAGTTAACGTACGTTTGTAAGATATTGATCTTACAAATAATACGTTTGCTTTTTTTCTCTTCTTATTTTAAATATTATTGTTGATGATATTTCTTGTACTACGGAAAACGAAATAATTATGACACCCATGTAACTGTACGCTTTTATACAGATTTCTTTTTAAGATAAAAACATGTACTTCTTAAAAGCAGTTTTTCGTGAAATTTTGATAAAATAAAAAGAATTAATCTACCGGAGAATATCACAAGAGCTTAATTTAACAGTTCGTCAGATTGAGATGTTATCTATGATTCATCTAAGTAAATTGTAACTGTAAATTGATTATTCGTTCTATGTATTAATTGATAATTGATATCTCATAGCAAACAAACGTTTTGTTCATTGTTATAAGATACAGCAAACTGGTTAAGCTAGTTTAATGTTATGAAGCTGTTTAACTTTCTGAAGCAAAATTTGAAATGTTGTATGACTGGCTTAAATTTCTTTGCTGTTTATAAGTAATCATGTTTCATCATAGGTGAAAAAAAGATGTCTAACCATAAACATGACAGTTTAGATAAATTAGATCTACATGCTTGCTGTAATCACAGCAAAGGCAAACTAATTATTTCAACAGAAGGTCTTTTTAAGAATAATTGAACCTGCTACTTGTTTTTACTTTTTAAAAGTCATCACAGTTTCGTTCATTTTCTAAAAGACAGAAGCACAAGCAGACCTAAGAGCACATTTAAGTATAAATAATATCATCATAGAAAACCTATTTTAAATCGCAATGTTGTTTTAAGACAATAAAGTACATCACTGTTACGCAATATTAGATCAGACAGCAAAGAAAATTTTAACAAGAGGCACGGTTTGATTGAATTTAGTTAAAAACTTGAAAACCCTGCTGTGAACTATGATCCATATCCGGCTTTAACAATCCAATACTGCAATTTGGTTAAGACTATAAAGGACATCGCTGATCATCTTGGAGATAAAAATTAGAAAATAGACACGGGCAGACTAATTAAAGTTAAGTCGGTTTCATTTTAATTTCGTTTTCAAGTTTAAGACGCCTGCATCGGATTATGATTTATATCCGGCATAAAATCAAGAGTGGAATTTAGTTTTGACAGACCCCCCCCCCCAAAAAAAAAAAAGAAAGAAAAAAAGGAAAAAACATTATTACGAAAAGAAAACATTTTGCTATATAAAGATCCTTTGTTTCAACTAGTCATTATAACTCTATATAACTGTAACTGTGTAACTATGACCGATATTATATTCGTATTTTCAAATATACGGAATGCCTTATTCGAGTAATATACGGACTTGCAAGCACACTCCTGTATTTGTAAGAACACGGGATGCCGTATTTTAGTAATATACGGACTTATTATGACGTTCCCGTATTTTAGAAAAATACGAACACCGTGTATTTAGTTTTCCGTATTTTGTAAGTATACGGAACACCGTATTTTGGTCATATACGGATTTGCTGAATATACGACACCGTACACCTCCATATTTTATGTTTTCCGTATTTTTATCCGTATATCAATGATATACGGAATTCCGTACACTCCCGTATATCTACATATTTTTATCGCAGTGAACCACAGTCAGAAAAAACAGCCTCGCTACACTTTCAAAAAGCAGAGGGACAAGAAACATAAATTTTTAAAGTGATCAGTAAAAAAAAGAGTCACAACAAACAACTAACGAAAATGAGAATTCGTGGGGTTACCGCCTTGGAACAGTCAGTGGTCAAACCTTTAAAAAGCTTAAGTCAAATAATTTTCAGGCTTTGTTCACTTTGTTAACTTATGATTATTCTACATTGTACACCTCACTTCATCATAATTGAATAGGAAACAAGCTCACAAGTCTCACTGAAAAAAAAACGTTAGCAAGAGAAAATAAAACCTTAATCGGTTGTTATAAACATAGAGCATGTTTTACAGATGGTTGTTAATCATACTTATGGACTTGTGAAAACTTAATCGAGTCGATGTCTATAGATAATATTCATGCTAGATTTGGCAATTCTATTTATAAACAGGTGGTGGGCATCAACATGGGTTTAATGTTCATGTATCATGTAACATGAAAAACAAGTACACAGCACGTGTGTTTGTTTGGATTTTACAATAAATCAAAGTCGCTTTCACTTCATGAATTTATTGACGGCATGTTTGTTGTTGTTGTACCGGTTACACACTACTAAATTAGCTAAAGGTCAGACTCATCTATTTTGATATGAACACGACATTCCTCCCTACCTTGAATTAAAATTATACCACATGAGGAACATCTACAATGATAATGTCTCTAGTATTCAACACAGTTATTCAATTATTGTCTTTGGTGTTGAGCACATATGAATATCCATTGTTTAGTTATCAAACATATAAAATGGTTACAAAATGTCACTGAAATTACACATACCATCTTCTTACGTGAAATATTTCAAACACTTTAATGTCTTACATGGTCATAAACTAACTTGCTGTTGAGCCAATAATACGATAAAATGTTGGTAAACAGTGCATAATACTTTCAACATTACAAACAAACAGAACCAACTATCCAAAATATTCAGTAATTCAGTAATTGTAATTCAGTAATATACCCAATTGAATATTCATTGTTTGCTCTTAAAATAAGTAAACATTAAAGTTTTATACTTGAATGTTATAGCAATCAAAATACTAAATTGGGAATATAACAACAGCTTTGTATTCAATGAACAATTTAGAGAACTTTACTTGAACAATCATGAAAAGAGTTGCCTATTATCAAAAATGAACTTTGATTAAATGCAAATATTACTTAATGAATGACATTAAGAGAAAAACAACAATTTAAAAATCTTGAAACTACTTAAAGGCTCATTTAGGTTTGCTCATCATATAGTCTTTCATCTTCTGAGGCAAGACAGAACGAGTAGAGCGAGGAGGATTTCTCCTTGGAGTGACAGGTACAAGAGTTATATCAGGAGCAGAAGGGAGACTAGATTCTGGACAAGATACTAATTCAGGAGCAGCAGGGATACTAGATTCTGGACTAGATACTAATTCAGGAGCAGCAGGGATACTAGATTCTGGACTAGAGGCTTGAGGGGCTTCATATTCCTCTTCATCCTCCAGCATCACTGCATGTTTAATTGGCCTAAAAAATGAAGAGTTTCGGGTTAAACAACGGCCATCTCGCTCTGCCGTTACCATACTACCCTTTTTCTCAATAACAGTGTAAGGATCTGGATCATATGGTGGGGTGAGTTTATTCAGCTTTGGCTGTTTTGCCAGGACATGATTTCCAGGTTTGAGACTAGACTCCGACGTGTGTCGTCTTTGGTCAGCATAGGCCTTCATCTTAGTTTTACTCATAGCATCATTGTTTACTATGCGGTCAGAGACTGGGGCTTGATCAGACTTGGGAATATCTGGGAGACCAAAACTCATTTTTCTACCGGTTACAGCTTCAAACGGAGAAATTTTGGTTGATGAGTGGGGTGTTGCCCTATATTGCATGAGAAATTGATTAAGTTCAGACTTCCAATTTCTGTTTCCTGACACACATGCTCTAACAAACTTGTTCAAAGTGCCCATAAACCGTTCCACATTACCGTTCGCTTCCGGCCACAACGGAGTGATACGGCGATGTTTGAAACCACAAGCATTGGCAAAGTCTGCAAACTCCTGACTTTGAAAAGGCGGACCATTATCAGATTTCAAAACTTTAGGAAACCCTTGACGTGCAAATATGCCTTGAAGTCTGGGAATTACAACCTTTGCTGATGTGGCATGTACAATCTCAACTTCGGGATATCTGCTATGTTCATCTACAACTACTAGGATGTACTGACCAGATGGATATGGACCAGAAAAGTCAACAGCCAATTCAGACCAAGGGCTAGAAGGTAGAACAGTGGGACATATAGGTTCTCTCTTGTTATGTCCAGGATATGATGCTTGACATGGAATACAGCTGTTCACAGCCTCCTCAGCTATTTTGTCAATAGAAGGGAACCAGACTTTTTCCCGGAGGAGCTGCTTCGTCTTGACTATGCCTTGGTGGGCTTGATGAGCAATGTCAACAACCCTGTCTTGTAATTGGGCTGGAATGACCAAACGATGATCTCTTAAAATAACACCATCATAGATTGAGAGCTCGTCTCGGAAGCGAATATACGGAATAAGAGTGGGATCATTCCACCAATCGCCAGTCTGAATGGCAGACATCACATTTTGCAAAGTAGGACATTTGCGTGAAGCAGCACGGTCTTCGTCAAAAGTCAGTGACTTAGGCACAGCGTTATGACTGATGTATGCAACATAAGCTTTAGCAGCGTTATCGCGCTTAGGCTTATCGTGTGGATGTCGACTCATGTAGTCGGCTGGATTCAACTCATCTCGGCCTGGTCGGTATTCGAGTTTGAACTGATATGGCATCAATCGAAGTCGCCAACGTTCCATTCTGGCAGAAGCAGGTTTCTTACTGTCAATTATACCAAGAAGCGGCTTGTGGTCCGAAACCACCTTGAACTCGGAAGCAAATAGGTATAAATGGAAGTATTCAACTCCGTAAACAACAGCCAGCATTTCTCGATCAGTCTGGGAGTATCTCTGCTCCACATCGGTCAATGCACGACTAGCATAACTTACAACTTTCCCATCTTGAGTAAGAATTGCGGATACGCCTACAGGGGAAGCATCAACTAGAACTTCAGTGGGTTTATCAGGATTAAAATATACCATGACTTCGGTACTTGCTAGACAAACTTACAGCTTGTTGAATGCTTCGTCTTCCCTTTCTGACCAGCACCACAGCACATCTTGTCGTGTAAGACGCCTGAGAGGTTCAGTCAGTGTTGCATAGCGGGGTATAAATCTAGAGAAATACTGCGTCATACCAAGAAATGATCTAATCTCAGCAACGTTAGACGGTGGTGAGCGGCCTATTATGTCCTTGATTTTCTGAGGGTCTGCAGAAACACCAAGGTTACTGAAAACATGGCCAAAGAAAGTGATTTTATTAACAGAAAAGACACATTTGTCTTTGTTCAATTTGGCCCCTGAACTGCGAAGTTTCTCTAATGTCTGCATGAGCGCACGGTCATGATCTGTTTGCGTCGTACCATGTATGATAATATCATCTGACAAGTTTCTTGTACCCTGAATACCTGAAATCAAATCAGAAATAACTTTCTGAAAAATCTCCGAGGCAGCGTTTACCCCAAATAACAGACGATTATAACGACGTAGACCAACATGGGTACTAAATGTTGTGATGTAACGAGAGGGCTCTGAAAGGACAAGCTGATGATAGCCATTAGAGAGGTCAAGCTTGCTAAAAACAGTAGAGGAATTGAGCTCAGTCATTAAGTCTTCAATAGTAGGCATGGGATGCTTTTCTCTAAGAATAGCCTGATTAGCCTGGCGCATATCAATGCATACCCTTACTCCAGAAGACTTTTTAGGGACAACAACTACCTGACTGACCCACGGCGTAGGACCAGAAACTGGCTCAATCACATCAAGGTCCTCCAGATTCTTGAGCTCTTTCTCCACATCTTTACGTATGTGGAAAGGTATTCTACGGTGAGGTTGAGAAACTGGCTGCACCGTCTCATCAATGTGTACCTTGACTTCTACGCCTTCAATCTTCCCCATGGCACCATCAAACAGCTCTGGAAACTGACCTGCAATCTTACTAACAAAATTATTGCTGGGCATAGAGACAGATTTAGCAACAGAAGAAGCATATGTAAAGTGGATAATACCAAGACTTTGAGCAGTAGAAGAGCTTAGCAGACATTTAGAGTGCTTCGTTTCAGTGAAGTCTAATACATAAATTTCAGTTTTTACAGTTTTATCTTTGAACTTAATTGTGCCAGTAAAGTATCCCAAGCAGGGTAATGATACCTTTGAACCGTATGGAAAAATGTTTGGAACAGGGTGACATAACACAGGTTTCTTGAAAAATCTGTTGTACACATCAAGATTAATAATGTTGCAAGTAGAACCAGTATCTACAAGAAAATTCACATCAATATTAAAAACCTTAGCATTAACACATGGTGAGCTAGCATTTGACATATTAACATTGAAAATGAAATTGTCATCATCATCATAATCATTATCTGAACTCTCATCATTGTTTACATCACTCACACTAGCACTGGGTTTGTCATTGTCTGTAAAATTCACATGTTGACCTTCTTTGGAAATTCGTAGACGACATTCCCTTGCAAAATGATTCGGTTTGTTACAGTATCTACAAGTCTTTCCTTTTGCAAGACAGATTTTGTGATTGGTAAGCAAGTTGCCACAGTTTTCAAATATAGAATTTCCACCTGTGTTGCTAGAGTGTCCCCGACAACTGCCACGTGAGCGAGAACCCCTACGAGAAACAAAACCACGCCTAGATCCACGAGAGTGGCCCCGACCACGATCTTGTTGAAGTTGTTCCATGGACATTGCGTTAACTGATTGTTTACCCTCCATTTCTGAGGCACGAACTTTACTGAGTTCCAATGCACGGGCCTCGTCAATGATTTTTTGTAAGTCGTAGTTATCCCGTAAGGCATGCCTTCTAAGTCTGGATGATGTGCATCCCTGAACAATCTGGTTTAGGATTTCTGTATCTTTATTATGAAAGTCACACAAACTTCCTTGTGTTCGTAACCTAGTGTAAAAATTGTCAATGGTCTCACCAGATTCCTGTCTGATTTGGCGAAACTTATACACTTCAAATGTAAGATTCTTCTTTGGAGTGTAATAATCGGTTAATGCTTTTTTCAGTGTTTCATATTCACATGGCTCGGTGACCTCTGGATCTACACTTACGACCCTTGTTGCACCAATCCCCTTTTGTGCGTCAGTGAAACTGTCGTATATGTCATACGTTTCCTCCCCACAATAATGCAAGAGCAGTGCCTTTTTGCGCTTATCTTCACTGATGTCCATAGCGCACATTAGATTCTTTAATTTATGGAGCCATTTTCGAAATTTGACGGCAGCATCCGGTGCACATCCGGCCTGGAATTGCTCGAAATTTGGTAACGCAGCAGCCATTTTGAAGAGAGTTTCTTATCCTCGTCGCCAGATTTAATGTTCATGTATCATGTAACATGAAAAACAAGTACACAGCACGTGTGTTTGTTTGGATTTTACAATAAATAAAAGTCGCTTTCACTTCATGAATTTATTGACGGCATGTTTGTTGTTGTTGTACCGGTAACACACTACTAAATTAGCTAAAGGTCAGACTCATCTATTTTGATATGAACACGACTATGGGTACTAATTGTACACTCATTGTTGCTGATCTGTTTTATACTGTTATGAAGGAGACTTTAGGTTATCTCTTTGTAGTAAACATGAAGATGACATTATAAAAGCCCTTAACAACACCTCGAGGTATCTTGACGATATGTTAAATATAGATAAAAACTATTTTCCATTTCTGGTCAAATACATCTATATCTATATATATATATATATATATATATATATATATATATATATATATATATATATATATATATATATCCAAATGAACTCCAGCTTAATAAAGCAAACACCAGAATAGCAAGCAAACAATATGAAGAAGACTAAGGTGGTTTGGTTTGACTCACTTAAACACTCTAATGCTATTTTATGCCCTGGATACAATCTGGATTAAAATAATAAAGTATTTACATTGCTAGGTGTTAAATTCTCCACTGATCTAAATCAAATAGTAGATATGAATGATGATTCAAAAATAGAAGAAACAAAAACATTATTTGCAAATTGGTCAGACTGGTCAAAAAGAATATTTTCTCCAATTAGAAAATGAGTAGTTATAAAATCTCCTTGCGAAACTGAATCATCTCGTTTTGAGTACTAGTATACCAAATCCACCTCATGCCAAAATAAACCAAATACAAAGTATTTTTCAAGATCCTTTGGAATAATGGTAGCGACAAAGTCAAAAGAAACATACTAACCCAAAAATATACGTTTGGGTAATTAAAAATGATAGACTTTAAATATTTTATGTGCAGCTAACAAACTACATGGCTCAGAAGATTAATGTACTCAGATAACAAATCCTGTCAATTTGTTGAAAACATATGCCTTTACATAAATCATATGTATAAATATGGAACTGATTATATCAAAACAAAACTACATTTGAACATTAATCCCTTCTGGAAAGATGTTTTATACAGTTATTACGTTCTCGTTTTGAATTTAAAACCAAGAAACACTAACCATTATTATTTTGTCAATTTATGGCTCAATCCAGAAATTTGGAAATTCCACCGTTTTTGTTTAAACAGAAGGATTACAGGCGGTATTCTCAGGGCCGGATCCAGAAATTTCTGACTGGGGGGGGGGGGGCTTGGGGGAAGGTACGGAAGTGGGTGACCCCCTTCTGTAGGTGAGGTTTGGGAGGCCTCCCCCAAGAAAATTTTCTAAAAAGGTGGAGTAAATGGCTCATTTTGGTGCATTTTAGGCATAAAAAATATAATGAAATTTGTGTGAGAATTTAAAAGAAATATACAGGTATTCTTTGAAATGTTCAACTAAAGCAAAAAACATGACAAGTTTTAACTTTTTTATTTTATATTTATAAGTCCCCTGAAACAAATAATTTATCAATAAATTAATTTTCATAACAAATAATGTCATCACATTATCCAATCTCCTCGCAGTGATCTCCCCTTCATTCTTTGGAAAGATCTCTGCGGACACGGGTTAACCTTAGCTGGATTTCAGCTATATAAACATGTATGACCTTTTTTTAAGAATTTATTTTTTTCTCTATTTAGTTCAGTTACAATTGGAACTGCATCGATTAAACATGCCTGTGTGTAATGAAATTTAAAAAAATGTAACTTGAAAACAAGTTTAAAATTTCGTTTATTTTCTTTCGACCATCATCACGTGACATGACTTCCGGTACTGAAAGTATGGAAGAGAAGTAACCGCTGTGTGGAGTTTGCACCATTCGGAACACCTCGGGCGACTTCAATATGTCTTTATACAAAGTTGTCGGAAAAGGCCGAGTTGTTACGATTGGAGTTGCACAATATCATCAGGCAACAGATCATAGCTAGCAGACGCTCATTATACAACTTTATCAAATACGTCAAGGTTACTAGACGCTTGAAAACTATACATCTTGATCAGTCTGGAGAATTCTCTGATAATCCGTGCCGCCGAATATACGGTACATTGTGTAATATACACGGCTATAAAGCTGCGAACTCGTTATTAGTTGTTACGCAATATTGCATGACCTTTGCAAATTGAAAGGTTGACTGTCTTTCTGTTACGAGGTGTAAAGAGCTGAAAAAAATGTTTAAGAGTCTTTAAAAATGAGCCCTTTTATTTTTTACCAACGGGCCAGCTGGGGGGGGGGGCTTGGGCCCCATAAGCCCCGACCCCCACACGGTAAATCCGGGCCTGATTCTGTTCATAGGAGACCTCCTCAACCAAGAGGGGAAATTTTACTCATTTAATTTTCATACAACATATAATATTAGAGGTAATGTTTTGGAACAAAGGGGTATTGAAGCTTCAATTAAAGAATTTTTAGAAAGAGAAAACGTTAAAGATCTACCAAAACAGTATAAATATAATGTGTGTATTCCCCACTCTATATCTATAATAACTAGGGATAAAAATGCTGTAGTTCAATGTATAAAGCTATACAAAATGGAAGACAATATCTTAACTCATTACAGAAATGGAAAAATGACTTAAGAGGCGTTATAGAAACTATTTTTTAAAACAATTCAATATGTTACATGGCTTATAATTATACAAAAGATCCAAATTGTTATGGTACAGAAAAAAATATAGAATCCTTTCAACAAACTATTTGCTTAAGAAAATGAACATAATCAATGAAGATTAATGCTCACTTTGCCATAATGAGAAAGAAACACTAAATCATCTATTCATAAGTGTGAAGTGACAAAACAATTTTGCCAAAAGCTACATTTTTATATTAAAGATGCAACTTGAATTTTCAAAGCACGAGCCAGTCTGATATATTATTTGGTAATAAACACCTTGATGATGTTATAAACAAAATAAGATTACAGGCTAAATATTATACATATTACAGTAGGTTAAATCAATTTAGGCCTGTTATATCAAATTTTGAACATCAAGTTTGTGCCAGTTATATAATTGAAAAATACATATGTAAACATTCATTTAAATACAATGAATATGAAAATTCGTGGGAAAAATTTATCAATCCAATAAAGCCTGATCTTACTTATGATTTCAGAAAAGAGTCATACATAAAGGCAGTCTCTATTTGTTATAAGATTATAAAGAAACTACTTTCTACAATCTTAACGTTTTTCCTATACTCTTAGACATCCACCAACACCGGAAAGACCCCCACCAACATAAAAAGAATATTTTCCATTTGTTTATGAAGATAATCACTCAACGAAATCCCTAGAAGTTAGCACCATAAATCTTTTTACCTAAGGGATCTATTCTCTCCCCCCATTTTTTTTAATTCCCCAATTCCCCTCCCCCCCCTCTTTTTGTGGATTTAGTAAATCATACAGACTGTCTAAACAAAATCGCATAACATCTAGAAAGTAGGTTTATATAAAAATAACAATAAAGATAAAAAGGTAAAGGTAAAGGTTTCTTATTTAACGTGGGTAGTCAACGAAAGTCCCCACCTGGTGTGGATGGAACAACTTATTTCCAGAAGAATCATACATCATCCTGTTTTTAAAGTATCCGTTTGGATGAAAATAAGTGTTTACAATGTTACAGTGTTTATCTTGTATACAAATATATGTAAAGTAAGTACATGTATGTAAAAAGAAAACTGTTTAATTACAAGTTTAAGTTAAATTATACAGCTGGATATCATTTCAACAATTAGCACTTGTAAAGCTTCATATAAGAGCAATTATTATATAAGTCTTTAACTTCAATATACATGTAGACAGCTATTATTTTTTTATTAAAAACCTATCGAAATTATTATTATAGAAAGTAAATAAAAAAATCCCAACAAAAATTACATGAACACTTACATCATATGTGTCAGAAAATGTTAGCTGTACATACTGTATTGACTTGTATATTTCTTGTTTTGTACTCTGACTGGGGAAAATGGGCAACCTATGGTTACTGAAATTTGAAAAAAAGGCTTGCACGGTGGCAAAATAAGTTTTATATGAAGGCAAGGGATATCAAAATACTACTTTAATATCTTCAATTATGATTACCCTTGGTGCTCTATCTTAGGGCGTTTTTCCTTATAAAAATAGTCATTTTCTCATTTCCTTTGTATAAAGAAATAAATGTATAAAAATGAAAAAAAATTTTACACAAACTGGAATATGTGTATTGATTAAATGATACAGAGGTAAAGTAAGTTATAAATGCTTTTGATAAAAAAATAAAATAATAAATCTTCTTTAATAAAAAAAAAATATCGTAACAAGGTTGACAAAATGCTAGAGATTTGATATTTGGTATATGATATTATCTATAGGTCGTCTACGAAAATTGTTCAAATTATGCCCCTAGTGCCAAAATTGGCCCCGCCCTGGGGGTCATAGGTTTTCCCTATATGTATAAAGTAAAAACTTAAAAAATCGTCTCCTCTGAAATGACAAAGGCTACAGCTTTGATATTTGGTATATGATATTATCTATAGGTCCTCTACGAAAATTGTTCAAATTATGCCCCTAGTGCCAAAATTGGCCCCGCCCCAGGGGTCAGGTTTTCCTTAGATGTATATAGTAAAAACTTCAAAAATCTTCTCCTCTGAAATTACAAAGGCAAGAGATTTGTTATTTAGTATATAATGTCATCTATAGGTCCTCTACCAAATTTGTTTAAATTATGCCCCTTGTTCCAAAATTGGCCCCGCCCCAGGGGGTCATAGGTTTTCCTTATATGTGTATAGTAAAAACTTAAAAAATCTTCTCCTCTGAAATGACAAAGGTAGAGCTTTGATATTTGGTATATGACATCATCTATATATCCTCTATGAAAGTTGTTCAAATTATGCCCCTAGTGCCAAAATTGGCCCCGTCCCAGGGTGTCATAGGTTATCCGTATATGTATATAGTAAAAACTTAAAAAATCTTCTCCTCTGAAATGACAAAGGTAGAGCTTTGATATTTGGTATATGACATCATCTATATGTCCTCTACGAAAGTTGTTCAAATTATGCCCCTAGTGCCAAAATTGGCCCCGCCCCCGGGGGGTTAGGTTTTCCTTTAAAAAAATCTTCTCCTCTGAAATGACAAAGCCTTAAGCTTAATTATTTAGCATGAAATATTGTCTAGTGAACCTGTTCCAAGTTTGTACAAATTATATCCGGGGTAAAAATTGGGCCTGCCTGGGGATCATAGATATTCATTATTTGCATATAGTAAAAACTTATAAACTTATAAAATTATCCTTTGAAGCTTCAAAGGCTAGAGCTTAGATTTACAAGAAATAATGATAGCTTCCACACAAATAACAGTCTGTCCTCAGGTGAGCGCTTTGGGGCCAATGGCCCCCTTGTGTGGTTTTTGTTTCTATACATTTGTGACAATTGACTATTTGTGAGGCTAGTATTTCATTACTAATTTTCCAGAACACGCTTTTGCAAGATTTCATATAGTTTGTTTAAATTGTTTATTTTGCTTATAGGGATTCCCTAACAGCGTTTTGTATGCCCGATATCCCGACCTTGTTTTTGATTCATGGATACGTGCCAAACATTAAAAAAAGAAAAAAATATAGATTTAAGGAGTTGTAAAACTGGTGTAATAAAGTGAGTTTAAAATTTATATTGTTTGTTGTTATCTCAAATAATGATGACTGTTCTTATAGGATAGTTTCTTTTATTTTGGTAACAACTTATACTTTGCCCTTGGTGATGACGTAGGCACTGCAGTCTGATGTCACATCCTTTCTTTTGGCCAGTTTGGAATCGTAAGGCAGTGAAAGTTTCTTTAAACAAAACCCCCGCCCTCCTCGGCCAAGAGCATATGTAGAAGATAATAGCTAACATTATCTATGAACAGCCTTTCTGTTTGTTTCGGAGTTTCTGTGTTCGTTTTTTTGTATTTTCAGAATATCAACCTGGGCAAATACTGTCAGCAACCGTGCGGCTACAGAGAGTGATGTTCAACTTTCAAATACCAGTAATCCATGGGCGTTTACTCATATTGTGTTCTGCGGCCGGCGAATAGATATTTTGTTAAACTGGTTTCTGCCTGCTAGGGTCAATATCGCGCAACATTGGCACTGTTTTGTGTTTGTTGTGTCTATACATTTGTGGCAATTGGCTATTTGTGGATGAAAAATTTGAAAGACTAGTATTTCATTACTAATTTTCTAGAACAACAACAACCATTATTGCATTTCACCATTTACATGGTTTTGGCAATGAACAGTGAAAACCAAATAAATTATAGTGATAACATGCTTAGTTTTCAGAAGCAGATATTACAAAAAACAAATAATAGAAAATACAACAACAAAAGAAAAAAACAGATGTTTACAGTTGTCACAATGAATGTATATTATGTACCCTTTTTATTCCTTGAGATGCCTCGATCGTAATTTGTAGGCTTCCTTAAGGAATTTACATACTCTAACAATTATTCTGTGGTTTTCCGAATTTAGGACTTATTTAAATTTATTGGTATTGGGCCAGGATAAACAGAATTTAGGTAAAACTTATGTCTTAAGTCTTTGTACAATGGGCAACACATCAAAAATGGTATTCCGACTCAACTTTATTTTGTCTACAATTCTGACATAGTCTATTTCTTCTATCTAAACCACTGTATCTACCCGATTCCATAGCTAAGCAATGGGCAGATAAACGGAAACAGGAAAGCAATTTTCTGAAATAGTCATCATTTACAGCGGATAAATATGGTTCAAAACCGAACGATGTTTTAAATTTTACATAATATTCAAGTTTAGGGTATGTCGTTATTGATTCTTGCCATTCTTGTATATAATTATCCCTTATTCTTCTTTGTAATTTTGGAAAGAGACTCATATTAATATTTTGTGTATTCAATAAATAACTGTATCCAATATTATCAAGAATTTTTTTCACTGCTTTGACCTATGGAAGACAATTTGCATTCTCTACTGAGTTGCGCTCTGCATCAAAAATATTTTGCAAGATTTCACTTATGCAAGATTTCATACAGTTTGTTTAAATTGTTTGTTTTGCCTATAGGGATCCCCTAACAGGGTTTTGTATGCCCTGTATCCCGACCTTTTGTTTTGATTCATGGAGTCGTGTCCATAAAATGCCAAACATAAAAAAGAAAAAATATAGATTTAGGGAGTTGTAAAACTGGTGTGATAAACTGAGTTTAAATTTTTTTTTTGTTTTGTTGTTATCCCAAATAACTATTGTAACATAAGGAATAGGGGATATAATGTCTAATTGTTTCTGAATATTTTCTCCCTAGATTTATTTGTTAGTAAGTCTGTAAGGATATCAAAAATTCCAAAGATGGATTAAGTCATAACTGGGAAGTTTTACCCTTTGTTTTGGAGGAAATAATAAGATTGCATAGCCTATATTTGTAAAAAGCGGTTTGAAAGAAAACAGGTGATTCTACCATGAACATGTATTTTCCTTCCCTGCCCTAACTTCATAAAATTTTAGGGCACAGACTTCTCACTCGGGTCTGTTCCCAAACTTTAATATTAATTAGCTGGTAAATAAGTGTAACGAGTGTTTTAAACATATCCACCTACCAACGTAATTCCTAACATGCATGTGAGGGACGAACGACAACTCTGCTTAGGTATTGGCCTATAGTACCTTGTTTTGGCGAAGGAATCTGTTCTTATGCTTGATATACCTCATATATTGTCAACATACACACTACAAGTGCTTAAACTCTTCTGGAAAAAAACTTGGAATATCTACATATTTAAAAATGTCTTTCCTTCTAAATAGTCGTCAGTAGTTCATTAATTAGATATATCTATCTATTTAAAAATTCGATTACAGTGCCCATGCCCTTAGTAAAATATCTCACCATAGCCTTTACTGTTCTAACTAAACCCTGAGAAATATCAGTGACAAAATTAAATGTAATTTATGTTATACGAAACAAACTTAATTTGTTATGTAGAAAAATTGGGGCTAGATACATACAAATACCGTTGTACATACTGCTCGAATTTTAGTCTAATTTTTTGTTGTATGAAAACAAAACTTCGTATGGTGAATAATAACCAGTGTTGAAAAATTAATCGTGCTGTTATATACAATGTATGGGCAGTATTTGATTATTTTGTATAATTTGCATATATAGATTAAATTATATATACTAAAAAGATCTTGTAATTATCTTATTCTATCCGCAATATGCAGTCACATCGCGGTTGCATGTAAGCAACGTATTGATAATTATAATGATAATAGCGATTATAATAATATTGATAATGACAAAAGTGATAATGATAATGCACTCGGCATATTTTGACAGAATCGTTTATGTCAGTAATAATGTGTAGCAGCAATATAATCTGACAAAACGGTAATCTTAAACTATCACCCTAAACAGTGAAGGACATACAACTACTTAGATAAAAAAGGAACGCTCCTCAATAAGCAAACCTGAATTATAATTTATTGCCAGTGAATTTAACTTGAGGCTGTTTAAGTTGTCAGAAAGAATGGCATTTTTGCGGGCAAGACTAAATGTCGGCAGTTGATGGCATTAAATAATATTCATTCCGTTCTTTAGTTTGTAGAAGCTAAATCTTTCTGCATACCTCATGAAAGCTAAAAGCACAGTTTAGTTTTTTGAAATTATGTAAAAAAAACGGCTTTTGATACCTTGGCTTGTATATGTCTTCAAACAGTAAACATACAAGCATTAAACCTAGTTATGAACAATTAATGTGGTAATTCGCCTTGCAGTTTTTGTCTCACTTAATATCCATACAGACATTTAAGCCACCCATATAATATTGTTTTAGTACACACAATTTAGAATCTGTTACAGTACGTACAATTATTCATCTATTCTCTGATTAGAAGTTTCACAGATTTTTTACACTAATGGTATTTCTACAATGTCGTTTTAAGAAAAAAAGAACAAGATTTACCCAAAACTATTGCTCCCTGTCCTGTTTTATTCTAAGCTTACTTGTCGGCAGAAAAAGAAAATTTATTTAGGACCTTTTCAAAGGTACATGGTTTTAGATAGCTATATTTTAATGCACCAATATTATATTCCTGGACAGATATAAAGCCACATTCGGTTGTCATAAGATTAGAATCAACGCCATTAAAATACGCTAAGTTCCTAAAAGTATGTCAGTTATATATTAAAACGTTTGCATTTAATGGTGCTTTAAAAGTAGTGGTAGTGAATGCATTCATTTTGTTAAGAATACCCTCACTGTTTGTGCGTAAACACTAATGTTATTCTGTACTTTATCATAAACTTTGTCTGTCATGAATTCTAAGTCATCATACAACGGTTTTTCTTCAACAAAAACACTTTCTCCACAACTATGACGACATTACTGTTTCAAATGAATACTGAGATCATGTGAGGGTCGAAATTTTTCCCTGTTTTGTAAAAGTTTCATCATTTTCACAAAATGTTATGGGTATGACAAATCACAACATTGTTGAAAAACGCGCAGAAAATACAGTGTTACCGTCGAAAGCTACTCCTCAATACAAAGTAGTTCCAAAAACTGCAGGAAAGCGAATGACGGAGGTATTTGCAGAGCTGTCTTATATTTACCAGGAAAATAGTCCTGTTCATAAAGTCTTAGGTACGTAATCCGTTGATAAGTTCTATAAGGTCAGTGTCAGGTTAAACACTGACAAATAGACTCGTTAAAATATAGCTTCCCCGGTTCCCACCCCCGATCTTTAGGTCTGAAGGGAATAAAAAGAAGGCAGATCATCTAATGGTGCAGACACAAAGTACAGATGCATTAATGCAGAAGTTACCTGAATGTTTGAGCTTTATGTATAAGCCCAGTAATGAGTACGAAAGATGTTTTTTTTTAAATTGCCAACTTGTTCCTGTACCGAAGTCCTAGTCATAGTCTAAATCAAGGTCTAGATAGAGGGTTTAATTAAGACGTATTTAGTTTCATTTCAAGTAAACATGGTATCTTTTTATACAAACAATTTTGTCTGCAGTAATCTTAATGTTGTTTTACTGTCCAGAAAGATTTAATTTAACGAGAAATATGTCCCATGCTTGAAAAAGCTTTGGTCCAAAAAGGTGGATTTGTCAATCTATTTCAGAAATAAGTCTTTTTATTTCTTTGATCTTCAATAAATTTAGGCTTCTCCTTAGTTTTTTTATACTGTTGAAGTTAGAAAGATTACAAACACTTTAAATAAGAATTATTAATGGGAAATTTAGAAAAAAGTTTTGGTAATGAATTGTTTATCTATTTTGCAGATAAAGTTGAACTGTTAACACTTAATATCACACGGCAAATAATTCATAGGCGTATGGGTCGGCCCTAGCGGAAAAGTATGCCATGCACACCTAGTCTTAATGTAGAAAGCTGATAACAACTGCTTTATAATCGGAAGAAAACAATAAAAGTTGAATCCCGCGTAATGGTTAAACAAAGTGATATACGTTTCTACAAATAACCACTTGAGTTTCTACCTTATTGTTCTCCCAGTTGCAAGTTACGGTTTATTTTCTGTTAAATATTAATCCCTTAGCCTTCTTAGTATCTGCTTA
Source organism: Cyclina sinensis (assembly GCA_012932295.1). Classification (NCBI taxonomy): domain Eukaryota; kingdom Metazoa; phylum Mollusca; class Bivalvia; order Venerida; family Veneridae; genus Cyclina; species Cyclina sinensis. The sequence goes on from JAAONU010000013.1 coordinate 45,579,347, forward strand.
TAACATTTATATGCCCCCACGGGGATGCATATAGTCGCTGCTTCGTCTGTCCTTCCGTCCGTCCTGAAATTTTGTCCGGACTATTTCTCAGCAACCACTGGCTGGAATTTATGGTCACTTCATATGAAGTTTTACTACTAAGATTAGCTGTGCATATTAGCAGCTATTTTAGTTCAATGATTTTTCACAAAGTTATTCCCCGTTCATGCCTTTTCAGTTATCAAGTTTATCCGGACTATTTCTCAGCAACCTTTGGCTGGAATTATTGAAACTTTATAGGAAGTTTTACTACCAAGAGGAGCTGTGCATATTAGCATCATGTTCTGGTTCACTGATTGTGCACAAAGTTATGCCTGTTTCATGCATTTCTAACTGTAATTTTTGTCCAGACGATTTCTCAGCAACCACCGAGTGGAATTTATCGTAATATTAAACGAAGGGACTTAACTCCAAAAGTAGCAAAGAAAGAGTTATTGTTCATGTACAGTGCATTTCTCTTACTGCATTCTATCATTTTATAAACATTCTACAATTTAGCGCAATAGGTTTGGAGTTATAGTCTAGTATTGGTGGAAATTTCGTTTTGTATGTATATGACATTTTAGTGGAATAGATAAGACAGATTATTGTGTTTGGCCGCTTCGTCCGCCCGTCCGTCCGTCTGCATGACCATCCCGACACTTTGTCCGGACTATTTCTCAACAACCATAGGCTGGAATTTATGGAAACTTAACAGGAAGTTTTACTACCATGAGGAGCTGTGCATATTAGCAGAATGTTTTGGTTTAATTATCTTTTCACAGTTATGCTACTTTCAAACCTTTTCAGCTATGAAGTTTGTCCTGACTATTTCTCCGCAACCACTGGCTGGAATTTATGGAAACTTCTTTGGAAGCTTTGCTGCCAAGAGGAGCTGTGCACACTAGCAGCATATTCTGGTTCACTGATTTTTCACAAACTTATGCCTGTTTCATGCATTTTTAAAATGGGCCTGGTTAGGTGTGACAATTATTTTTGCTTTTTATACATATATATATATAACATACGGGAAAATGTAGTTACTTCATTTATACTTTTAAAAAAATATCTAAAATGGGGTGAAGATACTCTATTATTGAAAGGTACAGCTTCTGTTTTTTCCATCTACCTGCTTCAATTTCTAATCTATGATTTGATAACCTTAGCCGTGATAAAACTATGCGGTATTTTGTAACATATACTACATTTTAATACAGTTGAAACCCTAAAGTAGCTATTGATCTGTAAAATATTTCCCTAAATGAATCTTCTAAATCTGCGTGCCAATTTTGCAGAAAGTTATCATGCAACCTTTGTTTAACTATGCTTAAAAAAAAACGTCTGATTTCCAACCCCTTGAATATTCCATACATCCAAAAACCCTTAACGTGAAAGAAGTAATTTTATCTTTGAGACCCAATTAATTAGATTTAGATTAACTTCAATATCACGTTTCATTAGGTCATATGCTACCTTAATATACTTAAGGCATCAGTTGTACAAATTTTCAACCAGTGCTTTATTATGTTAAAATAGCGCATATAAAATTATATGCGTGCGTCGGTAGTGTATTTCGTACGCCATATTTGAAATGGATGTACAAGATTTGAATTTGATAGGATATGAAAACCTTGGCTTATAACTGTTGCTGGTCTATAGTAGTTATTTCCCTTTAACAGTAACATACATATCATACATTTCGGGGAATTCCGATTCTTCTTTCATTTTCGTCAACGAATGTTATAACATTCGTTTCTTTTTCGTTTTAGAAGTTTGTGTAACATTAGGTCAGTCTTAATGCTAATCTAGCCTTTAATATTCCAGATTGGATTTTCATGAACTATATTTACTTTATAATGGTAACAGCGGAAGAACTATTTACCTAATTAGGAGTATCATCGAGTTTGCTGCGGAAGAATATTTTGAGTAAGACCTGAACGTAACTTTCAAGATGGTTGAAATAATCTTAACATTCTTTTGTTTACTAGTAACTGTATTTTTCGTGGCTGTGTTATCGAAAAAATATCAGACTAATGTGGAAACAAATTCAAAACGACCGTCAGAAGAAGTCGCCTTGCCCAAAACAACTGAAAGAGGGACATGTTCTCTTGACAGGTAAGGTCTTGTTTTGTTAGCCGGTTAACATGATCAAACGTGAATAGAAAAATACAATTCATTTCATTTTAATTCGTGTCTACATGTCTTTTGCAGCCAAAAGCATTTTAGTCTGTAATACCGCAAATCAAACCAGGCATCGCGAGAACATTCTTTTTAACATAATAATTATTAAGATCATTCCGCACGTGGACGTCTCCACCTTAGAACAGTTGTCGACGTCTCCACATTAGAACAGTTATCGACGTCTCCATCTTAGAACAGTTATCGACGTCTCCACCTTAGAACAGTTAATACAGGGTGAAAAACACGGAATGATCATTATCGTTGACAAATTATAATTATTAAAACATTGTCATTTTGCTTTTTTTACCAGATCACGCTATTAACCTGATTTACCTGAGTGTAAATAAAATGGATCAGTCTATGTCAATGGCTCAGAGTTCAACAAAAAATTATGTTCGAAAAAAAAGTGCATCTGCAATTTATTTGTGTTTGTAAAACTGTACTTTGCTGTAAACATGTATTTGTTTATTGCAATAAATTGATTGATTGATTGATATTGAAACCCACCTGTTATGCGAACGATGGAAAAATTCTAAATAAGATGTAAGTTGTTCCAAAACCATTACATTAAAATAATCTCAGGAATATACATTGAAGAAAAAATACAATTTTAACGATGAAATGAAAAAGAACTTTTCTTTTGTTGAATGTATACATTCAGTCGGAAGACGCACGAAAGACAAAACGAATGAACAAACACGAATGAACGAACGAATGAACAAATGAAATATTTAACGCGGCCAAGTTTATAATTCTTTCATATGCCTTCAACTTCTGAAGACTTTCTTCACTCTATAAAAGGCGGTAAAATTATCAAGCTGATAGTCTTTCACGCTTCAGTCGCTTTGATTTAACTTGATCACGGTGAGGTCTAGCTATGTCAAATATTAGCTGTTTTTTTATTTCATGGAATGTACTTTGTGGCCAAAATAGAGTACCTTGAAGTTTGCTTTTCATTCAGCTTTTCATTCATTGGTATTTAAAGAGGCATACCACATGTATTCCATTCTCTTTAAAATCATGTACGCATTGGTAAAACACACCGTTAGTCACGGGGTAGATAACAAGTTTATAAAGTTAATTTTACGTACGTGTATTGGAAAAAATATGTCTGTGTGGCTCAGTGGGTTATCTCGCAGCTCTTTATTTTATTAACAAGAAGGGTATGTGTTCGTATCCGGTTGAAACCAATTTTTTTCTTCAGTTTTTATGACATATAGAAGCAATAGATTGTGTTTTTTGAAAAACATTTTAAGCTAAATTCTTTTTGTCAGTCGCTTAAAATCTGCAGATAACGCGATTTGGGATTCGCATAAACACGAAATTATGTAAATGCTAGGTCGTTAACTATCGCCCAATTTTCGTGTTTGTAAGCGATTTCTGAAGAGCGAACATGCGAAATAAATCTAGAGTTGTCGAAGCTTCGCGTCCGTGATAGGGCGAAGTTACAACTACATCCACGATCTCACTGTGCGTTATTATCGTTGTCAGAGCAATCTTTCTATGATTTCACCACTGCTCTGTGATTGCACACGGTCTCATGAGGCTTCCAGTGCGCCTGTTGCGTTCATATGGAGTCCCCATTGCGTTTATGGGTTTCTATAATACGACTAAGGTGAGGTGCAACATGCTTGAACTATGCTAGGATGATGTTGACTACGATTTCACGTGCGACTTGCTATAAAACCTTGTGTTTCAAAGTTCATTCATCAGTGTGTCTGTTGACTTCGTTGCATGCATGTCATGTTCATCATATGGCAGAAGATATCAAGAATTTGCTTATACTACAAAAATTGCTTATTGAGCAGCAGCACCAGCAGACAGACAATGATGCGGCGACTGTAAATATTATTAGACGGCGAAGGAGAAGAGCAAGGCACTTCACGATACTGAGTTAGACAATTGTTATGTGCAGTCCGAAGATCCCAGTTCGCCAACGTCTTTCTCATAAATGAAATTTCCGTTCGTTTGTTTGTTTTTATGGCTTTTATCTAGGTCATATCTCGGCGGTCAGTCCACCTAACCGGTTTTCCTGGATAACTAACCAGTAATTACCAATTTCTCCACAAGTGACTGACTACTTTCCCACATGATCTACTCTGAATCAGCGGTGAGAGACAATTGAACATTAGACACAATGTCCGAGATCAGTTGTCACGGAGAAAATTTGCCCTGGCTGCCCAGGGATCGAACCAGCGACACATGGATTACTAATCCAGTGCTAGATACTTATTGAGCTAAGCGGGTGGGAAATGAGAGAGAGAGAGAGAGAGAGAGATGAATTCTCCGAATTTATGGTCGCTGTGATCACGTGATAGAAACGCCATGAGATCACTGTGCAGTCGTGATACACGAAGAATACGCATGGTTAGAACCACAAAAGCGTGGTGAGAACGCCGCGGGAAATCTGATGAACACAGTTACAAGGTACATAGGTCTCAGTTAAAACGCATAAGCGCGTACTAATCGTGGCGGGTGTGCCGAGTGGATGATCGCAATGATCGCATACGTTGTGGTTAGAGCGCGGCTGTTTTAAAGTTTATATTTTGGGAACTTTTTTGCGTTGTTCTCACACGTTTTCTGGCAAACATGTACAATTTCTGTTCACCTTAAGGTCACGGATGGTCGCAGTTTAGTGTGACATGTTTACATGTTGAGTGCGTATGTTCTGGCGTTAATTTATGTTAACAGGTATTTTCACGAGGCTCACGAATTGCTTGTGTTACAGTCTAGTGCATTGTATAAACGCACTGACAATCGCGAGAGGGAAAAGATTCTTTGGCTCAGTGGTTAGGGTGTTGGTCTTCAATGCGCTGAGTTTGGAGTTCGTATCCCCTCTTGGTGAATTGCATCTTTTACTCACTTTTTCGTAAGACTTGAAAATGTAAATAGGTCACCAACGACAAAATCGTTCTAAGCATTTTCCTCTCGTAAAATAGCAATATATATGTTGTAATATATATATATGACAGCTGAAACAATGGAAAACAATAACAAACATGTTTTTTTCTTCTAGTTATGGTGGTTCCAATGATTTTGGAAAAAGTAGTGACGAGGCTGGGTCGGAAATTATCGTCAGAAGAAAAACAAAACAACTAAACAAAACTGACTACAGACGAAACAAAAAGAATGACAAGGGAAACGAAAGTGATGACAAGGGAAACGAAAATGATGACAAGGGAAACAAAAATGATGACAAGGGAAACAAAAATGATGACAAGGGAAACAAAACTGATGAAGCTGATATTAATGAGCTTTTATCTCGAAATGGTATTGAAAATGAAGACAGTATAGAAGAAGAAGAATATAACGTAAGAAAAGATCAGCCTTTCAAAACCACAATACCATGGCTTTTGGCAAACTAAAACTGAGATAATTCTGTTCACTTTGCTCTACCGCTAATTTATTTTTATCGAGGAGCTTCTGTGTTTGAGCGCATTTCATCTGTTTACACACACACACACACACACACGCACACGCACACGCACACACACACACACACACACTTATGTACTGACCCTTAACAAAACTGACATCTTTAAAGTTTATTAACCCACTTTTTCGAAGCCTTTTTTCTACAAATTGTTGAAATTTATTTCTCGACATTATAACTAGCAACTACATGTACTGCAACTTCCATTTTTCCATTCTAGAACAAAAAAAGACTTATAGCCAATCATCCCCAAATAGAGATGAAACAGTCAGTTTTTCTATTCACAAATGATACAAAATAAATTTTAAAAAAAGTATATCGATCAAAATTCAAAACACTGTTACTGCTTACGCTAACATCGGCTCTTCCGACAAGTCGTTTATCAGTTTGGAGAAATTTCTGTCTGAAGAAAGGTTCATTTTCGCATTATGGATTTCGTTCCAGACGTGTACATTGTCATTCATTTCCATATATTTTGTTTGTTATGTCGGTCTTAAATTAAATCTCTAACAAAAACTTGAAATAAAAACAATATGAATTAAGATGACGTGTAAACTAAACAGTACAAATGGTAAATAGTATTCTTTATCTTTTTTTCTTTTTTTAACAGAAATTCAGTGCATTTGTAAATGAAGAAGAGCTTAAGACGGCAATGGCGAATGATGGCACCACAATTGGTCTATTCCGTTATATCAAAAAATCACTAGATGACTGGAAGGAACGAGAAGTAAATGTTGCTGTTACTGGAAACACAGGTACCGGAAAATCTAGTCTGATAAATGCACTGAGAAATTTGAAACCTACTGATCAAGGGGCTGCAAAGGTAGGTGTTGTAGAAACAACTACAGAGGGTCAGAAGTACACATATCCAAACAACGAACATGTAGCACTCTGGGACCTGCCTGGAACAGGAACACAAACATTTGCCAGAGACACGTATTTAGATACCATGAACTTTTCCAAGTTTGACGTAGTTATAATTGTGACAGCTACACGCTTCCTAGAAAACGATTTATGGCTTGCTAAAGAAATTCTTAAATTGGACAGACACGTCCTTTTTGTTAGAACGAAGATAGATGTTGATATGGCGAATTCAAGAAGAGATCATCCTGATGATTTCAATGAAACGGAAATTACAAAGAAGATAAAAGAAAATATTTTTCAGAATTTAGAGAAAGGGGGATTAACAAAGATGGCGTCCAGAATTTACCTTGTCAGCTCACCAGATAGAGCCTTGTATGATTTCTCCACACTGGACCAAAACCTAAAAGAGTTGCTGAGTATCCGAGGGAAAGCAATAAGGTTCTTGCTAGAATCATGTATCACAAAGGAGATTAGAGCGAAGCAAAAAGAAAGCAAAAAAGTCAAGGACGTTCTAAGAAAGAGATTCTTTCCCGTTATGGGTGCATTGTTTGTCAGTACTGGAGGAGATTTAAACGGTCTTCATCGCATTGCCAAACAGGATTTTGAGGAATGTTTGAAAATATTTTGTTTGGATGAAAGCTCATTAAACATAATTTCTCAGGAAATGTGTATTTCGAAAGAAGTTTTAAAGACAACCCTGAAGGCATACACACTGCTTCATAAGAATATAAAGGATAAACAGCTAGGAGATAATACAACGACTTTACTTGAGTTCACGGGGAAAATGATAAAGAATCCATTTGTGAGTGATTGGAAGTTGAGGATTCCTCTTTTTAACGTTTTTTTCGGGGACATTATATTTAAAACCTCGGACGAATGTTTGGGAACAATATGTGATGTGATGGCAGAGGACGAACTACATCTTATTCGAACGAGACTCGCCAAACTGGAGGGAGAGTTGAGCCCCTTGTAATTTTGCGTGGCTCAAAATTCATTGCCTCTCCGACAGACTTATAGTAGACTTCAGATTCTATACTTGCTGTGACATTAAACAGCGTGATGCACCTTTTAAAGCATAGTAATCTATGTTTTGAAAAGGAATGTTCATCAAATGTATAAACTGTCTTTGGTGTGAAAACTGCTGCTGAAGTCATCTGCTGAAACTTTAAAAATCATGCTCTTGATATTCTGTGTCGTCTACTTAATACCACTTTACTTATTATTTTGAGAGAAGGTAAGCTTTAAAACAAACAATGGTTGTTTCACTTTTATATTGCATTAAAGAATCTTGCATGCATTATACACATGCTATATGAATAATGTTTACATGCGTCGTATGCAGTTATTTCATAAATATTGAATACATCTGTTTATGCTGTTGTTTTTTCATTGTATGTGTAAATTTGTATCTATAGATATGTTATAAGCAATATAGAATTTGCAGGAGTTGACTTTGTGGCTGACTTGTTTCTCTGTACAGATAACTTGCATCTCTTTCCCAGTTCACATTTGTTAGGTGTGTTCTGTGATCATATGGATGAAGGCACATCCAGGTAATATCTGTTTGCAATACCCGCAAACAGTAAGAATCATGTTCATGGGGAAAGTAAAAAATAAAAGACATATACTATTTTTATTTCAGGTTCTTTGCTGTGTTTGTGTAAATCATTTTGAATAAATTTTTCGTCTGACATATGTGTTTAATTGAAATATAATGGTAAATATTTAAAGTTTTAAATGTTTGATTGAAATTGTAAAGGAAAATATCCAACAAACATAAATGCTTGTTTAACTAATAATATAATTGAATATAATTATCTGGTAACATTTAAATATGTTTTCATTTAAATACAATGGTAAATATTTTAACTTTTTCCAACAGAGTGATTTAAAATGTAGTTGAAAATATCAAACAAAATTTTTAATATGCGTATTATTGGAATATAGTTTGAAAAAAAAAGTTTTGAACATTTTATGAAAATATCCTATTGAGTGTATATAATGTTATTATGTTAAGTGTTTATCTGTACTGTTTGTTGTTGTTGTTTGCTTATGTCATCTGTCTGGGTTATAAATCATTTAAATGTCAAGTGACATTTAGCTGTAAAACTTTAAGACAGGCATTGCCAAAGTAAATATAATAAATATATGTTGTACAGATGAAAGTGCAAATATGATCAATTCAATGGACGACAATGGAATTAAGAGCTTTATTGTGTCACCCTTGGTATGGATTGATGATATGTCATCTACAATGCACTTTAATGTTTACATGTTTTATGTGGACATTGAATATATATTTGTTTTATGATATATTGTATATTTTTTTACCAAATCAATCAGTCAGTCAGTCAGTCAATCAATCAATCAAACAAATTTAATTTAACATTGTCAAGTACAAGATTAACTAACCAATGTAAGTACATGTCAGTTAAATATGTCAGTATTTTGTTTACAAGGTGAGGGTTTTCTCTAATAAAGCATTATTCAGATTTGGCTTGTTTTTAGTTGTTTTTAGTATAAACTGTTTAAACAAAACTGTCACATTTGAACATAAAACTTGCAAGGAGTAAGAAAATTATGGCGGCCATCTTGGACGCCATCTTGGATTGCCGGGTCCGCACCACGCGTTGGCAATTTATGCCGCCAGTTCCATATACTACAGACTATGATAAACATTTTGGTATATAACATTGCTTGTTCTACTTTTATGGCCACCTACTCCTTAAATAAGCCACTTTTTGACTGATTGTCACTCCACTATAAACCCTGTTAAAATGTAATGCAACTATGTCAATGTATGTGCAAACTGCCACAAACATGAAATAAAAGTGAACAAGCAAATGTTAAGAAACTTTATATCCCCAGCCAGGAAGATAGGCTGTATCAGGAAGTTGCAGTAAGGAGGTAACAGATAATTCAACAGATATATTGAACATTTACATGTACTAATGTGAAAGAAAACATACAAAATAAATATATTATTCAAGATAACATTGAAGGAAGTGAGGAATGTTACTTCACTGATCATGTTGACTATATGGGAGCCCTCGTGTTCTTCATTTTTTTCCATTATTAAAGACAAACATACAAAGTTTCAATCATTTGCAACAAAGCTCTAGGAAGTAATGGCTGAAAATAGACCTACTGTTTACATTAGTAAAACATCAAAGGACTATCATCAGCTATCAGAGTGTTTATAGTACCAGCAATTGACATGCACCTTCCCCTTTTTATCATTTACAAAGTTACAGCTAAATAAGTGCAAACACTTAGGAGTTATGGCTTGGAAAAGTCAAACCATGATGGATGGACGAATGGAACGACTGACAACAGGTAATCAACATTCCTCACCTTTCAACTGGGGATAATAATTTGCATTAACCTCCACATTCAAGAGAAACGTACTATGGGATAGTTTTTGGACAACAGTCAATGGTTAAATTGCTTACCTCCAGTGTGTAAATGACCTGGTTCAAATTCCAGCAAGAGCATAACTGTATCACAAGTGTAAAATGTAGATTGAAATTCAGTTTACAATGGCTGAGAATGACCAACACACTGTGTGTAGGATAACATAAAAATATTAGTTAATATACTAGTAGAAGGTCTAAAATAGTCTTGAAGAGCAGTGGTCGAAGAGTTAGAGCAACAAAATACAAATCAAGTTCGCTAGATTGATTCCCACCTGGGTGAGATTCTCCAGTGACCTTCCACAATTCACGTCTTAGACTTAGGTAAGTTTCGGAAGCAGTCATTGAGCGGAGATTAATGTTAGTTGCAACAAGAACTGTCACTGTAAGATGCCCCGAAGTGGTGTTTTGACTTTGGGCTCAGGACCAGTCATTCAAGGGTCAAGGTCAAATAAATATAGGTCAGTGGGAAAAGTCTTGTCCACAGGAGTGTTGTGTCCAAGTTTGAAGTAAATAGACTTTCTAATAAGGAGGTTATGGCCAATGTTAAAGTTTTTGGACAATTTGGATGTTCAAGGTAAAGGTCATTCAGGGGTCAAGGTCAAATATAGGGCAGTGGGAAAGCCTTGTCCAAAGGGGTGTTGTGTCCAAGTATGAAGTAAATCCACTAACTAATAAGGAAGTTATGGCCAATGTTAAAGTTTTCTGATGGTCGACAGTTCACAAACTATATACCTCTGTTAGGGGGCATAAAAACTTGTTTCCTTTTCAAGGTGAAATAAACTGGTTTAAGGTAAAGGGCTTTGGTGGATCAAGATTGCAACTGGACTTGTAACTGCAAAAAGTGCCACCGGAACAAGCATTCTGGAACTGAAATCCATCTTCATCTAGCAGTGTCTAAGCATTAGCAAGGACAAGGAAGTGTAATTACAAGGCACCAATATGCTGCCTTTGACTACACCATATCTCAAATAATTATAAGTATTACCATTCTACTACAGTAGATTTCTAAGATTCTTCAACTGAACACAGAGTCAAAATGCTTATATCCACTTTATTTAAAACCAGATCTGTCAAATACAAAATAAGTCGAGCCACAAACAACCACTAACAGTGACTAAATAAATCATACAATGTAGGTACATGTTTCTACAAAACACTGAATATCATCTATAACCCATTAAATTCTCACTTTGTTTTGCTTTATAGATGTATTTAAATTTTATGAGATAACATTCAGTTTATTTTGATATTTTTGTATTGCAATTCCTGTTAGCAAAAAAACATTTGCTGACTTTTGTTTAATTCAATGTTGCACTGTTTCTATTATAATAGTTTTTTCTTTTGTTTAAAAGTCTCTGACACTCAAAGTCATATTTAGTGTGCTGTTTACCCAACTATTCTTCCTGGGAAGGACCATTTACTAAACTCCTATTTTCCATAAGAGACTGCCAACATCTCACATAAAATGGTAAATGTCAGTAGCATGACCATCCCATCAGTGTGAGGTTCAGTAATCTGAAGTCAGCAACATTTACCACTTGGCCATGAAGATGGGTGGTTTCTAACATAAAATATAGTAAAATATGTTATGTTCATCAAGTTAAGATCAAGAGCTGTTAAGTCATTTATGATCTTTATTTGTTCATTAAACATGGCTGGCACAATGTCTTAAATATGTCAATAAAGATATCTGTTGGTAGGTCACTGTGTGTAGTTTTCAGCAAATATATAGGAATTCTTTGTATTTGAAAAATTATCTTAACACTAGTACAAAGGTATAGAATCTTTCCAATTGACTGCAAATACAGGAATATAATTTATCTCCCTTCTTCTGACAGGGTTTGCACTGGTTTCAGGTTTTCAGTGGCCGAGCTGTTCAGATTATTCAAAATAAGATTTTCATTTTATTATCAACTACCTATATGTCCACAGGACATGGATGCCCCTAATGTGTGTCTATATGACAAAAATAAAAAGTGAAACAGGCACAAAATCTGACAAGCTTACAATATGACAGAAACTCAGTTAATATCATAAAATGGTATATTTTTCATGAAAACCAAGATTTTTATGATTAATTTGCACAGGTAAAATAAATGTGTCAAGGTGACAGCATCCTTGAACTTGATATAAAGCAGTGTATAACAGATAAGAATGTTAAGTCAGACACCAAGAATGTGTTTTTTTTGGAGAAAAGACCAAGCATTAGAAAGTGGTGGTCCCAGACAATAAAGCATCACCACTATCAAGTTTTAGAGACGGTACACTAAATACAACTGAGTGCTATGACCTTGACCTTGGAGGTAGTGAGACAGGTCTCGAACACAACACATAATATCTACATGCTTATAATTTGTATCACTGATTAGGAAGCCTAACAATGCATTACACAATTGTAAGCTAGTCAGAAATTTTGAACCCACACTCCTGCACACATATATGAACATACACATGGACAGGGCTTAGATGGCAGGGGCATAATACAACACACTTCAAAGCTTTTGGCAATGGTATGTTGTCAAGTTCAAAGACAATGCCAACATGTAGGTTGCTGTGACCAAGTAACCAAGTTTAACATAAAAGCACTTCAATAGCTTACTACTGAAGGCAGTCCTAAAATAAGGGTGCCAATTGTTAATTTACCAAATCTGATTGTGCAATAACAGTATCTAACCAGCTAAGTGTGACAACTATAATTTGATTTTTATTTATATCTAAACATGCCTAAGTCAGTACTGGAATGTTATTTTAACACCAATGGACAAATATACAAAATAATAGTAAACACGTTTAAAGCAGTAAAGGGCAAAAATAATATATAATGAAAACAAGTGGAAAAAATAGATTCCCTTACAAAATAATACATGTTTACAGCACTAAATGAGTCAATACACAACAGGCAATGAGCAAAACATGGCTGAAAATTGATATTAATTTCACAGTTGCTGAAAAATGACATATATTCAATTTCATAAAAGCTAAAGACAATCCCATGGGACCAGTGTGGCAGACATTTTATATGTTAGTATTTTGAATATTCTGATGTTTCTGTTATCACTGCAAGAAATTTCTCATTTTATATAACTGCTTATCAACAGTTTACATTTGAGGGGAAAAAAAATTATAAAATTAACACTAGTTGTAATTCTGAAATTTTCTATTTAACATTTACACACAGTTTGCTTAGAGGTATGAACCAAATGAAGCAATGTTATGGCAACACAGGGAAGTTAATTGCTACACTAATATAGGAAGATGCATTGATCAAAATAAAAATTGCATCCAACACCAAGCTTTAATAAACACCAACAATTATTAATTTGGAAGCTTTGCAAACAATTCAATATTTCACAAATTTAGGCAAAGTTAACTTGGTCTGAAACTTTCTGACTTAAATTTCAGAATCAGAGAAGTCAATTCTTGTTTGTATTTACTTATTTTAACAAGTTAATGGTATTTAAAATTTCTTCAAATGATTTTATTAGAAAATAAATATGTATAAACTATTTTTTGTTCAACATCAATTGGGAAACATGTCCTTTCAATTTATATTAATCCCACTCGATGAATGCTTCCTGGATTCAAACCGATACTCACACCTTAAGTGTGACATGCAAAAAGTCACTGGAGACCTTCACCCTTTGTGTGATTCAAAGCAATGACCTACAAATTGTGAGTCCGAAGCTTTCACCACTCAACCACAACTCCTCATTAGCACATGAAGCGTATTACCATAGATATGGTAGTGTGACAAAGGAATTGATTTACATGTTATATAAGGTTACCATATTGTTACACCTTTACCAAAAAGAGATACACCTACTTTGAATATATCTTTTACAATAATAATGACAGAAAAAAAATAAATGGATTTACTATATATCATAAATTAAAGCTTAAGAAACAATTATCTTTCACAAGATAATTACAACATTTACTCGTGAAACATTTCACAATCATCAGGTTACAAACATATGATACTTGCTTCCATTGCATACCAATATGTCCACCACAGAACATTTGTTACACACAGCATCAACAGATTAACAAAATAATTGAAGAATAAATGATTTAGCACAAACAGCAATGCACCAAGATAACATTATTACAATATAATTCATGAAAAGGAAAGGATGTAAACTCATTTCTGTTGAAGTCAATTTTCTAGCTGTATATAACAAAAGGCAATTGATCAACTTCATTCAGCTGAAACATATTTGGAGACACAAGGTCTTCACAGATACTCTTCCAAACTGATAGTAAAGCCTCATGTTTCAGATCATCTAAATTTCAAAACAGTCCTAGGCATATGCTACAATAACCGATTCCTAACAACCAATGTATCAAAGAAAAAGCCAACACTACAATACCCTTACATTAAATCCAAAACAGAAAGATGACATCAATTTGCAACTAATGCAGATTTTTTTCAACAATTTTAAACAGCAATTATATATCATCAGCAATCATTAAAGTTATATGAGTATAAATATTTCCTGATTTATGCCCAAAAAAAGCTGTTTTTATCCCTGGACTGATCAATATATTGTCAAAATCTGTATGTTACAAACGGATTCAATGGAAGTACACGTGTAGATCTTTAACTCCTGTCATACATTGATTAAATATCTAACATGCTGAACTAAAAGTGCACAAGCATTTTAATCAGTTTTTAAAGCTAAGCTTTGAAACACTTTTCACTCCATTTTGTACGAAAAAAAAATTATTTTTTTTGTTATGCTTTTTTTTAAATAGCAGTTTGTGTAAATTTAATCATATCACTTGTTATTAAAAGTCTATTCAATATGAAACAAAAATGTCAAAAAACATCATAATCAACAAGTTAGGATTACATGCCTTTATATGGTTTCCATAGCAACAATATTATATAATGACAAACAGCTTGCATCAAATTTCTTTCCCGTATTGCATTTCCATCATGCATTTCTCTTTAATGAATAGAACTGTTTAGTTACCAAGTTGAGTTTATCATATCACCTGTTTGTGCCATTTTTGTCTGTTATAAAATTATTTCTTGTCACCTTTCTGTTTTGTACTCGGTACAGACTGTGGCTAAATGAATCATTCATGCTGTTTGATTATTATCTGCATTGTTCACTACTACATGTATTATTTCTGTCAATAAATTTTCTTATAAAAAATACCTCTGTTGAATCATAATGAAAAAGTACAGAGAAAAAGGAAGATATGTCCATTTGAGGAACAAATGGAGAAAGAGACAGTAGATATTTGGGCCTTGTTCCCCTGCCAGCAAACCCATGCTTGAACTACAAACAACTTTTATTATTTTCTCTTTAGTCTAAGGTTTTAACAGGACATAAAGTCACTTACATTTTCATAATTACTTTTCTATATTTAGATTTAGAAACAGGATGTTCATTTTGTAATAGACCAGTTAAAGAAATAAAATAACAGAGTTCAATGTATACCTTTTCAATATCTGTATATGACTAATATACATGCTTAATGTTTGTTGATACACCTGTGACTATAACGTAACACTTTCCGATTACTACTGTTAGTATACTTTTAACTTTCAAATGGTATAACACATAGTACGAGGGGTGATTCAAAAGTTCGCGGAATTTATCTCTAAATCATTTATTTTTTCACCGAATCACATTAAATTTCGCATAAATATAATTCAACGTATTTTAACTAACATTTTCGTTTAGTTTATGGAATATGTGTAACCGGAAGAATATAAATGGTCTCCATAGCAACCACGGTTAGGTGACTTGAAGCAGGCCAAAATATTTCGTTTTACTAATTCACTTCAGACGATAGTATGTTTTCAAATGTTGCTCAATTTTGGCGCGAACGTAACTGACGTTAGAATGACGTGTTGACGTCATTTCCTATAATTTTGATTACATTACGTTGAACCGTTACTCCACAGCAGCGAGTTGTCGCCATGTCTTCAACTTCTTCCGCGACGTCAACAAGTGAATTGGAGCTACGCGCAGTTGTGAAATTTTGTGTTGGACTCAAACTTACACCAGTTGAGACGTTGAATCAAATTAAAAACTCGCATACATTACAACCTTGTGGTAAATCGTTTGTCTACAAATGGCATGAGCGATTTCGGAACGGCAGAAAATCGGTACTTGATGACGATAGAGCAGGTAGACCAGCATCCGCTATGACGACGAGCAACGCAACGTTAGTGAGAGAGCTTTTGGACAACGACCGGCGCTTAACGGTTAGGGGTATTGCAGAGGAACTCTCCCTATCGTATTCTACTGTGCAACGAATTCTTACAGAAGAGCTAAATATGTCCAAAGTATCTGCGCGTTGGGTGCCCAGACTTCTGACTGATGAAAACAAGCAGCGGAGGTTAGAATGTTCTCAGCAATTTCTGGATCTGTACGACGCACAGGGTGACGAGTTTTTGGACAAAATCATCACGACAGACGAGACATGGTTATACCATTATGATCCAGAGTCGAAACAGCAGTCGTCCGTCTGGAAGTCACCAGACACATCTCCACCAAAAAAGGCCAGGACAACACGCAGCTGCAAAAAGGAAATGTTCATCTTCTTCATGGATAGACAAGGGCTTTTGCTTCAACACAAGGTGCGCGACGGATGTACCGTAAATGCCGACTATTATTCAAAGGTATGCCGCATTTTAGTCATACAAACGATCAACACTTATATATTATTTTTATAACAAACTAATATTTTACAGTATGTATTGTTTCAAATAACAAAATATATAAAAATATTATTTAAAATGTGCCGCTTTTTACTTTCTTAAACTTAAATTATTTCATGTTTTCCCGTTTGTTTGTTTGACTTCAGGTGCTTAGACGCGATCTGATACAGGCTCTGCGCCGCAAGCGCCCCCTGTTGGTACTGGATGATGTTATACTCCATCATGACAACGCTCCAGCACATCGGGCACAGAGTACAGAGTTAGAGATTTCACTGCTTGGTTTCAGTCTCTTACCACATCCGCCGTACAGCCCGGATCTAGCACCGATGGACTTTCGTCTGTTTCCAGATATGAAGAGGGAACTCAGAGGCCAGAGATTTGAAACAACATTAGAGCTACGCAATAAGGCTCGTGAAGTAATCTCTTCATTCAGTCAGGATTGGTTTAAGGTAACATTTATGCAATGGGTACAAAGGCATAGGAAGTGTGTAGCGACGGGCGGCGATTACGTCGAGAAGGTGAATCGTACGCTAGAATTTGACCGTTAGTGACGTCGACGTCGTGATGGCGTGCGTCAAGTGCCGGTCATGTATACAATTCAAATATGTACAAACGATTTATTAGTAAATGTATTTCAATGAGATTACGGCTCTGCTTTAGTATTGAGTAAACGTATCGAGTGATGTAATTTTTGTGTTTGTATTGTCTTTTCCGTTCTAGTAATAAAGCAATTCCGCGAACTTTTGAATCACCCCTCGTATTTTCTCTCAGCAGATCAATAGGTAGAAAACAAAAAAGTCCAATTACATGAAAATATTAAGTCAAGACAAAATGTATCAAATATCAACATTGTTCCAATAACATCTAAATGTATAATTTCTCTAGAAATGTCAGCTTCCATGAATAAGGACTGTTAAGTCTTTTGCTTATGGACTTACAATTTGCTTTTACAGAAAGGTTTAACTTTGAACTTTGCATCCGAGTATCATGTAGTATTGACCATGCAAAAAGAATATAAAAACATTAAGTAGGCTGATGTGGCTCCATATTCTGATCATAGGAGCATTTTGAGGCAAATGGACCTAATGGATTTGTGTGAAATAACATCAAACTAATGTCGAAAAGTACTTAAATGATGTCGTCTCTACAGCAACTGCAAGCAACTATTCATACTTAAATGCCTTAATAATCTATTATTAGTATATCACATACATGTACATTATAGACTGGTTTGTCTAATGCTATTAAAAGCCTAATAAAGTTTGACTAAATATCACCAATAGAGTCCATTTTATTTTTGCCCTGTCACATATTAATACAATACAAGAGTACCTTGAAGCCAAATCCCTACTCAGGGATAGAAGCAAAGACATAATGTTCTAAGTGTAACTGAAAAAAGCAGATAAAACATTTATGGATACAGTCTGCATGATGGTTCAGATTAAAATTCCAAATAGAATGGTTTGTTTTGGCATCTAGAAGAATGGCCTAACAATGGTTTAGATTAGAAATGCCAAATATAATATTTTTTGGTATCTTGCAGATAACTCTGTTTTAAATGTATAGTTTTAAAACGGTTATACTCACAGCTAAATAATATTTTATTATATATATTTTATTTCAATGCTAGTTTCAGAACAAGAAGATCAATTTCATGCGTAAAGTGAGTAGAGCAAAAGTATAATTAATCATTGTATGGGATTCTTGCATTCAGTAAAATAGTTGGTAACAAGTAAGACTCTTTTAACAAATTTCTTGTGTTTTTACAAATGATTAAAAAGAAAACCTATCTAGCAATCAAACACCACAAAGTAAAGTTATTTTAAACATAAAAACTGAAGTATTTATTTCAGTAGTCTGATAAACCTCAGGCTCTTGTTCTTCTTGCAAGAACATCTGTGTCAATAACACTAAATGGCAATCTAGTACATTATCACATACATAAAAACAATTGTACAGACTTCAAAAAGTCCTGACAGTGATGTCATAATGACTCTACAATAGTGACTCTACTACCAGACAGTGTTATCATGAAAGCCTAAAATACAATCAAATATCTTACATCATACTTTTTACAAATTCAAGAAAAAAACAAGAGCGATCAGTGATCATATGCATCGCCTGATGATAGCCAATTAAGCAGTTGTATTGAGGGGTGATTGGACAGTTTGTTGGAAATGTAAATTGAGATACTGATCAATCCTGTAACATTTCATTCAAATTGCATTAGCAGAATAAGAGAAGTACTCGGGACAAACTTTAAAAAAAAAAAAAAATCATGAAAGGGCCATAACTCTGACAAAAATCACTAAACTGGAAAATGCCAACAATATGCACTTCTATACTCAGTACTGATCATTCCTGTAAAGGTTGGATGAAATTGCACCAGTAGTTTTTGAGGAGTAGTCCAGACAAGGTTTTTGACAGACGGACAGACAGGCAGACGACGGAGAAGTGATCCTTTTATGTCCAGGCTACTTTGTAGCAGGCGACACAAAAAATGAAAGAAAAACAAAACTTTCTTTACAACACGCTGGCTATTAACATATAATATCAACACACTAGAAACAAATGTTTTAACTTGGTTAAGCTAACTAAATTAGTACTACTATAATCTGATGTAAGAAGATTTCTATTTCTATATTCTCTGTGGGTCTGCACCCTCCTGTCCTGGCATACTTGGTGGCTTAGTTTCTTGTACCTTGTGCCATGGTGTTTCCTTGTACAGAAACCACATATTTCCTGCCCATACCAACATATTCAGGAACCCAAAAATCTGAAATAACCGGTAAATTACCATAGATATTACAATGATAAAGGCAAACTTAGTGTGTAAATCGAAACGGCAAGAAAACATAACTCTACTGATTGGAATTAACACATCTATGGGTTTAATACTATCTTATCTTCTCCTGACAGTCTTTGTGTAGAGGGTCATATACTTTCGCATTTGAAATTACTATCCACCAAAATTACAGAAATGTCACAACGCTTAGAATTTGGCCACATTAAGTATAAATATCAGGTAAATTATTTTTATAAAGGTAAATTTTTTGTCCTCCCAGATAAAAATATGAGAGGCAAATTGTATATATGAGAGGAAAATTGTCTGGGGTGTCAAATATGTAGGAGGGGAATTGTCTGTGGTCACAAAATAACAGAAGGGGAATTGTTCGTGGTAACAAAAATATGTCAAGAAAAAGGAGCATGGAACTGTCAAAGAGGGGAATTGCCTGGGATTCATTCAATGGTGCTTTAACAAAGTCAGTATTAGGATATGGAAGTTCATACTAAATATAATTCCCCTTTTCATAGTAACACTTGAAAAGCTAGAGTAATCAAAATCTCTTTTTACTGTAACACTAGATTAACAAGGCAGTCTGAAGGACAGCTAAATCTCCTTCCGCAGCAGACATGAATATGTACTTCTTGACCTTTAACCAACCATGACCTTAATGTTGTGCCATGCATATTATAAGCACATAGTCTCATGATAGTAATTATTTGTGCCAAGCTATTTAAAATCTTCCATAAAGTCAATAAGTTATGGAGAACATTTAAGCTTGACCTTGGGGTAGCAACCTGGAAGTTGGGTTCTGCACATCGTGTCATAGTGGTGATCATTGGTGCAAAGTAATTAAAAAACTTTTCGTAAGCCAAGTTAGTAAGTTATAGAGCAGACTTGAAACGTGGATATTTGCCCTTTAAGTGTGACCTTGACCTTATGGGTAGCAACCCAATTATTGTGCTCTGCACATTGTCTCATAATGGTGATCACTTGTGCCAATATTTCAAATTTTTTTTTAGAGGTTTAAAAGTTATAGAGAGGACATGAAATGTAGACTTTTTAACACTTGACCTTTATGTGTGACCTTGACCTTGGGGGAAGCAACCCAATAATTGCACTCTGCACATTGTCTCATAATGGTGATCACTTGTGCCAAGTTATTTCAAAAAAATTTCAGGGTTTAAAAGTTATGGAGCAGACACGAAATGTAGACTTTTAACACTTGACCTTTAAGTGTGACTTTGACCTTGGGGGTAGCAACCCAATTATTGTGCTCTGCACATCACTTATAATGTTGATTAAATGTGCCAAGTTATTTCAAAAAAATTTCAGCTGTTTAAAATTTATGGAACAGACACATAATGTAGACTTTTTAACACTTGACCTTTAAGTTTGACCTTGACCTTGTGGGTAGCAACCCAATTGTTGCGCTCTGCACATTGTCTCATAAGGGTGATCACTTGTTCCAAGTTATTTCAAAAAATTTTCAGCGGTTTAAAAGTTATGGAGCAGACACGAAATGTAGACTTTTAACACTTGACCTTTAAGTGTGACTTTGACCTTGGGGGTCGCAACCCAATTATTAAGCTCTGCACATCGTCTTATAATGTTGATCAATTGTGCCATATTATTTCCAGAAAATTTCAGCAGTTTAAAAGTTATGGAGCAGACACAAAATGTAGTCTTTTTAACGCTTGACCTTTAAGTGTGACCTTGACCTTGTGGGTAGCAACCCAATTGTTGCGCTCTGCACATTGTCTCATAATGGTGATCACTTTCGCCAAGTTATTTCAAAAAATTTTCAGCGGTATAAAAGTTATGGAGCGGACACCAAAGTGTTACTGATGGACGGACAGATGGACTGATAGACGGAGGTCATCCCTTTAATCCCCTCCCCGCTTTGCAGAAGGGGATTAAATGAGAATAAAGGAACAAATATGGAAAATTTCATCAAACTGAAGCATTTGTTGAGGGAGTGAAGAAAATGCTAAACAAAAATACATGATTTGTCACACTACAGTAGTGACTGTTAACCACAGACACAGGAAAAGAACAAGAGCTCCAGTTACCCGACAACCTGGGTATGTCATGCAAAATGTTTCAGTGTTTTTGTCTGGATTTTTATTTTCAGTTTAAGTGATACAATATTGATACTCACAATTGACACATTAAGGCTTGCAAAGTTAGGTTGTGCAGTCTGCTCACATGAATTGCCATCCACATGGCAATCTTTAACATAGTTAAAGAACCCACACTCCTTTAGGTTGGTGTAGTACTTCAGATCTGTGACCCCCTGAGCCCAGGCTGATGATCCAATCAACCACAGCAAGACAATCACTCCAGATATGATGAAATCCTTCAAATAAACAGTCACTGTCTTGAATTTTGATTTTTCTATCAATGTCAATAAGTAACCAATTAACTGGTTACTTATTTGGTGCATCAAGAATTGGTTATAAAAACTAATATCAGATTACTCATTTTTTTTTAATCATACTGATACTCTTTTTTTAATCAGATGTTGTTTAAGGTAAAAAAAAAAAAAGCCATGTTGACATGGCCATCCCCCACCAAATATGTTTGCTTAGTTATCATTCTTGTGCAAAGCACTCCTTCCTAGTCAGATCTATCAATCCATGAAGTTTCAAGTTGATTTCACAAACACTTTTCAAGTTATGCTCTGGACAAAAATTAAGCATGAACAAGAGGGCAATGATGGCCCTAGATCACTCACCTGATTACTTTGCCTTTGGGTCTGCTGTTGAGCAAACATCAAAAGCTTTTTTAAGATTCTCCCTTAATAAATCTATCTGAATTCAAGAGACCACAAGGGTAGAGCCAATTTTCATTCAAGGGGCATAATTTAAACAAACTTTGTAGATGACCGCTAGCTGATGCTCCATTAAAAATGTCTAAGTTCTAGGCTTTGTGGTTTAAGACAAGAAGTTTTTTAAAGTTCTGCCTAAAAAAGCCTATGTAAATTCAATTGACCCCTGGGGTGGGGTCAAATATGACCCCAAGGGCATAATTTGAACAAACTTGGTAGAGGTCCACTAGACAATGCTACGTACCAATTTTTCAAAGTTTTCCCTATATAAGCCTATGTAAAATCAATTGACCCACGTGGGCGGGACCAAATTTGACCCCAGGGGTATATTTGAACAAACATGGTAGAGGTCCACTAGACAAGGCTACATACCAAATCTTAAGGCTCAGGGCCTTGTGGTTTTCAGACAAGAAGATTTTCAAAGTTTTCCCTATATAAGCCTATGTAAAATCAATTGACCACCAGGGTGGGACCAGATTTGACACCATGGGCAGAATTTGAAATAAACTTGGTAGAGGTTCACTAGACAATGCTACATATCAAATCTTAAGGCTTAGGGTCTTCTGGTTTCAGATAAGAAGGTTTTCGAAGTTTTCCCTATATAAGCCTATGTAAAATCAATTGACCCACGTGGGCGGGGCCAAATTTGACCCCAGGAGCATAATTTGAATAGACTTGGTAGAGGTCCACTAGACAATGCTACATATCAAATCTTAAGGCTCAGGGCCTTGTGGTTTCAGAAGAGAAAATTTTCAAAGTTTTTCCTTTCAGTTGCCATAGCAACCAAAATTCTTAATGGAATTCAATTCTTTGAACAACTTTGGTAGAGCTTCATGCAAGGAATATCCCAGGCATGTTTCATCAAAGTTGGATTAGCAGTTTAGGAGAAGTCGTTAAAGTCAAACTGTTGACGATGCATGACATATGACGGACGCCGACAGACGCCAGACAAACAATGATCCCAATATCTCACCTTTTAGCACTTTGTGCTCAGGTGAGCTAAAAATAACAAGAGCAATAGCTAAAAAGTTATGAAGGATAGAGTTATTATTCTTGTGAACTGCACACATCCTCAATGAGATCTACCAACCTATGAAGTTTCAAGTTGATACCTCAATTACTTTTCGAGTTATGCTCAGGACAAAACTTATACATGAAAAATAACAAAGAGCAATAACTCTAAAATTATCATATCTCAAATACTTTTCAATTAATGCGCCGGAAAGAATGTGGGACAGAAGGACGATGGACAGACGGAGACTATTACCATATCTCCCGCCCCCTTTTTGGCCGGGATAAAAATTGGGTTTGAAAATAGATAGCACAGCTGAAAAGGGAGTAAGGTCTGTATTTGAAACCAATGCATTATTAAGTCAACTTTGTGACTCTACTTGTAGTTGGATATTTTTTCAGTACAAGGAAAGCCCAGGTCTGTGCATCAATTTTATAATGAATTACCTCTAATCACCACTGTATGCTGAATTCTACCAATACTTATAAGAACTAATTCACTTAGAGCTGTACTGTAACTACCACAGATTACAATATTTATTCTTATTTTTCCCCAATAAATTTTCCAGCCTAGACCTAATAATGGCTGTAAAGATGATTATCTTGGTGCATTGCATACTGTCAATGTCTGTTTCCAGCTTTAATATTAATCAACAAGAATTTCACAAGAACTGCAGACTTGATAAATACAATAAACTGATGCAAGTAAATGGCTACTCCTTAAACTCGAAGGAATCAAGTCTCAACAACTTTAAACTAACAAGGGCAAAGCTTGGCATTAATGGAAAGAGTGTAAGACAAAAGTCCTCTCAGACAAAAGTCCTCTCAGACAAAAGCCCTCCCATCCAAAGTGGACAAAAACCATCTAATCAAATTTACAGGTAGGACAAAAGCCCTACTGACAAATTTAGAAGGTGGGCAAAAGCCCTCCAATAAACATTTCAGGGAGGACAAAAGCCCTCCCATTAAATAAAAGCCCTCTCATTTTCACATGTATACAACATTATTAAAGCAATATTTATACCATATTAGAATGGCTTTTGTCCCTGTGGTCTTGATGCATCTACTTAAGAAATGAAGCATACAATCAAATAAAAACACTTGTGGACTTATTTGTCATTGAATATGGTAAGATATTCCCCACATTGTGACAGTCTTGGTCAGTATAACTTCCAGGTGGTGAATATCACATCATATTCAATAAAAATAGTCTATAAATGAGTATCAAGAACAGGTTGTTTTACTTTCTGTCAAATGTAACATGAATCTTGTGGTACTGAGTCCAAAACACTGGCAGCATGATTGAGATTCTACTTGACTGTTATACTTACAGGTTATTAATTTTTGTACTAAGATATATATGCAAGGTCTCTCCCAGTATTACAATAAGGAGCAACTACAGACGTGTAGTATCATATCACCCTGTGGGGGAAAATGAGTGCATATATCTAAATGCTAGGTAAATAACCCTTTTATTGCATGTGTTTGTACTGAAGTCAAGAACATTCAGAAAACAGTAAGGTATATTTTAATGTCTTATTTGTAATGGATCACCATCAACATGATTTGGCAAGTAACCTCAACACCTGACATTGTTGTTAATCCCCTCTGTTGTTTATCATGAATTTCCATAAAATCATGTCAGAATTTCATAAATGGAAACTGTGAAGGCTGAGTGCTGTTTGTTACACACCCAGACCACTAAAAAGTACAGACTCCTCAAGATCAAAAGGGATTTTAATGATGTGTTTGCAGTAAAAAATACTTACAGCTATGGTACAAGCACTGTGTTTAGATACTTACAGTAATAGTACAAGCATTGTGTTTTAATACTTACAGCAATAGTACAAGCATTGTGTTTTAATACTTACAGCAATAGTACAAGCATTGTGTTTTAATACTTACAGCAATAGTACAAGCATTGTGTTTTTATACTTACAGCAATAGTACAAGCATTGTGTTTTCTGTAGTACTCATCACAGAAAATGTAGAGAACAAGAGCCGCTAGACAGTACAAGAATACAATAACACCAACAAACACATAGAACTGCGATGGAGACTGACTACCCTGAAGCAGATTTACTGACTGGGTAGTGTTGCAGACAAGCCCTGAAAAACCAACATCTTCCAATCTGAAAGAATAAAAAAACAATGCAAGAAGCAAGTTTCAGTAATAAATTCATGCTTTTCAGTAGTAAATTATTGTGATGTAGTTGCAAATTATATCCAATATAAAATTATGAAAGAAATAAACAGGTAATAAATTTTACTTTTAAGCCTTGAATCCTGTAAAACATTTTCTTTCAAGTGGTGCTTTCATTGTGCCTGAATCAAAATGTCCTTGATGTCATTAAAATCATAATGCAGGGGCATTGTCTCATATAACTTGAAGCAAAATGTCATTAAACAACCATTTTTTTATCTTTTGCCATGGTAGACATAAAATTGTTGGCTTAGACATTGGAGAATATTTTAATCCTTTTCTTTGGATTCAGCTAAAATGTAGTATCTAGCAGCCCAATCCTGCTGACTTTTTGATCTTCTCCTATCTTTATTTGCTGATTTCTATCTCTCCATCTATTTAAGTTTATAAATTTATCATCAGTACCGGTTGCCTATATGATCAATGGCCCCCTACCCCCACCCTGCAGAGTTTAGATGTTTAAGGTTGTGGGGGATAGTGCAAGATACAGAAGGCAGCCCATTCCAGAGACACCCCTGGTTCTCTGCATGCTCAGTGTACAGCACTGATACATGGGACATCAGTTTGAATGTCTCATCCAAAAGACAATTTGTAATGTTAGTGGAACAACAAGGGACTGAACTGGCATCTCCTGGATTACCATTCAAGCATGCTACCACTGTACAAATGGTCTGCTGATTTCACCGTCTTCCCCATAATATACCTATAATCCATTTCCCTTCTGTTTCTATTGACTATGCCCCGCTGCCATTTTAACTGGCTTATTTTACCAAAATCCTTCTCTTCTTCACTTTTTAACCCTGTCTCCTGCCCTGCCTACTTGCTGATTTAACCAAAGTCCTTCTCTTCTATTCCCACTGACTATGCCCTGCTTCCCTCGTTACTTACTGATTTTACCAAAGTACTTCCTTCCCTTCTATACCTCCTGGCAATGCCCTCCTGCCCTTCCTTTTGACTGACTATACCAAAGGTATACCCTTCTATTTCTTACGACAATACCCTCCTGCCTTTCTTATTGGCAAATTTTACCAAAATCCTTTGGAAAACAAGTTGAATACAGTAAAAACCCGCCTTACGACCACTCCAAATATACAGGCACTCCTCTATTACGGACAAAGTTGTTAAGAACGGATACTTTTTGCACTGTATTTCAATAGCAGTTGACTTCAGTGTTACGGGCACTCCGCTATTCCAGCATTACAGACATTGTTTAAAGTACAAACAAACTTGTTTACATAGAAAAATGACCCGCAATTACGGCCAATGCCTGCTATCTTTTGTGACATTCATTTACGACACCTCCTGCTGCTTTACGGTAATTGCATAAGGATTTGTGTTAATTGCATGACAGCTTGCAAATTGCAATCAAAATATGCTGCCTGCGGCCAATTAATGGATTAATATGGAAAGATTTGTGTTTTATTACAATTAAAGAGTCATAATTAACGGCGTCAGTTTACAGGCTTGTAAATTGGTGTGTTTGTCGAGTTACCAGGCCTTCGTTATAAATTGACATTTGAATTTGATTGGTTATTCCATCATTTTTTAATTGAGATCGAAAAGAAATATTATTGGATGGATCATTCAGTCTTAAGTCTTTTAATTTGTACATTTGAGCATGCTGAAAACAAACTTGAGAAACTGAGTGTAGCGTCTTTTAGTTCAGCAAGGCAGAAATTTATTCTGCATTTTGTTAATAAGGAATAGTGTTAAGATTCGGTGATACTGTTTGTGATTTAAGATTGCAATCTGAAAAGTTGAGCATTGGATAAACAGTAGAGCATTTGTACATCTACTGTATACTTTCATGCTGTAAATAGGTTCTATGTTATATAAAAAATAAATATAAAAATATAACATAGTTTTCAGCACTCCTTAGTTATTTTATGCAGTACCATATTAAGAAGAGTATATAAGAATTGACGTATTTCAAGATGATCTGACCTCAAGCATGGTAGAGATTCACAATTAAGGGCACCCTGCAATTAAGGCCACAACAAAAAAGCAAAGAAAAAAAACTGAAATTCACAATCAATTTGTCTCTGATAAAAATCTAAGTCACAGAATTAATTTCAACAATCCTCAATTATTTGCCATTGAATTTTTTCTCCTTTAAATTCCCCACAAAGTGAGATCAATAACAGGAGAATTTTCTGCCTTTATCAGGTGGCTGATTTAATTAAAGATGTCAAAAGGCACCTTGAAGTATTTAACTTAATGCAACAGTCTGTTCACTTTATCTTGATTCCTAAACAGATTCCGAAGATTTTAACTCCTTTTCCATCAATAATTCATGAAAACTTTTTCAATAACAATTTGAGGTAAAACTTATGTAAATGCATATATAAATACAGTATACAGAATATCTAAAAAATCCCCAAAAAAACAAGACTGCACACAACCCCAAAAATCAATGTTTCACAAAATCAGACTGTGACTGTGGTCAGAGGGAGACCCTGCCTAAGGGCAACAGTATACTGGTGGTAAAGATGTTCTGTCCAAGAAATAAAATTGACCTTAAAGAGGCTGAACTCCAGATTTTATATATAAAAAAGTTTTACTTAAATTAAATATCTAGATGCCGTGAGATTATAACAACATGATATTTTACTTCAAAACTGATTATAAAACTCAAAATAGAACAACAAAAAAATACATTAGCTCCAGCCGGATTTGAACTCTGGACCCTCATGTTAACAAAATATTAACAATGCTTTAACTGTCACCACTATCGCCGCATGTGAAATAACTATCGTGTACTTTAAATCTTATACAATATAGTTATACCGTCGCGTTACGGTATAGCACTATAAAAGGAAAAAAATCAATTTATAATGTGATTACCTGACTTATTTTTGTCAGTTAGTCAGTTTTTAAGCATTAGTCATAAATATCACAAGAAATTTATAATACAAGAAAAGTTTCTTTTTTGTGTCATCTGGAGCACAGCCCCTTTAAACTGGAACATATGAATGCTACTTGTATTTCTTGTATAAAGTATTTCATCCTTAAATACATCTTTTCTGTAACATAAACACTTTCAGAGTGCACTCTTTCATGAATACACTTTACACTCTTTTATTCATTCATAATATGCAATTATTTGACATTATCATGTTCTTTGAGAAAGGTGTGTACTGTAATTTTGACTAATATATCATGTTCTTTGAGAAAGGTGTGTAGTGAAATTTTGACTATGTTTCATGTTCTTTAAGAAAGGTGTGTACTGAAACTCTGACTACATTTCATGTTATCTGAGAAAGGTGTGCACTGTAATATTGACTGACTCACTGATAAACAGGCACACTGATAGATAAGGTCAGTGTCACATTAATAACAGTGAACATATCCAGACATTTGACCTCTGTGACCTTGACTTCAGAGCACAAAGCTCAACAAGTCAAAATAAATGTGACTCTACAAGTTGCTATACTAACAGCTGAACAAGTCACAACACTGTTATAGAGAAATAACTGTACTACTATCCACATTTACTCATATACACAGCTTTACAATTCTAGAGTTCTACATTCATGATACCTACGCAAATGGATAACTGGCAGACATCTTGTAGGAGTGTCCTTCTATGGTTTCATTCTTGACAGGGCCACAGATGGATCTGAACTGCATGTTCAGTGTTACACTTGTAGTTGTTGCAAATGCAAATATGGACAAAATCTGAAAACAGAAATATGCATAATTTATAGCTTATAACTTGTTACTATATTACTATACAATAAACACGTAACATACCACCAAACATGAAAATCATTTTTTGTATTATGAAAAAGCCATTTGCATAGACCATGTTTACTTAATGATAAGTTCACAGTCATTGCCTGCTTTCAAACTTATGTGACAGTACATTCCTTTTTACATCTTATTTCTTACTGTAGATCTACAGACAGTCCCACAATTGTTCTCCTACACAAGATGAAATTTTGCAGCCTAAAGATGATCATCTCAAACCTTTAATGCTTAAAGTCAACATGTCATGTGCAATAAGCATCTTAATGACAGTTGTTAAGATGCTTAAAATGGCTCTGATGTTTTTCCCTAAGCTGGGAATACAGAATCTAGAATTCTATATCCTACAGGAGTATTTTTACTGGCTAGGTCTAACAACACTATTTGGTCCTTTCTGTATGACCATTTCTATCAATACTGTCATAAAAATCTGACTAAGTTTTATGAAGAATGTGCCAAAAATGTGACCTAGATTCTTAAAGTCTTTCTGCATTGATCTGAGTCAATGACTTAGATTTTGATCCAACATGACACAGTTTAGAATTCTTGTAAAAAGCATCAAATGAAACAGTATGTCCAAAATTTATGAAGATTTGGCCATCTACACATCTATTGATGTGGTATCTACAGTATACAAGGTTTTCCCTTGATTTGGGCTAGTGACCCAGTTTCACCTCTTAAGTGTTCACAAGGTTTTCTCAGCTGGGGACCTAGTTTTTGACCCAGTGTGACTCAAATTCAAACTCATCTGAGCGATTATCAGGACAAACATCTTGAGCAAGATTTATGAAGACTGGGTAAAAAATCTAAGGTTTCTCATGCTAAAATATCAATGACATATGATAACATATGATAAAGGCTGATCACAGAAGCTCACCCCGAGCGTTTAAATGTTCAAGGGGCAAAAGAAATCTCATTTATCTTATTTAAAACACAAACTCTTATTATTTGAGACTGCTTTTTAGTAGAATATGAAGATACAACTTTAAGAGGGAAGTTTCTTGATTTTATTTAAAGTGGTTAGTTAATAAAGTGGTTAGTTAATACACATGGTGCTGTGACCCTGACAATGCAGTTTTATGGTAAGTAAACAAATACTGTTATTTCGAGATTAATAACAGATATTTTGCTTGATAAAACATCTCTACATGATTTTCATTCTGACAAGTTCCTAACACAGCATCCTGACTTAATTCATTAGCCAGCATATAATGACAGAGAGCACCCTTGGGATGTAACATGATTATACTATGCAAATTGCTGTAACTCAATTACCCTCCTGTACAACAGTGCTTCTAGTAACTCCTGTAAAAACAGAACATAGATTAGATTTTCTAATAGCCCTTATAAAATTCACTATTGTCATTGCTTTAAATTCAGTAAAGCAACTGTATGTTAAACATTGAATGTTAATTACTCTCATGACTTTAGTGTAACACTAAATTCAACAAACTGACTTAATTCGCAGTAGAACTTATCTAGTGCTTGCTGAAGTTCTAGTCACTTACACAGAAATACAACAGCTCACCTGGTTACTTACAGATGATTAAAGTAAATAAAATCTGACATTTTTTTCTGAAACGAAATAAAATACATGCTTTTTCTTAATGTTCATAATTTTTAAACAAGAACCAGGCTTTCTGAAAACTACTAGATTGACAGACATGACTGATGATTTTGATCTGGTCTGACAAATCTATATTCTGAAGCTTCCACTAGATCTGGCTGTCCATGTAGTAAAGCTGACAAACATTTTATCAGTTTGATTTATCTGAATGTCTGACAGACCTTTTAACTCTTTCAGGAAGTAGAATTCAACACTTTTAAAAAAACAACCAAAAAATCAATCACTTATTCAAATCCAAGCTAAGAATGTAGGATTAAAGTCTCTTGGTCTTAAATTACATAATTTTATAAGAACAAAAGCCCATCGGTAAATTTAACAAGGTGGACAGAACCCCTTCTATAGATTCAACAAGGTAGACAGAAGCCCCTTTGGTTGGTTTTAAAAGGTATACAAAAGCACCTTGATGAT
The DNA here is from genome assembly GCA_012932295.1 of Cyclina sinensis. Lineage (NCBI taxonomy): Eukaryota > Metazoa > Mollusca > Bivalvia > Venerida > Veneridae > Cyclina > Cyclina sinensis. The sequence continues at coordinate 45,610,549 of JAAONU010000013.1, forward strand.
TACAAAAGGGTTTAGATAGATAGATTTAGACAGATAGATTTATTCTGATGTAGACTGTCAGACTGCATGGTGTAACAATATGAATCAACAAGAGCACCGCTGGGCGGAGCATTATATGCCCGAAGGGTGTTTTCTCTTAGTATGATGCATTTGTGATACAAGGGAGAAACCTTAGGCTTTAAAATTAAATTATTTGCTTTAAATTTTGAATTTTTTTACCTTTGACCTACTGACCCCAAAATCAATAGGGGTCATTCACTCAATGTATGTGACCATTATATGAATTTTAAGGTTCCTATGAAAAATGGTTGATGAGTTATCGAGTGTAAATGATTCTAAACATTTAGGTTACTGTGACCTTGACCTTTGACATACTGATCCCAAAATGTATAAGGGTCATCCGATCAATGTATGCAATCATGATATAAAGTTTGAAATTTCTAAAACAAATGATTGTCAAGTTACATGGCGGAAATGGTTTTCAATGTTAAGGTCAATGTGACCTTGACCTTTGACCTACTGACCTCAAAATCAACAATGGTCATTCACTCAATGTGTGCAACCATTACATGAATTTTGAAGTCTCTAAGACAAATGGTTGTCGAGTTACAGAGTGTAAATGATTCTAAACATTTAGGTTATTGTGACCTTGACCTTTCTTATATTGACCCAAAAATATATAGGGATCATCCGAACATGTGTGCAATCATGATATAAGGTTTGAAATCTCTAAAACAAATGATTGTTAAGATACAAGGTGGAAATGGTTTTCAAAGTTAAGGTCACCTTTGAGCTACTGACCAAAATGAATAGGGGTCATTCACTCAATGTGTGCAACCATTATATGAATTTTGAAGTCCCTATGACAAATGTTTGTCGAATTACAGAGTGTAAATGATTCTACACATACAGGTGACTGTGACCTTGATCTTTGACATACTGATCCCAAAATGTATACGGGTCATCCACTCAATGTGTGCAATCATATTAAGTTTGAAGTCTCTACAACAAATGATTGTCAAGTTACATGGCAGAAATGCTTTTCAATGTTAAGCTCTATGTGACCTTGTCCTTTGAGCTACTGACTCCAAAGTCAATAGGGGTCTTCCACTCAATGTCGGCAATAATCACATGAAGGTAAAAGACTGTAGGCCAAAGAGTACTCAAGTTATCCTCAAGAAACCAAGTTGCTAACGGACAGATGGACGCCCTGGACCATAACATAATATGCGCCCTTCGGGCATATAATAAGACATACATGGCGCAACAACAAACAATATAACAATATAAAATTTACTAATTAAGCATATTCACCCAGGTCAACAAACATTAAATATCAAGGATCACACAAAAAAGGGGGCCATGATGGCCCTATATTGCTCACCTGTGTCCCATTGCACAAGTTTCATAGTTGTGTTAATTTATTTTGAAATCAGGCCAGTAGTTTGTAAGAATATCAAAGCTGTGAAACCACTATCATGCAGGCATGCAAAATATGCCTATTTTGACCCTTATACCTCTGGAACCCATGATAGGACCAGGTTGGTTCAAAAGTTTGGGTAAATTGAATTAAATGCAAGCTAAACACTATGACGGAAGGTAAAAAATCATTTTTAATCTCTGTGACCTTGACCCCAGTGACCTCGAACCCCACCCAGTGGTTAAGATCCATGTAAGGTACATATTTAACAAACATCTAAGATATCAGTCAATAAAAGAAGGCTACATATCAAAAAGTATAAAAATCATTTTTTAGCCTTTGAGATCTTGACCCTGACCTCATAAATGGTAGGGGTTCATGGAAGGTGCTTTTAAACCATTTATCTAAAATATCAGTCAATAAATAAAGACTCTATAGCAGAAATCAGAAAAACCAATTATTGCCCTCCGTGACCTTGACCCTGTGATCGCAAACCAGAGGTCCATGCATGGAACCTACAAACCAAACGTACTAGATACTGGTCAATAAATGAAGTAAAAAAAATCAAGTAAATAAAAAAAATATATTTTCAGCCTTGGTGACCATGACCCAAGTTAATGGTAGAGGTAAATGCAAAGTGTCTATTATAAAAAATATCTAAAATATTGGTCAATAAATAAAGGCCCAATGACAAAAAGTAGAAAAAATGTATTTCTAGCCTCAGGGACCTTGACCCAAGTGACCTCAAACCCCACCCAAAGTCAGAGGTTCTCACAAGTTACCTACACACCAAATGTCTAAGATATTGGTCAATAAATGAAAGCTCCTTAATGAAAAGTAGGACGACAGCCATCAATCCTCAGGGAATCCAATATAGCCCCCATCACCCACACACACACGTTTTTTTTTTTTTTTTGGTGGGGGAGGGCCGAATATAAAAATATATTTTTGTTCGCTATCCAAAACCAACATCACAATATGAATGGCTTAAACCTTTTCTGTCACTCAAGAACTCTAACTTTTCCCAAATATCAACTTTAGAAAGAGCATCTTCCTTCTTGAACCTGACCCTAGAGAGCCTCAAATAGATCTTTGGAATGCACATAGAAATTGTTGAAAAATATCTTTATTGAGATTCTGATATAACAAACCTTAACTTTTCAGCCAACACTTACCACATCAAAAATTTTCAGAAAGATTATTATAACGATCATGTTTTTATCTTGTACAGTTTTCACAGGTCACTTGCCACATTTTCAAACCTTTCTGTCATATTCATATAGTGTTTTGGATACCATTATACTGTCAAATAACATCTCAACAAAAGGCAACATATAGCCTTTTGGAAAATTACTGGTCCTTTCTCTAATGCCATCTTCCTATTCTCAGGTCATAAATGCTGTCATATACTTTACAAAGACTTACAATTCCCTTTGCTAAATCAACTTCTCATACAGAATATCATAAACAAAACGGATTTCAACGCAGATGATTAAATTAAAGAGCGGCAAAAAGTAACACTAATTTTTAACTCATTAAAAAAAAGCCAGAAACAATCAATCACTGATAAACTTTTTTCAGAGCATTCAATAAACTCTCTTTCAGCAATTATTTCTCCATCTATGGTAGCTCATAACAACTAAATTCAAAATATTTCTTTCAAACATCCAACAACAAGTTGTTTCACTACTTTTTCTTCTAACCAAGAGATTTGTTAAGCACTTGCAGTTGTCCATGTCACTAAAGTATCCAACTTCGTTTTTTATTTCTATATTTTCTTATAATCAAACCTTCAGAAAATATTATTTTCTAAACTATTTTTAAAATTTACATTTCCCCTCTTTTCTTAACATTCAATGATTCAGAAAATATCCTGTCATAAAAAATCACTCAGTTGGGAAAATATTACGTTCCACCTAACACAATTGTATAAAGTAAAAGAAGTGTGATTTTCTGCCGTCAATCTTATTTCCCTTGGCACCAGATCTCTAATGAGAGAACAGCACGGAAGTTTTCACATGGCGCCTTTCATATTGGACAAATCTTACCAGATAAATGATAACTGCATCAAAAAATCTCATACTGCTTCTGTTGACAACAAAATGGTTGTCCAATTTCTGCAGTGATATTCTGCTTGACTCTAGTCTTCATAGCTCTGACATTTCTTGTTTGCTACGTTTAACCTAAGTCACAAGTCAGAATGACTAGCTGTTACTGACGGCCAAATCATATACCTTGTACAGGGATTGTAAGTATTAAAAATAACAAAATGTACATACCAATATTTATTTTCTTCTTTGCAGTTTAAATGGTACAAAAAATGCAATTTTCTTTCCTACTATGCAAATTTCTATTTGTTCTTAAACTAAGTACTATTTCATTGTTGAAAATGATCCCAGGGCTCGCGCTAGGATAAAATTTCTTGTAGCCAAGCTATTAATTAAATGAAAAAAATTGTAGCCAATTTGGCAGAGTATTAGCCAAAATTTTTAGCCAACATTTTGTGGAGTGAGCCTAAACTTTTTGTGACAAATCAAGCACCTGGGAGAACAAAGCGAGGACTGATAACTGTTAACATTTTATTATGTTACTAATTATGTTGTACCAGCAATAATTATAATTATACCTTTTGTTCTTTTGGTGTTTGAAATTAGTTTTCCTTTTTTGTCACTGCACAATCACAGGTGAATTTGTTGGAAATTTGAACACTGATGCAAAATACTGCAGACAGCAGTATCAACATGAGAAACATCTATAAACTATAACTAAAACTCAATATTAATATAGACCTATGTTAAATCATTATGCTAGTTCTTTAATCAACAACACAAATTAGTGCATTGTGTCAAAGCATTAACAACCAAGTAAGTGTGTAAAAGCATTCACACCTTCTTTAAATTCAAAACACATTTTGACTTTTTAACTAGACTGCGTATCAATTTTTTCTCGTAACTGAAGCGCTGTAAATAGGTAGCAAGTTCAACCATTAACCATTCTGTGGGAGCAAAAAAAAGAAAGAAGTAAAACATAATTCGAACAAAAAGTGCTTTAGCCAAGATTTTAGCCAAATGAATTTTTTATTAGCCAACTGATGAATATTTTCACAAAGGGCAAATTTGGAGAGTAGTAGCGTGAGCCCTGATGATTCTATTTCAATCAATAAATAGCAGTGAAACAAATTTTGTTCTACTTTAAAGAAGCATACCCTAAAATAAACAACATTCCATTTTTCTCCAAAATCAAAGAATTTTAAACAAGAAATGTTTGTAAAACATAAATGCCCCCCCCCACCCCCCCCCCCCCCCCCCCCCCCCGGCAGCACCTAATTGCTTGTGGTTGGGCCAAAGCATTCTCTAGTTATTGATCAGAAGCCGTTTTTAGGATCAAGGTCCCTGTGGACTTGACCTTTAACCTAATGACCTCAAAATCAATAGGGGTCATTAACTGCTCATGACCAACCAGCATACCAAGTTTGGTGAACCTAGGTCAAAGCATTCTCTAGTTATTGATCGGAAACCGTTTTTAGAGTCAAAGTCTCTGTGAGCTTGACCTTTGACCTATTGGTGATGACCAACCAGCATACCAAGTTTGGTGAACCTAGGTCAAAGCGTTCTCTAGTTATTGATCAGAAACCGTTTTTAAGATGAAGGTCTCTGTGATCTTGACCTTTGACTTAATGACCTCAAAGTCAATAGGGGTCATCTACTGGTGATGACCAACCAGTATACCAAGTTTGGTGAAGCTAGGTCAAAGCATTCTCTAGTTATTGATCGGAAACCGTTTTTAGGATGAAGGTCCCTGTGAGCTTGACCTTTGACCTAATGACCTTGAAACCAATAGGGGTCATCTACTGGTGATGACCAACCAGCATACTAAGTTTGGTGAACCTAGGTCAAAGCATTCTCTAGTTATTGATCGGAAACCGTTTTAAGGATGAAAGTCTCTGTGATCTTGACCTTTGACCTAATGACCTCAAAGTCAATAGGGGTCATCTACTGGTGATGACCAACCAGCATATTAAGTTTGGTGAACGTAGGTCAAAGCGTTCTCTAGTTAATGATCGGAAACCGTTTTTAGGATGAAGGTCCCTGTGAGCTTGACCTTTGACCTAATGACCTTGAAACCAATAGGGATCATCTACTGGTGATGACCAACCAGCATACCAAGTTTGGTGAACCTAGGTCAAAGCATTCTCTAGTTATTGGTCGGAAACCGTTTCTACCTACTAGGTCAATGTGACCTTGACCTTTCACCCCTTGACCCCAAAATCAATAGGGGTCATATACTGGTGATGGACAATCATCCTACCAAGTTTGAAGTTCCAAGGCCTAAGCGTTCTTTAGTTATTGGTCGGAAACTGTTTCTACCTACAAGGTCAATGTGACCTTGACCTTTGACCCCTTGACCCCAAAATCAATAGGGGTCATCTACTGGTGATGGACAATCATCTTACCAAGTTTGAAGTTCCTAGGCCTAAGCATTCTTTAGTTATTGGTCGGAAACCATTTGGTCTACGGACCGACGGACCGACCGACAGACAGACAAATGCAAAGCAATATACCCCCTCTTCTTTGAAGTGGGGGCATAGTAATTCTGAAGAAAACATTAGCAGATACAGTGTGAGTCTAAGCTACTGACTACAAAAGCTAAACTTAATGCACCAATATCAGTCTTTATATATAGTTGTTACTATTGTACAATTTTTAAGTGGATATCAATTTATTACAAATACACCTCATGCCTTAAGGATTTTTTTAACATAAATTTTATTTACATTATCAATCATTTTTTTATATCTATAGTGACCGTCAGTGAAAAAGACAGATACAAAATAATTCAGATGCAATATCATCAGTTAGTTTCAGGGAATGTCCGTTTAGGGGTACCTTGCACAGAAAACACGGAAAGTGGATTTTTATATAATACTATTTGTGTCTATGGCTTCGATCACTGCTGTAACTATTTCAGCATATTTTACTATACAAAGTAATGTTTTTTATTAGTCACACAATCTTTAGTCAGTTTAGGAGTAAGACACTGGATAACAAGTAATATCTTAACACCATAAATAAGCAATAAAGTCTAAAACTGGTCACATTATCCATTGGGCAGTGACAGCTCTGCTATATTAATCAAACGAAAATACTCTCACAAGCAGGAGACTTGTCACTTAGTTAAAGTCTCAATGTGTCTATATGTAAGGATCTAATTAGAAGAAAATAATGATGTCCAAGGAACTTTACTGGTCTGAGAAAAAAAAATAAAATAAAACAAACACACACAGTTACATTGTTGATATTTGTGATGGATTAATTTCTGTGGTTTCCATGGGGGCAGAAAATTCCAACCCAAACTTATATAACAGATCACTATAGTATAAAAATCCAAAACTCTATATACCTTAATGCAATACATTTTGAAGTATACCAGAAAATTCAATCATGATTCTATATGTCTCAGATGTGCAAAGAATAATTACACTAATAAACAAGAGCTAATGCAAGTGGGGGCCACGCTCGACTTTTTCTTATTTCCAAAGGCAAACACATCAGAGGAAGCATATTGTGGTGAAGGGATTCCAAATGAATCATCATTTAGAAATATAATTATCAAATTCATCCATACATAACCAAGTTATGGCCAATTTTAGCAACATTCAGAAATTTGACCTTAAAGGTCAAGTTCAAATTCAGTTTAACCTTCTTTAGAGGTATTGTCTAAAAGGTAGTTATGTCCAATCATGAAGACACAACATCAATTAATAACAAAAATATAGCAAAGTTAAGCAATGTCAAGGTCATTTAAAGGTCAAGGTAATACCTGAATTGTTCAACACATTTGTTTTATTCTCAGTAGTGTTTAGTCACAGTATAAATCAAATTCATCCATAAATAAGAAAAATTTAGCTATTTTAGCAAAACTCAATAATTTGACCTTGACAGTCAAGGTCATTTTAAGTTCAAGGCCATTCCTGAATAATTTAACATGCAGGTTTTGTCATAAGTGTCGTTTTGTCCAAGTATGAATCAAATCCAAATAAAATAACTTGACCTTGAAGGTCCAGGTCATTTTAAGGTCAAGGTCATACTTGTATTATTCAACCTGTCAGTTTTGTCATAAGTGTTGTTTTGTCCAAGTATGAATCAAATTTATAAATTGATAAAGTTATTACAATTTAAGCAAAATCAATAATTTGACCTTGACTGTCAAATACGTGAAATATTCAACATGTCAGTTTTGTCAAAAGTGTTTAACTGTTGTTTTGTCCAAGTATGATACAAATCCAACCACTAACATCAAAGTTATGGCAAATTGTAGCAAAATTCAGTAATATGACCTTGACTTTCATAATCATTTCAAGGTCAAGGTCATACTTGCAAGAAACAAAATGTTGAATTTGTCCAAAGTGTTGTTGTGTCCAAGTATAAAAACCATCGACCTATTGATAATAAAGTTATGGCCAATTTTAGCAAACTTTAATATTTTGACCTTGAAGGTGAAGGTCACTTATGAGTCAAGGTCAAGTTCAGTCTGGTCCACTAGAAGATCTTGTCCAAAGTGTTGTTGTGTCCAAGTATGAAAACCATCGACCTATTGATAATAAAGTTATGGCCAATTTTAGCAAAATTCAATATTTTGACCTCGAAGAAGGCAATTTATGAGTCAAGGTCAAGTTCAGTCTGGTCCACTAGAAGATCTTGTCCAAAGTGTTGTTGTGTCCAAGTATGAAAACCATCGACTTAATGATAATAAAGTTATGGCCAATTTTAGCAAAATTCAATATTTTGACCTTGAAGAAGGCAATTTATGACTCAAGGTCAAGTTTAGTCTGGTCTACTTGAAGATCTTGTCCAAAGGGTTGTTGTGTCCAAGTATGAAGACAATCCATAAAGGAATAAAAAAACAAGAGGACCATGATGGCCCTATATCGCTCACCTGAATATGACTGCTTTTAACAAAGTTGCTATGGACCTGGTTAATTGACCCCAGATGACCCATATTCAAACTTGGCCTAGAAATTATTGAAACAATCTTTCTGACAAATTTCAAGGTTATTTGAACTGAAAGCGTAGCCTCTAGAGTGTTAACAAGGTTTTTCCATATTTGGGCTCTGTGACCTAGTTTTTGAACCCAGATGATCCATATCCAAACCTGAGCTAGAAACCATCAAAACAACCTTTCTGACAAATTTCCAGGACATTTGGACTGAAAATGTAGCCTCTAGAGTGTTTACAAAGTTTTTCGATATTTAGGCTCTGTGACCTAGTTTTTTAATCCAGATGACCCATATTCAAAGTTGAGCTGGAAATCATAGAAGCAACTTTTCTGACAAATTTTCAGGTTATTTGGAAGTAAAATCTTAACTCTAGATTGTTAACAAGGTTTTTCCATATTTGGTCTCTGTGACCTAGTTTTTGACCAAAGATGATCCATATTAGTACTTGAGCTAGAAATCATCAAAACAACCTGTCTGACAAATTTCCACGATATTTGGACTGAAAATGTAACCTCTGGAGTGTTAAAATGGTTTTTACATTTTAGGGCTCTGTGACCTTGTTTTTGATCCCAGATGACCCATATCCTAATCTGGGCTAGAAAACATTGAAACAACCTTTCTGACAAATTTCAAGGACATTTGGACTGAAAATGTAACCTCTAGAGCATTAACAAGGATTTTCTACTTTTTGGCCCTGTGTCCTAGTTTTAGACCCCACATAACCCATATTCAAAACTGAGCTAGAAATCATTAAAACAATCTTTCTGACAAATTTCAAGGTTGTTTGAACTGAAAATGTTAACTCAATGCGTGTTAACACCCTTTTTCCATATTTGGGGTCTGTGACTTAGTTTTTGACCCCAGATGACCTTTGTTCGAATCTGAGCTAGAAATCATTAAAACATTTTTTCTAACAAATTTCGAGAATATTTGGACTGAAAAGTAGCTTCTAGAGTGTTAACAAGTTTTTTTTCTATTTTTGGGCTCTGTGACCTAGTTTTTGATTTCAGATGACACATATTCAAATTTAACCTAGAAATCATTGAAACAACCTTTCTGACAAATTTCCAGGATATTTGGACTGAAAATGTTACCTCTAGAGTGTTAACAAGGTTTTTCCATATTTGGGCTCTGTGACATAGTTTTTGACCCTAGATGACCCAATTTTGAACTTGAGCTAAAAATCATCAAAACAACCTTTTTGACTAATTTCCAGGATATTTGGACTGAAAATGTAACCTCTAGAGTGTTAACAAGGTTTTTCTATTTTTGGGCTCTGTGACCTAGTTTTTGAACCCAGATGACACATATTCGAACTTGAGCTAGAAATCATAGAAACAACCTGTCTGACAAATTTCCAGATTATTTGGACTGAAAATGTTACTTCTCCTTCTACAAGAAGATTTTCAAAGTTTTCACTATATAAGCCTATGTAAAACCAATGACCCCGGGTTGGGGCCAAATTTGACCCCAGGGGTATAATTGGAACAAACTTGGTAGAGGTCCACTAGACAATGCTACATACCAAATCTTAAGGCTCAGGGCCTTGTGGTTTCAGACAAGAAGATTTTTTAAGATTTTCCTATATAAGCCTATGTAAGACCAATGACCCCAGGGTGGGGCAAAATTTGACCCCAGAGGTATAATTTGAACAAACTTGGTAGAAGTCCACTAGACAATGCTACATACCAAATATCTAAGCTCTATTCCTTACGGTTTCTGACAAGAAGATTTTTAAAGTTTTTCCTATATAACTCTATGTAAAACAAGTTACCCCTGGGGCGGGGCCATTTTTGACCCAGAGGCCATGATTTGAACAAACCTGGTAGAGGTCCACTAGATGATGCTTTATACCAAATATCTTAGCTCTATACCTTACGGTTTCTGACAAGAAGATTTTTAAATTTTTTCCTATATAACTCTATGTAAAACAAGTTACCCCTGGGGCGGGGCCATTTTTGACCCAGAGGCCAAGATTTGAACAAACTTGGTAGAGGTCCATTAGATGATGCTTTATACCAAATATCTAAGCTCTATGCCTTACAGTTTCTGACAAGAAGATTTTTAAAGTTTTTCCTATATAACTCTATGTAAAACAAGTTACCCCTGGGGCGGGGCCATTTTTGACCCAGAGGCCATGGTTTGAACAAACTTGGTAGAGGTCCATTAGATGATGCTTTATACCAAATATCTAAGCTCTATGCCTTACAGTTTCTGACAAGAAGATTTTTAAAGTTTTTCCTATATAACTCTATGTAAAACAAGTTATCCCTGGGGCGGGGCCATTTTTGACCCAGAGGCCATGATTTGAACAAACTTGGTAGAGGTCAACTAGATGATGCTTTATACCAAATATCTTAGCTCTATGCCTTACGGTTTCTGACAAGAAGATTTTTAAAGTTTTTCCTATATAACTCTATGTAAAACAAGTTACTCCTGGGGCGGGGCCATTTTTGACCCCAGGATCATAATTTGAACAAACTTGGTAGAGATCCACTAGATGATGCTTTATACCAAATATCAAAGCTCCAGGCATTGTGGTTTCTGACAAGAAGATTTTTAAAGATCCAACTTGTAAAATCTGTTTTTAGCTCCTGTGACCCAGAAATGCAATGAACCGGAACCATTTGAACAAACTTGGTAGAGCTTCATGCAAGGAACATTCTAGGCAAGTTTCATTAAATTTTGCCCAGTGGTTTCAGAGGAGATGTCGTTTGAATGAATTGTGGACGACGGACGGACGGACAGACGGACGGACGGACGCCGGACAATCAAGGATCCTAAAAGCTCACATGAGCATGCTCAGGTGAGCTAATTATGATCAATGTTAAAGTTTTCGGACTGGAATGGCAACGACACCATGACTGTAGCAATAACTCGATTTTTTCTTTAAAAATAAAAAAAGTCGAGCTAAAAAATAAACAATTTTGTACTAAAATAAACAACAATTAAAGTAATATAACACCAAATTGAAACAAGCGCTATGTTTTACATCGATACCCACAGCCGATCCATTAACATTTATCAGCCATGGGATTTTTGAACGCTATCATATCGATAAGAGGTTTGTCAAAGACAGCTATTTCACTGGTTCCCTTATGATTTCATGAGGCAATTAAAACCAATCAAACGCTCGTTATATACGACATTCTGTATTACAGACAAGATGGCGGCAACCATAGATGTAATGTTTAATTCATTTTGTGAAAAGCTCAAAATTGAAAATGTGGGCGAAATGCAGGGCTCCTAAAATTTTGAAATCTCAATTGGTCCGAGACCTCGACGCCCCCCATCCCCCCCCCCACCTCCACCCCCCCCCCCCCCGAAAACCAAGAACCAACCAAAAAAGTAGAAACGATTTAAGGGCAAAGAACAATTTGAGTTATGATAGTGTTGACATCGCAAAAATATGTGTTTTTCAAAGCGAAAGTGGAATTAGAGCTAATTTTACAACATCAAACTAGTCACTGATATTTTAAAGTGTGCTTTGTGCTGCAGCTAGCCACTACAATTACTATTAAGCCCTTAATGAAATTAAGCAGACGACAGTTATCGCCTATTTCGATGCAAACTCCTCGCACTGGTTACATCACGCTTTTCTACTTGAACTGTTTTCTGTACTGATCAGGGAAAGCAACCGCTGCGGGGAGTTTGATTTTGATGAAATTAAGCCTGTCAACATTAATCGATTGGCCGGCTGCAAATCAAGCACACTTTTACTTGTTTACAAGTTAATTGGCGATAATTGCCGCGGGCAACAGTGACAGTTTTATGGTTTTATGATAGGTGTGAAAAACTGGATTAGCGATCAATTGAGGTTTTGGTGTGAGATTTTGACTGTTTTATGAAGTTAGACAGATTTTTTTTGGGGGGGGAAATTATCTGGACCGATTTCTTAAGGACTTTTGGACATCGAAATCGGTCCATAGAGATAAAATTCGGTCAAAACCGACAAATTTTCGGTTTTCAGGAGCCCTGGCGAAATGTTAATACTAGATAAAATATCACTAAAGCAGTCTTTGCTTGTGGAAGAATTGAGTTGGCGATTGTTTTTGACTTTTATATTGGCAAGACATGCGAAACAAATCCTATTGTCCGACGTCCGGGACAGCTCTAAATTTGCTCTCGGACAACTGACTGTGTACAAAATTTTTGTCCCAGACAACTCTAATTTTGACAGTCATAAATCTGGGATAACTGCTCAAATAAACAACCTACTTGAATAAACAACATGATGCAATCAATTTCTAACCAACTGGCATTTGATAAGCTCCGACCTAATTGAGAACTGACAGCAAATGAGCAGGAAATGTCATCCAATCACAAATTTAGTTACATTTTATTATGGAAATTGAATGCTTAATTCCAAAGGCAAAAGGTTAACATCAAAGCTTTACCAATGTTATTCTTACCTTTTAAACAAGATACCGAATAGAGTGACAAAAATTCATATGGTATTTTTGTTTTAATCATCAGATTATTTTGTAAGAAAGTCAAGTAGATTGAAGATAAGTTTAAGAAAATGAAGCCAACAGATTCCAGCAAATATGTAGTTCATTAAACATGAAACAGTGAGAGAAAATCTCATCAATTCTGTTTGTGATATATTTCCACGACCCTGTCGTGATTTAGTATTTTTAGAAAACAGTGTTTTGCAGACTCTTTACAAGGCAAACTTATAACATTCAATTGATTTATTAAGATAAGTGGTCATGATTGGATTACAAGTACCAGTTTTTCCTTTTTCATTGAAAAAATAATTTCTTTATCTCTATGACTTAAATATTTCTGTCCTATTTACTTCTGAAAGAAACAATCATAATGAATCAATCGATTTTTAAAACGATTTCATGGAAAAAGTATGGTACATGAGCTGTAGATCTAGCTTTAAAGAGTAAATGGTGTCTCGAGCTTGTACAGTGACGTAAAGTCATTGGTACATTTGGGTGTATTAGAGGGCAGAACTAGATGAGAAGCTCCTTGAAAGGATAGAAACAGCATCTACATTAAAGCCCTGATTATGCAACAGAAGCCACCATTTCACTGAGAAAACTGAAAATTTTCTCAACAGGAGACCTCCTTACCCACCCCCTGTCTTACAGGAGAGGGATACCCCCCTCATGTACCAACCCCCTTCAATGGCACACCTCACTTCTCCCTAAAATTTGAGGCTAGAATGATCCCTGAATTATGTATGATAGAAGAGAATCCTATTTTCGTTTATATCCATCTTAGAAGTGAAAGACATTATAGGTCAGAATCTGACACCTGTAGTTCCTGACTGGTTTCAACAATACAGGACATGTCAAATTGTCAAAGAACTCACCTTTAAGAAAGAACATATTCAAGTCACTAGAGCTCTACCTAAAATCGTCTGACTTTTTTTTTCAACTAAATTTTTACGAAAATTGAAATATCTTACCCATTCTATCGGTTTGAGTATACCCCTTGGTTCTTTCAGAACTTCTAGATAGAAACCACTGAAAATCTGGAAAAAAAAAATAATAAAAAAATACAGTAACACAACTAAAGGTTGAAATTTTATTAAAACAAGATGGCCTGAAAAGCTGACCTAAAGTACTAACATGATTTTCTTACATTTTCTTATAAGTATGTATGTCTCGTTTTATTTCATAACCTAAGATATAATGAAAGTCTGTGATATTACATGGCAAAAGAAAGCGAGACTTATGATTTGTGACGTAATTGTGGTCCATTGGAGAATGGCGAAGTGTACGCATCGTGATTCGTAGATTACATCTAAATGAATTGTTGTCAATGGTTTTGTTAGACAATATATTACTAAACAAGAGGGCCATGATGGCCCTGGATCGCTCACCTGATTACTTTGGCTGTAGGTTTGCTGTTAAGCAGTATTTTTAATTGAAAATATATAAGTTCCTACAAACCAAATATGTAAAATATCAGTCAATAAATAAAGGCTCTATGACAGAAAGTAGAAATATCTATTATAAGCTATGGTGACCTTGACCCAGTGACCTCAAAACCTACCCATGGGTAGAGGTCCATGCAAGGAACCTATATATTGAATATCAACAATATTGGTCTATAAATGAAGGCTCTATGAGGTACTGTAGATAAATCTATTTTTAGCCTCCATGACCTTTAATCTAATCTAATTATTTGCTTCATGCCAAATTTTAAAATTCTAGGCCTTGTGGTTTCAGACAAGAAGATTTTTAAAGATTGCCTTTTTTACATATTAAGGGCCCCTGGGGCGGGGCAAATTTTGACCCCAGGGCCAACATTTAAACAATACTGGTAAAGGTTCATTACACAATAAAGGTTCATTACACAATACTCAACACCAAATATCTTAGGTCAAGACCTATTTGTTTTGGAGAAAAATTAATTTTCATGTTTCTCCTATATAAATCTTTGTAAACCAAGAGAACCCTGGGGCGTGGCCAAATTTGACCCAGGGAACATATTTTGAACAAAGTTGGTAGACATCCACTAGACAATGCTACATACCAAATATCTTAGCTGTAGGCATTGAGGTTTCCAGTAAGAAGATTTTTAAAGATTGCCTTTTTTACATATTTAGGGCCCCCCGGGCGAGGCAAATTTTGACCCCGAGCCAACATATAAACAATATTGGTAAAGGTTCATTACACAATACTCAACACCAAATATCTAAGGTTTAGACCTATTTGTTTTGGAGAAAAATTATTTTTCATGTTTTCCTATATAAATCTTAGGGATGTAAGTGAACGTTCGAATGTTCGAAAGTTCGGATCCGATGCCGAACGTTCGAATGTATTTTTGGCATTCGAATGTTTAGGAAAAAAAATCTATCATTTTTGTTTTCATGGGAAAATAAAATCATGAAGTGTTGAAGAAGTAAGAAAGGCATTATAATCAGGTGAATTCACACCTATTGTTGCTTTAACACCTCTGTTAACACGTCTGGTCAGACGACCGTAAACTTCCGTCATCTAATGTTGGTGACCTGTGCTTTAAGCAAGTGTCACCTACAACAGCTCAGTCAAAACGTACTGGTATGTCCGTGTCAGAGTGTCGAGTCTGTGGTCAAACTAGGAAACAGAAGAAAGAAATTAAATACACAGACGTGTCAGTCAGTTACTGGCACTAACCCCGATTTTACTTTATTGTGGCGCGAGTTTCGGGGTTATTTTATTCTCTCGCAAATTCTCTAACAGTTCACATCCGTAACGCTTATAATCAGTCAAAATGTCAACCATAACTTGAGCTTCATCTCAATTTCTTTTTCTTTTCGACCTTCCAAGTATAAATTTAAATCGAAAGGTGATTTACCCATTAAGGATACCGGATACCGAGAAATACACATTGTGTCAATGAATTGGAAACACTCGGATCTTATCGAGTTAACCACATCGAGAAGCAATCTCCTGGCAGTGATCTCCCCTTCACTGTTAAACTTAGCTGGATTTCAGAAATTATTTTTTATTCTTTTGTCTTCAGTTATTATTGGAAATGCATCGATTTAGCATGCCTTGATGTTATGAAATTGAAAAAAAAAACAACATTTTGTTTATTTACGTTCGACTATCGTCACGTGACATGCCTTTGTACTGAATGGAAAGTAAACGCTGCATGGAGTTTGGCCGAGAAGTTCGTGAAAACCTGTGTAACTATTGAGTACGAGTGAATCGAACGTTTGAACGTTCGAACGTTCGAATGCAAAATGATCCGAACATTCAAATGCTAAAATGAACAAATTTTGCCATCCCTAATAAATCTATGTAAACCAAGAGAACCCTGGGGCGTGGCCAATTTTGACCCAGGGAACATAATATGAACAAACTTGGTAGACATCCACTAGACATTGCTACATACCAAATATCTAAGCTGTAGGCATTGAGGTTTCCAGTAAGAAGATTTTTAAAGATTGCCTTTTTTACATATTAAGGGCCCCCCCGGCGAGGCAAATTTTGACCCCAGGGCCAACATTTAAACAATATTGGTAAAAGTTCATTACACAATACTCAACACCAAATATCTAAAGTCTAGACCTATTTGTTTTGGAGAAAAGTTAATTTTCATGTTTTTCCTATATGAATCTATGTAATCCAATAGAACCCTGGGGCGTGGCCAATTTTGACCCAGAGAACATAATTTGAACAAACTTGGTAGACATCCACTAGACAATGCTACATACCAAATATCTAAGCTGTAGCCATTGAGGTTTCTAGTAAGAAGATTTTTAAAGATTGCCTTTTTTACATATTAAGGGCCCCCCCCGGGCAGGGCAAATTTTGACCCCAGGGCCAACATATAAACAATACTGGTAAAGGTTCTCTACACAACACTCAACACCAACTATCTAAGGTCTAGTCCTATGTGTTTCGGAGAAAAATGATTTTTCATGTTTTTCCTATATAATTATATGTAAACCAAGAGAACCCTGGGGCGTGGCCAATTTTGACCCAGGGGACATAATTTGAACAAACTTGGTAGATATCCACTAGACAATGCTACATATCAAATATCTACATGTAAGCTGTAGGCATTGAGGTTTCCAGTAAGAAGATTTTTAAAGATTGCCTTTTTTACATATTAAGGGCCCCGACGGCGGGGCCAATTTTGACCCAGGGGCAAACATAAAAACAATACTGGTAAAAGTTCTCTACACAATACTTCACACCAAATATCTAAGGTCTAGTCCTATGAGTTTCGGAGAAAAATGATTTTTCATGTTTTTTCCTATATAACTATATGTAAACCAAGAGAGCCCTGGGGCGTGGCAAATTGTGACCCAGGGGACATAATTTGAACAAAGTTGGTAGACATCCACTAGACAATGCTACATATCAAATATCTAAGCTGTAGGCATTGTAGTTTCTGAGAAGAAGATTTTTAAAGATTTCCTGTATAAGTCTATGTAAAATGAAGTGACCCCTGGGGTGGGGCCAATTTTGACCCCAGGGAAATAATTTGAATAATTTTTGTAGAGTTCTATTAGAGGGTGCTAAATGCCAAATATCTAAGCTCTAGGCCTTGTGGTTTCAGACAAAAAGATTTATAAAGTTTTTCCTTTAGGTTGCTATGGCAACCAGAGTTCTGCATGGAATTGATTTCTTTGAACAACTTTGGAAGAGCTTCACGCAAGGAACATCCATGGCAAGTTTCAACAACTTTGGCCCAGTGGTTTCAGAGGAGATGTTGTTTGAATGAAAAGTTTACGGACAGATGGATGGACGCCAGACGGATTGTGATCACAAAAGCTCACCTTGTCACTCTGTGATAGGTGAGCTAAAAAATCAAAGTCGTGCTGAACTTACCTAGTGTTCCGGCAAATAAAAGTCAGTGTAAGTGACTGTTATTACATTCACTGCATACTTTACTTTTAATCCTATGTTTAATATTTTTTTACTCAAGGAAAAAAAAAGACCTTACAGTACACACCAGGAGGAACTCTCATTTTCCTCGAGGTCATCACGGACTACGTATTCCGTAAAACTCAACCAAATTCCACCACATTTAGAGGATCCCTGCCCTGGACATGGTCACCAAATATCATGGCAGATGTCCGCTAAAAGGTTCCGTGAAATTTTTCATAGGTAATTATTGATATCGAGGCTCACATAGTTTTTGATAACATGCATTTTGGCAAAAAAAAATATATCAAATAAATGTACAAAACTCTCATTCTGATGCATTTGGTTAAGTGTTAAATCCCATATGCGACCAGTGCATATCCGTGCAGTCTGATCAGGATCTCCACTGTTCGCTTTTCAGTCAGAAATACTTTAATGGATATAAAAGCGAACAGTGGAGATCCTGATCAGACTGCACGGATGTGCAGGCTGATCTGGATCTGCACTGGTCGCATATGCGTTAAAACACGTATCTATTGAGTAAAGGGTTAAGAATGCTCCTATTTGTTAACACAAAGAATGATAATTCAAAGCAATTGCTTCTTGAAACAGCTGATCATATTTTCAGAAAATAAATTGACTGGTTTCCAATTGAGATGTGTTAAAACTGCTTTCCTATTCAAAGAAAACTAAGTTCCAAAAGAAATAACTCGTACGCACTGTTTCAGTCAGAATTGTTTTTGCACTTCAATGATTTACTTTATATGCAAATTATTAAATTCAGTTTAATTATCAATCAGTCATTTTATTGCATCAAACAAACACATGCTTTAAGCAATGTACAAATTTTTACAAAACGCAATATTATAGTTATTATAGTTGGCTTTAACTTAGGTGACTTTCTTAAAAGGCAGTAAATTAGCATCATTATTATTTTACAGGGGATTATAACACCAGCAGCATTATTTTTCATGACAGGCAAATTAGGTCGAACTAAGTATTCTGAACTTCAAATCACACCTGCAAAAGGTCGCAACTGCAAATGATACAGTCTTGAATTGGGAACTTAATTTTATCGATCGGTGCTGTTAGCATGTGGCGTGACGACAAACAGTCACAGTAAAACAATCTCGCCTACGGCAGTGTATAATACACATGCACGGCATGTCATGCAGTCGATACGAAAATTTATTGATCATATGTCAGGAGTTTGACACTGGATAATCGAATAAACAAAAGTACGGTAGGAGGAGTTATTACATCGATATAAGGGCAGCGTGGCACTGATTTGGGTGGGAAAGAGTAAAAAAGGGCAGGGCGGCCCGCCCTGCTATTCCGTGCTAGATACATCACTAAACTTGAAACCAACCATGTATAACGGATTTTCAAAGATCATACGCCAATAAACAGTGGCTTATCCAAACACGGAGATGCCACTGGCTATTATGCAATCACATTATTATTACATAGTTATAATTGACTTCCTGTTAGCACTTATAGCTCTGATAAGGACATAGTACATGTACTTTAACACTTGGAAATTTTATTTTGAATTAAATGTCATTTTTCCAGAGATTTGGCATTGTATTTTTAATTTTATTTGAATTAAATGTGCAAATGTCAAACTGACAGAAGTAAAGTCTGTTTTTTGTTCCTGGAGTGAAAAATGTTCAACTTTGGATTTAAAGACATATTATGGAGACATATTCATCAGACAGACCGATTTTCTAAGCAGGGCTTTATAAATCCACTCGCCCCTCATAATTACAAGAAGAAATCGAATCCGGAGAAAAGGCGGATGTTGACTTATATAAATTGCAGACAATGCTAAAATCTGTTCATTTCAGCTATTACCTTACATGTAGTCGGTATGGGTGAAAGTTTGCCAAGCAAGGGAATAAAATATACCTCACGCATTATCTTTCCTACTTTCTTACGGCAAAAATAAGGGAAATAAAAGTAAAATAAAAGGGAAATAAGTAAACTTGAATTGTAAAGGTAAGCTCAATTTTGCTCAAATAGGTGGATAGGTGTAAAAAAAGGGCAGTTGATTTTTCAACTTTGGGCTGAAAAATGGCCGTTTTTGTCCAAAATATGGGGGGTGGGCATCTATTAGAGAATGGGCTATAAATAGAATTTTTACGGTATTTTGTTAAACAAAAAAAATGACAGCCCTGGGTGTGACTAAATACAGGATCTAAGTTCTGACCGAGGATCTAACTTTTTTCTAAGGACACAGCTTTGTGTGAGCAAATAGATAAATCCAGGTATAAGTTGTATGAACTCAAGAATAATACAGTTGGTAATTCTCATTATGAATGATAAAAAAATATTTTAAGACATGCCTTGTTCTGTCGGCAGATCTTTCGTATCTGAATAGAGCTTCAAACAAATAGATAATTTAGTTTACTAAGGTGTAATTTGTACAGATAGAACTTTGTATGATTAAATTTAATTGTTTTAGATGATGAGTTACTACATCATCAATCCAAATATAAATACAGCAATTTACTTTGATGAAATCTACGTGTCAAGATGTGTACACTTCCACCATTCTCCAGTGGATAGAATTACGTCACAAATCTTAAGTCTCACGTTCTCTCACCATGTATTTTTGCAACAATCAGATTTTTAATCAAAGCGCTGCAAGCACTGAAGTATTCACTCGTTGAGATGATATTCTTTCTTGGCAAAAATATTAGAAGCTTTATGAACATTTAGTTGAAAGAATGTTATTTAGCAAATTTAGAAAAACGTATCATTTTACATTATAATATATGGTTTGGAAAACAAGCAAAGTACTTATGTAATTTCATTTCCATGATTGATAATAGATAAATTTTTAAAACCAAGTGACATTTTTTGCAATCTGACTGAATTTCACGATCTCCCTTATGTTAGATCTGAAGACGACGCATTTATTTCTATCTTCACAATAACCTGGAATTTCCACAATTGTTATTTATATCCCAGCCAATGACACTGTAGCTTATGATGCGCCTTAATAGCTTACATGTACACAGGACGTGTTCAGACAGCGTGTAAACTTATCTAGCATAACAATGTTTGTTATCGGAAACAGAAAATGCTTAGATTATTTTTAAAAAATAAGATTCTGCACAAACATTAATTTCATTATTTTGGAAAATCTTGACAAATAAATTTACCGGAGTTCAGTGACAGTTTATACATGGCAGATAATTGTTTGGGATCCCAGGTATATAAATAGATTTTCACAAGTTGAACATTTACTTCCATGAGGGTGGAAGCGTTGCTCTGATTGGCTGATGGATAGGTCACGAGAAGGTGACCTTCTATTGGTCGTCCTCAGATCCTAATAGCATAGCAATGTTTAGGATATGATTTTAATCAGATTGCATTTTTTGAAGCTGAACATAGATTAAGCATATAAACAGCTTACGTATTTTACCCCTTTTAATTGGGGGAAAAATATAATCTCACTAAAGTTCACAATCTCCATTCAGTTAGATCTGAAGACGATCCATTCACATCCATTTTTATTATTGATATTTATATCTCAGCCAATCAGACTGCAGCTTATGATGTGTCCTGATAGTTCCCTGTATACGTGGCATGTTGATACATTGTGTAAACCTCTGTGGCACAACATTAACTATCATCTTAGACGGACAATGCATAGACATTTATAACAAAATAGTCTGCTCTTACAATATCTCATTATTTTAGAAGATTTTGCCAAATAAGTTTGACTATGACTTCAGAAACATTTTAAATATGTCAGATACCATACGACATGAAAGGATTATTTTTTGGGGATCCAAGTTATACATATATAGATTTTCGCCAGTTGAATACACGTTAGCTTGATTTTTGGAAGTATGGAAAGAGTTGCTCTGATTGACTGATGAGTGTCTTTCATGAGAACGGTGATCCAGATCCTAATTGTGTAGCACATTGGAGGAAGTTAAAGCTTTAAAAACTAGAAATTGGTTTTTGATTGAACAAAAACATATGTCTCCCCCCAGCCAGTTGCTGCAGGTAGAATTGAGTCAGACGATTGTAAAATTTGACATTTAACCTCCAAGTGTGACCTTGACCTTGAGACACCGCACCCGCAAAGTGGGTTCTGCACGTCACCTTGATGAGGTGAACATCTGACCCAAGTTTCATAAAAATCCTTCAAGGGCTATTGAAGATACAGAGCGGACACGATTTTGTGGCATTTGACATTTAACCTCCAAGTGTGACCTTGACCTTGAGACACCACACCAGCAAAGTGGGTTCTGCATGTCGCCTTGATGAGGTGAACATCTGACCCAAGTTTCATAAAAATCCTTCAAGGGCTTTTGAAGATACAGAGCGGACACAATTTTGTGGCATTTGACATTTAACCTCCAAGTGTGACCTTGACCTTGAGACACCACACCCACAAAGTGTGTTCTGCACGTCGCCTTGATGATGTGAACATCTCACCCAAGTTTCATAAAAATCCTTCAAGGGCTTTGGAAGATACAGAGCGGACACGATTTTGTGGCATTTGACATTTAACCTCCAAGTGTGACCTTGCCCTTGAGACACCACACCCGCAAAGTGGGTTCTGCACGTCGCCTTGATGAGGTGAACATCTGACCCAAGTTTCATAAAAATCCTTCAAGGGCTTTGGAAGATACAGAGCGGACACGATTTTGTGACGGACAGACAGACGGACGGACAGACGGACAACTGGGGGAAAAACAATATGTCTCCCCCATTTTTGGGGGAGACATAATTATTTGATATTCGATGAAAGAGTTGTAATCATAAGTTCAGCGGACGAATGTTCGACAAAGTTTTAAATTTGGTCAAATTCAGCAACGCAGCCATACTGATTTGTTTTCAAAGATATTCAAAGGGTTAAAAGTGCTGAAAGACTGTCGGCTTGATAGGGGCGAGGTTTATGCTGAAGCACATTTTTTGCTTACATAGCCATTCCTATCAGCCGAATGTTTATTTTTTTATGTCAGTGAAATGACTGTGATAGGAAACTAATTCAGTAATTCATTCTCATTTACCGAAACTTGTTAGGCCAAAAAAAAAAAAATATGTCTGGTTACGGTGACCCGACCGACCCTATTTTTTCCCGCCGACCCTAAACTTTTTTTCCCGATTTTTGTAAAAAAAAAAAAAATAAAAAAAATAAAAACAGCAAAGGTACGAAAATTACTGGGTACGAACGAAAGGAAGCAGCGCAAGCGTCTACACTACAAACAAAGATGGCGGACGAACCAGTGTGCATTTTAGCCGTGTTTGCCGATAAATGTATTCATCGCCATGAGGCGTACAGAAAAATGTCACCTTTTCCCCTAAAATATACGTTCGAGGATGTTTTTCGTTCATTTCATATTCAACCAGTCAACAATTTGTCCACAAAGGCATCCAGCATGATGAACGGAGAAAATGCTTACGAGGTTTTTATTTTAATATATTGCAATATTGTGTCAGTAAAAATTAAAATAAACTGGCGGCTGCCGGCCAAATTTTTTTAAAAGATATAAATGCAGGGTTCTCAATAAATATTTTAAAAAGCTGGCCACTTGTACTGGCCAAATGTTTTTATAAAAATTAATCGACTTGTACTGGCCAAAATGTTTTTATAAAAATTAATATAAAGGATGATGTGCCAAACAAATTTCAATGATAGTAAGTTTAAATGGGGGCTACCGCCCCAAACCCCCGCTTCTCTCGCTCAAACGCCGCTGGGCTTTTTGTGTGTTGAACATGCGGGGTCTGCTTAACTAGATTCTATCCACTGTAAAATCATATATTATTAATCCAAGGTCTGATATTAAAACTAACGTGAACACGTGGACAAAACCTTGCATCCATGTATGACCACCCGTTCCAGAAGCGGTGCCCTTTCGAATAGTACAATTGATCTAAGCCACTCAGACTGACATCACGGGGAAACTAATTCTCACTTTAATAGTAAATTAATACATTTAACTACAATATGACAGAATTTAACAGCAATTATTATATGTCAGACATGCAGGGTGAATACATTTAGCTACAATGAAAACAGCGATATGTTGTCCAACAAGCAAAGCTAAAAAAAAAAAAAAAAAAAAAAAAAAAAAAAAAAAAAAAAAAAAAAAAAAAAAGAAATAGCCTACCTACCTACCCTATTTTTTTTAACATGTCACAGTAACCAGACATTTTTTTTTTTTTGGCCTTAATATTATGTGACATTAATACTTCATTATTACCACTACTACTTCTACTATTACTTCAAGCTAGCAAAGTATTTTAATAGTTATCTTTTGATTGTTTCTATTGAAATGCTGGAATTGAAAAAGTGATAAAAAAAATGTGTTCTTTTCTCCACTCCTAATGTTGAACTTATAAACTAAGTATATATGCCTTCTGCTGACTTGCTGAACTGAACTTTCTTATGACTTGCAAGCTTAATTTTAAATTAACAATCAGTATATAAATTTATCAGCGATGAGTGCTAAGTAAAATTAAAGTCACTGGTTCTTTTCTGGTTAAGGTCTGCAAAAAATAACTTTACATAATCGTATTTCCATTATAGCATTTTCAAGAGCATAGAATACTCTAGTACTTACAGCGCTTTGATCTAACAAAATGGCAATGATTATCTCTCAATCTCCTCGCAGTGATCTCCCCTTCACTCTGCCGTCAAGCGTTACCTTTAGGTGGATTACAGCTAAATTTACATTTAGAAGTAGTCTCGTTACTTTTTTAAAGAAAAATTTCTTTCGTTATTGCATCCATTAACATGCCTGGATGTAAAAGTACCTTTAAAAAAGTAAAACATGTTGTTTATTTACTTTCGACCATCATCACGTGACATGCCTGTCGACGCTGAATGTATGGAAGGGGAGTAAACATTTTATAAAGTTTGTATCCATCTATTGGAGGCGTGTTTAAATGCTGTTATTTGTTTGGATCAGTCAATGGCATCGGACAGAGAAGTGGTGTACTGATTTCCCAGTGTTAAAAATTAGAACGATTTGGTATTGCAAAATTAGTGTTTAGCGAGTGCTGTTTCTTTTTGTGTACACTCATCATTAAAAATACTAGAAAGGTTTACAAGTACAAATAGCATTTGTAAAAACTATTTATTTGATTTTAAAGCTTCAGACCAAATTATTCACCTTTATGATAGTTCCAAAGAACTACTTTGTATTGCGGAGTAAACAGAAGTGCACACTGTCCAGTGTTTGATTTCTGGTTTATGGTAATACTGTATTCACTTCGTTCCTCGTGAATACAAAAAGTGGGTATCTGTACCTACAAGCTTTGGAAAAAGTGGGTATCTGTACCCACTAGCTTTGGAAAAAGTGGGTACAGGCTTAAAAAACTGGGTACACTGTATAAAAATGAAATTTAAAAAAAACTTAGAAATGCAAACACAAGAAGTCAAATTTCGTTTTTGTTGTTGTTTAATGTTATCTGCTAGATAGGGATTATACTGCTGTTTTCGCCTCTGTGTACATTTTTATCATAGTAAGTAGCCACTTCATGAGTTAACTCTTGATTGAAACTTAAGTTGTAGCCAATTCATCTGCAGAAGCATGGACCATGGACATGTTGCTCTTATCATATTTCACAGTTGTTAAATGAACTGATACACCTGAAACAAAGTACAGTACAGCTCCCGCGATATGTACGTTTTCTCTTAAACTCCACGGACTTAGGAAGGAAAATCGCGGAGAATCTCTGAGAAACACCCTAAATCGCCGAGGTGTCGCGGAGACAAATTTTGTCTGGTAAGTGACGGTATTTACTGTGAAATTGCAGATTATCAATCCTCTGCGAATCTCTGCGATTTGTTTATGCATTCAGTTTACCGAAGTGTATATATGACAAGTGAAATTTTATATTTACTTACTCTTTTATCTTCATGTTTTAGGATGCATAATACAGGGCTAGCTCTGGGTCAAAATTTGCTTGAGCCAAATATATTTTTGACCCGGAAAAGGGGGTGGGTCGAAAAATTTTTGAATTTTCATTTGTAAATGGTGCTCTCTGAGGCACTTTGAACCATTATGCTATTTGATTATCAAACAAGTAAAATGACTAAGTTAAAAATTAAATATATGGTCTTTTATGTAAAATTTGATTTCTAAATAATTACCATTGCATTTAGCATGTTTCGTCACCGAACCCTTTTTCATGACTTGGCACCAAGATGTAAACGAGCTTCAGACAAAGATCACAGTACATAGATTTTGTTTGAGGAGCATATGTTTACCAAGAATTGCCATTTTTCCAAGCATCTAAAAAAAATTGTAGCTGTGTCTGATTTCATTTTTTTAGGAGTTGAAGTTGAACTGTCTAAATCAAGTTTACGTTTTGGTGTCATTTTTTTTTTTTTGCAAAAATTTATTTTTTGCCTATCTGATTAGCCTCCGTAAAAATTCAGTATTTTTCCTTTGTACATTTACTCAAAAAATACCTTTCATAATTACCTTTACTGACAATGAAAATTCAAAGAAATGCACCGAAAACGTGTGAAAGAATTTATTCCAGTTTGCTACCAAACATTTCCACTTAATCCCATCAACCGCATTATTTATCCTTTAAAAAGTTAAGTGCCGACAATGACCACTTGATTGAGCCGCTGTTTGTAAAACAATCATCCGTGATTATTGACTATGATCGAGCTAATTGGTTCACGAACAACTTGACACATATTTAATCTGTTAATTGCCACAAACTGACACTCATATGTATATTACCGGATATTACAACACGTGGACTGCGTCTATTGATTTTTTACTAGTTTACCGCTATTGATATCAGAAAACCAGTCAATCGCCTCGATCTTAACTAAACATTCTATTTTTTGACTCGGGGATTTCCCAAAATGTCGGAAGTCATACTTTTTGCGTGTTTTCACCAATCTTGAGTTTTTTGAGCCAATTTTCCCAATTTGGAGCCATTGGCTCCGTTGGGGAACGCCAGCGCAAGCCCTGTAATAGTAATATTTCGATTCGTTACATGTTTAGACAATAATTTATTGAAAGACACAAGACCATGTGTTGGTCTCATGACCTTATGATCTGTACACACATGATACATTGCGTCTCAACCGCTAATTGGTTCCTAAATATAACTTTTGACCTCTAACAAAGAGCGACAATTATTTTCTGTTAATGATATTCACCTTACCTCACTTTAAAAGCTTCAGACACTACGTGCTCTTTAAAGCGGGAACTAGTCATGTAGCATGCTTTTCCCGTGAAAATCGATTTTAATTACATTTTCTTATTAGATAATTAATATCTTTAACAGATATGTGGATATTTTTAAATTTAGGCAATGGTGGCTTTGTTGACTGAACAGAAAGTTTGGTTTCGTTAGAATCAATCATTAATACTGAATGCGTGAAACGAGGGTAGAAAAAAAACACAGCCGATAATGAATAGATTTACATAGATTCTGAGCGTTTTTCAAGGAGAAACTCCGCGATTTTCAGAAGTTCACGTTGACCATGATCGCGGAGGAAACACAAAATGTATACATATCGCGGGAGCTGTACTGTAACCATACATGTCGTGACCATGTCCAATCGGTTATCGATGTGTACAAAAATATTTGGTTTGTTCATATCTTAAGAAAAAAAAAAGGTCACATGACCAGTCAGCTGACAGCACCTTTCTACTGACCGAAGGGGAATGCAAGTGCCTCGGTAGTCGCCGGAGTTTGATATGCGTTAGCAATGGTGCATCATTTGCACAGACGGAAAAAATCATTAAATCATTCAAAGCGCGATTGTTACAACTTATTCTGAACTAAAAACCGTTTAAGAGTAATCTGCTTTGCCATTTTATGTCATTTACGTGACGTAGAATAGGTCTAGATCGTGGAGTTGTTTGCCACAGGGCGCTTATTGATTTTCAGTTCAAAAGCAAGCATTTCCCACACTTTAGGTCACTGACCACCAATTTTTGCGACATTTCCGTTATTCGCCAGCCGAGAAAAATGTGCGTACCTGCACGCACAGACATTGAAAAATTTGCGCGCACATCTTGTTTTCTTTTTAAAAAACACAGGATTCTGCGTGACTGGGCATGCTGAACAATGGTGCCATCTATAAACCAAGGGACAACCTCAATTTTTGATTTTAAAAGTCAAAATTCATGTATTTGGAAATCGCAGATTTTCGTAATATCTTGGATTATGAAATAAAATAAGGAGTTTATTTAAAATATACATTCGAAAATTTTTACTTACAGTACCCTTTAAGACTATATGACAAATACATAAAGTTCAACCTTGCTGTGACCTTTTAGTCTTTAGTCTTTGATCTAGGGACCAAGATCTTAAATGTGACATATCGCCTACTTATGGTGGTCATGTATACCAATTTATATTGAAATCTTATAATGCATGCAGAAGTTATTGACCGGACAGGAAGTATATACTTTTTCGTACACACACACGCGCACACACACACATACAGGGGTAACACTGTATTAAATTTGGACAAATCAAGGGCCACAACTCTGCTAAAATAATCTAATCAGTATAATAATCACTCACCTGAATTCTTTGCCTTTGGGTCTGCTGATGAGCAAATATCAAAAGCTTTTTTTAAAATTCCCCTTTATAAATTTATTTGAATTCAAGTGACCCCCATGGTTGGAACCAATTTTCAGTCAAGGAGGATAATCTGAACAAACTTGGTAGATGACCTCTAGCTGATGCTCCATTAAAAATATCTAAGATCTAGGCTTTGTGGTTTCAGACAGGAAGTTTTTTTTAAGTGTTCTCTATATAAGCCTATGTAAAATCAATTGACCCCTGGGGTATGACCAAATTTGACACCAGGGGTATAATGTGAACAAACTTGATAAAGGTCCACTAGGCAATGCTACATACCAAATCTTAGGGCTCAGAGCCCTGTGGTTTCAGATAAGAAGATTTTCAAAGTTTTCCCTCTATAACTAATAAGCCTATGTAAAATCATTTCACCCCCGGGGTCCAGCCAAATTTGACCCAAGAGGTATAATTTGAACAAATTTGATAGATGTCTACTAGATTATGCTACATACCAAATAGTAAGGCTCAGGGCCTTGTGGTTTCAGACAAGAAGATTTTGAAGTTTTCGCTATATAAGCCAATGTAAATTCAATTGACCCCCGGGCCAGGGTCAAATCTGACCCCAGGGGTATAATTTGAAAAAACTTGATAAAGGTCAACTAGACTATGCTACATACCAAATCATATGTAGTGTTGTATCCAGGATTAAAAAAGGGCAAGGTGCTGTGAAAATGGGGCAGGGTGCTGCCAAAAAGGGGCAGGGGGCAAATATGCGTCTTTTGCTAGCAAAAGGGCATTTTTCACCATACACCGTGCATTATATTATGCCAAGCATCGTCTCTTTATTATTATTGTTATCATTAAAACTATATAGTGTTGTAAAGTGTGAATCAAATACAGGTATTTGTTTTATTTAATTTACTTTTTAATCATTGTATAACTACTAGTATATGTTACTGAAAACAGACAAATACTGCAAGAAACTTCTAACAGCTTTTATTTTTCTAATCTCTCCATTTCATACAATCATGTAGATCATTGCTAGCATTTGAACAGTATACACATTCAAGTAACACAGCATACTATAACATAATGCACAGTAACCTTTTAAGACTGTTTTTATCTACTTGTAATCAGTTTGATGTTTTAATGTGCTAATTCTGACAATAAAACAGCAAGAGTACAATCTTGTATAAATTGAAATCGTAACCGAAATTAATTTATCCGAAATATCATACACTTATCACGATGGTGATATGCAGTGTTCAAATGATAAATTGTACAGAAAATAAAATAGTATCAAGACAAATAGATGTTTCCTTTGCAGTCCTTTATATCAATTTATTTCTTTAGTTAACAAAAATATCGGCGAATAAACGTTTATTTTCAATTGTTATTTTGCCAAATGCTTAGTTCTATTCTTAGGTTTTATTTAATTTATTCTTGATTTATGTTCAACAAGTATCCTCGGTCATTAAAACAGTCAAGACAGAATAAATATTTGGCAAAAACAGCGCTATGCTGGAGTTCAAGTAAATTAGGATCGGAATACTCGTTCGGTTTTGTATCAACGGTTTTATTTGACAAAATTATCAATTACAGTTCGATATGTAAGTGACCATTTAACAGTCCGCTCGTTAAAACTACATATATAGGTGAAATGTTTATTTCTTATTAACATTTATAACGAACGAACTTTCCTGTGTTTTGGCGCAAAAACGCACGTGCGTCCTAAAAACGTGCATTTTGACACAACCGATATCAATCTGGGACGCTTAATTGTGAAAATTGACACATGTATCGTTTTTTGTAAACAAACACGTTTCATAATTAACTTCTGAAGACTAGAAACAGACTTGTTTTAAGATCGGCGAAACAGTGATTCGTTTTCGCTGTTTTTGCCCGTTCCTTTTCTAACTGAGCCAACTTTCGTTTTACGGAAGGTATTGTATATGCAGACGGAGATGTTAGTGCTTCTAATTTTTTGGTAAGAATGACTTTTAATGACAAATTGGATGGGTGGACAATTAAAATCAAAAAATCAAACAAGAGGGCCATGATGGCCCTGAATCGCTCACCTGATAGACCATGAAACGATATTGTAGACATAATGAGGAGAGAATTGGTGAAAGAAGGGCATGTGTCCACACTTGCTGATTGGTGAAGTTTTAACTTTACATGAACTGTTTTAATAATTTCCAGTTTACCTCATTTCGTCTAGATGATAAATACATGGAAAATGTTAACATTTCAAAGTCATTAGACTTTCGATACATTTTTTTTTTCTTTGTAAGTTAACATGAAACTATTGTATGAAGTACAAATTGAAATATGGATATCTGAAACAGGTGTAATGTTTTCATTTTGGCTGAAGGTAGTTTCCTTCAGAAATGTACAGTCTAGAAGTGACTTTTGTGTTAGGGTATATGCTATTTTGAGACAGTATTTAAGTTACATAATGGTATGCAGTTAACCTGTGTTGGTAAATTTTGTACCAGTACAGAATTTGAGAGCACGTTATGACACACAAGATAGGTGATCCACAGACCATGGACTGTACGTACTGAACTCAGCAGTTGGGAAGACCGAAGCAAACTTTGCAGACTAAGATCAGATGGCTATATAAACTATATATAAAATGAATTGACTATGGGGCGGGGTCAATTTGACCCCGGGGATCATGATTTGAGCAAACTTGGTTAAGGTCTACTAGGTCATGCTACATGCAAAATTTCTAAGCTCTAGGCTTTCTGGTTCTGGAGTAGAAGATTTTTTGAAGTTTTTCCTATATAAACTCTATATAAAATCAACTGACCCCCAGGCGGGGTCAATTTGACCCCGGGGATCATGATTTGAGCAAACTTGGTAGAAGTCTACTAGTTAATGCTACATGCAAAATATCTAAGCTCCAGGCCTGCAGTTCTGGAGAAGAAGATTTTTGAAGTTTTTCCTATATAAACTATATATAAAATGAATTGACTATGGGGCGGGGTCAATTTGACCCCGGGGATCATGATTTAAGCAAACTTGGTAAAGGTCTACTAGGTAATGCTACATGCAAAATATCTAAGCTCCAGGCTTTGTGGTTCTGGAGAAGAAGATTTTTGAAGTTTTTCCTATATAAACTCTATATAAAATCAATTGACCCCCGGGCGGGGTCAACTTGACCCCGGGGATCATGATTTGAGCAAACTTGGTAGAAGTCTACTAGGTAATGCTACATGCAAAATATCTAAGCTCCAGGCTTTGTGGTTCTGGAGAAGAAGATTTTTGAAGTTTTTCCTATATAAACTCTATATAAAATCAATTGACCCCCGGGGCGGGGTCAATCTGACCCCGGGGATCATGATTTGAGCAAACTTGGTTAAGGTCTACTTGGTTATGCTACATGCAAAATATCTAAGCTCTAGCCTTTGTGGTTCTGGAGAAGAAGATTTTTGAAGTTTTTCCTATATAAACTCTATATAAAATTAACTGACCCCCGGGCGGGATCAACTTGACCCCGGGGATCATGATTTGAGCAAACTTGGTAGAAGTCTACTAGTTAATGCTACATGCAAAATATCTAAGCGCCAGGCTTTGTGGTTCTTGAGAAGAAGATTTTTGAAGTTTTTCCTATATAAATTCTAAGTAAAATCTATTTACCCCCGGGGCTGAACCAGTTTGACCCCGGAAGTCATGATTTGAGCAAACTTGACAGAGGTCCCCTAGATGATGCTTCATACCAAATATGAAAGCTCTGGGCCTTGTTATTTCAGACAAGAAGATTTTTGAAATTTCCATTTTAAAAACACCTTTTAGGGCCTCACAGCCATATTGTGCATTGGACCGGAACCATTTGAGCAAACTTGGTAAAGGGACATCTAAGGACCATTAGTATGAAGTTATTTTAAAATTGGGCCAGGGGTTTAGGAGGAGATGTCATTTAAAGAAAATGTTGACGACGGACGACGGACGGACGACGGACGCTGGACACAAGGGTATCCTAATAGCTCACTCTGTCACTGCGTGACAGGTGAGCTAAAAAGACAAATGGTTTTATTAAGTTCTAGTTTATTTTTCACAAGTTTTATTGTGTTTACCGATAGTGACGACAAACACTTATTATATTCCCAATCAACGAAACCTACATCATTTGTCATCTGTATTGTTTAACTAATCAATTCATCACCTTAAATAACAAGTTTTTGTTGTAATGGCAATCCAGACATTAATCCGCTAATTGATTGGTAATGATACAGGACCCAGTGCACGCTTGATTATTGATTTTTCGGCAGTCGCTGTAGGGTATGTATACATGCGCCGCTGCGTGTCTTGCTAATTAGAATACACAAGTCAGTTAGGAAAACATAGACACTGAATAAACAAAGGCAGAATTTGTGGTGATTAACATTTATGATTAAGGACAGAAGGGCGCTAGTGGGAAAAGCGCAGAGTAATAGAGATTTAGGGCAGAAGGGCGCTCTTTAAAAAGGGCGGGGCGCAGCGCCCCGCTATCACGCTATAGATACAACACTAATATGGCTCAGGGCTTTGTGTTTTCAGACAAGAATGTTTTCAAAGTTTTCCCTATATAAGCCTATGTAAAATCAACTGACTCCCGGGAAGGAGCCAAATTTGACACTAGGGTTATAACTTATAATTTGAACAAACTTGGTAGAGGTCCACTAGACAATGCTACGTACCAAATCTTAAGGTTTAGGGCCTTGTGGTTTCAGACAAGAAGATCTTAAGTTTTCCAAATATAAGCCTATGTAAAATCAATTGACCCCCAGAGTGGTATCATTAGAACAAACTTGGTACAGCATAACAATGATACCACAACAGTTGGCAAAGATCGAGTAACAGCCTCTGCATACTGTGAATACCGGCTGATTCGGACCTTGGCTGATTCGGACCCAGGCTGATTCGGACACTCCTTGGCTGATTCGGACCACATCCTTGGCTGATTCGGACCACATCCTTGGCCGATTCGGACCACTTTCTTGGCTGATTCAGACCACGTAACTTTAACAATATTCATCATCTTTAACATTTTTTTAAGTGAGTAACTTCCTATTTTTATATTTATCTGGCTTAATTTGATTGTTTAAGGGCGGATGCGGGTGACGCTGAAAATATTTGGTCATATTTATTGAGTAAAATTCACAAGAATAATTGCTTATCCCAAGGTTGTAAAAAATTGCATTGGGTGTAATAAAGAAATCTGTGTGTCGATCTGTCTGTCTGACATTTCTTCTCCCATTATACATATTTGTTTATATAATAATACTAATATCTACTGAAGGAAAATAAACAAATAAAAATGGAAGTCATCAAAAATTTAAAAAAAATGTTACGAATGTGCGAAAAACTAAGTAGTTATATGCACTTTAATAAATCAACACGTTATAAAGTAAGTGTAAATGCCCTACTTTGATCGGGCCGTTGTTTTATCACGTTAATAGTGTGAAAAATTAATTAATGATATGCACTTCAATCAACACATTATAAAGTAAGTGTGATCCGGCCGTCGTTTTAATCAAGGTAAAAGCTTGAAAAATTAATTAGTTACAACACATTAGCTTTAAATAACAATTAACTCATGGATTTGGCAAATTACGCGCCTGCCGTTTATCATTGTTTAATGCCATTAAGTTATGAGAAATTTGAGTAAGTGTTGACTGCAACAACTCAATAAATTTGGTGTACATAAATTGCAATTTTACTCCTTGCTTTTCACAAATGAAAAAATGGAATCAGAAGTGTATGCATTTACACTTACTATAGAATGTGTTGATTGAAGTGCATATCATTAATTAAACAATCAACTTAAGCCAGATAAATATAAAAATAGGAAGTCACTCACTTAAAAAAAATGTTAAAGATGATGAATATTTTTTAAGTTTCGTGGTCCGAATCAGCCAAGAAAGTGGTCCGAATTGGCCAAGGATGCGGTCCGAATCAGCCAAGGAGGGTCCGAATAAGCCTGGGCCGAATCAGCCAAGGTCCGAATCAGCCAGGTTCCCATACTGTCATTGAAATAGAACAATTACAGCTTTTTCTAGGGTACCATACACATTATATATGTGGGGGAAAAATATGCACCATGTAACACAAGGTGCCTTTTAAAAGGAAACTGCCCCTTTAGAATCCTGGCTGGAACATTGATTGTGACCCTAAATGGGTTGACTAGTCAAGGAAAATTTTGGAAACATTGAACCCTAAAACTGGAAAATATCTTTGTACCATGGATTATTAAGAGAAAACTTCAATCGCATATATAACTGGCTGAAAACGAAAGATCTACTGATAAACTTAAAATAAATTTGAGTCACCCCCACTTCATCATTCATGCACTTCTGTCATCAGATCATGGGACACTTTTTGATACTGAATAAATGCACAGCCACAATTAATTCTTTGACAATGATATATATGCTTGGAAAATTTTATGCGCAACACCTTGCGTGTTGTATGGGTCTTGTTTAAACACTAAATCTTTATCATAATAACCAAGAAAATATCTAAGTTTCTGTTTACCTTCCCGTCAGACGCCATTTTGCAGTAAATACCGATACTAAGCAGCGATTGGTTTAAAATCAGGTACGGGCTAAACTTCTTTCAGTTCAGCAGAAACTTTATGTTTCTTAAACTTCAACTTGATACTGCCAAACTATCAGTATATGAATGTCAGTTTGTTGGCCGTGTTCTGCGGTGACTATGTTGAAACGATCAAAATGTGAGACAGATTTAAATACTTACCCGACGATTTCTGAAAGAATTATAAGTTCAGACAATAAGCGTCAAAGTGTCTGAAAGCGAAGTGCTTGCGTGTGTACTGTAGTATACAATGCATATCATGCCACATGCAATCAAATCAAAGAAAAACGTTTTTGCTAAGATTAAACAACATTCCTGTATCCTTTGAAAATATTGAGCTTATGTCCAGACATTTTTTCATTATATTTAAATATTGGCAGGTGAATGTAATTTATAGACCTAACTTTAGGCGTTGTTATATCCGCATGAAAATTGGTAGAATTGCATCAAAATATGCAATTTCATTTTTTTGTATTCTTACAAAATAAAAGATGCAAAGCGGATTCCAAACCATGTCCTCTTCATCATGAGTAGTACCATAAACCAACGCTTTAGACTACTGAGCCAAAAATCGATTCCCTGACTGACAGTATTCTACCGGTATTTCAATTTATTTTATAGTCGGTACCGGTTACCTATATGACCTACGCCTGCTGAAAGGTTTAGTTATTTTAGGTTGTAAGGGATATTGCAAGATACAGAAACAATCCCATTCCAGAGCCACTTATGGTCCTTTTACAAGCTCACTGTACAGAACCGATACATGAAACCTCAGTCTAATGCTTCATCTAGAAGAAAATTAGTTGAGGTGGGGGATCGAACTCGCAATCCCTCCATTACCAGTCCAGCGCGTCACTACCGGATTACTGATCCAACCCTCTTCGGTACCGGCTGCCAATCTGACCGATGCCCCCTGAAAAAATAAATAAACTATTTTTGGGTTGTGGGGGTTAGTGAAACAAACAAAAAGTATCCCATTTCAGAGACTCACATGGCTCTTTTCCATGCTAAGTGTATAGATCAAACTCGCCACTCCTGGATTACGACTTGACCACTGAACCGCCTCCTCTGGCGCATATGTCGATTTATCATTGGTTCCAGTGGCCCCGTGTAGAGTTCAGTTATTATAGGTTATTTAGGATAGAGCATGGTGCAGAAAACATTTTCTAGAGACAAAATCCTGGTCATTCCCCATGCTCAGTGTATAGCACTGATGCATTGTCCCTCGAGATAACATCTCATCCAAAAAACAATTAGAAATGCCAGTGGAGGAGAGAGAAGTCGAACTCACGATCCCATGATTACATGTCCTGCGTGCTCCCATTGACAACTGATACGTCCCCTTCCTGGCGCAATTATTAGAGTTTGAATCCAAACACAGATAGGTGTGCACGCGACCGCAACAGTATATAGATGGTAGTACTGAAAGAAAACATGGATGAATGGACCGCCTTCAGAGATACCTTTGGGTAGGTCGTGTAATTCTGATTTTGAGAATATGAAATTCAGATTGAAAAGGGCATATCATAAAGATTTTAGAGCAAAATGTAATAACTAAGCTTTCCTCTGAAAGCTCAAGCATACTGTACGTATCTTATCATAGAAAAATTAAATGAGGACTCTAAGTATTTATGTTTGTTTAATTGTATTGTAAATTACGGTAAGTATATGTCTAAGGACCGCATTGGAAATAAGCCTTCGGGCTTTCATGGGCAATCCGAGGTTATTTCACACTACTATATACATGCTTTTGCTTACATAATTACATATTAAATACTTCTTATCTAGTCAAACGCAAATTAAGTATACAGTTAGCCTTGTTTTAGCTCTAAAATTGGTGTCTTTCAAGTAAGCTTACTGTGATACAGCTATTTTTGACAAACTACCAAAGTACTTTTTAACAAATTGTTTATCTACTTTTTACATCGATGTTTGTATAAGTGTATTTATTGTGTATATGTGTGTTTTAACCTAAATAAATATCAATCATCAATCAATCAATCACAGAACATTCAATCAAAATATATGACAAAAGTATGTTATTTCACATAATCTTAGATAAGGATAGATTTTTTTCGGAATGTTTTCAACTAACTTTTTTTACAAGTTGCCAACAAGTTTCAGAGATGCACAACCATAAAGTTAAAGGAAGCTCTCCTAAATCATAAAATTGTTATAAACGCACTGAGAGGCAGACAGCACAAATAATATGTGTTTGTATTACTTTCTAATGGAAGTTTACAAATTAATTTAAAAGATTTTTATTCTTATACTGTTCTGAAAATTTCAGCAAAATACAACTGAAGTTTACCTTGCAATTTTAGAAGAAGAGAATGGTTTCTGAAACACCGATATACAATTTCCATGTATCTTTTTATGTTTAAAAGTGATTTGAAAATTAGGTTTAAAAAATTAAGCGAAAATATTCCTGTCTTATTCCATTATAATGTGAAGTTTCAACACCAAAGCTAATACATAACATATAAAATAAAAACATCGCGGAAGTGTGGATCGAATAGCCTTCAGTTGAACACAAAATAATGAAATTGAGTACTCTTCAGTTAGTTGTATTAGACTCATTTATTTTACATCGATTGCGATACAAGTTCTTACAGCTCAGATTCATCATGCTCGATGACTGCTTCCTGGGTTCCATACCAGTATTTGCGCAGCTTGGGGGAATGTGAAGATCGTGAGAGAATCTCGCCTCTGACGGGATTCGAACCAGCGGCCTTCGGATCCGGAGCCCTGCGTTCTACTCCTGGACCACGGTGCCTCCTCAGGGCCACGGTGCCTCCTCTTCAGTTAAGAGGTTCATCATTACACTCCCACAACCTAATATTATATAGAGAATTGCTTCAGCTATGTTCCATGGTTGTTTTAAGGTGTTAATTATCAAAAGATAATCGTGAAAAGATTGAATCCTACTAGGTCCTGGCGAATTCTTATTCTGTCATACATTTTTTTATAGACCAGTGCAGAACTATGAACGGTATATATCAACTGTATATTAGGCATGCTTGGTTTTACCAATTAACGATTAAATTCTTTAACTATTTCCACTATTTAATAGGTTATATGATCACTATATCTAAGAATGGCACAGAACTATAAATGGCATGGAAAATATCGACAGCTATTGCAAATATATAAAGAATTTTGCTTTTGAAGAATACATATTTAAAATAAGTAATAATGATCTAAGAAAATGGTTTGAAAACAGGCGGATATCATAACAAACACATGAACAATAAGCCGACTCTGTAGATTATATGACAAAATTATGGATTTCTATTCCTTCTTTGTAATACTGAATATAAAGATATAGTAAATAAGCGTTAGTTAGTCAGTGCTCACATTACACATTACAGAAATTCAATAAACTGATGTCAATAATAAACAGTAAATTACTAGCTAACAAATCAAAATATATTGAATAGCTGATGGAAGAAACTGGAATATTTCAAATTTAGAACGTGCTTTAATTTGCATATTCTGTATTTATAAACAGTAAGATAAGATAAGTTTTGATTTTCAGTCGGGAAGGCAAATAACATAACGAACCCCTGTATTGGCTTTTGAACCGACATTAAACGTTTAGTATGTCTAGTTTGGTAAGAAGGGGTAGCAAAACAACTGTAAAGGAGAATACATGTAGAAGCAAATTGAAAGCGTATAATACTAGGAAATACATACAATGTGATACAGATTTTAATAAAAAACATACAACGGGGAGTTAATAGTGTATGTTTGTTTTCATTTTTTACTATTGTATATTTATTCATTGCTTCTTGTATAATGTGTTCTGTTTATTCTTTCTTTCTTCCTTTAATGACTTCGATCAAAACAGATCATTATGTCATATTCTTGTCAGTAGCCAAAGGAATAAATAATGCAATCAAACAGTAATAAAATATTTCGAAATTTCATAGCTCATATGAGCTGTTTGCCTCTGCCATTAGCGTAAATATATTAGAAAAGTGACTCATTTCCGGCGCATAACACTTTAAAATATAGTTATACAAATCAACACTCAATATTCCAGGATGTTTAGGAGAATTACATAAAATTGAGATTTGAAATGTTGTAACAAAATGTTTTAGGTCTTTGAGGGAAACTATCTTCATTGTATAATTCTTAGTTATTGCAATTCATAGTTGATATTTATACGCGTTCTTGCACTAATTTCGTTAACGCTAAAGATTATTTTGTGTATTGAAGAGAAGCGGAGGAAGAAAATACTGTTGGAATTTTACGACGCTTTGTTAAAGAGACAGTTTAGTTCAAATCATGTAGATATTTACTTGGATATTTTCATTTCGAATATCGTAAAGAGAAACCACAAATGGTCCGTATTTCAGTAAACACCGTGAAGAGGAAATTAGATCAACATGACATGACCGAGATCAGCGTGAAAGTTTAAAGAAACTGACTTTACTCATAGCTTTATTCGGAGAACTTGTTTTCAAATGTTGTGTGGTTGATATAATGTGAACTGTCAGTTTAATAGCTTAGTAATACCAAAACACAAATCATTGTCGTTGTGATAGAGATGTAAGAGACGACAAAATTGTATCCTAACTGTCCCTGTCTGTCATTTATTGATTTCTGGATTTGACAGGATTTCTGTTTTGATTTATATTGTACATTGTCAGGTCTCTTTGAGACATGTTCCAAACAATAATGGAACACAAGTTGGCACAGGAGTTTAAAAGTTTCATATGTACTTTTGTATTTTGATAGGTAGTTAACCTGATTCAGTTTCAGGTGACTTACCTTGTAAATATAAGAATTTGTTTTGAAGCTTTCATTTTAAGAATGAGCAAGCATTCTTCTGCCACTCCATCATTAAATGGCAATGTTGTTCATTCTGATAAGAAGGAGGAGATGGCTGATTCACCAAGGCTACAGCAGAAAGGTCACAAGTCGAAAGTAAAGCGTTCATCATTAGAAATGGGTCAGAAGGCAAGTCATCGACAAAACACGTCCCACAGACCTGAACGGTTATCACAGTCTCCAGACAACAGTGTAATTAGAACAAATATAGCTAATTCTAGGTTCAGAATTTCAAAAGTTCAAAGTGGGCGGGATAAAAGAAGTATATCTGAACACACCACTTTTAAGGATGGGAAAGATAAATCTGACAAATTGTCAGGAAAGAAGCAGATGCACTGTTTACCAAGTCGGATCCCAATAGGCTCTGGAGGAGAAAAGAATGATCGTACAATAGAGGTATCTAAAAGGATAAGGTCTTACAGTCTACCATCAGATGCTTTGGAAGATGATTCAGATCAGGCAGAAATTGAAACTTCAGAGATGGACTTACATGAAACAAAGAAAAAAGGTAATGCAGAGATTGTTTTGCCAAAAAAGGAACTGGATGGTTCTGAAACTGTTTTGAAAGTTTCAGAGGGTACAGCTCAGCATGAGAACAATATTTCAATTGATAATCAGCATGAAAAATGTGATAATGCTAAGATTGAATCTAGTAAAGAAAGGACAGCTGTTAAAGCCAAAAATAAGTTGAAAAAGTCTGTTACAATAGATGAAACTGCTACAATAGTAGAAATAGGGGATTCTGACACATCCATTATCCGAACACTTTCAGAAATGAAAATGGCTAAAGCAGAGAGTAAAGAAGATAACTCTGGTACCTCAGATTCTGGAATTGGATCACAAAATGTGGAATCTTCGAAGGATAAAAAAGCATTAGTAGATTCTTTAGTAAAGGGTAATGAGAATAGAGGTGAGAAGAAAAAGGAAGAAAAATCATTTGGAGAAAAGAAGGATGGAGAAGTTGAGAAGAAAGATGATGATGACAAAAAAGATGTAAATGCAGAAAAGAAGGATGAAGTAGAGGAAAAAGCAGTCGCTCAGTCAGAAAATGGAAGGTTTTTCAAGTTCGATATTGAAATAGGAAGGGGTTCTTTCAAAACAGTCTACAAGGGTTTGGATACAGACACAGGAGTAGCCGTTGCATGGTGTGAGCTGCAGGTATATTTCTTCTCTTTTTTTATGCACTAATTTCAGAAAAGATAATTCAAAGAATGGTTTTCTGTTTTACTTTGTGAAATCAAACATCAACTTTTTCTTCTGTGTTATACAAACATAATGGGTCAAAACCCCAGATTGAAGAGTTGATCAAAATCTTTTTCTTTTTTCTTTCAAATCTAAAGTTATGAGAATTGTAGATAAAAGAAAGAGCTAAACCTGAATTGGTGGTTCTAGATTTTTCAGAAACAGCTATACAGTACTTGCCAGGATAACCTCACATTTTCCACTTTTTGCGCGGACGAGAAAAAAATCTGCCGCTGCGATGAGGGAAAAGACAGACTTCCTCGTTGTCACGACTTAGCAAAATATGTTGGCAATATTTGACGACCGGCACAAAATTAATTAGGGTCATAACTCACCTGGATTAGCTGAACATTTAGTAAAACTATACATTTTACGTCTACCATTTATGTGACTTTTGGTAAATTTAAAACCAAATTTAAAATACATTTGCTGTGTAGGTTTATTGTGTACTTTTGTTTTTGAATTTTTGAAAACGCTTGCAATTATATAGCAGAATTGATCAACAACTTTTGCCAAGCACCTAGACGATACAGATGTCGCAGCAGAGTTTTTGATTTCGTTAAATAGGAAAGCAGTCAATTCATTTTCTTAAAATATGATCAGCTGTTTCGTGAAGCGTCATTCGTTGCGT
This sequence comes from Cyclina sinensis, assembly GCA_012932295.1. NCBI lineage: Eukaryota > Metazoa > Mollusca > Bivalvia > Venerida > Veneridae > Cyclina > Cyclina sinensis. Next base: position 45,652,113 of record JAAONU010000013.1, read on the forward strand.
AAAAAAATGCATCAAAATGAGAGCTTTATACATTTGATATTTTTAAAGTTATAATACTGCTCAAAGTCATCATAAAAAATAAACCAAATAAGAACAATGGTATGTTTAAAAACATTATCAACTTTCAATCTGCAAGATTATTTTTCGTGGATGGCATGATATATTCGAGATTTCAAAGGATGAAATTATCAATTTATTTTATGACCCGCCGACTTTTATTCGCTTTGGAAATGCCAAAAAAACACCGTCGATTTCCGTAAAACCATCCTTCAATGTCACGTGATCAAATTTGAATAAACAATATAAACAAACAACAATGGCGGATCAACCAAAGCAAACTAGTTATAGTTGCTTTGTTTCTAAAAATAACTTACGTATGCAAATGAGCATATTCCGACTAAATGCGGATGCATCCGAAGAATGGCGGTGAAGAAACCCAGAACGAAAGTTGGCATTTTTATATCCGTTGACATCCACGAAGCCAATCACGATACAAGTGAAATTAAGCAGTATTTTTTCATTCTAGCAACGTCTGTACGCATTAATGTGAAAATTTATCAAAACTAGCGATAACGATTTTTTTTGTTCTTGAGCAGTATTATAACTTTAAAGCGTAAAATTTGCCGGAATGCATGTGATCAGAAACTAAGTGAGCCTTGATATCAATAATTTCCTGTGAAAAAATTCACAACCATTTTGCAGACATCCACTGCGATATTTGGTCACCATTTCTGCTGTAGGGATCCTCGATATGTCGTGGACTTGGTCATGTTTTACGGAATTAGTAGTCTGCGACGACCTCGAGGAAAATGAGAGTTCCTCCTGGCGTGTACTGTAGAACAAGTTACAAACTCTATTCATTATGGTTAGACTTAGAGACCATTCAGAAACAGGCATGACTATGTAACTTGCCTAAAGCAAGCAGAGGATGTCTGTGTTTATCAGTCAATGTGTCATCAGTGTTCTTGTAACAGAATTGCAGCAGCAGTCTCACAGTATTTAACATACCTTCTTAATAGCCTGAAAAAGATAGCGGAAATGTTAAAAAAATCCTTCAGACAGTAAGGTCTCTTTATAGTTTGAAATGATTTGACGGGCAGGAATAGAAATAAAAATGACTTACTGGTAATTCTCTTCTAATAGGAGAAGCTGGAATTCACAGCAGTAAGTAAAATAACACTGCATAGTCTGTGAAATTATCTTCTTTATTTTCTAGCCAGTTGAAATTGAATCATTTGTATGCCAGTTAGAGATAATATCTAGTTTGGTTTCGGATTACAAGTGTGATGGCATGTTTAATATGTACTGTACAGATGTATTTAAGAAAAGAATAAATATATTTATGCTTTAAGCATTAACTAACAGTTAATTTACTGCATTTGTCTCAGACGAAATCAAAGTGTAATGTCAAAGGTGGTTAAAGTTACTTGCCTTACAATAAGTATTCTCACATGTTCCAGCTTGTTTTACTTCTTAAGTGTATTTATAATAACATATTAAAAGAGTTTAAGATTTTCCAAAATGAAAGTAAAGGAATCTGTAACAGATTTTTATTGGAATAGTATGGCAGCTAGGGCTATTAGATAAGTAGTAATTTGACAGACTTTGCCTCTTGCAGTGCAAATGAGCTGCTTACTGACATTGTGCTGTGGCAGACTTTCAGATCCAGTAGGCACTCAGTATTACTGATGACAGCATGGAAACATCATGCATGTAGGATGTACATGTATTTTTGTCCCCTTGTCCCAGTTAAAACTAATTGATCAGTTTCAGAATATGTAACTAGTTGAATGTTGTTTACATTCTTACAGCATAGTTAATATTTTCAGAGGATGTGATTGATAACAATCAACTAAAGTACATTATTTTACATAATTATATACCATGGACTTGCCCCAGGTTGCATTATGAACCTTATTGGTATGAAATTATTCATTGAGTATTTTTCTTGTTATGATTCATGTCTCAATGTGTTAGGGCAAAAGTTGAGGTTTTTGTCTGTAATTGTAATAACAAGTAAACTATTGCATTATGAATTAGAAGCTGTGAAAAACCATCCCATTTTAAAAGATTTTATGCATAAATTCAAGTATGTTTCTTTCAGTCAATATTTCAGACTGAGATAACTTTGCATATTATGTTCACGTCTCAAGATTTCATAGCAACCTTCAATGACAGGTCTATTTTGGTCAAAGGCAATTTCTCTTCTGGACTACAAGAATTTTAAAATTGACTCCTCAAAAAGATATTACAGTTTGAAGGGTTAAAGCAGAAAAGGCTCAGTCTCCTTCCTAAAACTAAGAGCCTGTTACACTTTGACATTTTCGCCTAGTCTATTTCAAAGAATAAAGAACTGAATATAAAACTCGGTTAGTTGTAAATTTTCCAATAGAAGTTGATAGACATAGGCTTTGTTAACTTTAAGAATTAGTTGATGCTGTGCATTGTAAGTTCAGTGACCATTTGTATTTTTCAGCTGAAAACTTGGATGTTATCAGTATGTGTAATAAGACTAATCAACCTTGTATTATAAACATGTACTACATTTGAGATCTTAATGATCTGGTCTCATAGCTGTATGGTATCCGTACTATATATTTATAAAATGGTATGATTCTGCCAACTTTAAAAATCAGTATGGTCTCATTACATTGTAGCGTCAGGTAACATGTCTATGGGCCTTGTATGATCTTATTGAAGATGCAGTCGTAGGATATCTGTACAGACATTGCAGACAAGTCATTCTGAGCTCGCAAGGAGCTTGGATATTCCACGTACAGTGCACGTTTCTTCATATGGCATTTGTACAGTGTTAAAGTTTGGCTGATTTTTATAGAAAGAAGAAAATACTAGTTCATAAAATATAGCAGTTGTACATTCAGTATTATATGTGATCCTTGGTGCCAAGAAATGAAACTTACATGTAGTTTATACAGAACTTTCTAAAATAATAAAGGTTATTCTAATGAAAAAAATAATAAAGGTTATTCTAATGAAAGTTTAGTGACTTTTATCTACTTCTGTAGTAAAGGATGTGCTACCATTGTATGCTACTAGTAAGATTTATAAATATGTTAGTGGTGAGATACTATCAGACAAGTATTTCTCATTGTCAGTTGTTTAAACAGAAATGGTACATCGGAAGATGACAAATGGCTGTTTCAATATACATTTAGTGCAGGTTACCCAAACTTACTGGTATCTTGGTTTATTTACTTGATGATTACTCTGTCAATACTATCTTTTGATCTAAATATTAAGTCCTGCATTAGTAAGTTGATAAATTGCAAATTTTATCTCAAGCAGGGATACATTGATTACCTATCTAAGAGAGGTTATGCTTTATAGTTTGGTGCATTTCTATAGTACAATTCATTCATAAATGTTCATCCTTGCAGTCAGTGGTTGTTTGGAACAGAGCTGCTATTTCAATCTTTTTTTATATCTGAGCCATAATCTATCAAAGTTTACTGTCAAAATAGCAAGTAGGATTTTGTGTGTGCTTTTGTAATTTCATTGATTTCCCTGTCTGTCTTCTCTCTGATCAATCAAGAATTAGTTCAACAGACCTTGTGTGAATACAGTATCCGCAAGTGTTTTGTAAAGGATTGAAGTTTAGATGAATGTAAGGTTGTCAAAGATTTTTTGGTAACATTTTTTCTTGTTGTATTCTATCTTGTGTTAGGGTTTTCCCAAGCACACTGGTTTTTTATTTCTCATGTGTTTAGTTTAGTCCAAGTCCTGTTTCAGCTAGTTACGATAAAAACAGTTACATATGGAATGTTATTTAGGTTAAAATTACACAATGCCTGCTTACTGTTACAATTTATTCACTGACACTGCTGTAGTGCTTACTGGTGCAGTCATTATGCATGCTGGCACTTTCATCACACTTGTTGACAATGATACTTCACGTATGTGGAACGCAGTAAAAAGTGACGTTACAATGTTTATTTCAGTAGCTTAAACTGTCACTTTACTGATCATCCAATCACAGCAAGGCAGTTTTCTTAGGTATACCTGTCAATAAAACTGCGTCATGCAATCTACCCGAAGCCAGAAAAATGTGCCTGGGCGGCACTTTGTGGTAATTGTCGCTGCATTGCTACTGAAATTTTTACTCAATATTTCCTAACCACTTTTCCATTTCATACACAGAATGATACTAGAATGACAGTACTGACAGGTAAAAGGTGGAGTTTGAAAGAAGCACATTGGGCGGCGCTTTAATTGATTTTTGACAGGTGTACAACCAAGTCTCGTTCTTTACCTAACAGTGTAAACTCTAATCAGTTTTGCAAGCGGTTGTACCATGTTTGCTGGAGGTTACATCTTGTATGCTGTTCAGGCCATGATGCCTATATCATATTTTCATTTGACTGAATGACAGTTCAGTGAAGTGTAATGGTACGTTTCATCATGCCATAGCTTTCTTGGTTCATTTGTAGTGCATCCAAGAACAAAAAAAAACAGAGTGATCAACCAATATAGAAAATGTTATCAGGAACTAGACAAAATAGAAGTAAGCATAATGTCAATTTATTTGAAGTTGTAAGTCACATTCTGACAACAGGGGCCACTATGTTCATGTTGTCGTGTTTTTCCATAATTTGAATTATTATTTGTCAGGAAGATTTCGAGGATATCCAAATATGAATAGAGATCTAACTGATGGAAAATGGTTTAGGCAACAGCTAATTAAATTTTGTCATAACTCATAAGCAAGAGCAATGTTGAAATAACAGTGCTGATATACAGTCCCAGCATGCTGAAATATATCATTATGCTACATAACACTGTCATTCAGCCAAATGACATTATGATATAGACATCAGGGTCTAAACAGCATGCAAGTTGTAACTTCCAGCAATCATGGTGTCATTGTCAACAAGCATGCTGAAGGTTCCAGCATGCATAATGACTATACCAGTAAGCATAATAGCAGTGTCAATGAGTGAATTGTAACAGTAAGCAGGTATTGCGTAATTTTTGCCTAAATAACATTCCATAGTTACAGGCTGTTATTTTATGCTAGGCAATATAGCTTAAATGGTTTAAATGTAGTCATTGCTGTAAACTGAACCAGCATAGTTGAACAGAGTGTAAACTTACATATATATCAAAATTGAGCAGGCATTCAAAATTTTCACCAACTACTTCCAAGTACATTTGATCATTAAACTGTCTTTTATATACATGACATGTACTAAAAACCTCATTATGCTTGATTATAGATTGAAGTTTTCACCCAGAGTGAGCCTTGGCATTGTTAGTTCTCTGTTAGTAACAGGTTATTAATATGATTGACAAAACCTTCCACTTCCCTAAACCGAAGTCAAACAAACAAAATACAGGACACAATACCCTCCCCCCCACAACCCCACTAACTATAAAACTTTATCCAGTATTGAAACTGCAGTCCAGGTTTAGGCTTTACATGATTTTTCCTGTCAGAATCAAGCATAAGTTGTTTGAGCCAATTGGTTTCAGACCGTTACTAAAACAGTATTTCATTTTATTTTCAGAAAGCTTATTGTTTAATCTTCTTTAAATACAGAACTTCTTTTGAAAAAAAAAGACTTTATTTCTGGCTTTAGGGTATGGATAACTAGGCAACCATTTAATCATCTTTTAAACTTTGCACTAAGTGTTTTTGTAAGAAATCCTTTAATTAGAAGTTTAAGAATTACAGTTTATTTCAAAAAATCTATGAGTATTACTTGAATGCTTCCAAATATATCAGTTTTTAAATTTTGTTTGACAGGATAATATTTATAGATGCTTTTATATACATGAACATACATTTGAGTAGAACAATAATAACAGATTTGCCACAAAGTCTTCAAAAAATTTCAAATTACAGTAGATAGAAAAGTTCTGAACTTTGACCTCTTGTTTATTAACTCAGTCTGTAGTTACTCCTTAAGATACTGTCAGATACATTTTATGGTTATAACGGATTGATTTGCTTCTTCTGCTCTACATTTGACATTGTGAATGGGGGTGGTTTTGCTAATTTACAACATGTTGGGAGCTTAAGGCTTATAATTTGTACAACCACTAATTTTGGAAAGGTTTTGAAGTTGGTGTATCATTTTATGCTTGATATGCAAGAAGCATTGTAGTTAAACATTTAAAGGACAATGAATGTTGTCATAAAGATTTCATCTTGTTTATTAAATGTCTACTGAAGGCCAGGGTCATTTTTGTTTGTTGTTTTTTTTGTTGTTGTTTTTTGGGGGGTTGTGTTTTTTTTTGTTTTTTTTTTTTTCCAAGGCAAAACTATGAAATGAACACTGCATAAATTTAATTTTACAGTTCCATATCACACAATATGGTACAGTTTGCCTTGTGGATTGTGGCTCTAGTCATCCTGACCAGGCCAGTACCAATGAATTTTATCAAGAAATATTTGTCAGTCTGCTGCCTCTTTCAAGGAGACTACTATGTTTCCACTGGCATTTAGATTTTTGGGTGAAGAACGGGTCTTTCTAGGCATCGCTTGTATCGTTGTGCATTGATCATAATGCTTTTTGATACTTTCGGTACCAGGGACTGTTCCGTGGTAAATACCTCCATGTGGGTGTTGTGAAACACAAAAAAGCATTTTTTGTAAAAAGTCATGTCTGTGAAATGGATAAGGGAATGCAGCAAAACCCAGAGTTTGCCAGTGTGAGGAGATTTTCAGTGAGATAGCTGTTGGAGCACCAGAGTTGTGGCCCTTTTTTCTCTTGAAATACCTTTTTATTAATAAAAAAAATGATTAAATCACATTCTACAGACTAAATTCAAATTGAAGGTCATATTTTACATTAAGGAACCAGTTAACAATTGAGATGCAGTATACATGTATCATGCATGTACAGATCATAGGTCATGAGACCAAGAATGATATTGTGTATTTAAAGTCGGTTGTCAAAACATGTACAGTACAGCTCCCACGATATGTACACATTTTGTGCTTCCTCCGCGATCGCTGTCGACGCAAACCTCCGAAATCCGCAAGGTTTCTGCTTGAAAAACGCTCAGAATCTCCGCGATTTAAGTTTACACACACCGCGTTTTTAAGAGTTTTAGAGCGTTCTGTGGAGGTTTTTTCGCGAATATTCTAATGTTTCATCACCTGAGTTTTGACAAATTATTTTCGATTAAAGAAAGGTGTGAAAAAATAATCATTATAAAATACATTTGCTGTGTACGTTTATAGTATACTTTCGTTTTTGGATTTTCCAAAACGCTATTTTTTAGCAAAACCGAACAATAAATTTTGCCAAGCGCTTAGACGATACAGATGTCACAGCAGAGTTTATGGTTTCTGTTCAAATTTTGACTGTTTAAATTAGATGTATTAACTTTTCGCGGTTTGATTATCATTTGCAATTTATTTCCGAGTAATTTATTTGCGAGAGGATTAACGCAAACGCGGCACCAATTAAAAGATTTGAAAATATATAAATTGCAGCAATTTAAGTTACTTAACAACCTGTCATGAAGGTGTGTAAATCTATTCATAATTGGCTGTGTTTCTTTTCTACAAATACCCTCATTTCAGGCATTCAGTATGAATGATCGAGTCGTACAAAACCAAACTTTCTGTTCAGTCAACAAAGCCAACATTGTCTTAATAAAAAATATATCCAGATATATGTCAAAGATATTAAATACCTTATTCAGAAAACATCATTGAAAAAATTGGTTTTCAAGGAAAAAGCATGGTACATTTCCTGCCCAAAAGAGCACGTGGTGTCTGAAGCTTGTAAAGTGACGTAATGTGAATACCATTTATGGAAAATTACTGTAGCTCAATGTTTAAGGTCATATCTTATATTTAGGAACCAATTAACGATTGAGACACACTATAGCATGCATGTACAGATCATAGGTCATGAGACCAACACATGATATCGTGTATTTTTAAGTCAGATGTAAAAACATGTAACGAATCAAAATATAAGGCACCCTGAAACATGAAGATAAAAAGAGTAAGTAAATATGAAATTTTACTAGAAGATTAACAGTTCAGTCATCTCAATGCATAAATAAATCACGGAGATTCGCGGCGGATTGATTAAATGCAGTTTCACAGTAAATTCTGTCAGTTATCAGACAAAATGATGATGCCTCTGCGAATTAGGGAGTTTCTTAGTGTGGATGCTAGTTTCTCAGAGTTTCTCCGCGATTTTCCTCCTTATGTCCATGGAGTTAAAGAGAAAAATGTACATATCGCGGGAGCTGTACTGTAACAACTCAAAATATTAGGCATCCTAAATCATGGAGTTAAAAAGAGTAAGTGAATATGAAATTTCACTTGACAAATTAACACTTATATCATCTCAATGCGGAAACAAATCACAGAGATTTGCAAAAGATATATATAATGCAGTTTCACAGTAAATACCATCCATTATCAGACAAAATTCGTCTCCTAAACACCTCTGTAATTTAGGGAGTTTTTCAGAGTTTCTCCGCGATTTTCCTCCTTATGTCCACGGAGTTAAACAGAAAAATGTACATATCGTGGGAGGTTTACTGTATATGTTTTGCAGTTGGATTTATATGACATTGCATAGTTACTGGTCTTGGAGAAACACATTAAGGAACAAATTACTACTATTATTTTGTTGCCTTGGTTTGCTGTACTTGCGTTCTTAAATGCTGAAGCCAAATCAATGACTGTTATGCATATACCACAGACATTCCTTTATCTTGCCAAGGTAAATTCATGAATTTTATGCTAGTTGTAAACAGATGTTACCTTCATTATAATTTTTTCATGACAAGAAATACAGTCTAGCAGTAACACAAGTCATTTATCTTGTGTTTGAGGCTCTTGAGAACTTTAAAAAACATTGTCTTGCGTAATTGTTCGTCTGGAGGAAACAATTGCCAAGAACAAGTTTTCAGTGTAATTTGGAAATGTTAGATATTTGCATTTTTAAAAAAGTGTATAATTTCCTTGCCTAATCTGTCTCAGACCATGGACTTTCTGCTTGTTTTAAATTTTTTACTGACCATGTCCCATGAGAACAGTAATAAAGGAGTAGGATTTTATATATGTAAATCAATTTCATTTGAAGTCCCCCTTTTATAGTTACAGGGAAAGGAAGATTTGTTGCTATGAATTACTGTTTTGATTTTACTTATAAGGTAAAGGTTTCTTATTTAACGTAGGTAGTCAACGAAAGACCCCTCCTGGTGTGGATGGAACAACTTATTTCCAGAAGAGCCCATTGTGTGTATTTAACCTTGAACCCCAGTCTAGGCAGTTACTGCTGGAAACAGTTCCCAGTTAGGTTACCATGTAGTCCTGGGAAATCAGACGGTAACTCATTCATTACCCAGAATCGATCCCAGGTTGCTAGCTTCGTAACCCAATGCACAAACCATTTGGCCACTGAGTCACCTGTGTTTGCCAAATAGATTTTTTAAGTGAATATGATAGTGATGATGAAGATAAATAGAAGAAAGCAGCCAGGCTACATGTGTCCTGATCTTCAAATATTTTCACACTTTTGTTGCATCTCTAATCAGAAACCCACTTTGAAGTCCATTTTTGTAGTAAAATTGTTTTCTTCAAGAGACATTAGAAATAAGGGCAAGATGAGAGCTATATTTGTTTTGTTTCAACTACCGTTTATCTCCTGGCAACATCCCCTCAATGGTCAACTTAACAAGATGATGTCCTTTCAAAAACTCAAGGTGATGATACCTTTACAACAGTTTATTAAGAGATGTGTTGAATATTTTAATTCCAGGACAAGAAATGGAATAAGAGTGAGAGGCAGAGGTTCCGAGAGGAAGCTGAGATGTTGAAAGAGTTACAACATCCAAATATTGTCAGGTTCTATGATTCCTTTGAACAAGTGAATGCACGAGGACGAAAAGTGATCATCTTAGTAACAGAACTGATGACTTCTGGAACTTTGAAAACGTAAGTTTTATTTTTTGCTCAGATGTTTTGTAAAAGTAAGGTAATTGCTATAATTCCCTTCCAGCGCTAGTAGTAACACTTTTTTTTTCAACATTAGTTACATGTTTTATTGTGTGATATGAAAAAACTTGGTCATTGAAAGAACTTGATGGAATTAAACAAGCTGTTCAGATGAATATCAGATGAGAGATATGAATTATCTTTAGCCCTTAGTTTTGAATTTTTCTCCTGTTCTTGTGAGAGGCAGTGGTCTTTCTTCTTGGTCATTTAGTAGTTGCATTGCACTTGTGTAAAAAATTAAACCATTTTAAACTTTGTTGTATAGCTGAGTAAGTTAAAAAGTAAACAGTTGTAACATTCTTTAATGCTGCCATTTCTGACATGGAGGAGGAATTGTCATTTCATGAATCTTTATCTTACTTCATGGAAGCTGATAGGGAAACATGTTTAGAATTTCTGTCAGTAAAAACAGAAATCTTCTTTTTCTCAACATGTTTATCTCTAGAATGGTGAAGACTTAATAAACTGATAAGAAATGCTATATATTCATGAGCAAATATCTCGGATACTTTTCACATTATCAGCTGCTGAACAGACTGCACTGTTTTCTCTCTTTAGCACTTTAATTTCTCTTGCTGCTTATTTTATTGCAATACTTACTGTCACCACTTTGAAAAAAGTGAACATTTGTTTTTTTTTAGATTCAGGAAACTGTCAAACATTGTGTTTTTGTTCAACAAACTCTTACAATTCAAGTGATTTAAGAGACATTTAGATCTCAAAACATGTCATGATATATTCTTCTGTTGCTTTTTTTGCGTAAGGGTGGACATTTGGCCAGTATATTCAGCAAACTTATTGTTTTTAGCTCACCTGAGCAAATGCTCGGGGTGAGCTTTTGTGATGACCCTGTGTCTGTTCTGAATGGTGCAATGGTGCGCCGTTAACTTATTTTACTTCCAACATTTCCTCCTGAACCACTTAGTGAAAGTTGATAGAACTTGAGAATGTCCTTGCATGGAGTTTTACCAAAGCTGTTTAAAGAATTCCATTCCATGAAGAACTCTGGTTGCTAAGGAACAAAAATGAAAAACTTTGAAAAACTTATTGTATAAAACTGCTAGATGTATGAAACTTTGTGTGTAGCATTGTTTGGTAGACCTCTCCCAAGTTTCTTCAAATAATATTCCTGAGGTGACTATTGGCCCTACCCAAGGGAACACATGTTTTACATAGAAATACAGTACAGCTCCCGCGATATGTACATTTTTCTCTTAAACTCCGCGGACCTTGGGAGGAAAATCGCGGAGAATCGCCGAGAAACGCCCTAAATCGCGGAGGCGTCGCGGAGACGAATTTTGTCTGGTTAGTCGACGGTATTTGCTGTGAAACTGCAGATTATCAATCCTCCGCGGATCTCCGTGATTTGTTTATGCATTCAGTTGACTGAAGTGTATATATGACAAGTGAAATTTTATATTTACTTACTCTTTTTATCTTCATGTTTTAGGATGCCTAATAGTAATATTTCTTTTCGTCACATGTTTTGACTCATTAATTAATTGACAGACACAAGACCATGTGTTGGTCTCATGGCCTATGATCTGTACACGCATGATACATTGCGTCTCAACCGCTAATTGGTTCCTAATTATAACTTTTGACCTTTAACATTGAGCGACAGTTATTTACCGAAGATGATATTCACCTCACTTTTAAAGCTTCAGACACCACGTGCTCTTTAAAGCGGAAATTACAGTCATGTAGCATGCTTTTCCCGTGATTACATTTTCTTATTAAAATAATTAATATCTTTAACAGATATGTGGATATTTTTAAATTTAGGCAATGATGGCTTTGTTGACTGAACAGAAAGTTTCGTTTCGTTAGAATCGAACATTAATTCCGAATGCGTGAAACGAGGGTAGAAAAGAAAGACAGCCGATAATGAATAAATTTTCACACCTACCTGACATCATGTCAACTTTAATTGCTGCAATTTATTTACTTTTAAATCTTTAATCGGTGCCGCGCAAATAAATTACTAATGATAATCAAACTGCGAAAATAAATATATCTAAATTAAAAAAGTGAAAATACAAACAAATGCGCTCTTATTCTGATGCATTTGTGTACGAACGTTCCTATTTGTTTACGAAAAGAAAGTTGCGTCAGAAACAGCTGATCTTATTTTCAGAAAATGAGTTGACCGATTTCCGAACAACACGTGTTAAACTGCATCTGTATCGTCTCGGCGCTTAGCAAAAAAAACTATTAATCGATTTACTAAATAATAACAAGCGTTTAAAAAAAATCACATTAATTAATGTATTTGACTGAATTATACCGTAGTCACATAATTGACAGGTGTTAAATGTACAGTTACATTATAGTAATTTCATCACACATTGCTGACTGTTTTTATGAAAGGATTCAAGTGTATACATTTTATAATTATTTTTTTCACCTTTAAATGGGAAATAGTTTGTTAAAACTCTGGTGATGAAACACAAGAATATTCGCGGAGAATCTCCGCAGAAACGCTCTAACACTCGGAGAATCGCAGAGATTGTGCGTGTACTTTAATCGCGGAGATTCTGAGCGTTTTTTTTTCAAGGAGAAACTCCGCGATTTTCAGAATTCACGCTGACCACGATCGCGGAGGAAGCACAAAATGTGTACATATCGCGGGAGCTGTACTGTATGGAGGAAAATCTTCAAAAATCTTCTAGGCCTAGAGTTCTGAAATTTGGCCTGAAACTGTCTAGTGGGCCTCTACCAAGTTTTTTCAAATTATGTCCCTGGGGTCACTTGGCCCCCACAATAGTGGTCACATGTTTTACAAAGAAATACAGAGGGAAAAATCTTTTATGAAATCACAAGGTCTAGAGTTCTAAAATTTGACATGAAGCTTTGTCTAGTAGACACATACAAAAACTATTAAACTTTTGCCCTGGGGTCAATTTTGGCTTTGTTTCAGGGGGCAGATGTTTTATATTGACTTATAGGGAAACTCTTTAAAAAGTCTTCTTGTCAGAAATCTGAGATTTGACATGAAGCAATGTTTTGCTGGTGCACCCTTGGTGTCAAGTTTTGACTGCCCTCCAGACACTTGTTTTTCTTAGTAGTTGTACTCAGGTGAGTGCTTAGGGGCCATTATGGCTGTCTTGTTTCCTTTTGCTGTGTGAAATTTTTATATCTGGTCAAATGGATCTGTTAGATAATTTCTTACTTCTGGACAATGGATAGCTGTTAATGAGTTCAGTAAAACTAATGCTGGTGAAATGTGAAGGAGAAATTGTTGCTTTCATTAGGTATTGATTAGCCACTGTCTGGAAGCAGAAGCTAGTAAAATTGTAAGCATGTGCCTGTAATTTGATGCCATTGATGTATTAATCTTGCAGATTCTGCTAGGTTTAGTGATAATCCTCATGTCTGAGCTAGAGTGCACATATTTGTTAACTTTTCCTTAAGTGCAAGTACTTACTTTACAGAAGGTTCATCTTCAGTTATACTTGCCATGTAACTAAGGGCTTGAATATGATTTTGTAAAATGAAATGTACATGTAACCTCTCTGACCATTACTGATAACTGTTTGTGAACTGTCTTTAAAGCAACAGACTGACAGAATGGGATACAATGCATAAAAAAGAAACTGTTTATACATATAGAAATTCTGGTTGTGTTATTTTTTGTGAAAACCTATGCCCCCACTCTGGGGGGTGGGGGGGGGCATTTAGATTTGCCCTTGTCTGTCCATCAGTCTGTCTGTCAGTCCGTCCCAAAAAAGTTGTGTTGCCTGTAGCTCCAAAAGCACAGGAGCTAGAGTCAAGAAACTTTACAGGAATGTTGAACTGCATGTAAAGTTGTGCACCTGGGGTTTCCCGTGTAGATTTATTCAGAATTGTTAGAGCTATGGCCCCTTACATACTCAAAATTTGCAATTTTCAACTTGTGTCGCCTGTACCTGCAAAAGCGCTGCACCTACAGTCAAGAAACTTTACAGGAATGTTGAACTGCATGTAAAGTTGTGCAACTGGGGTTTCCTGTATAGATTTATTCCGAATTGTTAGAGCTATGGCCCCTTACATACTCAAAATTTGCAATTTTCAACTTGTGTCGCCTGTACCTGCAAAAGCACTGCACCTACAGTCAAGAACTTTACAGGAATGTTAATGAGCATGTAAAGTTGTGCACTTGGGGTTTCCCATATAGATTAGTTTTGAATTGTTAGAGTTATGGCCCCTTACATACTCAAAATTTGCAATTTTCAACTTGTGTCGCCTGTAACTGCAAAAGCGCTGGAGCTAGAGTCACCCAGTTCTGAGCAGGGTTGACATATTGTGTCTGACTGAAGCAAATGTCTATGAGTATCAAGTACAATACCATCAGCGTGTTGGGTGGAGCTTGACATGTTTGCCTATGTCACGGGAAGACAACTGCCATGGTTTGTTGTTCTACACACGAGGCAAGTTGCTAGTGACAACTTCCAGTGTTTCACATCAACTTTATATGGAACAAGTGTCAGTTACCATCTCATCAGAGCTCTGTCCAAGGTCATTCTGTCTTCTCTATAGATCTCCATCCTCGAACATAACAGACTTTATTTATGATCTAACACATATTGCAGACCAAACTTCTCCAAATGTACTGCTTGGAGATTTCAACTTAGCTTTTAATTCTACAAATTATACAAGACTGTCACAGAAATTGAATAACTATTCCCAGTGTGTGCAGCTGCCAACTCACAGACGTGGTTCTACACTTGACCTTGTCTACATACAGTAGAATATTCTACAACCCAGATTATCCTGCTCGTCAATCTACTTCTCAGACCAAAGCAGTGTTGCCCTACAGTTTGATACCTAAAAAATTTTCCTTCTTCTTAGTGAGTTTAATGCTGTTCCAATGGTCAAATTACAGACTCAGTTTGATTGAGCATGTTCATGGACAGTAATGGAAAATGCAAGTTACTGTCCACGCCTGTTAGCACCAGCATAAGCAGAATTCAACATTTAAGTATGGAAATGGTGAAATTTTGTTCCAACAATTGCTTAAAATTGTTTGTTATTTAGATGACAATGGACTTTTATAAACAGCCTGACTTACAGAACATATAACTTAGGAACTTAGGACAAATTAGACATGAAAACACTTGTTTACTATCTGCAAACTCCAAGAATGTCCAACTATGCATACAGAATTGTGAAGGATAATATTCATCCATTGGTCAGAGTGTTGGAGACAGTATTTTGAGTCTTCACACCACAACAGGTTTCTTATAGTTGTCATTTTGTTAAACCAATCTTATTAATGATTCAGCGTATATGACTATCTCGTGGCCATATTGCTAGCTATATGAGTAGCTAGGTTGAGTGGGGGCATCTGTGTCCTATGGACACATTTCTAGTTTGTTACAGGAACGTATAAAGTTGTAAACACTTATTGGTAAAAAATTTACCCTTTTTGTCACAAGTAGATACTTTATTATCTATATTGTTCATTTTGACATATGGTGAAACTTGGCTTTGTTGCTGGGTAGTTTAATGTGTTGCCCTCAATTTCACTGACTGGAAAGACAAGGGTTCAAATCCTGATGTAATCAATCTGTTTTTTCTTCAGTTGTAAAATTATGTTTTTCCATAGTATATTTTTACTTCTCTCTAATTTCAATGAGAAAAAAATTTAAGTCAGTTACTTTAAGATCTTTGTTTACTTGTTACTTTTATTCCTATCAGTTCAGTATGCATGACACCCGCAGGCAAAAATCTTCTTGAATTAATACATATGCTAAGTACAGTAACAAGGTTTCAGAGAAGCTGAACTATTGACTTGTGTTTCCTAATGGTAGATCACATCCTGCAAGATACTTAATAATATTATTATACCCTAGAAAATGTATTAAGTCCTCATAAAGAAAAAAAATTGTTCAAACAGTTAATATGTCTCTATTTTTTTCCAGAATTGATTTAATAATTTCATGCAGACTTTCTGTTCAGCAGTTCATAAAATGACGGGGTCTTTTCAGTCTGTACAAATAATCAGAAAAAAAAGTCAGTGGGTACATGCACTTATAAATATTTATATACCATATACATTGACTAGACTTGGCATATTTTCACTGATGGAAAATCAGTCACTGGAAAGACTATCCATTGATCTGTCTGATAATGTGAACTGAGATTGCATTCTTATGAGAGTAAACCACCACCACTAGGAGTGTATCATTGTAAATAGTAGGTTGTGTCTTTATCTAAACCTATCCTTGACCCCAGTAAATTTAAGTATTTTGTTGCACCTATCCTTTCAGGTAGAAAAAAATATTTGTTAAACACTTTGAATTAGTTTGAAATACAAATATAATGTTAGTGCTCTAAGCTGGTGAATGAAAAATAGAAACCCTGTGAATAAAGAAAAGAGCAGACTTTGGGTTTATTGTGTGGTTTATCAGAGTAAACAATTCTCTGTATATAGTGGTGATTTAGGAGAAACCAGTCATTCATTATAGTTAATTTGGCCAATTACACATGCCACTTTGTATGAAATACTTCAAAATATGAGTCAGAACAAAGTAATCTGCTTCTGTAAGCAGTTTCGGTAGCCATCTGTTAGTCTGGTCAGCATATGAATTTTAGATACTTGAAACATCCAGTATTTATTTAGAGAAGTAATCCTTCATAGAACTTGTAGGACAAGCAAAATAGTTCCTTGTCTCATGAGTGGAAAGAGCACTCGGTTAGAAAAGTCTAGCCATACAGTATAGTCAACTAATATGTGTCTGACCTGTAAAATCATAATGTAGATTCAGTTCATGATAACATGTCATTTGTTAATGACAGTCAGAAGCCTGGAAAGCTAAATGAATTACAGTGTAGAACAGTATAGAAACTGGGAAGTTTTAATGAATCATTGAATACATTATTTCAGTCCTGTAGGGACTTTTAAAGTTATGAGAAAGTGTGTAGAAAGGAATGTATTATATCATATTCAGCTTCAAAAAAATGAAATCTATTAAAGCTTACAACTGGATATTATATGTTACATTCTAAACATTCTTACTTTTGCAAAATTGTAGATAAAGAGACTGGTTATCTGATATTTTGATTTTAATGTACATACTGCATTCCTAGACTGTGCTTTTCATCACTGAAGCATTGGTAGTTGCACCCATATAAACTACAGCTGCTAACAGTTTGAGAAATCAGTTACAGAGATAATAAAATGACTCAAAGTTAAGTTACCATTATATTGGTGTAAAGTGCTTAGGAAACTGCAGTCAGATAAGTGTAAATCAATTTTGAAATGGTGAACTACTGAGCTCTGAAACATATTTCAAGTTACTGTATTATGATAGTATGGAGGTGGTAAATGTTGAGATTGTATACAAGGTCTGTCTCTGTGCCAGTATGAATTTGGCAGTGAATCATATCTAGAGAGAAAATAGCTCCTAGAAAATACCAGTCAGTACTATTAAAGACCTCTCAGTGTCACTGTAGCCTCGTAAAATTGTGTTGCAATGTTTACACAAGACAAATATCAATATTCATCACTCATTCTAGAGCATCTTCACATGCATATTACCAGGTCTACATTTTGACAAAGCTATTGTTTTGACAAACATAAATTGCCCTTTCTCCAGCAAGAAAGTATTGTCTGTCTGACATTAGCTTTTATTAATCAGATGAAAACAGATGTATTGTGAACCTGGTCATGTGAGCTTCACCTGATCTCAGAATATTGCTAGTCTGAGTTTAAGCTGTATGAATCCCAGTAGTTTGTAATATGAATTCACAGTTGATTGTAATCATAGATTCTTTATTTGCTACAAGTACAAAAACAACATTTTTCCACTGAGATAAATAGATGATATAAGTACATGATAACTTGACCTAATTAAGACATGTTTTTGTATACTTAGGAGGATTCTCTGCTGTTTAACTTCTTAACACATGTCATATTAAACATGGCAATGTAGTAGTGAAGTTTCAACTATATCTTGCATGCCTATCACTCGGTCTAAGTTCAAAGCCTGCATAGTGGCTTATGTAATATATAAGTTGTTTGTGTCAAGCAAAGACATTTGATTATGAATATAAATCAGGTTGTTCAGACCTGTAAAGACCTTGTATTCATGTGGACATGCAGCCAGTGCATGCTAACATGCCTTCTTACTACTTGTTGTCATTGTTATCAGTAATCTTGACAAATCATGTCTCTTGTAGTGAATGATTATCAATAAAGAACAGATAGTTATTGTTTTATAAATGTTCTATATATACAGTAGTGTTAGGTTACTGGCTCACTTGGTTAAGCATGAAGGCCTTGAAATTACTTTGGGATGGAAGTCTTTTCACATAACAGGATCTAAACACATTTCTCATTAAGTGGTACAAAATAAACTTTTACAAATCTGACAACTGAAAAGATTGTTCTTTTCCTTCCAATTAAGACAATTGTTTACTATTTGTAAGCTTAATATGAAATTGTTTAAAATACAGGAAAGTAAAGGATGTAATACTAAAAAATTTCCACAAAAGTTTCCAGCTTTGAGATTTTCAGTTTGTTTTTTTCATAAAACATTATTGTTTCATAATCAGCTGAGGAAATAGATTACCATTGTTAAACATGTTATTTTTTCTTGGTAAACAGGATGCCATGTTTTTGAAGAAAGTTCAGGGGTTTTTTTTGGTCACAAACATGAATAATAAGGCCTAAGATAAAATATTGTTTGTTTCCCCTCCCGTGACCCATGCCAGTTTGGGTAGGGTAGGTAGGTAGGTAAAATACTTTTTTTTTTAATCTAAAATATTTTTTATTTATTATATATCATTTATATATCTGAATTATATGGATTTCAAAGAAACAGAAATTGTGAGTGCTTAAATTAGCATCTGTTTAGAAACAAAGTTTCAAAGTTTTATTTAATATATACATCCCAATTTGTATGTTTACAATGCAAAAATATGAGTCAAATATAAAGATGTGACATACCTTGCTTCCATGTGCAATAAAAAAAATTTTTTTTCTATTTTGCAATAAAATTTTTTGGGTAGCTATGATTTTTGTGGGTACCTTAGGTGGTGGGAGGGGAAACAAACAATATTTTATTTTAGGCCTAATCAAGAAACAGTATTAACTGTTGTTCATGTAGAACAAACTATCAAAGGATGACAAAAGATTTATGTAAATTCATTGTTTAACAAGATTGTAAGCTTCAAATCATACCAAAGAGTTTTGCCTTATAAGGACACCTTTTAGCATGACAATGTTATGTTATCTTATCTTAAATAACTATTAATGTAAATATTTTATAATGCATTATTATAATACATACACACAAATTCTTCACATACATTGATGAAAAGCTTAGTAACTAAAGTTGTCATGAAAGACTCAGAAATGATCTCATTCAATATAGGGTTTTTTTTGTACAAACTTAAGATTTAATATTATTTTATGTTAAAAAAGATTTAGGAAGAAAAACTTTGACAACAGCTGTATTGAAACATATTTTCTGAAACACAGTCTGACAAGGTAATTAAGGTATATGCTGTAGAAGCAGTTATATGTGGAAAATGATTCAGGATGTTTGATATAAAAAGTAGACGCTATTGCATCTGTCATATGGTGTTATGCATAAATGTTCATAACTTAATGTAATGCTTGTTTTATGATACTGCAGATTGCAAATAGCTAATCTTGTGTAGAAAGAATGTGACTATTACCAATAGTTTTTATGCCAGCAGGATTGCCCTTACTGTCCGTGAAAAGCAAACAAACAAGCAAAAACATTTGTGTCAACTATTGTGTTTTCAACATATTCAGTGTCAATTAAAATGGTAATAAGTGCAGCGGAAACAGTTGCAAAAAGATGACATATGTACACTTAGACAAAGTCCTTTACTGTTTGAGGTTTATAGACAATGTAATATGTTACAGATGTAAACTGAAAATTGCAAAAGTAGAATGTTTAACTTACCTTTGTCAGTCTATGCTGAAATCATCTTGCTGCTGTGTCGAACCTTAAAGCAAATTAATTGAACCATTTGTTCTATTTCAAAGCAGTTTCTCATTCAAGATTCCCACCATCAGACTGTGCCTGATGAAAAATCTATATGTCTGATAGAAATTTTGAAATTGTTGATCTGGAGATAGGGTAATTCTTGTAAATGACAAAAATCCAAATACAATACTGTAGTTTTAAAGCATTTAAAAAAACAGGCTGAAATAGAAATGTATAGAAACTCATGAATGTAAAATTATATTTTGTGTACCTATTTATAATAGCATTTTAAATTTTGTTTGCATATCTTAACTAGGTAAGCATTGAAATTTCAAACTTTTCAGACCAAAATATTATGAAATAAACCAGGGATACCATAATTCTCAACCCACTGCAGCAAATCATGCAGCACAATTCAGTAGTCAGGAAAATACACCTGAAGGATTGATTGTTTTTATTTCTGACTGTATTGCTGACGTCCAATAAGACTCAAGATAAATAAGTTATAAAAATCTGTGAACATCAGTGTTTCTGTCATTGATCAGTATAAAAGTAAACCACAAATTTCCTACAACTGTACCAATTTCCAGACAGTCAAAATTAAGATGTTTTATGATGCAAGGTTGGCATGACATAAATCAACATTAAGGTTGCACTGTATTGTAGAAAGTGCCTATTTGGGTGTTCTACAGAATTTTTTTTTGATTTGTATCAAAAATAATTTTTAATAGAAAAATCATGGATTTACTGATGGCACCTTACAAACAAAATACACCTAATCAGATGCTTACTTACAGAAAACGTATTTTATCAAACAGATTTGTGCATATTCAAAGTAATTTTTTATAAATTTGAAGGGTTTGTTTTAGTAAAAATGAAAATAATAGAAAGTGAATTCTTATCAGGGCTTTTACTTCCAACATTTTAAGTTTAGTTTGGTTTTAGTGGGGTAATTTAACACAGTTTCAACTTCTGTATGGTTGCTCCTGGTGGTCAGTCCAACTAACAAGTGGCTACCCAGTTGTAGTAACCAATCCTCCCACAAGCGACTGACTGCTTCCACACTTCAAGCAGAGGTGAGGGACAGCTGACCTTAAGACACATTGTCCAAGTTAATTTATCATGGAGAAATTCAGCTGGTCCTGGTTAGGTTTGAGGTGAATGAAGTAAGGATTCTCACTGAACACCATAGCAGCTAGTTTATTATAGTCAGTGAACCTTATCCAAGTAGTTATCTTGTAAATATACAAATACCTAACAATGAAAGAATTAGATATCCTTGCATTTGTGATTTTTCAGTTTGACTTGCGTTGTTTTCTGTGACACTGTCTAGAAAATTTCTGATGTCTTTCACCATGGGTGTGCTTATGTATAAATCCCTTCATGATTGTTACCTTGTGACATGAGTGTGCTGCTGTATTAATTTCTTCATGTTTGTTACCTTGAGACTATGGACAGTTCCAACACTGAACTAATAGATAAATGCTTATAGAAGCAGTTTGCATTTGCACTTCACATTTATCCATCAACAAATGCTGTACTTTTGGAAGCTTTTTTCACTTCAGGTATATCAAAAGGTTTAAGAAGATAAACCTAAAGGTGCTGAAGAATTGGTGTCGCCAGATATTGAAAGGCTTGTTGTACCTTCACACTCGGACCCCACCTGTGATACATCGTGACCTGAAGTGTGACAACATCTTCATTACAGGCACCACTGGCTCTGTAAAGATTGGCGATCTTGGCTTAGCCACTTTGAAGAACAAATCATTTGCCAAAAGTGTTATTGGTAAGTTGACATTGTTTTTACATCATCTAATTTTTGTAGAGGTTGTTTTAGTTGTACAATGAGCTGTGATTGCCATATATATGTGTTTTAAAATGTTCTGATTTAGTTATTTAGCTCAGAACTGAACAGTTCTCATCAACAGTCAAGGTAAGCTTTCTCAGTTAAAGCTCTTTTTATGCACTTGAAGTTACTCTTAACTTGAAATTTATTTTAAAGTTTAACTGTCTTTGTTTTTCTCTTCAGGGCATTATTATGTAAGAGTGGGTTTTATAGAATTCTTTACTCTTACTCATTAAACTTAATTGAAATTATACATTTCTTATTTTGATTGGTTGTATTATATATGTATTAACATAAAGTTTTGTTTTCTTTCATTGAACATTTTACGCTATAAATATTTTACACAACAGTATTTAGGTCATCTAGAAAGGTAAGTGTTAACTGATTATTTGTCTGTGTTTTCCTAACCCATGTCATTCATTTATTTTCAGCATTTCCCATGCTGTGCAGTGAAACATATAGTTTACTTTGTCCCAGTGCTTAACATTTTATGAAGTTTTAAGTGAACCTGTCATTAATGATTCATAGCTTCACAAATTTTCAAGGTAGTAAAATAAGGGGAACTTTTACAGTAAATACCCATTATTCTGTAATATCTATAGCTTTATAATCTCTACAGCTTTCATCATTACCTATGAAAGATTTGTTTGTAAGATTTGTTTTGTAAAAATAAAAAAAAAAGGTTGGAATGTAAGTATGTGAATCAGCCATAAGTGAATGCTTCAGTATAATTCAGTTTCTCTTTCTCAGTAGGTCACATACTTGTGTTATAGGCATGTATTTACACAATACATTGGGGCAATTGAAGTGCTATATGTTTTACTGTATAGCATGTAGCTACACTCCTGAGAACCTTCTAACTAACAATATTTCCTTCATGGTTTCCTATTGCAGTGAGAACAAGAACAAAGACATCCTAGGTCTTATTGTAAATTTAAGGTACTCCGGAATTCATGGCACCAGAAATGTACGAGGAGCACTACGATGAGTCGGTTGATGTGTACGCTTTCGGCATGTGCATGTTGGAAATGGCCACTTCCGAGTATCCATACAAAGAGTGCACCAATGCAGCTCAGATTTACAAAAAAGTTACAAGTGTATGTATTAGGAAATAACTTTCAGAAATATAAGGAAAAATAATTGCTTTGCTTTCATAATAAATGTATTGATCAAATGAAAGATGAGAGGTTAAAATCATTCAGTTGCCTGATTCAGCATAATACAATGAGTCTGTCAAGTCCTTATAGAATAGTTTCAAAGACCTGCTACAGTAGCAAGATTTTAACAGTTGTTAGTTCTATATATTTGGAAAGAGTTTTCCTCAGTATGAATTGCATACTTCTGTTCATTTAGATAGACTAGTTTAAGTTACACTTTGCATATAATTTTTAGAGATATATATAATATATAAATATAATAAGAAATCTGATTGTAAAATCTGTCAATTACAAAACAAAAAGTCCTGAAGTGTATAGCAGAAGAATGTTGTTATGTTTAGTTCAGTGTTACCACTCTAATTCTTTCTTTTTTTTCCAACAGGATAAAATTGCATAAGATGTTCTGTAACATTTATTTTCACTTCCTTTCCGATTAAAACAAAAATAGCATTAAGCTTACTTTCTTACTATACTAAATATTCTAATAAATGCATTATCATATACATGTACGAATGTTTCTGCTTAACCTCGTATATCAATAAATTAAAGTTTTAACTGTAATGAAGAAAAATTAAATTGGATATTGCTTAGTAATTATAAGAGAAGAAATTTTTTTAAATATTCATTATACATACACTTACGTCTGCCATATGTCTGTTTTTCAGGGTGTTTTACCTGAAGCATTTGCAAAGGTAGATAATCCAGAAATTAAGGAGATAATTGAAGGTTGTATACGAAACAAAAAAGGCCAAAGGTATAGACATTGTTTGCATATTTATGATGATATTACCTTGAAGATTCATGTGACATTTGAAATACTGAAAAAGAAGAGGAAAGCCAAAACTGTTTTCGAGTAAAAAGTATAAAATCTGGTTGCAGTGCAATCTTCATATCTCTGTATCTTTCTAATTAGAGTACTTGGTCAGGTCTTTTTATGATGTAAAGCTCACTGAACAACTTGGCAGTGCTGGTTAGGTGTAAGTGTATCTGACTATAATACATATTGTTGGAGGAATTACTTTTCTGCAAGAAAGCTTTCAAACAACAATCTCACACAGCTTGCTGTATTGATGACTGAGTCATAAAGAGGAGACTGCACTGTTGGTATTGATTCTGACAGACATTTTCAAAAGCTTTGTCATAAGTTTAGAACTACTCTCAGGATATTAATGTGTAATGCCAAGTTTTAATTTCTCTAATAGCTTAAGGTTGATGTTAAAAGACTGGTAATGGTACCAGATTCAAAAATACAGTTCTAACTGTCTGTTGTGGTTATGTCTTATTTCTCATTTATTTTGCTGCAGTTTTATCTTTTGTATTTTTTCTCCTCAGAATCATGAGTTTTCAGTTTCACCAAAATGCTGAGCCACTTTTCCCCGCAACAAAAAAGTACTTGGTCCTGCCTCCATACCTGAGCCATGAATGATTTTATTAGTCTTAATCCACTTTTTTCCCCTTTTTTTTTAAACTACACTTGTGGAAAGAAAGACATGCATTGTTCATGTGCTGTACTTAATTTGCTTTAAGTGATACTTGAGACACTTGAGACATTTTCCGTGATTTTATGCACACTTTTCATTGTTGAACTGATATGAAGTCTGACCTTCACAATACTTTTAAATGCTCTATAAACTTTTGTTACTAATATTTTTAAACTGTCACAATACTTGCTTTTTTGTACAGCTTAAATTTCTTTTTGACAAAATATTTAAGGCAGAAATGTTTAGAAGAAAACATGCCATGCTCATGTTGTTGTTGTTCTTTTTGCAGATTTGTAGTTAAAGAGCTGTTACAGAATGATTTCTTCCTTGAAGATACAGGTTTAAAAGTAGAACTTGTAGGCACAGAGGGGGAAGAACAGACTAACACGATACAGCTTAGACTACGGGTAGTGGATCCAAAGTAAGTCTGTGAACAACAGATGAATCAGATACAAATTGGTCAATGTAGCCAAACATCCGATAAATGCCAGTTCACATTTGTTGAAAAGCTCTTTCAGACTTAAAAGACTAAGATTTTTTCTGTGTCTTAGTAGGCATGCCACCAAAGCTAACTCGATGTGCCAATAGCTCCTCTGCCATAAAAGGTGCAATATTGAAGCCTTTTTAATACTGACCTTTTTTCAGATTACCATTAATGACTTAAATGATATCTTTAAAAATTTCTAATGCAGTGTTGAAAATTGCCATGATTGAATTTCTAAGATTCGTTTCGAACAAGATATTAAAGAGAATCTTATTTTCAACAGAGCACTTGTAGTCATCCTCAAAAAATAAAACAAATTAAGGATGATTGAAATATGGAAATGTTACTTGTTTTTTAATGGAAAACTGTTATTGTGTTTACAGGAAGAGGAAAGACAAGCACAAGGAGAATGAAGCCATTCAGTTTGACTTTGATATGGATAGTGATGCCCCAGAAAATGTTGCCCAGGAAATGGTCAGTGCACAGTTCTCCCATTTTTAGTCCTTACCCACATTGTTCATTTTATATATTACTGTATTATGATTTGATGCTTAAGTTTGATATATAGGAGCTAATTCATTTTGATTTGATGTCCAGGTTTTGTCCCATGTTATAATGTCTTTTCTTTGACCCTTTGACAGTAGACCTTGCAAAAGTTGGGTGTAAAAAGTGTTAGTTAAGAATAGTTGTGAAAACAAATTCACACATTCTGAGAAATAAAAAAGAAAAATTATAAGCTGTTGGCACACCATCTCCCGTGGCCAAGTAAACATCCCACTGAAAATACTGGTGGCACAACCTTGGTAGACAAAATAGGCACATTTTTATGTGAGGAGTCTCTAGCATCCCTTATAAGGTAGAGCAGATAATATAGTGCTCACTGAAGGTAAACACTTACACATAACTTGTTCGTACATTACTTATAAGCTGTCAAGCATACAGTAAGGCATCCACATGAGAAAACATATACTTTTTAGGTGAAATCTGGTTTCCTACAAGAGGAAGATGTACGTATTGTAAGCAAGCAGATCAAAGATCGTATTTCACAGGTACACATATATATTTTTTTTCACCATTACACATTGACTGTCTGGTTCCTGTTTATCTTTCTTATCAGTCCTTTTGAAGGTGCAAGTTAACAAAAGATCTATCAGGTGATAAATTTTGCAATTACTTTGTCATAGGATCAATACATATTGAAGAAGTTCTGCAGTTAAATGTTGACTTGCAGCCAAGCAGAAAAGATAATCAAGAACAGAGATACTGAATATTGACTAAATCTAGATGAATTAACACAGAATGCTAGCCTGCAGCTAAAAGCCGTTACATTTATTACTGAGATAAAGTTGTTCACCAATTATTTTGTATCATGATAAAAAGGGAATAACCTTGGAATGTTGTCTGTCTAATTGTAGGTGAAGAGAGAACGAGAGCGCAAGGCAGCGGATAGTCAGTCAAAGAACCCTGAAAGTGAGACAGTAACAGCCAGTTCCAGTGTGAGTGATTCCTCTCAGTCTACTACAGCCTACAACCAACAAGGGGGCCAGCAGGAACAGCCTAGAGATTCTACTCAATCTAGTACATCCAGTATTCAACAACAGCCTCACTCTTCACAACAGTCTTATAGTCAGTCTCAGTCTGGGTATACAGGCGGTCAGCAGCAATTATACAGTCAGCATCAGTCTACTGGACCACAGCAGCCTGTCCAGATGTATAGCCAACATCAGCCTGCTGGACAACAGTCCCAACAACAACAACAACAACAGTCTGTTGGAAACCAGCAACAACCTTCACAAGTCTACAGTCAACAGCCCCCTGCCAGTGGTTCCCAGCAACAAATGGTTTACCAGCAACAGACTGGGGGTTACCAACAGTTTCAGCAACAAGTTTATACCCCACATACCCCACAGGTTGGTCTGTAGTAGACATTACAAGTATAATCAATACAATTATTACCACACTATATAAGATGAAGTATCCCACAAGCTTTTACTGTACATGACATTGCTGTTTCATGGTCATTAATAAAATTTGTTTTATTCATACGTTGTCCAAAAACGAGTAAGCTGTAATGCTGTTCTTTGAGAAACATTGCATTTTAGTATAGTCTCTGAAAAAGACTTGCCTGTCATACCATGCAGTTTTTACCTGCATTCTCTTTTATCATGATTTAGCTGTACTAGGAGCTTAAACTAACATTTTTTCTTTAAAAATCACTATTTGTGTTATTATAGGTAGCTCAACAGCAGGGTGGGTTCACAGGTCAGCAGGCTCCAGGTTTCCAGCAGAACTACCAACAGAGTTCACAAAGCCAGCAACAAGGGGGTCAAGGATACCCAGGTGGGCAGGGACAGCAGACAGGGTTTTCCGCTCATACAAGCCAGGCACCTGGAAAAGATAAAGCAACAGAAGAGACACAGAAACCTACAGGACAGACAGAAGATTCAAAGACTGGTAAAATTGTGCATTCAGATATTTAGCATGCATACACTTTTCTTCAGGGGTTTTTGTTCTAAATTTTCTGATTCATTTGTTTCTTTCTTAAAAATTAGAGGCAGCTAAAATTGTAGGCATACCTAATTGTTTCAAAGTTAAAAACTTATGTTTTATTGCCTTGCTCATTATGCAGAAGCAAATAGTTGGATGCAGATTAGTTTCTGACATTGTTGATGATTTGCTTTAATACAGAAATGCACTGCCTTTCTGTGGGTATAGAGATTTACAGCATTAATCAATTTGTTAGTTGAGAAATGTACTGAGCATGGGAACGTATCCAATAACTGTTACATGCAATATGTGCATCAAGTGTCTGTGTGATGACAAAACAATGATAAGGCTACAACATTTATATTGGGAAGATTAAAGTAGCTAATACATTGCTGGGTCAATGTAGTTTAAATGTAAGTTATGTTGTTTTGTATCAGAGCTGTCAGATGTTGGTCCTGGTCCACAAGCAGCAAAGCAGACAGAACCAGCACAGGTAACAGATAATTCTCTTAACAACTTCTGTCAGTAATTGAAAAATACATCACATCACAAAAAGGCCACCTTTATGGGGTTCAAACTCATACCCACTGGGTCACAAGTTGTCCAAAAAAAAGTCAAGCTGTAGACTACAAGGCAAAAGAATTGATCCCAAGATGCAGTTGTGAGAGGTTTTGATTTATACAAATCAAAGTAGGTGTGCAGGCCACTGTAACAAAATGAATTAAGTAGGTTATGAAATTTTAATAAGATTTAGAACTAAACAGTTGCTGAAAACTGAAACAAGTTTAGACTGAATGAACTTTGATGAGGGGTTAATTTACTGTTACAATAATCAAAGCATCTTTTTGAAATAATGATTAGCAGTTGATATCAGTGGTATGAAAAATGGTTGTATTTTCTTTACTAGACTGGTTTAGCCTCTGGGAGCAGTGCAGCTACTCCTGAAGGTCTACAGCAATCACAGGTATGTTTTATAATCTCACCTGGTAAATATGTTAGCCTGGGGTTTAATTTCCCAAACATCCAACTTGTCTGACCTGATTTTAAAATACCCATATATATTTCATCAAAGATTATTATGTTTTTCCATTTATTGATAATAACTAGTTTACAGAGGACTGTACCCCCTCAAAATGTTACCTAACATTCATGAAAATTAAAATGGTTGCCTGGACAAACTCAAGTATTATATCATCACACTAACTGTTACTTTCTGTTATACAATGGATGAATGTTGATATTGTTGCATCAGTCATGTCATTCTTATTGATAGACATTTCATTATGTAGATTTTACTAGTCATTCTGTTGTTCATCTGCCATTATTAATTTACTGTGTTGTTTACTTGTTTTCT
Organism: Cyclina sinensis; assembly: GCA_012932295.1. Classification (NCBI taxonomy): domain Eukaryota; kingdom Metazoa; phylum Mollusca; class Bivalvia; order Venerida; family Veneridae; genus Cyclina; species Cyclina sinensis. The sequence continues at coordinate 45,680,857 of JAAONU010000013.1, forward strand.
TGATAAATTGAGTTATGGGATATTGAATGTAGTTGTTAGGACTTTGAGTGGTCTTTGATTAATTAATACATACCAATTAATATCAACTGTGCCTGCTTTCTTTCATAAAACAAATCTTTGTTTATGACATCAATAATCTGCTAATTATTGTGGTCTACTACTTCAGCATTCTACTGCAGTTCTAGAAAATAGACACATACTTGGGATGAGTTCTGATAATGTTAACATTATGCATTCCTGTACACATCCAATTACTGATAACAGTGAGAAGGCAACATGATAATTTTGTTTTTTGTTTGTTTTTATTTCAAGAATGATGTTCTCCATTTTCTATATTTCCAATTTTCTTTCATTGTTTTATCAGTGTAACAATATCAGTGGAACAATATTGGATGAAAAAAAATTTACTCGAAGTACTTGTCTGTGTGATTACATTAGCTTTCTTGAAAATGTAGATGTATGCCATTGCTTTGGAACAGAAAGGAAAACCCATAGTAGATGGTTTGACTCTAACCTTTTCTTACTGACATTTTACTCTTGGCACAGTTATTCTTGAGTCCAAGTTTTGGAATGTAGCAACTATGGAGAAACTTTAGAAATTGATAAAGATTGGTTTAAATATAGATCAGCTGAAAACAAATGGGATTGATTGATTGGTTTAAATATAGATCAGCTGAAAACAAATGGGATTGATGGTTTGGTTTAAATATAGATCAGCTGAAAACAAATGGGATTGATTGATTGGTTTAAATATAGATGAGCTGAAAACAAATGGGATTGATTGATTGGTTTAAATATAGATCAGCTGAAAACAAATGGGATTGATGGTTTGGTTTAAATATAGATCAGCTGAAAACAAATGGGATTGATTGATTAGTTTAAATATAGATCAGCTGAAAACAAATGAGATTGATTGATTGGTTTAAATATAGATCAGCTGAAAACAAATGGGATTGATTGATTGGTTTAAATATAGATGAGCTGAAAACAAATGAGATTGATTGATTGGTTTAAATATAGATCAGCTGAAAACATATGGGATTGATGGTTTGGTTTAAATATAGATCAGCTGAAAACAAATGGGATTGATTGATTAGTTTAAATATAGATGAGCTGAAAACAAATGGGATTGATTGATTGGTTTAAATATAGATCAGCTGAAAACAAATGGGATTGATGGTTTGGTTTAAATATAGATCAGCTGAAAACAAATGGGATTGATTGATTGGTTTAAATATAGATGAGCTGAAAACAAATGAGATTGATTGATTGGTTTAAATATAGATCAGCTGAAAACATATGGGATTGATGGTTTGGTTTAAATATAGATCAGCTGAAAACAAATGGGATTGATTGATTAGTTTAAATATAGATGAGCTGAAAACAAATGGGATTGATTGTTTGGTTTAAATATAGATCAGCTGAAAACAAATTGGATTGATGGTTTGGTTTAAATATAGATCAGCTGAAAACAAATGGGATTGATGGTTTGGTTTAAATATAGATCAGCTGAAAACAAATGGGATTGATTGTTTGGTTTAAATATAGATCAGCTGAAAACAAATTGGACTGATTGTTTCTCAATTACTAAACAAGGACTGTCTCAACCAGTAGTAATAAATAGCAAGTGATTGTATCAGATATGATGAAACAGGCATGTTTCATCATATAAAATGATTAAACAATTGTTAATTTACGTTGTTTCTAATTTATCATTTATTGGTATTAATCAAGGATTTCAGTGCTTTCATACTAATTAGAAAAAAGAAAATCAGACTACAAATATGTTTATAGTTTAGGCTGATAAAATATTAAGAGTGTGCCAGAGTATATTTTCTAGAACTGCTTTTAAACATGTTCTTTATGAAATACTTTTCTGGCTGTCTCTGCTTCGAGGAAACTCTAATCATTATATCCATTGACACAGGCTCCGTCTGACATTAAGGCATCCCCGAGCAAAACTAAAAAATTGTCTAGAAGCACCTCAGCACAAAGCAGGTTACACCAGAAGGTCTGTTAGAAACTGAACAAGCATGGTTTTGTTATCAGTTTTAATTTTTTTTGTTCTTGTATTTTTAATCATTTTTGTTAGATTTTCCTCTAGTCACAGTCAAAGTCAAATGAACTGTTTGTGAAGTGTCATTTTGTATCAGTAAGCTGATGTCAGCATGTAACTTGCACTTGGAAAATCAGCTTATACTGCAATTATATTCAAAGTTAGCATACTTTTTTTCAGTAATCAACCAATTCATATCTTTGCTGCACACTTGTGCATAAGATGCATATTCACTGAGAACATATTATAATTCCTTAGAGAGATACACATACTGTTATGTTACACACTATCCTAAGAAAAGATTATGTAGATTCAAGTTTAATCAGTATTCAGTCAAAATAATGCTTCACAGACAGTAGTTGCTAACATTTACCTTACCACCATTTTTGTATGTATAGATTGTTCACCTAGTTATGTCCCTTTATTCACTCCACGATTGTATGTAGATGATAGTTGTCTTCTTTCACTCATGTTCTAACAGAAGGCTTGTCTGTTTATCAACTAGATGTAATACATAGAACTTACTATACAGTGTACTATGATAGTTACAGCAAACAACAAGCTCATGTATCTGCAGTAACTCATGTAGTTTTATAGGTACATGTATATGTAATAATCTAAATATTTTAGTAGTTGGAACAGACAGATACATATGATTGAAACGATCACTGTCAGTGTCCACTGCTCAACCATACTATATGTGTAACATACTCACAATAGAACTCAACCATACTATATGTGTAACATACTCACAATAGAACTCTAGAATTTTCAGAACTGTTGGCCTTAATGGATGCTAAAACATTTGGAAAGAAAGGGTAAAGTTCCCATCATATAAAAATTTTCATTATGCAGAAATCTGTCAGTTCTTAACAAAAAGAAATCATAGTTATATTACTTGATTTTCTATTTGTTCAGCAATTTAATTGGTTCACCTTTTGTCAAAGAGTTTTAATAAATTATCTGGCATAATCCTCAGACATAACATGCACATTTTGATAGAGTAGTCTTCTTACCTTTGTAATAACTTTTTTATGCCCTCAAAGGGAGGCATATAGTTTTTGAACTGTCCTTCCGTCCGTCATTTCATCTGAAAACTTTAACATTGGCCATAACTTCCTTATAAGAAGGTGGATTCACTTCATACTTGGAAACAACACTCCTTCGTACTTGACCTTCCCAGTGACCTTTATTTATTTGACATTGACGCCTGAATGACTGGTCCTCAGCTCAAAGGTCAAAGCACCACTTTGAGGGCATTGTCATCTTACAGTGACAGTTCTTGTTTTCTGTAGCCATTACTTTTCTGCACATTTTCCCTTTCTACAATTCTTGTATGTATTACTCATGGAGACAATAAATATCTTTATATTTCTATGTTTCTAAGCTTAAGCTTCTTAGGGTATGGTAGCATGTTTGCTTCTAAAGAACTACCTGTAAACATTGACTTTGACTTGGCCATTCCACGCTTAAACAGTTTATCACCATAGTGTTCTGAGTCTGTGAAAGCCTTCATTTGAATATAGTGTTCTGAGTATGTGAAAGCCTTCATTTGAATTCTTTGAATAGTATTTAAGTATGTGAAATTAAGAAAAAAAGGGAAAGAAGACATATTTTTATTACATTGTTTGTATGGTTATGTGTATTTGAATAAATGCGGTATACTTTCTTCAGTGACATGTAATTTGGATACAGTTACAATTATCTTATCATAATATGACATTTCATTGTACTGTTATTTGGTTGCAATCAGTATGGACTGGATCTTATGTAGTTAAGATAGGACAATCTAGTTGCTGAGATAGTTGTTTGTATGAATCATTCTTTACATTGCCTAATACACATAAATAATGTACCAACACTGATTCAACCTTGATAATAATAAAAACACACAAAAATGGTGGAATGTTAGAGGATAAAGAAGTCCTCTTCGTCAGAATGTTTTGCTCTGGTAATTAAATACTTCTTGATCTCATATGAAGCACAAATATTAACCTTTGTATACTTCGGTATGTAATTAAATTCATTTTATATTAGTAAATGTATGCCTTTATTTAGCCCTTGAGCCAACTAGACCATTAAAAGTATTGAAATAGTTGAACTTTTGAGACAGTTCATCAAGTCATTGTGTATAAGCAAGATGTCTGAAAGAAAACACATTTACTGTTATAGAATATCACAGGTTTCTGTAATAAAATATTTATACTACATCATGTGATAGTTGTACCAAATTTATTATACTGCCTCAATGGTACACAATTTGTTACTGTCATTTCACTTGTCTGTTCACTTTTATTTAGATTTCCTGAGAGAATGTCGTACAATGCAATAAAAACAGTGTGACATTACTAGGGATTTGTAGAAATGATCTATTGTATGGAAGCCAATAATCTTATGATGAGATACACAAAGACAAGATCAGTTAGAACTAATGCAATCAATATGAAAATCACCCTTGAGGAAAAGGCTGTAACAGACCAGACACCACATGTGCTTTGGCATTGCATCACTACCTTTTATTGCATTTCAGCATTAAATTTGATGACTTGTTGAATGTCAGAAATATTGCTTCAAAACTTTGCTTTCTGCACAGTGAGGATCGTCCATAAATATAATGCTCATTAATTAGACCAGCAAGTGTTTTTCTGGTTACTTGTATGAGCTCATTAACTTACTTTTCAGTTTGTCATTGCCTGTTACATCAGCAGTATTAAGTAACCTTACATCTACCTTGAATGAAAAATTCCATTGTAATCCTCTCTGTAAGAGATCAGTCAAACACACCAGCTTTTTTCATTAACAGCCTTATTTTGCTGCATTACCTAACTAAAGAAATAAAGTTTGCTGACATTAAAAGTGAATTGTTATAGTAAAAATATGTTTTAGTTCAGTAAATAATTTTATTACTGTCATGTTTCTGCTTTGGCAGTATAAAACAAGTATAAAACAAGTAATTTCCACAAAAATATAGGATGGCTGATAGTTTTTGAAAGCAGTAAGTTAAGATTTTAATCCAGCTTATCAAAGAGTTCTTTCTTTTGTTCTTTTTCTTTTTAGTTGAGTCAGACATGTTCACAGCTTCTGAAGACATGTTCATTGAAATATTAGCCGTGAGCAGTTTTGTCATGTTATTAATATGTTAACTGGTAAATGTTTTGACAGGCTGCTGGTCTAGGCCACCTTGATATAGCCTCAGCACAACAGTTACAGGCTGGAGTAGCCATTGGTAGTGCTCCATCTGTGGGAAGTGAACATGGCTCACTTGTCAGTAGTCAGTCTTTCACACAACTAGATGATCCTCCAACAGGCAGGGAAAGGTAATGTTTGCTCTAGTGTTTGTGAAATTCATTCTTCATGAATTCAGTTTTCGTAATCATTTTAACTCTAGTATATCCAACTGCTTTTTAGCTCACCTGAGCTGGCTCAGGGTGAGCTATTAGGATCGATGAATGTCCGTCGTCCGTCGTCTGTCGTCCGTCGTCCGTTCACATTTAGTTCGTTAACACTCTACTGGTCACATTTTTGCTCCAATTGTCACGAAACTTGGTCAGGATGTTTTTCCCAGTAATTACTCGGACGAGTTCGAATATGGGTCATATGGGATCAAAAACTAGGTCAAGGAGCCCAAAAATAGAAAAATCTTGTTAACACTCTAGAGGTAATGTTTTTAGCCCAAATAATCTGGAAATTTGTCATAAAGGTTGCTTCTATGATTTCTAGCTCAAGTTCAAATATGGGTCATCTGGGGTCAAAAACTAGGTCACAGAGCCCAAAAATAGAACATTCTTGTTAACACTCTAGAGGCTACATTTTCAGCCCAAATAATCTGGAAATTTGTCAGAAAGGTTGTTTCCATGATTTCTAGCTCAAGTTCGAATATGGGTCATCTGGGGTCAAAAACTAGGTCACAGAGCCCAAATATGGAAAAACCTTGTTAACACTTAAGAGGTAACATTTTCAGCCCATATATCCTTGTAATATGTCAGAAAGGTTATTTGGATTATTTCTAGCCCATGTTCGAATATGGGTCATCTGGGGTCAAAAACTAGGTCACTGAGACGAAATATGGAAAAACCTTTTTATCACTCTAGAGGTAACATTTTCAGCCAAAATATCCTGGAAATATGTCATAAAGGTTGTTTTGATGATTTCTAGCTCAAGTTTGAATATGGGTCATGTGGGGTCAAAAACTAGGTCACACAGCCCAAATATGGTAAAACCTTGTTAACACTCTAGAGGCTACATTTTTAGCCCAAATTTCCTGAAAAACTGTCAGAAAACTTGTTAAGATGATTTTTAGCTCAAGTTGGAATATAGGTCATGTGGGTTCCAAAACTAGGTCACACAGCCTGTATATGGAAAAAGCTTGTTAACACTCTGGAGGTAACATTTTCAGCCCAAATATCCTGGAAATATGTCAGAAAGGTTGTTTCCATGATTTCTAGCTCAAGTTCGAATATGGGTCATCTGGGGTCAAAAACTAGGTCACACAGCCTGAATATGGAAAAACCTTGTTAACACTCTAGAGGTAACATTTTCAGCCCAAATATCCTGGAAATATGTCAGAAAGGTTGTATCAATGATTTCTAGCCCAATTTCGAATATGGGTCATCTGGGGTCAAAAACTAGGTCACAGAGCTTAAATTTGGAAAAACCTTGTTTACACTCTACAGGTAACATTTTCAGCCCAAATATCCTGGAAATATGTCAGATAGGTTGTTTCGATGATTTCTAGGTCAAGTTCGAATATGGGTCATCTGGGGTCAAAAACTAGATCACACAGCCTGAATATGGAAAAATCTTGTTAACACTCTAGAGGTAACATTTTCAGCCCAAATATCCTGGAAATATGTCAGAAAGGTTGTATCAATGATTTCTAGCCCAATTTCGAATATGGGTCATCTGGGGTCAAAAACTAGGTCACAGAGCTTAAATTTGGAAAAACCTTGTTTACACTCTACAGGTAACATTTTCAGCCCAAATATTCTGGAAATATGTCAGAAAGGTTATTTTGATGGTTTCTAGGTCAAGATCGATTATGGGTCATCTGGGGTAAAAAACTAGGTCACAGAGCCCAAAAATAGAAATATCTTGTTAAGGCTCTAGAGGCTACTGTTTCAGTCCAAATATCCTGGCAGTTTGTCAGAAAGCTTGTTTGGTTGTTCACATTATTAGATAAGAATAAAGGTCACGGAGGCTAAAAATAGATTTATCTACTGTACCTCATAAAGCCTTCATTTATAGACCAATATCTTTGATATTCAGTATATAGGTTCCTTGCATGGACCTCTACCCATGTGTAGGGTTTGAGGTCACTGGGTCGAGGTCAAGGTCACCATAGCTTATAATAGATATTTCTACTTTCTGTCATAGAGCCTTTATTTATTGATTGATATTTTACATATTTGGTTTGAAGGCACTTATATATTTTCAATTAAAAAATGAAATACTGCTTAACAGCAAACCTACAGCCAAAGTACTCAGGTGAGCGATCCAGGGCCATCATGGCCCTCTTGTTTAGCAGTTAAGCTTGGGCAAGTAAGCTTGGGCAGCTCAGCTTTTTTCTAAATATGTTCTGCATAAGTTGTAAATAAAGTTGAAGAGAGTAAGCTTTCGAATCAAATGATATTGCACACACACGACTCGGGTTTAATAGAGGTTTGGAGTTTCTGGATGACTTAAAAGTACTGTGAAATCATTTAAATTCGAGGGCATAAAATTTCGTGGTTTGCCGGCAGAAGGCAATTTCGTGGGGTCATAAATTCGTGGAATTCTATTGCCAGGTAAAAAAAATACGGGGCCGAAAATTCGTTGATTTCAGCATTCGGCAATATCCGGCATTTGTGCTTTGAAATTGTTGACACGTGAAAGTTAACGTTTTTCCTCCTGACCAAACAACCGAAGATTCGTTACTATGGTAATTAACCTATCGATCGGTCTTCTCAATTAACAAGTGTCAAGTGTCAATAATACTTTGTGATATGTTGCGCATCTTTTTCATTGTTAAAATTTAAGGTGTGTAAAAACGGTCTTTATGACTTTTTTAAGCTGTGAAAAACGTCGGCCTTCCGTCTTTGATAATGCAACCTTAATTAGCGCCAATTAACCTTTTTGTTTGCAGCATTGTAATTAGTACAACAAAATACAGTAGTCAATTTACTATACTAAGTAATAAGTTCCAAAGTAATAATAGTTTACTCAATATCAGTAAAAATAAAAATTTCATTCAGGGACCGTATAACTACAAATAGCATCCGCAGTATAGTGCGGTTTGACAGACACGTGACGCTACGTCACTACAATGTCTACTTTCAGTTTGGATGCACTTAGAAAACAAACAAAATACGGGTAAACACCTGCAAAAAAATCATCTATCGGTTTAGTATCCGATTCATACCTATGTTTATCGTTGATTCATTGAATGAAGTACAATTAAGCACACAACTTGTCTACGGACGATGTACCAAATACGAACCACGTCTCACACCTTTTTTTGGTGCTGCTGACTGATTGGGCATACTTAAAATTATCTTTGGCACAATTTGTTTGTCGGGACTTGATTTCGTGGGTTACCTGAACCACGAAATCCACGAAAATTAATCCCCCACGAATATTTATGATTTCACAGTAGTATAAAAGCAGTTTTCTGGTTTTCAGTGAAAGTGAGAGTACTATAGGTCGTGGAGAGGACATGAAGAGGAGGAAAACTCGAACAAAACGTCGCAAGACTGTAGACAGGTCGCCTTGTCTTACAGTTCTTAGTTTTGAAGATGACGAGGTGGAATGCTTACTTGAGCTCCCCAACAGGAATGCTGTCACTTTCAAGTTCGATCTTGAGGGAGATAAACCAGATGAAATCTCAGAAAGTCTGGTAAGTAAATTAGTTTCTGTTTTATTTGTCATAATAAGATTCTGTGTAACTTACCATGTAAGTTTGACAAGAAAATTTGTTGTGAATTTTTAGCTCACCTGTGCACGTAGTGCACAAGGTGTGGTATTGTGATCAGTCAATGTCCGTCGTCGGTGCGTGCGTGCGTAAACTTTTGTTTTAAAGAACATCTCCTCCTAAACCACTGGGCCAATTTCAACAAAACTTCACAGAAATGTTCCTTGCATGAAGCTCTACCAAAATAGTTCAAAGAATTTGATTCCATGCAGAACTCTGGTTGCCATGGCAACCAAAAGGAAAATCTTTAAAAATCTTCTTGTCTAAAACCATAAGGCCTAAGGCTTTGATATTTGGTATGTAGCATCACCTAGTGGTCCTCTACCAAGATTGTTCAAATTATGGCCCTTGGGTCAAAAACGGCCCCGCCCCAGGGGTTGCCCATTTTACATAGAGTTATATAGGGAAAATCTTAAAAAATCTTCTTGTCAGAATCTGTCGGGCCTAGAGTTTTGATATTTTTCATGTATCATTGGGTAGAGGTCCTCTACAAAGATTGTTCAAATTATGCTCCTGGGTTCAAAATTCGCCCCGCCCCAGGGGTTTGTTGTTTTGTCTATATGTTTATAGTAAAATCTTAAAAAATCTTTTTCTCTAGAAAAATAAGGCTTAGAGCTTAACTTTTTGGCATGTAGCATTACCTTGTGGACCTCTACCAAGGTTGTTCAAATCATGACCCCTGGGGTCAAATTTGCCTCACCCCGGGGCTTATCAGTTTTACACAGAAATATATAGTAGAATCTTCAAAAATCTTCTGAACCATAAGGCATAGAGCTTAGATTTTTTGCATGTAACATTACTTTGTGGACCTCTACCAAAGTTGGTCAAATTATGGCCCTGGGGTCAAAATTGGCCCACCCCAGAGGTCAGGGGTTTTCCTTATATGTACATAGCAAAAACTTCAAAAATCTTCTTGTCTGAAACCGCAAAAGTTAGGGCTAAGATATTTTGCATGATACATTGTCTACTTGACCTCTACTGAGATTGTTCAAATTATGGCCCTGGGGTAAAAAATTGCCCCACCTTGGGGGTCATTTGATCTTACATAGATTAAATAGGATCTCTTTGGTTCTTTTTAAGCTACAACTATGAAACTTGCGATATTCAGAAAACTTTTGATGCAGATTTTATTTTTGACCTTGAGCTTGACCTAATGACCTACTTGTTCGTTTTTCAAGCTGCAGCTTTGAAACTTGAGATATTAAGATAACTTTGGATGCAGATTTTATCTTTGACATTGGTTGACCTTGATTTTGCCCTACTGACCTGCTTTACTGGTTTTGCATTTAGGTATTTTATCTTTGACCTTGGCTGACCTTGACCTTGAGCTGCTGACTTACTTTACTCTTGAACCAAAAAACATAGAGTTAAATCTAGATTTTGCAGTTGTAAGCAGGTGAGCGATATAGGGCCATCATGGCCCTCTTGTTTAGGAATTGAAATGAGGAGGAGGAGATTAAAACGGGCAATATCTTTTCTATTTTGTTAAATTTTTTTTGAAGTATGTAATGAAGAAACAACTCTTCCTGTCAGAAATGAACAGTTTGTCAATGTGAAACACTCCTTACGAGTTTTTTACCTTTTGAAAATATTTTTGAAATGAAAGTACATGGATAGATAATAGCTCAGTTACTTCTACATGATCATGTGACTTAGACATGCTCTCAATCCAGCCTCATTGTAAACAAACATGAAGGACTTAACAAATTCTTCATTATCAACATTCAAGTGGGTTGAAACTTATTATGAAACTTGTAGGATCGTTAGGGATTTTTTATTCAGTTCTGTTCCTTTCCTTGTTTTTATCTCCTATACAAGCATTTTGATCTTGGGCTAATTGAGTCGACAATGACACAAATTGTTTTGAGAGTCCTTCACCGTTACACACATGAGCAGGAGTATAAGAAATAGAAACTGGAAATACACAGAGTTAAAATAGTGTTTTTTAATGATACTGCAAAAAATAAGTTAATTTCGGCAGCAAATATTAGAAAAGGGACGTTTTATCAACATTGAGGTAACTGTCGGGTTCATTCCAGATTAAAGGAACCAATTTCTATCTAATATATTTGGACATACATGTACTGTCACTTTAACATGTGAAACTGCTCCTACAGATAGGAATTTATGTTGTAAATTGGATGAAGTATCTCGGCTTTTAACGCCATTATCAGTTAATTGTTTAAAGTGTTTTCATATTCATACATGTATATGTGCTTAGCTGTCATTGAAAATACAATGCATGTAAGGAGAAGAACAAAAGCTCTACCCTGCTCACTAGATTTGTAAGTCACAGTAATCTTGTCAAAATCAGTTAATTAGAAAAGTATAAACAATGGAATGTAGAGATAATACTTGTGGTTTCCATTATCCTTTGATTAGCAGCTGTCAGTTCAGATTTCTTCTTTCAGGTTGAACATGACTTGTTGCACACAGTACAGTCTCGACCAGTGGTAAAACTGCTAGAGAAGGCTATATCTCTGGTGAAGGAAGATCCAGCATCTGCTATGGCTTGCACACTTTCAATGGTTGAAACACCAACTTCAAGTCCTACACAACAGAGAAAACCAATCAGTTTACTCACTGATGTGGGCAAAGATGCAGCTAAGGTTTCTGTTTTTTCTTGTCATGATTTGACAGTTGTCAATAAATGTTAAAATCCTAACCCTTACTCAGCTAAATTATTATATCTTCCCCCCACCCCATTATAGTGGGAGGGAAACATTTTGATTTTGTTCAGGCCGTCTGGATGGATGTATATGTGTCATAAAGTTTGTCAGCACAACTCCTCCAACATGCTTGATTGGATTTTGATGAGACCTTACAGAAGTGTTCAGTACCAAGTGTAGTTATGCATATTATCAAGATTTTCCACTTGACTGATTTTTGCAAGAGTTATGGGACTTTATATACAATTTTAATTTTATCTTTCGTCAGTTCAACTTCTCCTACATTTATCTTCAGATGTTTATGAAATGTAACAGAAATGTTAAGTACCTAGTGTAGTCATGCATATTATCACGACTTTCCACTTGACCGAATTTTGCAGGAGTTACGGGACTATAATAGATTTAGATTTTTGTCTTGTCAGCACAACTCCTCCTACATGCATCATCAGATTTTGATGAAACCTTACAGAAATGTTTGGTACTTAGTGTAGTTGTGAATATTGTTGCAATTTTCCACTTGTCTGATTTTTGTAGGAGTTATGGGACTTCCTAGATTTTATTTTTACTTTTTGTCAGTGCAGCTTCTCCTACTTTCTTCATCAAATTTTAATGAAACCTTATAAAAAATGTTCAGTACCATATGTAGTTGTGCATATTGACATGATTGTCGGCTTAACTGAATTTTGCAGAAGTTGGGGAGGGGGGAGACATACGTTTTGCTGGGAAACAACATTTAGTTCAATTGGAAATGTCTGTCTAGTTGGCCAGACTCATCATTTGCGGTGGGGGCCGGGGCACAGGTATTAATTTAAAAACTGAGCAGCAAACATTGGAGACAATGATCAGACTGGTTGAGGTGCAGACTGGTCATGTCTGCACTGGTAGCAAAGATTAAAACAATTACTGACAGCAAAGACTAATTAGTAGAGAGTCAGTTCTGCAAACATTTATAGGAAAAAAGGTCAGTTTTAAAAGCAAAGTAGAAAAACAGCACAATTATTTTTGAAAATTTTACTGCACTAAAAAAATGTAAAAAAAACAACCAGAGATGCAGGATGTAATGATAAGAAAAAGAAAATAATCATTATATCAGAAAATAACATAATATTTTTACATGAGGTATGTTTTCAAAAATAAATGTATGAATTTTACATATATTTTTAAAAGTAGGTATTATTAAAACAGTTCTTCTGAATGATAGCTAGTTAAATATATTGACTTATCTATATATACTGCTAATCTTTATTTCAGAAGTTGCAATATGACAGTGATGCTTCAGACAAAATGACATCAGATACTGGAGTAGAAGATCTGGAACCAAAAATAGCAATTAAGACTCGTCACTCAAGTGGAGAGAGTAACCAAGAGCCAGCCAGAGTTGTTGAGAGTAAAAGACGTAGCTTTATTGTTAGTCGTGTTGTAGAGCATAATGTGATAACCGATAAGATACAGGAAGATGAAACAGAAGGATCTGCTAATCTAGAATCAACTCAGTCTCCTGACAACCCACTGAATAGCACTGTACCATCTGGCAGTAACACAGTCAATATACCTGTCCAACAGTCGGATTATGATTCATCTGTCGTATCAGATTCAGACAGATCTGTGAAATCATTAGGAAAAGCTAAAGTCCCAGTTAATATAAATGATTTAAGTGACAAGTTAACAAAGCTAACTGGTGGCAGTGTAGGTGGAAGTGCTGTTCATCTTGATTTCACTGCATTAGGAAATGTTCAGTCTTTGTCCCATTCTGTAGACAGTCACAGTCCAGTGCCATCAGAAGATGGTGTGTCATCTCAGCAACAGCTACAGCAGCAACAGCCAGTACCACAGTCCAGTGTAGAGGTGCCAGCACAGGATCAGACAGCACAGAAACAAACTCAGCAGTCACAGACAGGTGAGAAGCCCCAGCAATTACCACAGCAGGCTTCAATACAACAACAGGCTTCAATACAACAACAGCCAGCAGCTGCACCTAGCTCACAACAAGCTCAGCAGGGAGGTGGTCAGCCACAGCAACCTTCAGTGCCACATCCTGGAAGCCAGCAGAGTTCAATTGGCCCAGTCCATGGGCATGTTCACCCACCAATCCCAAACATGCCTTATTCTGCACAACAACAGCCCCAGGCACAGCAGCAGGGGCATGTTCCCACACAAGGGTCACAAGATATACCAAATCCAGCAATGCCAGCGGGAGTTTATCCACCAGGGATGCAGTATGTTCCAGTAATGCAGCCATTTGGGTATCCACATCAGCATGGTCCAGGAATGTTACAGATGTACTCGGATCCCACACACTATATGAACCTCCAGTTCAGTAACTTCCCAAACCAGATGGTTCCCTATGTCATGATCAATGTACAACAGCAACACCAAATAGCTCCAATGTTGGTACCAGCTAACATGGTAATGTCAAATCAGATGGCGTATTTCAATCAACAGTCTAGTACACACCCACAGCACATGCACCAGGACAGTCACGGAGGAGAGTCACGGACAACCTCACCACCTGGAAGCCCTCCACAGTCTCGTAAACAGCATATTATATCAGATACTCAGAGTGAACCGGGCATTCCTTTATCTGAAGTACAGTCTCCAGTTGCACCGAGAGGTAACTATAGTCTTGCCAGTCTGGAACAAGATTTAATCAAGAAACTTCATGGTGGTGCAAGAAAAGATATTCCTATAGCTTCTAGTGGAGTTCAATTGAATGAAGGCTTTACTCAAGGTTCATCAGATTTAAGATTACATGAAGATAAGCCAGCCTGGACTCAGTCCTCTGAAAGTCTCCATAGTACTTTTAGTGAAATTGCTGATCAAGGTCATTCAAAGGTTGATGAAGTTGTTGGTATTGATGATCATAGGGATCTCACTGCTGTAGACAAACCAGAAGCTAAAGAAGAAAAACCTGAGACTCCTCATGACAAGATAGTAACAAAGAAACTTAGGTTTCAAGTTAGTCGTGTTGAAGATGATCCTTTAAAAGAGATTGATAATGATAATACAGAAAGTCTAGAAATAGATAAGATAGAAAGCAGTCAAACAGATGAACAACGGGACTTGAGCAAACCAATTAGTGATACAGAAACAACGAATAAAGGTGATGACAAACCAAAAACTGCTAAACTAGGTAGATTTTCTGTGTCTAAAGTAACTGATAAAGCAGTGTCAAACATTGAGCCTGATGCAGATGATAGTTTGGAAAACAAAAACGTTGATGAATATGATGGAAGTTTTGGTGATATCAAGTCTTCTGAGGTTACAAAACATGCTGGCGAAGATTCGAATCAAGTGTCAGCCGACTACACATCTGTAAGTAAATTGCATGATTTACCTTATCGTAAAAAGAGTATGTCCTTTTTTGAGGGAAATGATTCTCCAGTGTTGTCTAATAACACCTGTGATAGCTTTTACAACACCCATATGGACAGATTCCAGATCTTCAGTCGCCGGCGTACAAAGTCCCTTAGTTCTTTACCTCTTCAAACTCGTCTCTCATTAAGCAGTCAGTCAATATCGAGGCAGACACAGTGCACCCAGTACGGCGATGGTGAGACTCCGTCACCATCTCCCTCATCTGCAGAAGTGGATCATGGCTTTCCAAATGTAGTATTTGATCTGTTGTCTAGTAGAGATGACGGGGACTCTAGTGGCTCCGAAAGCAAAGATGGTCGAGAGTCAGGCATTGACTCAGAACCTAGAGAACCTATCATTCGTCGCCCACCCTTACGTAGGCAGAGTAGAAAGGTAAGTGACAGAAACCGTGCATGATCTAACCAAGTAGTTTAAAGCTTCTAACCGTACCAGCATGGCAGCTTGTATATCAGGTGCACGGATGTATCTGTCAGCAGGTATTCATACGAAATCGTCCTGGAAAGGTATTTATTACATGTTATTCCACTGGTGGTGGTCAGCTGTAGCTAGAAAGGTAAATTGCTGATGAAGAGGACTGTGTTTATAGTCTGTTAGGCTTTGTTGAAATAAATTTGATACTAAAATTAGGCTTACACGCTATCAGCAGGTTGTCAACAAGTTCCCTGCTTACCAGCCACACATTTGATTATGTACTTTCGCTACTACATACTTGAAATATATAAAACAGTATTTGGTTCTGAAATACTGAACAAAATTCTAAACTAAAATGCATAAAAATATTATATAATAGTAAGAGGAAAATATTAATTTGCTGAACTAGTTCTATGAATGTGTTGTGCTTCTCAACATTTCAGTTTATTTTTTGTTTGAAATATGTAAAACATTTTTGCATGAATCGTTTCTGTTCATATAAACAAACTTAGGAGATATTTAAGACTAACAGAAACGTAAGCATTTGGTTGTCTCCCCTTTTATGTACATGTATACACAGTTTCTGTGCTTAAAACCATCCTGATCCTTCCACTACAGTCAGAAATCAAGTATTGAACTGAAAGAAATATGAACCTTATTACATGTACACTTCTTGTTGACATCCCTGTTAAACTGAATGCAAAGCTTCTCAAGCTTGGCAAGTATTTCAGATTTTGCAAGCCCAGCTAACTATATATTTACAGTCCTTTGCTTACAGCTGTATGTTAATAGTTAAAGTATAGCATGTACTAGAATTATTAGTGAGTAAAATAAGATGTTAAGATGGTTAAAACAGTGTTCAAAGTTGGAATGCAGTCTTCACAGGTAATTTTGTCTCTCTGCTTTCCTCTTAAAAAGAAAAGAAAAAAGCCTTACAATTTAACAGGTTATACTGTAGCATTTATAGTCACAAGTGATTACCAAACACCTGATCTATGCTGTAAAGTGAAAAAAGCACAGCTTATAGGCACATATAATAACTGGCATGTAGTGATATAAAGTAGTATTAGTTAACATATGTGTAAAAGTGAAAAGACTTTGAAATTTTCTTCCAGTTTATAAGAATTATACTATAACAGAGAACTATACATAAACAGTATTTGGTGATTGTTATATATATATATATATATGCAGATTTTCATATTTCTGATTCAGTATGTTTTTCATTATTGTCTTCTAGCATGTGTTAATCATTTGTTTTGAGAAGGTGTAATTTCTAGGACACTGCCATATTGTTGTCTTGGCCAGTCAGTGCAGTTTTTTCATCATTTTTAGTCGCATCAATATTTTGTCAACTAGTTGCTTCAGTTATGTTATTTAAAACTTACTAAATAGAAAAAATGTTAAGTAAACAACATTCTTTCACAACTAACTGGAACTGAAGACCTTCATATATTTTAGTCAAACTGTGACTGTACATTTCATAGTTTACACAATCCTCAGAAGACTCTTGTTAAAGATTTGAATTTTGTAAGGAATTGCCTTAAAATCTGCATTTGTACTATTAATCTTATCTCAAGGTTACTGTACTATATCTTATCCTGTTGTTGTTTTTTGGTACTAATTAAGTCAGCAGTTTACATATCCAAGTCCTGGTGTGCTGTTAAAGGTGTTGAGTCCTTTTTGACCTTTTGAGAGCTTTCCCCTACTACCTGCCAACAGTCAAATAAGAATAATTAGTTACATCAATTCAGGAAAGTTGGATTAGCCCAACTCTTCTCAAGATTTTATTCCATCTTTTTTATTTCTCTTTTTTGTTCATTCCATTGAGAAATTAGTGACTTTAGTAAGTAACATGTTAATATGGTTTTTAAAAAAATCAGTTGTTATACATTTTGTCTACAATGAAGTAACTTCACTGGTATAAAAATCCTACTTTGGTTCAGAAGCCTGAAGTGTACCTAATTACTGAAGTTTTATGTTAAAAGTTGCCTTGTGAAATATGTTGGGTTGATAAAGTTCATTGTTACTATGAAGAATGATTACAACCTTGGCCACTGTGTTTTCTTTGTTTTACTCACAACAGGTTACTGTGTATACATTGTTTCTTCTACTTGATATTTTTAGGAGAGTGATAGCCAGCAACAAGAACTGTTGAAATTGTCACAGGACTCTGAGTACAAAGAAATACTGATCAGGTAAGTTAGGTCATAATTGAGACATTTTAGAACATCTCTTTCCCAGAGGATTAACCACTGTCTTTAAAGAAAGCAGTCTTAGTGTAAAAGAGTCATACATCTATCTAATGAATTGAGAACAGGTGGAGCATGTATTTACTTTTCTAGCTAAATCATGGATACTCTACAAGACAAAACTAGCTCTTAAAGTAGAAATATCTGTGTAACATGTTTTGACTTGCCTCATACGTTTTCAGGTTATGGTATGTTTGACTATTTTCTGTATTAAAATACAGTTAGCTTGAAATAGTCAATCTATAAGATGTGTATCCTTATTATTCCAGACAATCAAAGGAAAGGGAGAGCCTTCAGAAACGACACCAGATGGAGATAGAAGACTTTCTCCATGAGAAGGGTTACAATATTCCAACTTCGCCTCTTATAACTACAGCAACAGGCAGTCTGTCCACTGCACCAATACTTAGCCCTTTAAACATGAACAGTATTCCCAATCCACCGCCTCTACCAGCATCACTTATGTCAATTCCTGTGACAGACAATTTCCCAATATTCTCTATGGCTCAGAGACAACCACATCCTTCCAAAGGTTCAACAGGATCATTTAATGAAGAACTGTTCAAATATGTACAGGACTTTACAGCACGTCACCAAGGAGCTTTCAGTGGGAACATGACACCTGTTGCAAAGTCTGATATAGCTAGTCATAAATCGCAAACCACTTCTACAGAGACTGCAGATCACCGAAGCAGTAGTCCTAGAATGTCGTATACAACTGTTGACAGTTGTCAGAATTCTGGTCTGGAAAGTCCTAAAATTGATGCTCAAGAATCTAAAACCCCAACATCATCATTACAAGAAAATATGATTCCCAATGCACAGTTCTCTATCATCCCTGCTAACCAAGTTTATAATCTGCAGTTTCCGGGAACAAATATTTCTCCTTTTGTTTCAATGCCCTCTCCGTATTCTGGACCCCAGTTTGTAGAAGCAGGTCTTCTACCAGTAACAAACACGTACACACCATTGGCACCAGTAACGACAAATGCTCAGGATGGTACGATGTTAAAAACTGTTTCCAGTAGCTCTACTAATACTACAATATCCCAGTCATAGTGATATCTTCAGATGAACGTATATATAGCACTACAGGTCTTTCATGCTAGGATATCTAGTAATTACAAGTATTCAGAAAGTAGACATAGATGCAACAAAATGCAAATGAAGTTAATAAGGGTGGTAAATGATGTAAGAAGATATGGGAGTAGGTGTTAAATGTGAATTAGTGTGAGTGATTGGTTTAAAGAGATTAGACTAAGCATGGTGCTCTGCTTCATTGAAAAATATGCTGTGTCTAACAATAGAAGTGTCTTTCCAGGATTAAATCCCGACACAGAGTACTATTTTTCAAATGAACCAAACTGAACAAAGTCTGCATTTTTAGTGTAAATCTGTCTGTGTCTTCGCTGAGAAGTGACAAAACATGGACAGCTACAAATGTGTCAGTGATTTTTTTTCACTGTATGATGTGATCAAATGGTTCTATGTATGGGAGTAGAAAAAAACATGTACAGTTGATTTATCTAAAATATTTCATCAAGTGTGATATATAATTTAATTGCTTGATTGATTGTCCCAACTTGTGCCATTTGCAAAAGTTAGAGTTCTCTTTATAATATAAGTTACAAATCTGCTTCTATACCAAGCAGTCAGAAACGTGAAAGCACCAAGATTTTTCTTTTACCAGCATTAAGGATCTTTTCTATGTTAAATAAAAAACGAAGTATAAACTTTGATAGAAACATGTTTTGAAATATCAGATTGAACATTTTCCTTCAATTTTTTGTTCAGACACTTAAAAAGCACAAAGCTAAGTTTGAAATATTGCAGCATACACTGTTGTATTGTGAGTGACAGACAGCTAGACTGTATTATCAAAGCATTGAAAAAGGTCTGTGCTTCTAATGTCTTTGAATGGTGAGGAAAAATTGAGTCACAGTAATAAGATGTTTCATAATCATTTGAATACAAGATGTTAAATTTTATAATTTCAAAAATGGTTTGCACAAAGAATGCATTTTTTGAAGTGACCACTATTTATTAATTGTGGTAAGTAAAAATTCATCATCAGGTTCAGTTGGTATTCAAGTGTTTTTTATCTGTATTGTGTACTGATAACTTGTAATGCAACCATTTACTGTTTAGACATGGGGATGATATAGCTAGTTGTTCAAAATATGCCTTGGTTCAGGTTTATCCTGTACTGACGAGCTGAGTAATCTGCATGGATGGAAGCTGGTAAATAACTGGATTGAACTTGTGTGTTATATTAAGTCTTAATATTTGTTGAACATTTCATGAAAGTATGTTTATGTAAATAATTGAATAATAATGAAATCAGCATTGAAACTTGAACAATTGAAAGACTAGTTATATATATATATATTGTATTACACTGGTTTTTCTTTTTTTATCTCCTTTTTTTAAACTTTGATATATGAAAAAAGTGCTAATAGAAACTTACTTTATTAAACTTACTTTGAAATTTTGGAGATTTAAATATTCTGTCTATATTTTTTGTTAAGTTGGCATTTCATTCTTGAAATCAGAAATACAATTATACAATGGTGAAGTGTTATTATAAAGAAAATACATGTAGCTTTATATTTAGGTGGTCAGACAGAAGGCAATTGTTTATATAAGTGTATATTGCTTTTTTTTCCAAACCACATGTAATTTATATGTTAAATTTTCACTATTCTCAAAAACCTGTTGGTGAATCTTGGTACAGCACTGTGCTTGGTGAAGTTTGGTACAGTACTGTGCTTGGTACAACACTGAGCTGACAAAGCTTGGTAGAAATGTGAGCTTGGTGAAGCATGGTACAGCACTGCATCATGAAGCTTGATACAACAATGCCTGGTGAAGCTTGGTACAGCACTGTGCTTGGTGAAGCATGGTACAACAATGCCTCATGAAGCTTGGTACAGCCCTGTGCTTGGTGAAGCATGGTACAACAATGCCTCATGAAGCTTGGTACAGCACTGTGCTTGGTGAAGCATGGTACAACAATGCCTCATGAAGCTCTGTACAGCACTGTGCTTATTTTTTGTGTTTGTGCTTTCAGTTTATACCACAGTCATTTAACCATGTTCTACTGTTAAACTATTTTCATATTGCACTCCGACTCATTTTAGAAATTTGGTAACATTGAAAAGTGTATAAGTCAATTTGAAAAACTTACAGGGCAAGGTGTAATACTTGGAATTAGTCATAAGCTTAACTAC
This sequence comes from Cyclina sinensis, assembly GCA_012932295.1. Classification (NCBI taxonomy): domain Eukaryota; kingdom Metazoa; phylum Mollusca; class Bivalvia; order Venerida; family Veneridae; genus Cyclina; species Cyclina sinensis. The sequence goes on from JAAONU010000013.1 coordinate 45,701,796, forward strand.
ATTCTGAATCTGATATTTTATCTAACTGTTTTGTATTTCTGTTATCTTTATTGAGCACCTGCTACAAACATGTTTAGGGCTGTATAAAATGTATTATTCTGCAAATGGTGCTTTCTCTGAAAGCTCATCTCAGCATAAACCAATAATTTTTGTCCACTTTGCTGAGTGAGATTTTATATTTCTGGTGTATGCAAGACAGTAGTGACTATGTTATCGTAAAGAATGACTGACTAAAGACAAAATGCATGTACTGTAAATGAAATGTGGTAAATGTCTAAATTTATTATTAATTGTCAAGTTAATTGCTCAAAATTTTCTTTTCTTTTGTGAAATTACCTCTTTGTGTGCAATATATGAATACGACTGGCTAAAGTAACTGGAATGATTTGTCCATATTTTATGATACAGACTAAACTTATCTTCAGCATTACAAGATTTAAAAATAAGCTAAGTGTCTCTCTAGTCTTAACTGATAGGTGGTCTGTCTGTCTTCGTATTTACTTGAAGTTTTGGTGTCTGTAAAGGCTTCTTACATTCAAGGTTATTTTTTCTTACTTCAAAATACATGAAGATAATACAGCATTCTAAACTAGTTATATAGTACTATATACATGTAAAGGCTTGATTATCTAAAACTAGTACATTTTCTCTTGCAAACACAGTAAAAAACCAAATCAGCCTGAGAACCCAGGTGTGTCTTATTCATGTTCTCATCTTACAAATTAAACATGTTTGGTAATAACATCTTTTTGTTCCCATCTACAGAGTGTAGTACCCAGATCAAGTTTGGTAATAACATCTTTATGTTCCCATCTACAGAGTGTAGTACCCAGATCAAGTTTGGTAATAACATCTTTTTGTTCCCATCTACAGAATGTAGTACCCAAATCAAGTTTGGTAATAACATCTTTTTGTTCCCATCTACAGAGTGTAGTACCCAGATCAAGTTTGGTAATAACATCTTTTTGTTCCCATCTACAGAATGTAGTACCCAAATCAAGTTTGCAAGTAATAGTATTACACTTCAACATAGTTTTTCTATTTATTTGTGGATTGCGTGCACCTTTTGTTTTATATATTTTCATAATATTGAAATGTTATAGAAGTCAAACAAATGGAGTCTGTGCAATGTTATTGTATGCCACCAAAGATACTGTGATGATAGTTCTTTGTTTTGCCTTAGTCATACTGCTTAAATATGTGTGCCAGACATTCAAGTATAAATGCATAATTGAGAAAAAAAAAGCATAATTGAAAAGTCTCTTGTAGCAGTTGTCAGCAGTTACCTTTGTTATGTTACATGTTATTTTCATGAATTAAGACTTGTGTCAGATTCATAGATTGCACAGAGAATTGGAGAAGTCTGGCTTCCTTAAACTCCAAAATGATGTCACCAGAAAAATGATTAAAGAATCCACAACTTTTTGATATTTTTTTAATCATTTTATAAGCAATTAATAGATATTCATATTTAATTTTGATGAAACAGAAAAAGAAAGAAAAAACCTTTGCCAGAAAATGCAATCTGAAATGAAAATGTACAGTGTACATTTTTTTATAGTTTGGTACACATTTTGTTTTTAGCTCACCTGGCACAAAGTGCCAGGTTGAGCTTTAAGTATGCTATTTTGTTCGTCCATCGTCAGTTCACATTTTGAGGCTACAATTTTAATTTGATCTTGATGAAACTTATCAGAATGTTAGCTTCAGTAAAATTGCAGACAAGTTTGAAACTTGGTAACGTGGTCAAAAACTAGGTCACTGGATTAGATCATTCTAAAATCTATTTTTCACTGTAGAAACCATATTTGATCAGATCTCCCTGAAATTTGGCTTGATTATTCATCTCAAGAAGTCCTTCGAGAAGTACAAAATCTGGGTCTTGCGGGGTCGCAGACTTGGTCACTGGGTAAAATCATAGGAAAACGAATGATAAATTAGTCAGACTGTTTGCTGGCTAATTCAAAAGTAGGTCATAGAAAAGTCTTTTTAATATTCTTCAGGTCATTTTTGTAACACAATCTTAATAATAAGTGGTCAAACTGTTTGTTTTTAGCAAAAGCTTGCCGGCAATGTATTCTTTTAAACCTCATACCACACATTTCAGGTGAGCAACCCAGGGCCACTTGGCCCTCTTGTTTAGAAAGTTAACACTGGCAGGTTATGATGTCTTTAACCCTGATACATCTTAGCGGAAGCTGACTGTACTGTTTTATAAATGAACCAGGTCAAAGGTCAAGTTTATTCTTGATGCCATGATCCAGGACAAACAGCTTGAATAATGGGTACATAAAACATTGACTTACATACAGGCATCATACTACATCAGTTTCTTTGTCATCCTGAAAGCAAACTCATTCATAGGTCATTAATTCATGTGAATGATATTTTTTTTTTTACTTGCTTGGTCATTCCACAAATATTTTCCAAGGTCTATACAGTAGACGACATTGAATTTGTTCTGTTAACTGAATGCTTCAGATAGGATATCACATTGTAGAACTATGATGAGCTTGTTTAGTGTCACACTGTATATTAAGTGTATTCTCTGTTAAGAATATGCTTGCAAATTAGAGCAAAGGGCTTGTTTTTAGAAAGAACTGTTTTTGTACATAGTTTTTCTGAAGCTTTGAACCTCTGTCAAATGTACAAGGCAGTGTCATAGATAATCATAAATTGGAGACCAGCTTCACATGTCTTTTAACATCACTGGAATGGTACATCATTCCTGTACACATGATTTAGAGATTTTGCAGACTATGCCATGGTATCATACAGCGCCCAGGAACGGTGACAACCAGGGGCAGCAAACAGCTACACTCATAACTAAATGGTTAGGTATTGAGAATAAAGCATGTGGCTTCAGTAATTGCAGAGTTACAGTCCTTTATCAAAATGTGACATATAGGGCATGGTCTCTCTCATTTCAGCTTTGGCACTGGTGTTCAGTTTGCTCCTAGATTTATCACTAAGAAATTTGGAATTATTTAACAATTCTGCATGGATAAGCTTGTCTTCAAGGAACATTTTTGCATTTTAGGAATGATGCCATGCAGTATGGACCCAGTCCCTCATGAATAATTCATACTTCTTCCACAGTAAACTGTTGGTAATGAAAATTAGTACACTAGACAAAATTCACCCAGATCCATAAATAATAAATAATAAAACATTATGTAAAGTTTCTTAACTTGCTTTCTGTCAAGCAAATTCATACAATAGGGAATTACAACTTTAACATATATAAAGAATTTTATGGAACTTAAGATATTCCTGTCTTGTCAGTGTTAGGAATTTCCAAAGGGATGACTGTTTTGTTTCAGATCTGTATTGAATTTTGTTTTATGTTTTGTTGCTATTGTGATACTTTGCGATATGAGATTGACATTTTGAACTTGTAGCTGTGTGTATTCTACTAAATACCACTATTTCTTCAGTCTGTATGTGGTCCACAGGACTACTGAAACTTAAAAAAAAAACGAGCATACTTTTAAATAAAAGGAGTGCTACAAGATGAATAATTTGTTGTTTTTGAATACAGTGTGAACATAATTTATCCTACTGAATAGTTATATAATGACTTGCTAACTTGAACATATCCATGTCCAAAATTACCAAGACACATGGCAGTCATGATAAATGGTGAAATGTTCAGAAATTCTGTAATTTACAAATAACTTGTACTCCTTGTAGTACTTCTTATTGAAACTGCATATGTATCTTCCAGTATTTTAACTAATTTTTTACCGAGTCTATTGAAAAAGGATTCTTACCAAATACCAACATCCCTTATCAGTTTTTAGCTTACCTCGGCACAACGGCCTGTTTTTGTGATCACCGAGTGTTGATAGTTCAAGATTTACTTCAAGTGACATGTCCTAAACTATTTTGTTAAGAGTTGGTGAACTGGAGGGATGCTTCTTATAGGTAGCTCAGAATTCTATTGCATGCAGAGCAAGAGTTGTAATGGAACTATATTGAAAATGCTTCCATGAAGCATTGCCTAGTGGACTTAGGTTGTTTAAACTTTGCACCTGGAGTCATTGATTATTGGCTCTACATATTTAATCAGACGCTTTGCATACACTTGTACATACAAACTTCAAAAAATCTTCTTGTGAGACTGTAAGACTGAGACTTCTAATGTTGGTATCTAGCATGGTCTTGTGAACTAGTAAGATTGTTGGAGTCATTATTGGCTCAACCACAGGGGTCTTATATTTAGGGTGTCCTGTCTGAAACCACAAAGCCCAGAGTGATCTTAAAATCTCCATGAAAGCATTATTTGGGAAACTTTTGCCAAGATTGCTCAAATTTTGCCCCTGCAGTCATTATTGATTCCACCACAGGGGTCTTATATTTTGTATAGACACAGCTCGTCAGAAACTTCTGAAATTTGGAATGGATCCGGGTCTTGACCTTTCTTTTAATTTTAATAATAAATCCATAACATTACAGTGGATGCTTCTTCAGATGAGAGATTTAGGGCCTTCATTGCACCCCCAACCCCTGTTTACCAAAACATGTGGCAAACCCACTAACCAAGTCCAGAAATATACTACTCAAAATTTGATAGGGATCACTTGTAAGAATGTGTATATTTACTACATAAGGTTGAAAGGTTACATTTTTTGTTGTGATCATACGACAACAGTTTGGTACCAAAAAATGAGTAAGTCTGTAAACCGTTGAAGCATGACAGAGGCTTAGCCCGGGGAGAGGCACAATAGGATAACACAGACAGGAGATGAAATGGAACTTTTTGGAAAAATCAAGTCTATGGCCTGAATTTTGCTTTAATATCGCGTGTGGTGTCCGTTTGCTTGGATTACTGCTCTGCACCGCCTTCTCATGCTGTTAATGAGTCTCCAGATGCTTTGTTTTGGGAGTCAAGCCCACCCGTCCAGAAGGGCCTGCTGTAGCCCAGGGACCGTGGTCGGCTGGACTGGGCGAGCAGATATTGCAGTCTGCAGCATGTCCCAGGCGTGCTCTATTGGATTGAGGTCTGGAGACCTTGCTGGCCAGTCCATTCTCTTTATGGCTGCTGCCTCCGGGTACTCGTCGGTGACCCTTGCCCTGTGAGGCCGGGCGTTGTCGTCCATTAAAATGAACTCAGGCCCTAGCACCAGCGTACGGACGAACGTACACATCTAAGATCTCATTGATGTATCGCACAGCCGTCAATGTGCCCTTTTGAACAATGTGCAGGTCCGTTCTTCCCTGCATGATAATGCCCGCCCACACCATGACCCAGCCCCCGCCATGACGGTCATGGATAGCAACACATACGGGTGCCAAACGCTCATTGCCGGATCTCCATACCCGCACTCGCCTATCAGTGAAGTCCACACAAATCTAGACTCGTCAGTGAACAGTACTGGGATCCAGTGATGCAGCGTCCACCTGGCGTGATCGCGGGCCTATTGAAGACGTGCCTGGATGTGGTTTCGCGCCATTTGGATTCGGATTGCTGGCCTTCTAGCCCTCATGCCAGCTGTATGAAGACGGTTCCTGATGGTTTGAGTGGAAAGTCTTACACCAGTGGCATTCTGGAAGTCATTTTGGAGGGCAGTAGCGGTAACAAATCGCTGACGTCACGCTTGAACGACAATAAACCGGTCCTCACGCTGAGTTGTGGACCTCTGACGCCCTCCGCCATGCCTATGCGTGACATGACCGTAAGTTTGAAACCGTCGCCACATCCTGGCAACGGTGCTCTGGGACACCCCAAGGACACCTGCCACGTGCCGTTGGGAACACCCAGCCTCAAGCATCCCTACCCCCTATTCATCTCCTCATCGTCAATACGCCGTCTTTGTCGTAGATTTGCCATGACCAGTGCTAGGTTCGATATAAACGTTACCATGCACAAGCGAAGTCTGAATAAAACGGATGTGTACATGAAGGTACATGCCCGCGCTGCACCACTTTTCCAGGGTTATCGCTTTTCCCGTGCATCTCGAGCCATGTACAGGTAAACAATCAAAATCTGCTGGACAGGTCGGCTTTGCCATATGAATAAACTACATGTATGAGAAAAAAATCAGTTATCTTGAGGTTATCATTAAAAAGATATTTAAGAAATAAAGAGTGATCCCTATCAAATTTTGAGTAGTATATGTGTGATCAAAGTTTAGTCATTAAAGCTTCTATAAGAAGGCAAGTCATGTCAAGGTTTCAGATGGTGAAGAACGTTCTTGAAGAATCATTCGTGAAAAAAAGTACCTTGGAGTTAAGTCATATGGGTGTAGTATTATGTTCACCTTTGAGGAAGAGGAAGCATATTGTTTTGATAATATCGGACTACATTGTTTCTGATCAATTACTAGAGGAGACTTCAGATTTGGTAGGTAGGTGGACCATCTCATGTAGATGAAGTCTTTAGTTTTCAGTTTGAGGTCGAAGACAAAAAATTGTATAATGCCACAAGTATAAAGTCTGTTAAAATCCCTTGTGATTCTATGTAAAGCCAAGAGACCCCTCCCTTCCCTGGGAAAGGGCCACTGGACAATATTCAATGAAGAGAATATTCCAAAATAAGCCTGTATTTAGCACGAAACCTTATGTCACAATGGAACAGATTTTGTATCAAAAAGCCGTAACACTCATTAGGCTGACAATGCACTATGAACACCCCGTCAGGTTATATAAAATTAGGGTGCTTCTGCAGAAATGTGTTCTGGTGATTTCTGGTACACCGTTTGTCGATAGTACTGTCTAAAATATTCATTTTAGGTATAAAAAACAACATTGTGTTAGTGGAAACAAATGCAATTCAGCATTTTATACAAAGGCACAACTTGACAAAATGGTTCGATCAAGCCAATAACGGAGTAAGTTTCTGTGTATACACAATTGTTCAATGGTATTAAAAGCATGCACTTCCTAAGAAAATTGGACTAACGTCACAAATAAGACAAACCTCTTTGGGACTATTTTAGACCATTAATCGCCGTTTGCTCGAATTCAGACCTGCCAAATTACGCAAAACATGCAAATGTGTTCTGTACGAAATAAACTTACCAAGTGCGAAGCAGCTTTAAACCCTATTGTAAGTATGGTATATTGTATGGTGCTGGAACACAGGTCTGGGTGCACGGGATCACGTACTTGCAGGTTTTCACTGACGAGGGCTACAAGTCACTTCAATGATTCAGTGTAAAAATTACTATATCTACTTATGAAATAAAAAGGAGATACAACAGTTTGTACCGACCCGTTGATTTTTTTTCTTTTTTTTTCACTTCTTTGGAATGTCTGAAAATGTAACGTCATGTCAAACACAATGCAGCCTGAAACGTCATTAGGAACTAGAAATAGTAGCCAAATGATCACAAAGTCCTGCAAGACCTGGGAGTCTTACACTTGGCCTGGCGCTCTGTACTAGTGTGGCTGGGTGTCCTGGATGCGACCGATCAGACTTAAGCACTCCCTCACTGATAAGTTAATCATGACTTAAAGTAGACCCATTCCAAAGCTTCTGGTGGTTAATCAAACGCTGCTCCATGTGCTGGCAGTGATGAATTCGAGCCTTTCGAAGTAATGCATGCAAGCTACATACCCACTGAAAGGTACAAGATTGTGAGTTTTAGCCATTTAGAAGCCGGTAAGTATTAAATTACTCTTATGTTCATTTTCAACAGTGTTTGGTTGCACGCCAGTCTTACATAGTAAACCAATCAAAACATGTATTAAATATGCGTGTACACAAATATATCTTAAGTTAAATGGGTTAAAAGTCTCATCAGAGATTAGATCTCTGTGTTAGAAGAAAACAAAAGAAGGTACCTATTTTATACAATTAACAAAACAAAAGAATTTGTTTGTCGTTAAGCGGTCTTTTGTTTTACGTTACATTGCGTAGACACTTTTCACACCCTAGACACTGCTACACAGTATTCGTTTATTAAATGGTCTCAACATCGAAAAAATACCCATCAGGCAGGTTTAATTATTGCGATAAGAACACGCCAGTTGAGAACTTCTAAAGCATTACAATCTACAGGTATATAACATTTAGTTTACAAATGCGTATAAAATAACTCATTTATCCAGAATCTAAGAAAATGTTTTATCTTTATCAAAATAGATTCATTCTAAGAGCGCACGATTTGTCTTTTTAATATCGGGACATGAAAGTTCTGCTCATTAAGGCAAGTCAAAAAGTGGTCTGAATCGCAAAATCTTACACTGTTTTTTTTTTCGAAATGCTAATTTCCGCATGAGTTTGAAATAATTAAAGTGGGTCTTTGTTGTATTACGCGTGAATTTTATATATACCGTCTTTCTGTCAGTCTGTCGTTTTATTTCTTGTACTTATTGGTACTTAATGTTGACCTCAGAATACTTTTTGTCATGTTGCTGAGGAAAATTGTACAGACAGCAGGCCTGGACCCAGAACCTGGGTATTCAAGGAGAGGGAAAGGGGTGGGGGCACACCTTGGTATAAATATTGGATTTAACATTACTACGACACTTTTAACATTAAAGGATTATCTTAAGAGCATTTCCTAGTCAGCTAGGGAGGCAAGTGTCCCCCACCCACATACACACCTCTTGATCCGTGTCCGGACACAGAAATAACGTCTTCGAGCAGTGTGTTCACTACAACCTGACACCCATATGTTATCTAAATGTATGTTTATTTTCTCAATGATTACAATGAACCGTCCCAACAGTAAATAACGCGTACATGGGTCATCTGTGATTTGTGCAACAAGTCTGTCATAGTTATGAGAATAATTAAATTCTAATTTAACAAATCGTCAAGACTAACATTCACGTCTCATGAGCTGGAAATTAATCAAAATTGATATCATTTTATTAGCATAGGTGTGAAAGATAGCCAAGTGAATAAAACTATGTTTCATGATTCTAATACAGGCGGAACAATGTTGGATCGGATGAATTTGTAAGTCATGTTTTCTGTATTTTTATATAACTGGTAAAGAAATGTTGGAAATTTAAAGATTTAGCTTACATGGAATCACATCAAAGCACATATACTGTATTTTATGTCTCATTCTCCCGGACCTTTCAGCAGGAGGTCTTTCCGCCAAGCTTTCGCCTACCTTGTATTCTACATAAAGCAAAGAAATTTTTTTAATATATTATCACTGTTTTTGGTGATGACATTTTTCCAGGTAGACAGATAATATCTTGACAGAAACTGAGTTATTAGACACAAGAAAGAAGATAAGAAAACAACCATGGCATTGTCATCTATGTCCTACTTTGCAGATATGGACAGGTTTGGCATCTTACTGTGACTGAACTAACCAGTGTTAACCAGAACTAAAATACTTTCTGCGTTTTTTATGTTTCAAGCGTCTTATTTGCCTGCATTTACGTCCTATGGTTAACAAAATAATATATGTGTATATTTCTAATCCTTTTGCTATGGTGACTGACTTTAACCATTTCTGTATGTGCGATTTCTACGCCATCGGATGCCATTTGTTATTGTTATTTTACTAGTATCATAAAGGATTTTCACCACATAAATACGCTTTCTACACTATAAGATCACAGCTGTAGCTATAAAACAAAACAGGATCACAACATCTGCTATCGTTTACAACCATAACACCAGATTCAAGAATCTCAAATTAGACCAATGACAAAATAGGATGACGTAACATTCTCAACACGACAACTTAGCATTCTCTGATTAACTTCTAAAGTGCAAAAGTTGTTCACCTGCTACAACCAGTTTAACAGAAGCTATTGCACATTGCTATATTCATCTACCAATCAGTATGCAATCGCGTTCGTGCAATGTACACTGTCCAGTACAAACTGTACAACGTCATTAGCAGACAAAGACAAAGAGTTGATGTTGAATGTTGCTACCAGAAGTACAGCGCAATAAGCTGACGTCAGTGGCTCGCACACATCGACCAGCATACAAAAAACTGACTCCAGTCGCTCACACACATCGACCAACAAAAATAAACTGACTCCAGTCGCTCACACACATCGACCAGCATACAATTAACTGACTCCAGTCGTTCACACACATCGACCAACATACAATAAACTGACCCCAGTCGCTCACACACATCGACCAACATACAATAAACTGACTCCAGTCGCTCACACACATCGACAAGCATACAATACACTGACTCCAGTTGCTCGCACAGATCGAAAAGCATACAATAAACTGACTCCATTGGCTCGCACACATCGAACAGCATACAATAAACTGACTCCAGTCGCTCACACACATCGACCAACACACAATATACTGACTCAAGTCGCTCTCACACATCGAACAGCATACAATACACTGACTCCAGTCGCTCACACAGATCGAACAGCATACAATACACTGACTCCAGTCGCTCACACAGATCGAACAGCATACAATAAACTGACTCCAGTGGCTCGCACACATCGAACAGCATACAATAAACTGACTCCAGTCGCTCACACACATCGACCAAACCACAATAAACTGACTCCAGTCGCTCTCACACATCGACCAACATACAATAAACTGACTCCAGTCGCTCTCACACATCGACCAACACACAATAAACTGACTCCGGTCGCTCGCACACATCGACCAACACACAATAAACTGACTCCAGTCGCTCACACACATCGACCAGCACACAATAAACTGACTCCAGTCGCTCACACACATCACTCCAGTCGCTCGCACACATCGATCAGCATACAATAAACTGACTCCAGTCGCTCTCACACATCGAACAGCATACAATACACTGACTCCAGTCGCTCTCACACATCGACCAACACACAATAAACTGACTCCAGTCGCTCGCACGCATCGACCAGCATACAATAAACTGACTCCAGTCGCTCTCACACATCGACCAACACACAATAAACTGACTCCAGTCGCTCGCACACATCGACCAGCATACAATAAACTGACTCCATGCGCTCGCACACATCGAACAGCATACAATAAACCGACTCCAGTGGCTCACACACATCGACCAAACCATAATTAACTGACTCCAGTCGCTCGCACATATCGAACAGCATACAATAAACTGACTCCAGTCGCTCTCACACCTCGACCAACACACAATAAACTGACTCCAGTGGCTCGCACACATCGAACAGCTTACAATACACTGACACCAGTCACTCACACATCGACCAGCATACAATACACTGACTCCAGTGGCTCGCAAACATCGAACAGCATACAATAAACTGACTCCAGTCGCTCGCACACATCGAACAGCATACAATACACTGACTGCAGTCGCTCGCACACATCGAACAGCATACAATACACTGACTCCAGTCGCTCACACATCGACCAGCATACAATAAACTGACTCCAGTCGCTCGCATAGATCGACCAGCATACAATACATTGACTCCAATCGCTCACACATCGACCAGCATACAATAAACTGACTCCAGTGGCTCGCACAAATCGAACAGCATACAATACACTGACTCCAGTCGCTCACACAGATCGAACAGCATACAATACACTGACTCCAGTCGCTCACACAGATCGAACAGCATACAATAAACTGACTCCAGTGGCTCGCACACATCGAACAGCATACAATAAACTGACTCCAGTCGCTCACACACATCGACCAAACCACAATAAACTGACTCCAGTCGCTCTCACACATCGACCAACATACAATAAACTGATTCCAGTCGCTCTCACACATCGACCAACACACAATAAACTGACTCCGGTCGCTCGCACACATCGACCAACACACAATAAACTGACTCCAGTCGCTCACACACATCGACCAGCACACAATAAACTGACTCCAGTCGCTCACACACATCACTCCAGTCGCTCGCACACATCGATCAGCATACAATAAACTGACTCCAGTCGCTCTCACACATCGAACAGCATACAATACACTGACTCCAGTCGCTCTCACACATCGACCAACACACAATAAACTGACTCCAGTCGCTCGCACGCATCGACCAGCATACAATAAACTGACTCCAGTCGCTCTCACACATCGACCAACACACAATAAACTGACTCCAGTCGCTCGCACACATCGACCAGCATACAATAAACTGACTCCATGCGCTCGCACACATCGAACAGCATACAATAAACCGACTCCAGTGGCTCACACACATTGACCAAACCATAATTAACTGACTCCAGTCGCTCGCACATATCGAACAGCATACAATAAACTGACTCCAGTCGCTCTCACACCTCGACCAACACACAATAAACTGACTCCAGTGGCTCGCACACATCGAACAGCATACAATACACTGACACCAGTCACTCACACATCGACCAGCATACAATACACTGACTCCAGTTGCTCGCAAACATCGAACAGCATACAATAAACTGACTCCAGTCGCTCGCACACATCGAACAGCATACAATACACTGACTGCAGTCGCTCGCACACATCGAACAGCATACAATACACTGACTCCAGTCGCTCACACATCGACCAGCATACAATAAACTGTCTCCAGTCGCTCGCATAGATCGACCAGCATACAATACATTGACTCCAATCGCTCACACATCGACCAGCATACAATAAACTGACTCCAGTGGCTCGCACAAATCGAACAGCATACAATACACTGACTCCAGTCGCTCACACATCGACCAGCAAACAATAAACTGACTCCAGTCGCTCGCACAGATCGATCAGCATACAAAACACTGACTCCAATCGCTAACACATCGACCAGCATACAATAAACTGACTCCAGTCGCTCTCACACATCGAACAGCATACAATAAACTGACTCCAGTCGCTCACACATCGACCAGCATACAATAAACTGACTCCAGTGGCTCGCACAAATCGAACAGCAAACAATACACTGACTCCAGTCGCTCACACATCGACCAGCATACAATAGACTGACTCCAGTGGCTCGCACACATCGACCAGCATACAATAAACTGACTCCAGTGGCTCTCACACATCGACCAGCATACAATAAACTGACTCCATGGCTCACACACATCGAACAGCATACAATACACTGACTACAGTCGCTCACACATCGACCAGCATACAATAAACTGACTCCAGTCGCTCACACACATCGACCAACATACAATAAACTGACTCCAGTCACTCGAAAACCATACATATAAAAAAATATATATTTGTATTTAACATATTAAGACCAGATGCATTTGTAACTAATCACTTTGGGTGTTTTTTAACGGAGCATGATTTAACAATTAAGGAAACACTTTTGTAAACCGGAAAGTAACCAGTGTAATTTTGGTTACTCAGAGTTACTTCCAAGAGCAACTGTCACTTAATATTCTTTAAAGAAATTAAATGAATTCTAAGGCGATAGTGCCCTATTTAAATCCAAAAACAACGGCGTGATATAAATACTGATCAGTGACTGTTCTAGGATCCTTCTGTTTGTACAGTACCTTTGTTTCAAATAGAAAAAGATACTTCTTTTCCAAGATTATAACACAGAGTTTTTTCAACATTTATGTTCTTGTGGTTCTTGTACGCTAAAAATAATGACAGAAAGGTATGAATGTTAATGACGTCATCTGACCCTATTTTTTCCAGACTACGATCGTGGTCCAGACACAGTAACTACCAGACACCGAAAAGTATGAGAGATGTTTGGGTAAATATCATTCTATTCATCCTCATGGAACCATGTTCTTGATTTTCTTAAGGCGTTTTGTATCACGTGTTTGTATTCTTCGATCTGAATTCATATAATGACTTTAACGTTAGTGGGAAAAGTAACAGGCCACAACATTATAGAAGACAACAAACTTGTTGACCAGTTGTTTCACGTGCTGCATATATCTTTACTTGTCATTTTCTGTATATTGTCGCTATTTCGTCAAATGAAGATAAAGACGCGCTGGTTCTTTACGTTATTTTCATTTTAAGTTTGTGCTTGATTGTATAAACTACAACTTGACTGCAGCCTTTATTTCTGAGGTTAGAATTTTAAATCTCCTGTTCTTTGGTACATTGTAGAGAACTTCATACCAGAACAGTTTTAATGGAAAGAAACTGGGATTTCAGCCAGACAGAATAATTGTTGGTAAGTATGAATTGTATTGTACTGTATTGTTTTTGTTTTGTATTGTAATATTCGCACGAGTTCTTTAGGCGGAGTAATATGCTAGTAGTATGACGCAACTTCAGAAGGAAAACGCGCATATACCTCAGTGCATAGCATATAAATTGGGTGTATTTTGCTGTTTTATTTTTTAATTATTAGCCACCAACATAATGCGCGAAATTACAAGCCATGTTTTTTTGTCACGTGAATTTTATGAAGGAGAAACACGACTTCAGCGTGCAACATAAATATAAGCCGTGTGGTACACACCTCTGATACCTAATTCATTACATACCCAATTATTACCATAATTTGACTCCTCGAGATGACATGAACTAATGGGGGATGCAATAAGTATACATTACATAGAGCTAGTTCTTCAAAAAATATAGTTTCCGATCCGATCTCAACTATCACACAGTGTAGTGAAAGAAAGACAGGACATTTAGGTTCGTGAATCGTCGAATTTATTTATATACCGTGGTGTGAGTGCGAGGAAGTGCTTTTCCATAACACTTCGAACTTTTTCACCTTCGTCCCTCGATATGTAAAGAGGGGCTGTTTTATTTATTTTCTGTTTTCCAGATTACTTCAGTGGAGATCGGCGTGTTATGCACAGCCAAATGAGCAGACACCAACAGAGTTTAAAGACGTCATTGAATGAACGCGCACGTGAGGGCTTCCGGTACTGGGTCCTTGACAAATCGAAACCGTCACAGTGTAAGTATAGGCACAAGTAAGTACTCTTTCCTAGCCAAGAACATGTCGTGCATAAATGTAACAACGTCTGCTGCCTTACTGTGTTTCGTCTGCTAACCTCTAATGTAAGTAAAACATTTGTTACTAAATCAAATCTTTTGTTGCTAATATAGGCTATGCAGTTTGGAAAAAAGAAAGAAAATTATGATTGTTTTTTGAAACACTCTGACAAGTTGTCGCGTGTTTGAACTAATATTTATAATATCTAATTGTTTGGGTGATTTTTTACCTCAATATAATACTAGTAGATAAATAAATATGAATAAATATTTCTTTAAAAATTTTGGACGGAAGTAGTCTGAACTTCTTTAAAATTCCCATTGTATGATATGAAAAAAAATCCCATTAATGTTTAGAAATATAGAACTGTATTAATGAAACGTTGGATAACCTCACATTGCGCATACAGTGTAAAGTTTTAATCAGTTAAAAAAATCTTTTCGATCCTTAATATTATTATCTGCTTCTTTATTATATAGTCCTGTAACATATAAAAACCATTTCTTCATTAAGGTCTGATTCAATCACTTTTCAGTTGGAAAATATGGGACCGGGGCATACAAAACTGTACTTGGGCTTGGTAACGCGCCAAGAACGTAGACCAGAAGAAGCACTAGAATTGTCGTCTGCCAGAAGATATACATTGTTGTCTGCATAATAAACTTAAATCAAAACGATGAAAAACTTGAAAGAGATGTTTGCTAAAAATAAAGACTGACAGAATCTTTGGACACTGTCTTCTGCATCAAACTCTGAGAGAAAGGACCATCTCAGACTGTCGTCTGCATTTCTAACAAAAAATTGGCATCTTTTTACACAGGTCATCTTTACACGTTAATTAAACACAATCATCTGCATATACGGTTTTGGAAATGTTATTGAAAAAATCTTTTATAAGGTACATGTATTTTCACCTTACCTTGCTTAGTAATAAATGTTAGAGAAGGCAAGCATTGGGTATGTTAGTAATGTGGATATGTTAATTAATTTGTTAACTGTTTAGTAGGGAATGACTGATTTTAATTTCAATGGCAACGGTAACAAAAATGTCAAATATTATCATGTCGGATTCTTGACGTCCATATGACGTAACGTCTGTTTTTGATTCTTTCCTAATAATTTATCTCTACTTGACTTGGCATGTGAATTGTGAGTATATTAGTATATAATTCCTGTTGTCATAGAAAAGAAATACATGTTTCTTTATTTTTATATTAACTATTCAGCTTCCATAATTTCACCACAAACATTTCCTTCATAAACCTTGACGTAGAAGAACCTTTTTATTTTCTTTTTTTTTCTTTTCAACTGAAGGTAGATAAAATATCTCGACAATAACAGATGTATCATTTGTTTTCACTGCCATTGAATGTGGCAATTTTTTATTTGAAACCTTTCAAAGTTACTTCTTTGAAAATTTAAAATCATTCAATTATTTAAAAATGTTCTGTTTCATTTCATAACGATAAGTATCCAAAATTAGTATTAAAAGTGATTAGTTTAAAATTAGTATTAGTATGATAGTTTAGATGATAATTTTTAACAAATTAAGTAAGATTAGTATTTGAGCTCTATCAGTAGTTTAATTAGAGATGATAATACCATTATCATGCTAGGCATATTTGTTAGTGTCCCCATACATGTATACATGATTTTATTTTACTTTTTATCATCTGTAAATGTCTCGCCAGTATTGTTTTAAAGTTCATCATAGTTTGTCCTCCTTTTGACTGAAAACAAATGTGTAAAAGTTGTGAGTGAATATTAAGGCGCGAATAAGAAAAACTCTATTGAAACATTCAAATAACGAAATAAAAGACTCTCATTATCTATATATTATGTGTTATGGTTCCCTTTCAGAAAATACAGAGGTATAAAAAAGATAAGATTTAATAGTATCAACACTCTAGTACAAACTGTAATTCTTGATTAGACAGAACAGTCGAGTGATTCGAAGTTATTTCAAGGTTTTGAGTCTTGGAAAACAACGCAGCTCCTTACCAAATCCAGGGTGGCAATACGTGCCAACTTCTGTTTTTATATTTATATTTCAGCCATAACTTATGGAAGATTTAGCTTAAGCCAGGTATAGCAAATAACTGCAGAAATTATTTGCATTACTTTAACATCCGAGTTGTGTGGTTTTACAGTTAGTGAATTCCCACCTGAAGTGTCTGGTTTTTTGGTTGATACAGCTGGTTTCTTGGTTGATGACGTCACATGTTTTATACTTGGAAATTTTGAATTGATCTTGGAAAAGGTCGACCCCCATGCTGAGTTTTTCTTGTAAAATGCTGGTGGCTTTCCTATAGGTGACGGAACATCGTGAAATGTATGTCCTGTATAGTCCTTAGTATCCCAAATAAATTTCCAGTCACCGGGAGGCAAATACACTTTCATAGTGGAAACGTTTGCCTGAATAACCGGGGCAACAAGCAAGTCAGAGCCCAGCATGTACTGATACGTCACATTTTTTGAAATGTCATCAACCGGGAATTCCATAAAAAGAGGGCGCTGCACAGGCGTTCCAAACAAAGCGTTCTGCTGCACACACTCCCTCGTATAGTTGGATATATGCACAAATATTTGAGCCAGTCGACCAAAGCATTGCTCCAAATAATCGGTACTGTAAAACTGTACATTAGCTTGAGGCTGGTTACCTAAACAATAAAAATGTCTTCAAGTATGTGAAAATGCCCGACTATATCGAGAAACTCTCACATGATTTTTGTCCTTACTGTAACTTGATCTACTTGTCGATCTTATATAGTTTATAATTACATTTTTAATAATGACAAGCAGAAGGTTTTGTTGTTGTTGTTGTTTTCTTAAAGGCCATCCACGTAAGAGCTTTGCAGCCTTTTCTTTTTTCCATTTATAAATATAAGTAAACGTATGATTTCGATGAAAGTTAAGCATAAAATACATAGACAAAATAATTGAATTCTAACGAATACAGTCAACCTTAAACTGATAATTTGAGACATGGTAAATAAAACCTGTTTAACAAGCGTTCTGTTTAAGTAGCGAAAACAAGCGGCCATCGTCCTATTAATGACGACCAAATTAATTCAAAAGAAGACCAATTTACCTTCATGACTCCTAAACATCGGTGTAAATATGGCTGCCTCTGCAGATCTGAGAAGAAGCTCCTCTGTCCTAACCAATGCTTTCCCTAACGCCTTAAACTGGGCAGCAGTTGTGTATCCGCCAATGTCGAAATGGGTTATTCCTATCCCCGACATGCCTAGATTCAATGCCGCTGGAATTGTAGAGGGTAGTCCGTCACCATAGCTGAAGTCTACGTTCTGGTCGCCGGCCCACATAAGAGTGGTGTATTTCCCTGATCCTGGAATTTAGAAAGAGGTCAACATGCCTAGAAAAGAAGAGAAGAATATCTCGTCTCAGAATAAACAGAAATGTCATCAGAGTAATCTTATAAACATGGGCCTATCAGTTACAATCGTTATCGATTGTAGTATCAAGTTGAAATTGAACAGAAATCAATACTCGACAAAAAACAAACATTTAAAAAATGAAAAATAGATGCAAAATATACGATCTGAAACGGAATCGAAAGCAGTGAGTAAACAGTTTTGAAGGAAACGACAACAGACCAGAACGTTGTCGCAGACATCGACTGAAAGGACCTCTCTGAATTTCTTTCTAAAAATCGCCCTTGAAGTAATGTAAACATTATCAGAACTGCATGTAGTTTCAATATATTCTACCTCAAGAGCGAACCACATTTGCCAGATTCCTTTTTACCCCTGAGGTAACTCTAACGGAAAATACCGAAGACGATTGTCCTGCACGATTATTTGTTAACAATGATATTTTATAATATACAACCTGCTGACCCAGCTCTCATCCAAAACACCACGTCACCGGTAACATTACGTTCATCAATGGCCATTCGGTTAACTTCGGCCCATAACTTTGGCCACTGATTATGCAGCTCTCGTCCTGATTGGTTGCTATAGAAGAATGCGCCATCTGCAGGTAAGTATTCACCAAAATCTGCCATCCATCCACTTATACCAAGGTCAATCATATTTTTCTGTATGACACCTTATAGAATAAAGAAAATTGTTAAAATCAGTCCAGTTGAAACACGTTTACGTTTCATATCACAGTGTGAGTCCACGTGGTACTAATCTGCTTCTTTAATATTTGAAAGCGCCAAGAAATCTATAGAAAATAGGAGTATACAGACATGTTACTTATGTAGCAGTTCTCTGACTGATGACGTCAGATGGAACAATGTCTTGTTATCATTGTACACAATTTCTTTTTAATATTTTAATGATCATTTAGTTACACATTTTCATACGTTTATGCTTTCTAACACCATTGAATGTTAGGTCAATGCCATCTGATTTAAACAACATTCACACAAAACATGTACAGTTACAAAAAATTATGACAAAACATAAGATGTAGATGGACGAAATACCTTTGTACCAGTCTTTGGCCGCGGGGTTCGTAAAATCAACTGTTCCACAATCAAATTCTCCAAAATCGGTTAAGTATGGAAGGCCGGTACTGTTCTTTATAAAGTATCCTTTTCTGGCTGCCTCCTTAAACAAGTCTCCTTTTGCATTCAAGTTAGGGTTGATATAAGCAAGTACTCGCGTACCATTTGCTTTCAAACCTTGGATGACTTTGTCAAGATCTGAAAAGTAAAACAGGACAAAAAATGTGTTCAATGTATCAGTTCTGTAGACAATTACATTGTTGGTAGGATCTGACCTCTTCTGCTGTTGTCCTTAAAAAGCTGTCAACTTTTCTCACATAATTTAGTTGGCAGATGATTTCCACCTTAAATATGAACTTCAGTTACAGATTGTACATTTTATCCCAAAATTTTTTTTGGTTAAAATACAAACTTCGAATTGGGGCCAACCAGTGAATTGTTTTCTTTTAAAAATGTCAAAATCAATATCAGCTGTATTCTGCAGTATGTTTAACTTGCTCCCCATAATACCAGAGCTTCAGCCTTATACAATCTTATTCAATCTTATTGTACTTGGGTAGTATTTCTTGTTCCATTTCCAGTCCCAGAACAGCCGGGAACCAAATGAGGTTTTCAGCACGCCGGCCCAGTCCTGGATCCACAAACCACTGACTGGAACATTATTTTTCACAGCTCTGTGATAACGTTGTAACATCTGCAACCAATAATAACAGATCAAATGATGAAAAAGAAAACTTCTTGTTGAATTTCTGACTAGTAAAGTCTTTGAATTGTAGAGTCTGTCTATTTACTTTCTATTTTCTTTCTTTTAGCACAGAGGCTCTAAATTGTATTTTTCAATCAATAAAGAGTCCAAAACTGTATATCTTGCTTCTTTTCTGTGTTTTTATAAGAATATACGAATCGGGTTCGGGGTTTCAGCCTTTTTATTGATACATGGATACGATTTTAGGATTCTGTGCTTATGTTTGTTTTTCCTTCCATCCTTTCAGACAATTTTTAGAACTGTCTGCTAAAATTATAATAACATTGTGTTTTCAATCTATTTCGTTTTTATAACAATTTTCATTATGTTACTAGGCACCACTTTATTGCAAAAGGATCAATCATTTCCCTTAAAATTAAACTGATAAAAAGTTAGCTCCAGAAGGCTAACTGATGACATTCAAGTAATTCATGTGGTAATACGACAACTAAACGATAAAGTATGAATAACGTACCACATCTGTCCCACCCTGCACTCCAAGTATGGCACCGGTATAAATCCAGTCTGGTAATTCTGGCTGATTGCCAAGGTACTTTGCCAACGATGACGCGAGATCTTTTGTGTTATTCCCGGTCTTGAAGTAGAAGCTTTTCACGGGCCCATTCACGTAAATTTCATGAAAGTTACGTGGTTGCAAGTTGACTTCTGCATAATTATACCCGCCATAATGGCAGTAGAAATTTCGGCTGCTCATGAATGTCGTCTGCGGGAAGTAGGTCGTATGATAATCGCCGCCCGCACCGCCACCTAACGTGTCAGCGAAAAACGTCACAATGTCGCTCTTGTTGCGTCCTACACCTACAATAAATAGAGGATATTTGTTTGTTTTTGTGGAAGATGAGAATTTATTTCATCGAGTGAACACCATATGTGATATTTTCACGAGTGGCGCAGCCACGAGTAAAAAAATAAACATATGGTGTTCACGAGATGAAATAAATTCCCATCTTCCACTAAAAAACAAACAAATTTTCTTTTTATTTTATGCCAACACGTCAAAAATGGGTATTTTATGACATTTTTACTCAGGGCCTTCAATAAATTCCCCATGGTGAGCCCCAAATCAGTTAATGCGTACTTTGGTCAAACCGTTACTCCGCACAAAAAAGTGCAGACAATCTCCAATACATATGATAACTTTACTTCTGCTTAAATAAACTGAATACACTTTCATCAAATAACATTTATTTTTCTCTAAACAGTTTATCAATATTTATTGAATTTTAGCCATACATACTTTAATTATAAAAGCGGATTAATACCGAGTAATATTCAATCAATTAAATTGAAAGTCGGCCATACTGGATATTGTCCATGTGAGTTATGTAAACAAATCAGACATTTTAAATAATTTATGGCGAATTTCATCATTGTTCACAACTAGTTAGGCTCAGGAATTCAATATCATAACTGGATTTAACAAGGTAAATAAATTTCACTCGCTGTCTCTGTCTGAAATACAGTGGATTCTCTTGTATTTACGTGGTGGGGAAATTCCTGAAGTTTCATCAAGCCTTGATAAAAAAAAGTTCCGGCACAAACAGTGGATTATCAAAATGGTAATTTCACTGATTCAAAACAGTGGATTATCACTTTTATCTCACTGATATTTCCCTATATTTCATTGGTAGGCATAAAATAAAATGTTGTACTATTCATGAAAGGATATAATCGTAGGCGTGATTTAGTCATGTCTTATATTCACATTAAACTCAGAACGACACAAGTATGACCTTTGTTTGGGGTTTCGTGCCATTGCATGATACGGGTTGCAAGTATATACGGACAAACGAAAAAAGGGTTTCTTAGTTCATTCGGTACGTTTGTGACCTGCAGTACAGACAATAGACAAATAAAATGAGATGTTGTGACCTGCAGTACAGACAATAGACAAATAAAATGACACGTTTTGGCGAAGGCAAACTAAGATATCCCAGGCTTTTGATTGTAGTTGTGCACTGCGCTATATATGGTTGTGTCGGCGGATGTAAACATCGTAGAAGCACTATAAGCTCACACTAGTACTGGTGAAGGTCAATCTCGATTTTTAATATGCAGTTCATGGTGTTTGGTATTATGGCTACAGAATTTGCAATGTGAAAATAAATGATCTACTTTTTCTTACAAATCTTACAATTCTATTCTAATTCAGAAAGAAACAGTACTGACTCAGCTGTGTGTGAATCCTAGCGCAGGAGTACATTCCAAACTTAAACACACTAACCTTGCTCTCTGGTCCATATCGGGTAATTTTTCCCGCGCAAATTTAGGTAAGAAAACTGTTCTCCTAATCCATACACCCTCTCTTCAGGCGTGGCTACAATACGTAGCCAGAAATCATTGAACGTCGTGGGGACATTAAAAGTGACAACTAAAGGGTGGGTTTCCTTTGTTTCAAGTGTAACTTTCACCTGAAATGACGTGAGAAAATATTGTCTGTGCTTTTTTACCACTTTTTTACCGCTTTTTCGTATTTTTTCAAAATACGAGAACACAAAAATAATTAAAAAGTCAAAGTTTATGAGGACACAGGGCTGAATATGTAGGCGTACTATACTTAGAGAAAAAGCTGACGTTAAGACAGTGACAAGTAGGATCTGGTTACATGTAAGCTCGATATGAAATCTGTTTCTACATGCAATGCTGCACGAAACGATGACAATTTGAATTATTTGATTGTATATCACTTACGGGTACTGAATCCCCGAATGTAAACACAATGTTATCACTGTTTGTCGAGCTGCTGTTTTGAACAACAAATGTCGTCAAAGGTATCCTGTCTTGCACGTAGTTGTTACTGTAAAAGTTTCCCCTAAATTCACGGAAACTAACTTGTCCGGCGCCGACGAAAAACAAAGGGGAAGAACTTGTATGCTGCAGAATCTGTAAACAGTAAATCAATGTCGTGGTAAGTGTAACCTAAATGTATTGAAACGGAGCATGTAATTTCTAAAATAATCTTTTAAAAACTATATATGAAAACAAGAAAACAGCATCCCAGAGCAGATGCAATACACGCCCGTCAGCCATGGCTGCGATCTGATAATGCCAGACATTTCACATGGCACTGCACAAATATTTGGAAATCATCAAACTCAGCAAGATTATTTTAACAACTCTGTGTTAAGGACACTAAAAGACTCATATCAATATACCATAAATATCTATAGTATATACCAAGTATGTGTTAAGAGGGGAGACAATTGAAAAATGAGTCCTGGCAGAGACGAATTCCCTGCACACTTCACTTCTACTTCTTACCACATATCTTTATGTTAAGTTTCAAATCAATCCATTTCATAATGATCAAGTTATGCTCTGAACAAAAAAATCAATATAAAACCTAAGAGTTATGTTTCTTGGGCACTTCACTTCTCCTTGTCACCAGCTATCTAGATTTTGAGATTCACATCAAATCACTTTACAGATTTAAAGTAATGCTCCAAACAAAAAATTATTAAGAAGGGAGATAATTAAAAATGGGACCAAGAAGAGGAAACTATTAACTTGTCGCAACTGTTAACAAAATTCAGTACTCACAGGTGTGTTTCCCACGGACACATTGAGCTCCTGTGAACTGTAGCTCAGTTTATACCTCTTGTCAGCGGCAGTCAACGTGAAAACCTGAAGTAGTAGCTGAAATGGACAGATTTACGAACTTCTGCATAAAACTTCACCTACATAAAATGGAAAAGTAAAAGTGAACAAAATGCGTTCGTCTTTCTATGTTACCTCGCGCTTGATAAGAAAACGGTCGTTTGTTGATGGTAATGTGTCACATTGAGATGTTGCCGCTGAAGCCAAATATCTTAATAGAAATCAGAGTAGGACAGTATGAAATATCTCAAAAACGGCAAACGTGGGCAACCGTGTATTGAAATATTGTTTGCCTTATTCTAATGTGTTGTTTATTGTATTTCAAAAGTATATGTCTGTTTAACTCCCCATGAATGTGCATTGTAATGTGATGACAGATCTTTCTTTGATTGTGTGATGCATTGATTCAGTGCATCCCGGGAATGGATAAAGCCTGAAGAAATCACGGCAATAACTTTCGCTATTTAATCCCCTGCCGCGTAGTGGGGAGGGGATTATAGAAATGGCCCTGTCTGTCCGTCCATATTAACTTTGTGTCCGTTCTATAACTTTTAAACTCATGGAAAGTTTTTAAAATAAGTTGGCACAAATGATCACCAGTATGAGACGATGTGCAGAGCACAAAAAACCAGGTCGCTACCCCCAAGGTCAAGGTCACACTTAAAGGTCAT